>JBBDGP010001013.1:1472500-2220833 GCA_037952835.1 Lithobates septentrionalis | reverse complement strand
CTGATCATCAACAGGCTATGGAGCTGGAGGTCCCAGCCCACCGGGCAAATGCCCGGTCTGCCCTATGGCCAGTCCGGGCCTGCCCCAAGCTATTTGCTGAGAGGTATAGTGAGTATTTTGCAGACCTCACTTTTTGTCACAAAGTTTTGAAAATTGAAAAAAGAAAAATAAAGTTTTTTCTTGGCTTTCTTCATTTTCAAAAACAAATGAGAGCTGCAAAATACTCACCATGCCTCTCAGCAAATAGCTTGGGGTGTCTACTTTCCAAAATGGGGTCATTTAGGGGGGTTTGTGCCACCTGGGCATTCCATGGCCTTCGAAACTGTGATAGGCAGTGAAGAGTGAAATCAAAAATTTGCACCCTTAGAAATCCTGAAGGCGGTGATTGGTTTTCGGGGCCCCGTACGCGGCTAGGCTCTCAAAAAGTCCCACACATGTGGTATCCCCATACTCAAGAGAAGCAGCTAAATGTATTTTGGGGTGCAATTCCACATATGCCCATGGCCTGTGTGAACAATATATAATTTAGTGACAACTTTGTGCAAAAAAAAAAAAAAATTTGTCATTTTCCCGCAACTTGTGTCAAAATATAAAATATTCCATGGACTCAGCATGCCTCTCAGCAAATAGCTTGGGGTGTCTACTTTCCAAAATGGGGTCATTTGGGGGGGTTTTGTACCATCTGGGCATTTTATGGCCTTCGAAACTGTGATAGGTAGTGAGGAGTGAAATCAAAAATTTACGCCCCTTAGAAATCCTGAAGGCGGTGATTGGTTTTCAGGGGGCCCCGTACGCAGCTAAGCTCCCAAAAAGTCCCACACATGTGGCATCCCCGTACTCAGGAGAAGCAGCTGAATGTATTTTGGGGTGCAATTCCACATAGGCCCATGGCCTGTGTGAGCAATATATCATTTAGTGACAACTTTTTGTAAATATTTTTTTTTTGTCATTATTCAATCACTTGGGACAAAAAAAAAATATTCAATGGGTTCAACATGCCTCTCAGCAATTTTCTTGGGGTGTCTACTTTCCAAAATGGGGTCATTTGGGGGGGGTTTGTACTGCCCTGCCATTTTAGCACCTCAAGAAATGACATAGGCAGTCATAAACTAAAAGCTGTGTAAATTCCAGAAAATGTACCCTAGTTTGTAGACGCTATAACTTTTGCGCAAACCAATAAATTACGCTTATTGACATTTTTTTTACCAAAGACATGTGGCCGAATACATTTTGGCCTAAATGTATGACTAAAATTGAGTTTATTGGATTTTTTTATAACAAAAAGTAGAAAATATCATTTTTTTTCAAAAAGTTAGGTCTTTTTCCATTTATAGCGCAAAAAATAAAAACGGCAGAGGTGATCAAATACCATCAAAAGAAAGCTCTATTTGTGAGAAGAAAAGGACGCAAATTTCGTTTGGGTACAGCATTGCATGACCGCGCAATTAGCAGTTAAAGCGACGCAGTGCCAAATTGGAAAAAGTCCTCTGGTCCTTATGCAGCATAATGGTCCGGGGCTGAAGTGGTTAAAAAAAAAAGTCATTTAAAAAAATGACATTTAAAAAAATGTGCCTTTAAGAGGCGTGGACAGAAGTGACATTTTGTTTTTTATTTTCAAAATATTTTATTGAGTTTTCAAGAAAAAAACATACAAATCATTAGCGTTAAATGAGGGAGTACAAAGCAGAAAAATTCGAACCCCTCAGGGGTTACAAGTCAAACTTACGACAGTAGAAACGAATATAAAAATGGTCTGAGACCTTGCATTAATACCTTTATGGGTCAAAATTCGTTCGCTCAAATCATAGAACCCAGAGACAAGGAATGGTTGGGAGAGGGGGAAGAAGGAGAGACCGTCTGCACCCCAACTGGGAACACACTGTGCCTGAGCGGAACACTCCAACTTGCCCCTAGCACCCCCTTAGTTAGTGCTAAAGGTCTCTGGTCAATAAACCAGGAAATAAGGACCTACTTCGTATGCTTCCCTTGGGAGCTAGACTCCCAGGGGTCCCTATAATGGTTTAAATTAAAGCAGGTAAAACATCGTCTTGGTAAATCAACCTGCTAAAAAACAAAAGATAGGAAAGGAAGAAAAGAAGGAGAAGTGAGAGTGGGGGGAGAGAGGGAGAGGAGAAAGTAGTCGAAAGCCAATCCACGGGAGGAGTCCCACCAGACCCAGAAACAGCCTGACGCTTCAAGGTTGAACCCCTGGGAACAAAGAAATGCCCAAGAAATTAGCCCATGGTTCCCAGATAGCTTCAAATTTCTCTTTGGCATTGTTCAGGGTACTAGCAAGCTTCTCTTGGGCCATGATCCATGAAATTTTGCGGATAGCCGCTTTGAAGGACACCTTGGGTTGTTTCCATGCCTTGGCTATAGATAGCTTAGCCCCCAGCAAAATGAAGTGAATCAATTTACGGGCCATTTTGGGAGTCTTAGGTAAATGATCGTTTAAAAGCGCTAAGGCGGGGGTTCTTGGGATCCGAACTCCCGTGACTTTCTTAATCATATGAAAAATCCTATGCCCGAAAGGCCTCAGACGTGGACATTCCCAAAAGATATGGGCCAAGGAGCCCCTAAGTAGACAACCCCTAAAGCACCTGGGGTCCGTGGAGGGGAACATTTTGGCCAGTCTCTCCGGTGGAAGGTACCATCTTGTGATGACCTTTACGCTGGACTCCACCAGTGAGATGTTCAGAATGCTCTTGTATGCCCTATTAAAAGTGACCCTCCACTTCTCCAGGTCCCACTCCAAGGATAAGTCTGACTCCCAAGCTAACATGTATGGAGTCTTGGCTGTTTGATTAGAGAGTGACTGGTAAATGATGGAGATTCCACCCCTCTGCTCTGTAGACTGACCGCACCATATTTCGTAAGGGGTGAATGAGTGGTTTGAAGGATTGTCTTTTCCCATATGAGTGAGGAAGTGTCTGATCTGCTGAAAACGAAAGTTCTCAGAGCTAGGCATCTCCAGCTGACTCACACAGAAGGCCCTGGTTATAGGCCCCATTGATGTGAAGTAGTGTCCAATCCGGTACATCCCCTTGTTCAACCACCATTGGAATGCTTTAATGTCAGTTCCCGGGGGAAAGTCAGGGTTATTGAAGATATGAGCCAGTGGTTGTCTGAAGGAAGTTAAGGTTTGAAGGTTTCTTAGAGAATCCCATAATTGAAAGGATTGCGAGAGGACAGGGGATAAAATGGGGGGACGTTTTTTGGGGGGGACCCACAAAAGAAAATCGATAGTAAAAGAAGGAACTGCCTGTCTCTCAATCTGTATCCAATCCGGTCTCTCCGCCTTCGCGTATACCGTCGAAATCTGGGCTAGCCTGGCTGATTGGTAGCACCAAAATAGCTGAGGAAGGCCTAATCCCCCTTGTGGTCTATTTAAGTATAATGTGCTCTGTTGAAGTCTGTACCCCTTCCCTCCCCAAATGAATTTTACTATTTTCCTTTGGAACGATTTCAAGTGCTCTTTATTAATGTTAATTGGAATGGCTCTAAATAGGTAGAGGATTCTGGGGAGCAAATTCATCTTGACTGCATGAATCCTCCCTAACCAGGATAAACCCCCCTTAGCCCATTTGGATAAGTCTGCCTCTAGTTTGCGGTATGTGTGAGGGAAGTTGGTTGCATAAAGGAGTTCTGTTTTAGCTGTGAGCCTTATCCCCAAGTAATCAATGTATGAGTCACTCCATTTGAATTCAAAGGCACTCTGCAGGGATGCCAGTAAAGTTGGGTTAAGGGAGATGTTCAAGGCTGAAGATTTGGCATAATTGACCTTCAGCCCAGAAACCTTCGAGAACTCTTTCAGGAGCTTGCAAAGATTTGGAAGGGAGGTGGTTGGGGATGTGATAAAAAGGAGCATATCGTCCGCAAACAACCCACATTTGTGGACCTGGTCACCACAGGCAACCCCTTGGATGTTGGGATCTGCTCTTATTGCTATTGCTAATGTTTCGATCGCAATAGCAAAAATTAGGGGGGAGAGTGGGCATCCCTGCCTAGTGCCTCTTGCAATGGTTAGGGTTTTAGAGTATTGACCTTGTAAGCGAATCACCGCTTGAGGGGAGGAGTATAGTGATTTTAGGGTCCCTAAAAAGTTGGGTCCAAAGCCCCACTTCTCCAGTATGGAGAAGAGATAAGGCCATTCGATCGAGTCGAAAGCTTTGTGGAGATCGAGCGAGAGGATCATACCTTCTTGTTTCGGCCCCCCTTCCCAGTTAGATTGTAGGATGGAAACAATATCTATTGCTCTCCTAATTTGGTCGGGTCCTTGCCTACCGGGTATAAAACCGACCTGATCCTTGTGTACATAGAGATTGATGAAAGAGGACAGGCGGTTGGCAAGAATTTTAGTAAGAATTTTGAGGTCATTGTTAATTAAAGATGTGGGCCTGTAGTTCTCGACTTCCTCATGGTTTTTGTTGGGTTTGGGGATCACTGAGATGAATGCTGTGTTTAGTTGGGTTTCCAGGGGGGATCCTGTCTTTTTAGAATTAAAGAACTTCGCCAGATACGGGGCTAGGATAGCGCTATATTCCTTATAGTAGGGGACTGAGAGGCCGTCTGGCCCTGGGGCAGAGCCGGATTTAAGACCTTTAATTACCTCCCTAATTTCAGCCTCCGTGATGGGGGCTTCCATTAAGTCTCTACATTCTCTGGAGAGTGAGGGAAGTTGTAGATGCGATAGGAATTCATTAACTAAGGGGCCTTTCTCTGATTGGGGTGGGTTGTAGAGAGAAGCATAAAAATCGTGGAAAGCAGACATAATACTGATCGGATTTGCTGTTGGAGGTTGACCTGCTATCCTCAATTTGGGGAAGGAGAGAGAACGAAATTTAGGTGAGAGTTTAGATGCCAACATTGAGCTGAATCTATCCCTATGGCAGTAAAATTTGGCTCCACACCATCTAAGATTTTTCTCTGCTTTAGCCGTTAAAGCGAGATTCAGCTCAAGTCTGGTGGCGTCAAGTTTACTTAAAAGGGTCCTGGACGGGTGTTTTTTATGTTCTGCTTTTAGTTGTAGGAAGGATTTTTCGAGTGTTTGAATGTCGATCAATCGCTCCTTCTTAAATTTGGACGCTAGTCTAATTATAACTCCTCGAATAGTTGCCTTGTGGGCTGCCCACAGGGTTTCGGGGGAGATGTTCTCCACATCATTTAAGAGGAAATATTCTTTGATAGATTTAGCAATTTCCTGAACCAGGCTAGGGTCAGCTAAAAGGGATTTGTTTAGTCGCCAAAAGAAACCTCCTCGCCCAGACAGAACATTTCTCAGGGTAAGGAAAACCAAGGAATGATCAGACCATGCTGTGTCTAGTATTGCTGCCTTAGTTGACAAGGGAATGAGGGCCGTCTGGGTGAGGATGTGATCAATTCTAGCGTACGACTGGTGGGGAGCGGAAAAGTGCGTATAGTCACTTTTGTTGGGGTTCAATTCCCTCCATGCATCTACCAGACCCTGTGAGTGGACCATTTTGGCGATCCTCGTGCTAAGTTTTGTGGGGCGTGTGAGTTGGTCTTTAGGGGGCTTGGTTTTGTCTAGACCCTGATCAAATGCAACATTTGAGTCCCCTCCCAGGATAACTTTGCCTTCCAGGAGAGGATCCAAAGTTGAGAACAGATCCTGGAAGAACGACGCTTGGCCCTTGTTTGGGGCGTAGTATGAGACGAAAGAATATAAAACGCCTTCCAGGGTACCTTTAACCAAAATGAATCTGCCCTCTGGATCCCTGAAGTCAGAGAGGTGTAAAAATTTGCAATTTTTAGAGAAGAGAATAGCTACCCCCTTCGTCTTATTAGGGGCGTTCGCTAAATAAAATGTTGGAAAGTGTGCATGTAGGAACTTGGGGGTGTACCGGGTGTGGAAGTGTGTCTCCTGCAGGAGCATCACATCAATTCTCAGTGATTTATAATGATCCAGAACTAGTCTCCTTTTCCTAGGAGAGTTGAGGCCCTGGACGTTATGAGAACCAATCTTGAGGTCAATACCCTTCACGTTCAGGTCAGCCATAGGAGCAGAGGGGATAGAAGCTAGTAATCACGCAGTCACTTACCCTTGGGAGTCTTCTGATACTGAATTTAGGCCAGGTTGTGCGGAGTAGTCCCAGGATCGACTCTGGGGCGTGGAGGGAAACCCCCCCGGGATGGCTAGAAGAAAGAAAAGGGATGAGATGGGGGAGAAAAAGATAAGAGACTTACTGAACACTAAAGACATAAACAAAGACATGGGTACCATGAAAATACCCTTGGGGTTATGCGAATCAGAATCCGCTATAGCCCCAATGAACTACTTCCGACCGCCCTATGGGGCGTCTGAAGTTCCGACACCAAAGGACACCAACGGTTCTTTGGAATCGAGTGGAGGCACAAGGGGTCCACCCCGGACCCCAGGTGTGTCAAATTTGAACCATAAAATAAACACACAATAATGGTAAACAGAATAACTGTAGTATCAACCCTACTTGCAGGGCTCTCTACGCCTGAAACAATATTCAACCCAGGTAGGAACAAATAATCAAGAACCTGAGAATCCCGCCCCCTTCTCATCCCCAGAAGTCCCCCCGCCCCCTAACTGACTGTGTGAGGGAGAATTCCTGGGGGTCCCCTGAAAATGAGAGAGGCCTTAATGGCCTAGCGAGCATGACCTCCTTCTGAAAATGAGGAAGAGATATGGGTATTACAGACAAACCGAGGATTCTAACTGAACTAAGATATGGCCCAGCATAATCAATACTGGAATTCTAGTCCTGTATTCTGATCTTTATGTTAGAGGAACCGTGGTCTTCGTGTAGTAGTGTATTCTCTGTAGAAGTCCTCTTCTTCTGGGAAGGTTGCCAGCTAAATTAGCTGGTTCTTGCAGGTGGCAGGTTGAGGAAAAGAGAGGTGAGTGAATGTTTCAGTCCTTCTTTATCGAGATATTTTTCAAATGTCGAAAATGGTGTATAATACAGTGAAACTCAATGAGAATTTAGATGTGGGGTTTGCCATGTCCATAAGACGTGGGAAGGTATTGGAGCACCTGCTCCATCAACTTGAATGGGTCTTGCCCTGGATGGAGAACTTTACAGCGAAGGGGAAGGTCCAGCGGTATTTGATGCCCCGTTGAGAGAGGACAGTGAGAAGGGGTTTTAGTGTCCTGCGTCTTTGAATAGTTGTAGGGGCGAGGTCAGCGAAAATCTGGATCTGGTGACCCTGGTGCTGCAGCATAGGCTTTTGACGGGATTGACGCATGACCTCTTCCTTTACCGCATAAAAGTGCGGCTTGACGATTATGTCCCTTGGGGAACCATCTTGTCTGGGGGGACCAAGAGACCTGTGCGCTCTGTCAAGTTCAAGACGTTGGGGGGTATGTTAGGAATAAGGGCTGCAATAATGTCCTGAACCGTGGAGGGTATGTCCGAAAAAGTTTCCGGGAGGCCTCTAATCCGAAAGTTGTACCTCCTAGACCAGTTTTCGAGTTCGTCGATCCTAGAGAGGGCAACATCTAATTGTTCTTGAATGGTCATGAGGTGTGCTGCGTTTTGGTTGGTTCTAGCGGTTGTGCATTCCACTTTATCCTCAATGGCTTCAATTCTAGCGCCTAAATTGGACAGGTCCGCTTTAATAGTGTTGGTGATCTGTTTTGCTGTATTAGCCAGTCCTTTCTCTAAAAGGGATGAGAATTTTGCAAACATGTCTTCCTGCATTGCTGTGAGGTCAGTTACTGAGAAGCCAGATTGCTGTATAGCTGGAGGTGGTAGTTGGGCCTGTGCAGGGAGGGCCTGTGAGAACATCTCCTGTTGTGAGAGGGTCAGCGTCTCAGAGGGGGCCTTTGCTGTGGCCTGGGGCTTCGTGTGGCCTTGCGGGGGTAAATGGGGTGTTTGGGAGTGTCCCTGTGCTGCCTGTGCGTAGGTCAGGGTCGGAGGAGAGAGTACTGGCCTGTTCTCTTGTATCCTGGAGTGGATGCCTGCCTGATGCAGCGGCCCGTCCGTGCTGGCGGCCATCTTGGGACTCCCATCCGCGCCTGCCGAGGCAAATTGGGGGCCGAGATCGCGTCTTGCCGGGGGCCCCGACATCTCCTTCTGGTCCCCGGCTGTTCCCCTACTTGGGTGGGGTGCTGTGTCGCCCGTTAGTGGGCTGAGGCGGCTGGTGTGCGGCTCGTCGGTCCGGGGTGGAGCGGAGCTCTTGGCTCAGGCAGCCATGTTGGAGCTCTCGCGCATGCGCACTCCCAGAAGTGACATTTTGATGTCGCTTCCACCCAGCAGTGTCATGGAGATAAGTGGGCGCCATCTTAGCCTCACTCGTCTCCAGACACAGGACGGAGACAGACGCGATCACCTCCGCCACTACGACGGCTCCGGTAAGCGGTGGAGGGCACCGGATCGCAGCGGGAGGGGGGGCCCTCTCCCGCCATGGATAAAAGTGATCTCGCGGCGAATCCGGGACCACTTTTATCTGAAAGCCGGCCACCGCACGAAAAGGGGGATACCGGGGTTATGGCAGCTAGCTGCTGCCATAACAACGATATCCCCGTTCAAAGTTTGGACGTACATCGTCGTGCGGCATGTGTGGGGACAAAGAGACCATGAGACTGTCCAGAAATTCTTAGAATCAGGCATAGATGTGCGAAGCCTATTGCATTAAGCGCAAACACACATGCGTATGTGTGTGTGGATAGGTAGATAGGTAGATAGATAGATAGATAGATAGATAGATAGATAGATAGATAGATAGATAGATAGATAGATAGATAGATAGATAGATAGATAGATAGATAGATAGATAGATAGATAGATAGATAGATAGATAGATAGATAGAAAGATAGATAGATAGATAGATAGATAGATAGATAGATAGATAGATAGATAGATAGATAGATAGATAGATAGATAGATAGATAGATAGATAGATAGATAGATAGATAGATAGATAGATAGATAGATAGATAGATAGATAGATAGATAGATAGATAGATAGATAGATAGATAGATAGATAGATAGATAGATAGATAGATAGATAGATAGATAGATAGATATTATGACAATGCAAAGCCCTGCCACGGTATGAGTTTAGCATATTGCTATAAAAAGGACGCAAAATTCTCAGTTGCAGTTTGAATGGTGTCAGTAGAGCATTTTTATTATTTTTTTATACAATTTTATTTTTATTTTTTTCCCTTACATTCTACATCTGAAACTATGAAAGTAATAGTAAAATCAGGGGAGAGTTGACAAGAGAGTAAATGAGCTCTCTTGTTTTTAGAATTGAAGCCTGGCATTGCTATTATGACAGGGCATCCTACCATGCTGAACTGACTTAGGCAATACATAAATACACAATCACCATATAGAATGACTGGAAATCTGTTTCACTAATTCCCAGTGTAAACAATTTCTTCAGCTCAGGATTTATGAAAAGAAAAGTGTCACATCCCTGTCTATCCTGCAACATAGTATTGCTGCCAATCTAGTGTCCCTCCATTTCTTTCCAATTAGTTGTTGTCGTAAACACTGAGCTCCTGCTGCTATAAAGCAGACAGATAATAATGTCCAATGATACACTTAAGTACACCAAATCTAGCGATGAAAGTCCAGCTTTAGGCAGAACTCTTATTTTGTGTTAAATGTTAATGAATAGTCAGTCAGAGATGCTGAATATATAATATTTCTCACTTAGTTTTATGAATGCTAACAGTATTTATTATGTAAATACAAACACAATTGTAGATTTATTACTATAAATTGACAAATAATAATTTTCAACCAACAATGTTCAAACAGTTAAAAAGGAGTAGACTGTGATTTTTTCAGTGCATTTTTAAAGGCAACTGGGCCAAGCTGGAAGAATAAAGCTAAAGAACAAAATCAAATATATCCTTGTGTGTATTGGCGAGTCTTTCATGTTCTTATGCTTCAGCTTGTGATGAAAACTTCTAAGGAATTGTTTATTTAAAATCGACTTCTTTGAAAAAGTGTAAGGGGATAGTAGAGGGGAGGACTGGAAAGGAGAGAGAGAAACTGTCTTTTACTATTTGTTTTGTAATGATAACACATGTTCACTGCTACCTTTACTGGATATAAATACCTTTTGTATTATTTATGACATACTGTAAATACTATTGCCACTGGAGGTTGACTAAACAAGTAACATTTAAATATTGTTATTTCAAGGTCATGATATATAATATATATTACATATGGTGGATGCTGAAAATTCTAAGTTCTCAACTCGGAGTACAGAGCAACCCAACTTCATACCACACATGAATATCCTGTAGGCAATATTGATCCCTCTGCCAATACAGAGCAGCATTTTGCCATCTGAACACACCATAAATAAAGCATCCAGCTTCTTAGGTGTATCAACCATTTGATACAATACTAAGGTATGACATCAGCCTACATGCTAGAGATCAGAAATGTATGTGGTAATCAAGTAGAGCTGTGTTGCAGGAAACCCAGTTTTTAAGTGGCTTAGAGGGGTTGTAAAGTTAGAAGGTTTATTATCTTACTGCATTCTATGCAGTAAGATAAAAAGCCTTCTGTGTGCAGCAGCCTCCCCAACACTTTCCTGAGGTCCCTCTCTGTCCAGCGATGTCCACGAGTGCCTCATCCGTCCGACATTCTCACTCCTGATTGGCTGAGACACAGCAGCGGTGCCATTGTTTCCCGCTGCTGTCAATCAAAGTCATCTAGCCAATTAGGAGAGTGAAAAGAAACAGAAGGCGCATATACCTAGTGCATTATCCTCAACCAGAGATATTTATTAGATTACAAAGGTAGGTATTATACTCACAAAGACTTGTTAAAAGCATGCCTTATTGGTCCTCCACATCAGTCTGTGAGTAATAGTAAAATCAGTAAAAAAGGATTCTTTGCATACCACAGGATAGCAGAAGATGCCGAATCTATAAGAAGACCAGGCAAAAATGTCAGCAGTGGCGAGGGAGCTTGCAGACATTGTATGACTGGATGAGAGTAAAGCAAATGTTAGTTCCACTTTAATCAATTTAAAATAAGGTCAGCACTATATTCTAATATAAGTGTTTTAGCCACTAGCAATAAAAGTGTAATATACAAAACCTTTTTATGAATAATAAAAATAAAATTGCAGCACAAATAAAAAGAAAATAAATACAAATGTTTGTACAAAACAGTTCCACTCTGAGCAACTATTTCACTATATTATTCTATAGACAATTATGATGTCAAAACTGGAAAAGAATCTAACTTCCCAGGTGTTGGAATCCCAAATAGAGGGATTACCAACTCACCAAATGTACATGCTGTGTCACTCAGCATAAACGCATTCATTAAGCCTGGGTTCACACTGCTGTGGGATTGGAATTGTGTGAGTTCAGCTGAACTTGCACGATTTCATACCCGCATGTCATTCTGACTTTCGGGGCGATTTCTGAGACATCTATGCGGGTTCATGCACAAATGTCTATTCAAATGACACCCAAAGTTGCCAAAAGTAGTGCAGGAACTACTTTTGGGAATGCAGTGCCACAAATTCGGCGTCACACCGATTCGGACGGTGCCATTACTGGAAAGAGCCACCGATTTGGCATGCGATTTGACATGTCACATCGCATGCCAAATTGCATCAATGTGAACCTAGGCCATACGTCATCAGATCCTCAATCCGTCCTTTCCATCCAGGGAGATTTATTCCAGTCACACCAGCCAGAACAACAATATCACATGTTGCTCAAAAGTAAAATATAAACTAATATAGTCTAGTAATTTTTCTAAAAATGTTCTCTTCACCACGTGAATGTGAAAACCCACTGTGCTAAATTTATATGTGCAAAAGTACACAAAACAAAATCCGCCACCCATACAGTGTGCAAACTCGTCTTCACTCTATGTGGTGTCAAAGCATATCTTATCAGGATAAGTGAAAATGCATGCAAGACTTATTCCTCTTCATCAATCCAGGTTCTTCCACTGGAGGAGCTGTTCCACTCTCACAGTAAAAAACACTCCCAGGCATACAAAAATAAAATGCCAATATAGTGTAGTATTTATTTATCAACCACTATAACACACATACAGTCAGGTCTATAAATATTGGGACATCAACACAATTCTAATCTTTTTGGCTCTAAACACCACCACAATGGATTTGAAATGAAACAAACAAGATGTGCTTTAACTGCAGACTTTCAGCTTTAATTTGAGGGTATTTATATCCAAATCAGGTGAACAGTGTAGGAATTACAACAGTTTGTATTTGTGCCTCCCACTTTTTAAGGGACCAAAAATAATGGGACAGATTAACAATCATCCATCAAACTTTCACTTTTTAATACTTGGTTGCAAATCCTTGCAGTCAATTACAGCCTGAAGTCTGGAATGCATAGACATCACCAGACACTGGGTTTCATCCCTGGTGATACTCTGCCAGGCCTCTACTGCAACTGTCTTCAGTTCCTGCTTGTTCTTGGGGCATTTTTCCTTCAGTTTTGTCTTCAGCAAGTGAAATGCATGCTCAATCAGATTCAGGTCAGGTGATTGACTTAGCCATTGCATAACATTCCACTTCTTTCCCTTAAAAAACTCTTTGGTTGCTTTCGTAGTATGCTTCGGGTCATTGTCCATCTGCACTGTAAAGCGCCGTCCAATGAGTTCTGAAGCATTTTGCTGAATATGAGCAGATAATATTGTCCGAAAAATTCATCCTACTGCTTTTCTCAGCAGTCACATCATCAATAAATACAAGAGAACCAGTTCCATTGGCAGCCATACATGCCCATGCCATGACACTACCACCACCATGCTTCACTGATGAAGTGGTATGCTTTGGATCATGAGCACTTCCTTTCCTTCTCCATACTCTTCTCTTCCCATCACTCTGGTACAAGTTGATCTAGGTCTCATCTGTCCATAGGATGTTGTTTCAGAACTGTGAAGGCTTTTTTTTTTCGTCAAATTTGTTCATTGATTTTGAAAATAAAAACATTTATACAATTAACAAAATATTGATTACATTAAATGGTAGCATTAGTTGAATTTACATATCAAATCTTAGTATTTCTTGTAGTTACAAGCAATGAAAGACTTAAATAGGCTATAGGTTTTAGAAAGACTAAGGTGTTACAATCAATTTTAACAATTATATAATCAAAAGCAACAAAAAAAATGAAAAAGTTGTTAAACTTTTAACTTTGAGTAATATGTAATAAAGAAATAATATTAATTACAATGAGATTCAGTTATTTATAATAGGACATTAGAGCTTACTATCTATTATTGTATTATAATTGAACATTATAAAAGTGAGTGTTTCGCTACCATTTCGTTATGTAAAAATAAATAGAAGACAGGATAGAATAAGGAGAAAAGAATTAAAGGAAAGTAAAGATAAGAAGAAGAAGAAAAAAAAAAAAAAAGTCTGGATTAGTAGAGGTTTCCGGGGATTTCTTAGTAACAATATGTACATAGTATCTTTTTATCAGTCATTCAAAACAAAGTTACATAGTTACCAAGGTCTTAGTAAAGAAGTGTCAAAATTAGGAGAAAGAAAGTTGGTCACCCAAGGACTCCAAATTTTCTCAAATTTAAGTATGTTATCGTTGGATATGGCATCTGTTTTCGAGAGGATCATGGCCTGATGTGTTCTATTCGTAGTTTCAGAAAGCATTAGTTATGAGGACTTCCACGCTTTGGCGATGGTCTGCTTTGCGGCTGTGGTAATTTGTAGAAGGAGTTTAAATTGTGTATAGGAGATTTGGGTAGGCTTTAAATTTAGAAGCGCAATTGTTGGATCTGGGATGATAGTTTTCTTGAATAATTTAGAGAGCATTAGGAATATTTCTTTCCAATAATTTTTTGCTATATGGCAATCCCAAAAGATATGAAAATGCGTTCCTAGATCACCACATCCGCGAAAGCAAAGTGGAGAGTATTGTGGAACATATTTTGCGATCCTAACAGGGACCAGATACCAACACATAAGTACTTTATAGTTCGCCTCTAAGGCTACTATATTATGAGAAGATATTTTGGTATTGGCCCAGACTTTATCCCATTTGGATGAGTCCATGTGAAAACCAAGATCATTCTCCCATTTTTCCACATAGGAGGGTGTTTTTGTATCAGGCAAAGCATTCAGGTGACTATACAACATTGACACAAGCCCCTTTGAGTGGGGGTCATATTTACAAATACATTCAAAATGCGTTATGTCACATAGATTATCTCTACCTTGTATAAATGGCATAAAAAAAATTTTGATCTGTAGATAAAGAAAGAGTTCTGAATCTGGAAATTGATGGGTTTTACATATTTCAGGAAATGTTTTAAGTGAAGTGGTCGTTATCAGGTCATAGAGTTGTGTTAAATCAGCAGAAATCCATTTTTTAAAAGTTTTAGGAGATGTATGAGCTGGGTAGAAAAGTGGATTTCTAATAAATGATACAAGAGGTATATGCGGAGATTGTAGTCTTTTGATTACTTTGAATCTATCCCATATAGCAATTGTATGTTTAGTAATCCTATTTTTTATTATTTTATGGTCAGAAGAGGTAGACCATATTAGATTTGGTATGGAGATTGGATCACAGTCGATTGATTCAATCGCTACCCAGAGGGGGATTTTGTGTTTCGTGTGATATTTAGGAATATGTGCTATTTGTGCTGCATGGAAATAATCAGTAAAATTAGGGAAACCTAATCCTCCTTTAAGTTTAGAAAGATAAGTGAAGGCTTTTTTAGATGTTGTTTGGCAAACTCTAATCTGGCCTTCCTCCTTTTGAGGCTCACCAATGGTTTACATCTTGTGGTGAACCCTCTGTATCCCTCTGGTGAAGTCTTCTCTTGATTGTTGACTTTGACTCACATACACCTACCTCCTGGAGAGTGTTCTTGATCTAGCCAACTGTTGTGAAGTGTGTTTTCTTCACCAGGGAAAGAATCCTTCGGTCATCCACCACAGTTGTTTTCCGTGGTCTTCCGGGTCTTTTGGTGTTGCTGAGCTCACCGATGCGTTCTTTCTTTTTAAGGATGTTCCAAACAGTTGATTTGGCCACACCTAATGTTTTTGCTATCTCTCTGATGGGTTTGTTTTGTTTTTTCAGCCTAATGATGGCTTGCTTCACTGATAGTGACAGCTCTTTGGATCTCATATTGAGAGTTGACAGCAACAGATTCCAAATGCAAATAGCACACTTGAAATGAACTCTGGACCTTTTATCTGCTCCTTGTAAATGGGATAATGAGGGAATAACACACAGCTGGCCATGGAACAACTGAGCAGCCAATTGTCCCATTACATTTTGTCCCTTGAAAAATGGGAAGCACATATACAAACCATTGTAATTCCTACACCGTTCACCTGATTTGGATGTAAATACCCTCAAATTAAAGCTGAAAGTCTGCAGTTAAAGCACATCTTGTTCGTTTCATTTCAAATCCATTGTGGTGGTGTATAGAGCCAAAAAGATTAGAATTGTGTGGATGTCCCAATATTTATGGACCTGACTGTACATTTAAACTTGCCTGTACAATACAATAGGTGACCCACATATACAAATGTAAAAAACAAGAATCAGCCACCTGAAACTTACATCACCAGCTGCCACTCTGAGGGAGCGGATGTGGTGGTGTGACGGACTGCTTTGGTATACACCTGAGTTTCTCACAATCGTGCATCCTCAGGGGATGCACAAGCTGTCTGGTCACACTGCTCAGCAGCCACTGTACAGATTTGAATGGGATTAAGTGCCATGTGCACTGGGTCCCTTGAAAGATTTGACAAAGCATTTAAAGGGTAACCCCACTTTTGTGGGGAAGAAAATAGCAAATAAAGAAAAACTAATATAGCGTATACAATTGCGACACAAGTCATATTGTAATTGAATGTTATTAAAATTCACCTTTACTTTTCAATCTGCAGCCGCAGTAATTTTCTGTCAATGCAGCGCAATATGGCTACCTGGAGTTGTTCTGTACATAGAGTGTGTATTGACCACCCCCAGAAACATAATTTCCTGCTTGTGTGATTGGCTCACCAATTTTCCCAGAAGTCTGCCTAAGATACAAGTCAGATTTAAGGGATCCCTTGTAACAAAAATGTCATTTTTGGTGACATACTCCCTGTAGGAACACGTCTAAAGGGATGCAGGCCCAGTAGGTTTCCTCATTAGTGCCCTGCAGGTGCACACCTGATAGATAATTATGAAACCACTCCCATTAGACTCACTCAGTACAGAGGCACAGAGGAACATACAAGGATTTCTTCAGAATATCAAAAGGTAGGAATCTGCAACAAAGGTTGTTAAAATCCTTGCAATGTACATAGATCATACAGAGGGGAATGTTTTTTCTCAACAAAAGTGGAGTTACGCCTTAAACTTCTGATAATACTTTTTTTTTTTTAATTTTAATGATACTGATTATACTTCTTCTTTACTATAATTTTGAGCACCCAGATAAGGATATTCAGAGTTTCAGGAAAAACATAACCTTTTAGGAAACACAAGAGTTTCAAGTTTACCAGCGTACCTTTTCCTGCATTTGATCCCATTATTACATTCAAAATGAGGGCCCACAAAAAAATCTGAATGCTCATGTTAAAAAGCAATTAATTTTTTTTTTTATTTGACCAAGAATAATTAATTAATACAAGTGGTGTAGAGTCAGCAAAGTCCCTCTTTTTATAAATAAATAAAAATAGTGATTACTTAGCATTTTAAATGTAGTTAAGTCTTACTTGTAGAGAGTACGATTTTGGTTACACTTCAATACTATGAAAATAAACCAATGTTAAGCAATTCGGGATGCTTCTTGTAAGGTGGACATTTTGTGGAAAGGAGCATTAATTGTTGCAATAGCTTTAGGTGTTGCATTATGCTCCAGGGAATTATGCACCATACTGTTTATGAATGACACAGCCATTTCTGACTCCATTAATATGGAAGATTTCAGCCAAATGCTTTTAAACGATAGCTTCTCCTTATTTGTAATTTCAGACTCTATTGATTTCCTTCTGTTCCCTTCATTATGATTTCAATTGATTACCTTGGCAACTGCAATAGCAGTGATTGCACTTGACACTGTCTGATACTCTCGAGATGGCATTTGAATAGAAATGGTATGATTTTGGGAAAAATGCCTGCAAGAACCTGACATTAGTGTTGGGTGACCACCTGTTCATTTTGTAAAAGCATTTGCATGTTTTTCTGTATTGTTTATTTCGATCATCTTTCTTTTTTTCACAAACGTATTTCTTTTTAAAATCAAGATAACAGCAAAGTAGGTATTCAGAGGCACATCAATACTTAAGATAAGTATCTACAGAGAACAGAACAACAAATAAAAAACATGCAAATCAAGTACAGAAACAATAATATAAAAATTAGAACAAACACTGAAAACAGCTCTAAGCTCTTGGAGTAAATAATACAATAAATTTGAATAAATTCCTGGTGTATAATAACACACATTCTACTTTTAAATAAAGAACACTAGAAAACAGGTGCCCGTTTGTAAACAGGTAAATTTAGGCTAAATGGATTTTGTGCTGTGAGTGACTTAACTTAATATATAATATTGCCAATCAGACAATGCTTTACCTGGGCACACCTTATTTCGTCAAATGTACCATTTCACTAAATTGACCATGGGAGAAGGCAGAGCACAAGCTCATCCTAAAGCAGTATTAACCCCAAAAGCAAACATTTATTATATTGGAGTTCACCAATTCTTAGATGTGATGGCAGCTTTCGTTTTACTTTTTTAGATTTTCTTTCTTCTATTTTCATCTGGTGATCAAGTCAGCAAGTATGTTGTTTTTTTTTATACAGCTCAAACTCCCAAGCAGAATGTATCAGTTTACATGGATGAGACAAACCACTTGAAGTGTTACTAAACCCAGGACCTTGCATTCACAATGAATGGTCTTCCACAGTACACAGAACATGGAAATGCAATTATTTTAGTAAAAATAAACTGCTAAATACCTTTTCTCCTCAGCAGTTAGAGCAGTCTTGTGACTTCTATCAGTTCCTGCTTAAAGCTTGTAGGAGGAGTTTTCATACTGCCGTGAGCTGTGCTATCAGGATCAATGACCCCTGACCCTCTGTCTGGGCAGTGATAATTGGCCCTGTGCTGATCACATGTAATCTCCTAACTAAAAAAAAACTCTTTAGCAATACACACCAAACTGAGTATGTGCAGCCTGACTCCAGTAGCTCTGTCTTATCCGGACCTGTTCTGGAGTCAGTGGAAGAAGGGGAGGATCAGAGAAGACAGAATCAAACAGCCCTTTTACACAAGGCAGTGGGTTAACCCGTAGGTTCCACAAGCATGCTTTACTGCATATACAGGCTAATTTTACTGTTTTGGGTTTAGTAACATTTTAACACTGGCAAGGGTGATTACAATGATCAGCTTTTATTTATTCATGCAAAACCTTTATCCTAAAAGAAAAAAAAAACAGTTTTCTGTAACTGATTATATTGTGTAAGCTAGAGTTTGGCTTCAATTTCTTAGTGGTTCTAAATCTACTAATACATTTACCACCCCCCCCCTCCCAGACTGACAATGCTGCTGTCTGCTGTGCCTCCTGTGCTCAGTTCTATTCCTCACTAATACAGGAGGTGTGTTACTGATCAGTAGGGATGAGCCGAACACCTCCCGGTACGGTTTGCACCAGAACTTGCGAACAGACAAAAAAATTATGCAAACATGCGAACACCGTTAAAGTCTATGGGACATGGATGTGAAAAATCAAAAGTGCTCAATTTAAAGGCTTATATGCATGCCATGCAAAAGTGTTTGGTGCATTCAGAAAGCACGCTGGATGCAGGCAAGGCCAGTAGCTCAATTGCATATTGAGCAAGTTCTGGCCAGTGGTCCAACCTCAAGACCCAGTAACTCAGTGGATGCTCTGTTGGAAAGGTCTCCAAGTCTGCTCTTGCCCCTAGATATTCCTGCACCATATAATGCAGATGCTGGCGATGGTTGCTGGAACCTATCAGACCTTGGAGCTGAGGACTGAAAAATAGTTTCAAGGCATCGGTCAGCTGGCCACCTTCTCCACCCCTCTTCCTCTGACCGAACGAAGCCTCAAACACATTGTCCAGCACCAGGAAATGGTAACCTCCCAGGGTCAGGAAATGTGTTACACACACTTTCCTTCAAGGCCTCCTGAAGATGTTTCATCCTCTGTTCCCTCTGCGAAGGCAGGATGCGTTCTGCAACCTTACCCTTGTAACGTGGATCAAGAAGGGTTGCCAGCCAGTAATGATCCCTCTCCTTAATACCATGATTCCTAGGGTCCTTTTGCAGGCTTTGCAGAATCAGGGAGATCATGCAGCGTAAGTTTGCAGAGGCATTCGATTCTGAGTCTTCTGGGTCACTAAGGATCATATTTTCCGTAGCTACCTCCTCTCAGCCACGTAAAACTCCTTGGGTTTCTGGGGACTGAAAACCATCCCTTGAAGACTGCTGCGTGTTATCCTCGACATCCCTGCTGACACAATCCTCCTCCCCCTCCTCCTCCTCTTCTTCCTGTGTGTTTGGCAGACCCGCAGGAATGCTATCTGGATAAAGGGGGCCTTGAGAGGAAAGGAAGTCCTCCTCTTCCTCCCGCTGTTCTGCCTCAAGTGCCCTGTCCATGATTCCACAAAGCATGTGCTCCAGCAGGAAGACTAGAGGGACAGTGTCACCGATGTATGCAGTGTCACTGCTCACCATCCTTGTGGCCTCCTCAAATGGTGACAGGACAGTGCATGCATCCTTGATTAGTAGCCACTGGCGTGGCATAAAGAGGCCAAGCTCCCCTGACCCTGTCCTGGTGCCATACTTTCACAGGTACTCATTGATGGCCCTCTGCTGTGTGTGCAGCCGCTGCAGCATTGCCAACTTTGAGCACCACCTGTGTGCAAATGGGAAAATCCGGACAGCCGCACTCCAGGAAATATAATCCAAACTTCTTTATTTTAAAATCAGGAACATGTCATACAGTACATCAAAGGCAGAGTGTACAGACAGGCAGCTTACGCGTTTTGCACTATATCAAGTGCTTACTCTATGCGTAAGCACTTGATATAGTGCGAAACGCGTAAGCTGCCTGTCTGTACACTCTGCCTTTGATGTACTGTATGACATGTTCCTGATTTTAAAATAAAGAAGTTTGGATTATATTTCCTGGAGTGTGGCTGTCCGGATTTTCCCATTTGCACACAGCCTTTACTAGCATTAGCCAGCACCTGGGGCTCTTTGTTCCTGGAGACCAACAGCCAGTTCATACCTGGACAGATTCACCCTAGTGCAGGGACAATATCCGCATCGCCTTTGAGTACCACCTGGTGGGCATGTCACAAATGAGGTGGTTGATGGGCAGTTTGTAAGCCCTTTTAAATGTCAGCCAGCTGAGCACTGGCATTGTATGACCGGCAGAAATGACCACAGACTTTTCTGGCCTGCCTCAGGAGATCTTGTGAGCTTGGGTACCTGGTCAAGAAACACTGCACCACCAAATTCAGGACGTGTGCCAAACATGGAACATGGGTCAAGTCCCCCTGTCAGAGGGCAGGGAGCAGGGTGGTGCCATTGTCGCATACAACCATTCCTGGCTGAAGCTGGTGTGGCATCAACCACTTCTGAGCCTGCCCCTGCAGAGCTGACAGAATGTCTGCCCCAGTGTGGCTCCTGTCCCCTAGGCAGACCAACTCAAGCACCGCATAAAATCTTTTTGCCTGACTGCTTGCGTAGCCCCTTGAGTGTTTAGGGAGCACTTCTGGTTCAGAGGACAATCCTGCAGAAGAGGCCATAGAGGAAGAAGAATTTTAGCATTTCACAGACTCAATATACATGCAGCAATTTATTCTGGTCATGATTACTTAATTTCAGTAACTCTTCAAACATTTATAATTTCACCCTGTTTTACCAAAATCCCAATTTAACTCCAAACTTTTAGGGAAATATTAGGGAAATATTTTGTAATTATCAACAACATGGGCAACATGGGTAACCTCTAAAAATGCAGATGTGGCTACATGGTTAGTTTAGATACAGCACCTCATCCCAGAATAATTAAATAGCAGATAGATAGAGGGACAGGGGATTATAGTGGTGCTAGGGCAAAACATATGAAAACTGCGAAATAGATATAAAATTACAAATATTTTATTTCACAATATTCAATGCATAGAAAAATCAATAAAATAGTTAGCAGCAAAAAGCATATATAATACGTGTGACCCTAATGCAGTAAGGTGGGCCAGATGGAGACGGCCTTCGAAGTAAGGGCTCAGTTTCCTACATGTTTCGCCAAAGCATTGGCTTCCTCAGGGAACAAGAGCTTTTTGCAATATAAAAGAATCTATGCATAGAGATACAAAAACATCATATAAGCAAACAAGAACATTGGGATATAAGTTGTTATAGACATTGCTAACTGTTTGATTGCTGGACAATCTCACACAGGGAGGCAACCCTAAAATGATCCCAGGACCCTGAACATACCTGAAAAACAGACACCCAGGGGAGGCGCGGCAGAGGGCCCCCGGACGAGGGAAGGACAGGCTGCACTGTATTTATGCTTGCAAGGGGCACATAGAAAACCTGGTGATTGAATACGTTGAAGATTAAAGAATGGTAGTAACTGTGTGAGTTAGGGGTTGTGTAAAACATTTAATTTTGAAAATTAGAAGAATGATTGATTATGCATAGGTTAAATAGGGCATAAAACCCTCAAAAGAACTCACACTTTTTAAAAGCAAGTTGATTGATAGGGGGAAACGCCTGGAGATGAATTAGAAGACAAACAGGGACGGCTAGTGGAAGTATTAGATAGTAATCTGTATAGGAGAAAATGAGCCAGTTAACTTTGCAAAGATTGTTCGGCAACAATCGTATAAACAGAAAGGGGAAATGACAGAAAGCTGCTTACCCAATGAGCTATTGGCAAGGCATGTGACTGTCTCAGATCAGTATTCACATAACTTGCATAGGAGTAAAAGATTAGCCAATAGTAAAGAGTGAAAAAGTCCTAGGAGAGAATGGATAAGGGCTAAATTAAAAAACAATTTATTCAGGGATAAGAGATAGGGGAGATGGCAGGAAACTGCTTACCTAATAAGCTGTTTGTAAGGCATGTGAATGTCAAGGATCAGTAGTCACATAGTTTATATAGGGGTAAGAGGTTAGACAATGGCAAAGAGTTGATGAGTGCTAAAAAGGAATGGATAGGGGCAAAGTTAAACATGAAACAGCAGTTTATTCAGGGATGGCTAAGGAAATAAATCGCCATTGATAGTTACCTTGTTGGTGTAAGCAGAGCAGATACAGGTGTTTCCTATGTCCAGCTGGCGGCGTAGGACAGGCCGGCTACTTATATCCCCCCACACCTGATCCGGTAATGATCAGGTGTGCGGACGCTAAAGGGAGGCATCCGCGCATGCGCACAGGACAGCACTCCGGAGCCTACAAGGTCCGGCGTGCATCACGTGCGCATGCTCAGACTACACGGCCCCCATGTGTCCAATAGGAGAGTGGAGGCGGCGCGAAGCCGAAGGTCCCGCGGCGCCACCAAACCCCATCCGCCGATGGAAGGATAGAGGGCGGGCAGTGCGAGCGATGCGCAGACACCTGGGGCAGACAATTATTGGGTAACCTCTACTCCCAAAATAAGAGAACACAATATTCCATGAGATAACCATCTCTTTGTGTACATTTTAAACAAACTTAGATACTCTACTAATTAAATAATACCTTGTGCATTCATTAAACACAATACAATCACTTTCTCATTCCACATTCATTGGCCATTTCATCCATTCTCCATTTAGAAATGTTTCCATATTTTCCCCTCAAACACCTTTTCCCATATGTAAGGCATATTTTTTTCTTTTCTTTTGCTACTTATTACATAAAATTACACAACCTTAAGTTACTTCCCTTTTTCTTTCTTAACCACAACTCCTTTGGCATAATGCCTGGAACACATAGCCTGCAAAAAATTTCCTCTTTTTTTTAACCCAAAAGTAAAAATCAAACATTTATAAATCCCCAAGTATTGTTATAATTATTCCAATATTGTGTCAACTGTATAAACTAAAACACAATAAAAAAACATTGCACAAATAACCATTCCTTTTGTTTTATAACAGGCAATGTCCATGTGCAATGCAAGTTCCCATTTCTTTTAATTTCAATATCAATTATCGGCACAACTACCCCTCTAACATACAATCTATTTTTTCATAATTATTCTTGAACAACATATTTTTTTCCACATATAACACCACTCTATGCTCTTCTATAAAACTATAATGCCATTTATTGAACACTTTGTAGCCCGTGGCAATCCTATCAATCTGAAATATAGTACATTTTTGGAAAAATACCTTCCAAACCTTCAACAATATGAGGATAGGCAATTGCACAATTAAATACATTCCTTAAAATCAGACTCTAACTGAAATAATCAAAATACCCCAGCTACAAGTTAAAATGTTACTCTTAAAAATGTATATTTTGCAATTATCTTAACCCCTTTTTAATCTACTTAACTATCTGATCAGATTCCTCGAAAGAGTGCATTTGGTACCATCAAAAAGTAATTTATTAAGTGACGTCACATTCCCCATATATGATTCCAATTAACATTGCATTGGGCATGGGCTTAATAATATGTGCCCAACACATTCCATGAACAGACTGACAGTAGCTGCAACCTTTTAACAATAAACATGTAATAACATACTTTAAATCTATACAGATTACTTCTCTGAACTAAACCCTACTTAGCATTTGTCTTCAACACTCACTCTCCATTCCAGCAAGGTTAGGACTTGCTGAACATGGAATGCAAATGCAGCAATATGCATTCTCGAATAATAGAGAGTGAAGTGCACCCATAAAACCAAATTTATAAGAATCAATTTTATCATATCATCTACCTTTAATTTCTAACTTCTATTATTGAATTATCAGAACAAAGATGGCAATATTATATGTGTTAACATTAAATGATATTCATGTAAGAAATCAGTAACAATATTATTTCAATGTCGAGTTCCCCTTTTTTTTTAGTTTCAATATTAGTACTTGGGCTCACACATATCTCAAAATTTCTCAGTGTCTACTTCGTATGTTTTTTTCCATACTTCAAGCAAAAATTAAAATGCGAGTACACCAACAAATATATATTTTTCAATGCACCCATATCATGCAACTATAAGTTGCACATTCTCCTAATACCAGCTATAATGCTTGGATCTGGACAGTCCTTGACAATCTCATGTAATTCCTAATCATTCCTTGGTTCAAATATTCTTCATAATCAATAAATACATGAAAATGAATTTTCCTGCGATGCTACAGCAAACATGGACACATGCTAGGTATGGTATGCTTCGCCATTAATGTCTCCTCTGTCCCCTTTAAACTTTGGATCTCTGTAATGTCACTTCCCGTTTTCAAAACCATTTTACTTCTGGGTGTCTTGACTCTGAACTGTATAGGGTCGACTTGTAGAATGAAAATTTTCATCAAACATATTGGTAGCATACACCTTTACCTTCGATAATGGATTTAACTGCAGACACAGTGTTCCTAAGTTTCTAGATGTGAGCTCTATCTGCCCTAGGAGTGGTAAGTTCCATTAACTTTTCCACTGCAATCCTAAGACCTTAATACTCCCTGAGTTTTATTGGCTGCTCTTTTTTCATTTAATGTAACTTTCATTAATAAATAACTCCTCTCTTACTTTTCCTTCAAATCTTGAATTGCATTACCCTCTATAATGTAGGGTGTTTTAATTAAAAACACCTTTACACTCACTTACTTTATCCTTACCACAATGTAGGGTGTTTTCATTAAAACACACCCTCTCCTTGCACAACCCCCCAGCATACCTATCACCTTTTACAACCTTGAAAATTATATATTTTTTTTTACCTTCAAAGACTCATCAAAACATGTTTTTAAACAATTACACTTCTTGCAAGCAAGTTAAGCACTTATAAACAAATATTAGTAAAGGGGAGACCTCCCATTGTACTTTTACTGTACTGGTCCTTTAAAGTTAATTCTCTTTATATACCATATATCTGTTTTATTCTTTTGCACATGAAGATTTTGTTGACACTCAGTAAGAATATAAATATCCATTTCTACCCCTCTGTTAGAATGCATCAGTGGCTGTGATAACTTAAGCAAAAAAGCTTTCTCTTGTTAAACCCTTAAGACACCCCTTCAAATTCTTTGTGTAACTTTGGTTATAATTTTTTTTATAGTAGTTAAAGCTTTAAGTTTAAATCGCTTAGCTAAAATACCTTTTTTCCCATATGCACAACAACATCAATTTCCCTAATTTCTTTAGCCTTTTTTAACACCTTAAGTAATGACCTAACCACATTTGAAATTTTCCCCATACCTTCTTTCATTCTTTAAAGAAAACTTAGCAGATTCTATGAACATACATATATAAGTACAGAGAAAAGGAAGAATAGAACGGTCATTCTATGTGTTTGTAGTGCCACATCCAATATTACAGTCAAAAAAAGGAAGAAACCCCCTAGAGTGGACTTTTAGGCTTAATCAGAAGTAAAAATATTCTTGAGTAGTAACATAATAGAAAATTGTTTTATTAATTATTGGATATAATATTTCTACTTTTAATTAAGTGTGCCTAAAAAGTCCACTCTAGGGGGTTTCTTACATACAAAGTACTTACCACTCTAAGGATATTTGGGTGTGAGCAAGGAAAATTTCAATTTTTTTACTTTGTTCCTATTTCTGATTACAAATCCCTACCTGCTCGAGCATCTTACCTTTCCCACAAGCACCAAGCTACTAATGGGCATGTACACTTTTCCACAGAGTTCCCGAAACGCTTAAAGCCAACACCAAACAGTATGCAAACTACCAACCAGTAATCGCAAGTTATGCCACCAGTGAAGTAATACTAACTTGCACACATGTATTTCCTAAGCTGACCTGAGGTGTTTGTCCTATAAGGGTGGGCAACCTTTATAGCAGCCTGCACCCTCCCCAACAAAAATACTCAAGAAAAAAAAACAATTCTATTCTTTTAATCTTAAAACCTAAGTCTCTATTAAATTTCATCTATATTAAAAAATATCTAATTACCTGAGTATTTAAAATTCTGACACCACTGAAAGGACACCACATTTCACCTTTAATCACTAGTCCTGACTATTATCTTATTATCTAATTATAATTACCTTATCGGCCGATTCCAGTGCTTTAACCCAAATATATCTCTATGCATAGGAAACAGCGTATATAAATAATTGGCACAGCAAAGTTTCTTCGTACACTGTTCAGTCTTATTATCCCCAACAGGGTGTTAAATAGTTATGAAAGATAGGCATTACCGACCATCTTCCGCCAATAAGGGGTACATATTCAAATGACACATTTCCTTTTAACATACTTTCAACCAATCATAGTCATTAACTCTTTATTATTTTAACTCATTATGTCACATTATATTATGTCACATTATATTATGTCACCCTGACAGTTATAACTCCAGACTATCCAATGACAACTAAAGTCCCCCATGTCTGGTTTTGATTTCAACACAAGTCCACTTCTTAAACAACAATATATATATTTACTCAATCAGCAAAATTATATATGTCTATCTAATATTTGCTGGTATGTGCTAACTGAAACATCTCCACCCAAAAACTGAAACACTGCTATCTGCTTTGCTTATGTCTATCTAATTATTGCTGGTTTGTTATTTTTGCTTAACCGTCTGTAGACCTGTACAATGCTTTATTATCTCCCTTGTCTTACCCAAAATTATGGCCCGTTAACTTTAGTGACCTCTTGCTAGTCTGTTTCTGGAGCAAGAATTGTGCACTGTTAACCAGCCAACCTTTATTACCTCCTGATTGATAATTGAAAATGCACCTACCCCCACCCCTATCAGTATAAATATAAGCTTCTTTTGGGGGAAGCATTTGCAGGGGGCACGTTTGCAACTGGGGCTCTTTCTCAAAGTGGGACTATTACTTTGCACTTATCATCATCTGAATCTCTCATCTGAAAATCTCTTCTATCATTCCACAGGTATGTGCTAACTGAAACATCTCGACCCAAAAACTGAAACACTGATATCTGCTTTGCTTATGTCTATCTAATAATTGCTGGTATGGGGGCGTGTCCAAGATGGCACTGTGAGCGGACGCTTCCTTCTGAGCTCTGCCGGAATCTCAGCAGCCATCCAAGCCATTGGTGCCCAAAAAACCCTGACAACCACCGGCGGAGGTAGCCCACAGCATAGCCACCCTGGTGAACCAGTCGGCGGACTGCAGACCGCTCCATGGCAGCGGCTATCCCTCTTTTCTCCTACAGATCTGGTCCCCCCATGAGGCGCGCAGAGTCGGAGCACAGGAGGCCTCTGGTGGGACCGTGGCCCCGGCCTGATCTCCTGAGCAGGGATCCCCCCTGGTGCTGACGGCCTGGGAAACCACCTGGCGGGCCTCGTCCGGACCCACAGTGACTGCCGACCACCTCTTCTCCTCCCACTCCGGCTCCTCCCTACAAGACACATGGAGCTGGCACTCACAAGGCCCTCGGCGGAGCCGCGGCCTTGCCTGAATACCGGCAGGGAGAGCCCCGGATGCGGATGACCCGGGAACCTCCACGGGCATCATCTCAGCCCCCAGAGACCACCAGCCATCTCTTCTCCTCCTGCTCCAGCCCCCCCATGGGACACAGCGCTCAGATCCTGGGGCACACAAGGATAGAGAAACCTGAATGAGGGGTCGCCAGTCAGGTGCAATGGCCGGTAAAGGGAAAAAATATAAATTCCCTCCCCCCCAGAGACCCCCTCCCCTTGCCAGACCCTCCAGCAGGCCCCCGGGCCACTCGCAGCACACACAGGGCATCACAGACAGGCCCCATGGAGGCTGAGGAAGCAAGACCCCCCTGGTTAGCAGAGGTCATGGCGGCCATAGCGACATGTCAATCCACACTTACTGCAAAAAATAGAGGCTGTACAAATGGATGTGGGCCTTTTAAGACAGGATATGGATAAGCTCTGATCCAGGGTGGCAGAAACAGAGCAGAGGGTCAGCAACACAGAGGACACAGTTGCAGAACACAGTGCGGCACTTCACTCGCTTCAAACTACGGTTAAAGCCCTGGAGTATAGAGCAGAAGACGCCGAAAACAAAAACAGACACAACAACCTGCGCATAGTTGGCCTGGCGGAGGGTGCAGAGGGCAATAACCCCATGTGTTATGTGGAAGACATGCTACGAAACCTTCTACCTGACGCCCACCTATCTCCTCACTATGCGGTGGAAAAAGCGCACCTAAACCCGGTCCCCTGGGTGCCCCCGAACTTTCATTCTAATGGGGCGTACACACGGTCGGACTTTTTGGCTACAAAAGTCCAACAGCCTGTCCGACAGACTTTCGACAGACTTTCGACAGACTTTTGGTGGACTTTAAACGGACTTTCTAACGACCGGACTTGCCTACACACGATCACACCAAAGTCCGACTGATTCGTACGTGATGACGTACACCGGACTAAAATAAGGAAGTTGATAGCCAGTAGCCAATAGCTGTCCTAGTGTCGCTTTTTGTCCGTCGGACTAGCATACAGACGAGTGGATTTCTGGGTCCGCCGCAGTTACGACGTAAAGATTTGAAGCAAGTTCCAAATCTAAAGTCCGTCAGATTTGCGACTGGAAAAGTCAGCTGAAAGTCCGGGGAAGCCCACACACGATCGGATTGTCCGCCGGATTTGGTCCGTCGGGTCCGTCGGACTTTTGTAGCCGAAAAGTCCGACCGTGTGTACGCCCCATAAGACTCCTTAATTTCCGGGGGACAGAAACAAGATCCTCCCTGCATCCAGAGCTGTGGGGGAACTGAGGCATCAGAACAACAAACTAATGATTTTCCCTGACTATTCAGTAGAAACACAGAAACTCAGGAAATCATTCGACCATGTGAAGGCACCAATGAGGATGCACAACATTCGGTACAGTGTCCTATTTCCAGCCCACCTGAGGGTCCAGGATGGAGAGGCAACTCGCTTCTTCACCTCCCCCAGAGAGGCCTCCGCCTGGCTGGACTCGCTGCCCCATTATCGACAACCGAGAGCTTGATATGTGAGTACCCACTGTCATTGATTACCACACACTGGGCCCTGGGATCAAGTTGTGAATACTACACCACTTGTTTCAATCCCTGATGCAAGGCAGCTTAAGTTGCACCTGTTGTGCCTGTTTACACAAAGCTGCCTGCACAAGAGGCCCAGGAACGCCCCTAAGACAGGATAATAAGATAGCACCCCTGGCTATGTGAACTAGGAGACTCTCAAGGCCGACATGGCAAGCATTATTCCCTCACATTAAGGGGCTTCAGGGAACCTGACTGCCACACACTCCTACCGATGGTTGATTTTTTCCCCTTTTCCTTTTCTTCCACTGAAGGGACATACCCAGCTCAACATTTATTGTTTTCCCCTTTTTCCCCTTTATTGCTGGTCCCCAACAGTTCAAGTAACATTCCGGCGGATGGCTCAGCTGGGAGGGAGCAGCTCAGCTCACTCAGTGACCCCAAAGAACTTTCAAGGGGTTGGGAGCGCCTCTTGCACAGGACCCCCCTTTGCAGCCAGTGAGCTGATTTTGGTTGGGATAAAAATCTGCCTTAGTTTTATGGGGTTGGGTGGGGTGGGGGGGAGGTGAAGTTGCCCCCTTGGGGCTGGTTTATGGTTAATTTTTGGTTTCTTAAACAAATAATGTTGCTAACATGTTTTGAAATTGCATTACAAATGTCAGTGTTGTATATCTGCTCTTGTTGCCCCCTCCGAGTCAGGCGGGCAGTCCCAGGGGGAGAGTATCCCTCCAGTCCTATAATTACCTTCCCAAGACGGAACAATGACATCCCTTATCATACTGTCATGGAACCCAGGGGTCTGAACTCCCCAGTAAAGAGATCACTGGTGTTCCAGTTCATCAAGGCCCACAGTCCACACATCTGCATCCTCCAGGAAACCCACCTGGTGGGTAGTAAAACATTGGCCCTAAAAAAAACCTGGATTGGATATCATTATCATTCTACACACTCAAACTTCTCCAGGGGCATTAGCATCCTGGTCCACAAGTCTCTCCCCTTTAGACTGCTAGACCTGGTATTGGACTCGGAGGGAAAATATGTAATAATTCATGCCCAGATCCTTTCTTTGAAGTGGGTTATAGCAGGGGTGTACTTGCCCCCTCCAGCATCAATGTCTCTTCTATACCAGATCGCCTCAAAGATAGCAGAATTTCCCAATGACAACATGGCCATTGTGGGAGACTTTAATATGGTTTCTGACCTGAACGTGGATAGGATGTCCACTACCGGGCATTCCCACTTGGGACTAGTGGAGTGGGCAGAGCTGTATGGACTGACGGATGTGTGGCGCTGGAGGATTCCTCACTCCAGGGCATACACCTGCCACTCAGCATCTCACAGATCCTTCTACAGGATCGATATAGTGTATCTGGGCGGCCTGGCTTTGTCCAAGGTAACGGACATTAAGATACTTATGACCAATGCGTCGCTCCTCCTGATGCTGGAACTATCCTCCACCCCAGAAAACACTTTGTGGAGACTGTCTAGATTCTGGGTGTCGGATGAGGCAGTGGATGGTCACTTTAAGGGGGTGCTGCAGGAATTATGGGAAGTCAACCCCGGCTCGGCCAGCGCACTGATGGTGTGAAACACTTCCAAAGCATACAGTAGGGGGAGTTATCAGACTATTATAGCCAGGGTTCATAGGGAAAGAAGAGCTGACTTGACTACTGCAGAAAGGAAGGCTGGCCTACAAGAAGCACAATTTGTTAAATCCAAGGACCCTAGAGACTATGATGTACTTCAGTCTCTAACTGGAGAGGTTGTCCGTATTTGCACCTCTTTTACTCAGAAACACCTACTTGCCCAAACGCAACGCATATTCGAACAAGGGGAAAGGCCCGGGAAACTGTTGGCCTGGCTGTCCAGGGAACAATCTGGAGGGATGTGTGTACCTTGAATACAAGGACCGGTGGGGACCTACTGTATGCCCCTGATGAGATAAACAAATGTTTTGTCTCCTTCTCTTTACAGCTCTAAGGCCACATACACCAATGACGAATTGACTTCCTATCTAGACCCCATTGACATCCAGGTCCTGACCGCAAAATATCGTGACACGCTTGACGCCCCAATAACCACAGATGAAATCTTAAAAGCTCTTAAGACTCTCCAATCGGGTAAGTCCCTGGGCCCTGACCGCATACCAGTTGAGTTTTACAAGAAATATGTGGAAGAGTTGACAGGCAAACTCCATGCTATGTTAACCGAAGCGCAGAGGTTGAGGGTGCTTCCAGACTCCCTGAGAGAGGCAGTGGTAGTGGTGATCCCCAAGCCAGGCAAAGACCCGTCCTTGTGTTCCTCCTACCATCCTATCGCATTGATAAATGTTGATGCAAAACTCCTGGCTAAAGTGTTAGCCATGAGACTCAACACAGTTTCTTTGTGAAACAAAAAAAAACCACAATCATAACCACTTTAGTACATCCGGACCAGACAGGGTTCATGCCAGGGAGGGGAATAAACGTCAACATCAGAAGGCTTTTCACACATATGGATAGGGCACGGCCGGAGTCGGTGGGAGTGGTGGCTTCACTCGATGCTGAAAAAGCCTTTGACTCGATGGAGTGGAACTACCTGTGGGAGGTCCTCTTGAAGTTCGGATTTGGGCTGAAGTTCATGACATGGTTGAGGATGTTTTATGCCGGGCCAAGAACGAGGGTCCGCACTAATGGCACACTCTCCGAAACCTTTTCATTAGGCAGAGGCACTCATCAGGGCTGCCCTCTATCGCTGGGGCTATTCGCCCTGGCGGTAGAGCCCCTTGCCATTGCTCTGAGGGCTGAAACAGGGGTGAAGGGCATAACAGTTGGTGCAATAGAAGAAAAGGTGTCCCTGTACGCTGACGACACCCTACTTATCTTGCGGATGCCTCACGGGCGCTGCGGAAGGCACTAGACCTATTTGAAGACTTTGGCAGATTGATTCTCTGGCATCCACATAAACTGAGGCAAGTCAGTCTTATTTTCGTTGCACCCCTCACTTCCCAGGGTGGATACCGGAACACTACTCCAATGGGTGGGTGAGTTCACCTATCTAGGCATTAAAATTAGCAACACCACACATGAATTTATAGAAAAGAATGTGCAATCTCTCCTCTCCCTGCTTTCAGTCAAATGCACAGCCTGGCGCACCCTACCGCTCAACCTGGTGGACAGAGTCAGCTTGCTCAAAATGGTGTTCCTTCCCAAATTTCTATATTTCTTCCGTAACACCCCTTCCCACAGGCCTAGATAATTTTTTAAAGGCCTGGAGGGAGTGCTGACCTCATGCTTCTGGGCCGGGAGGCCACCTAGGGTGGCAAAGCAGATACTATATCTTCCCTTGTCGGGAGGTCTGGCTCTCCCTAACTTTTTGTTATATTACTGGGCAGCCGTCTTGGTCAGGGTGCTCTGGTGGTTCTCCCAGCCCAGACCGAATCCGGAGGTGAGACTTGAGGCAGCCATCCTGGGATCATACGCGGCCTTGACCAATCTAGTATATAGGGGACCCAAAGCCCCCCATCCCCTGCCAGTCCTCATGAAGACAACCATTAGAACATGGAGGGAGGCCAGGGGGATCTATGCTAAACCAAACTACATTTCTCCACACACCCCGTTATGGGGTAACCCTGCCCTCCCCCACCTTTACGAAATAGCAGACCCCTCACAATGGGCCAAGCGGGAGATCACCACCCTAAAACACATAATAGCAAATGGCAAGATCATGCCTTTCCGTGAAATGAAACGACAGTACTCCCTGCCCAAATCCTTTGAGTTTAAATACTGGCAACTAAGACACGCAATAAGGGCTCAATTCCCAGACAAGTTAATTATGGAACCAGATTCAATTGAGCGATTGCTGACTATGAGCGTGATGGGGAAGCCCCCTTCCACTCTGTACCTGTACCTGATGATAGCCCACTACGTTAAGCCCACCCGCTCAATGGACAAATGGAAGGAGGACATTCCAGCTCTGGGGGAGGATGAGTGGGAAGACTGTGTTTTCACTTACATCCCATTTATGATAGCAGCCAAAGACAGGTTCATGCAGCTCAAATCTCTACATAGGGCCTACTTCACCCTGCATAGAATAGCCAGGATATACCCACATCTGGACCCATACTGTCCCAGATGCAGGACTGAGGAAGGGATACTCTGGCACATGGTATGGGCCTGCTCAAGGCTCAGAGCATACTGGGAGGGGGTAGCGGAGATGCATAGTTACATCGGGGGACTACGGTGCCACTAGATCCCATGGTACTCCTGCTGAGTTACTTAGGCAAGGTGGAGGGGGACACTAAGCTCTGCATTACATTCTCGCTGTTCTATGCTAGGAGAGAGATAATGTTGCACTGAAAGTTGGCCGAACCCCCTACCCTTAACTCCTGGAAAAAGGCAGTGGATTCAGTGTTACCCCTATACAAATTCACTTACAAGAGTAGACAATGCCCTGTCAAATTTGACAAAGTCGGGTCGGCTTGGGTGGATGCAGGTGGATGGGGACCGGGAGGTAGGGGACCAAGTGCTGGATTCCCCCCTGCTCGGCTGGGGGTTACTTACCCCCCTTCTGCACAGAGCGTCACCCAATCCTACCAAGTAAAGGTTTAATTCAATTTAACAAACTTGTTATGTACTTGACGGTCTCCCCGGAGGGAACGTGATTAAATACCCTACTGAACTTGAGGGTGGGCACTAGATGGGAAAAAGCTTGGAATTCACCGGTTAAGAAATGTAAGGGAAATGACATCATGGACTTGTAAGATGTTAAATTCTGAAAATGGATCTCTCAGACTGACATTGTAACTACAAAATACTTGAATGTCGACTGTTGAATATATTGTAATGCTGATTTGTTAATAAAAACTCTTTCCATTTAAAAAAAATATTTGCTGGTATGTTATTTTTGCTTAACCGTCTGTAGACCTGTCCACATTAAAATGCTTTATTATCTCCCTTGTCTTACCCAAAATTATGGCCTGTTAACTTTAGTGCTCTTTTGCTAGTCCGTTTCTGAAGTAAGAATTTTGCCCTGTTGACCAGCCAACCTTTATTACCTCCTGATTGATAATTGAAAATGCACCCACCCCTATCAATATAAATATAAGCTTCTTTTGGGGGAAGCATTTGCAGGGGGGAAGTGGGCTCTTTCTCAAAGTACTATTTCTATAAGTGGGGGCACTCTGACTCTGCACTTCAGCGAATGCACAAAGCAAATGAACACAAGAAAATACTTTGAAAAACACTGCACAGACATCAGGTGACCTAGTTTACCCCTTCAGCTCTTTCTTCTCTCTACCACTCCTTTTGACAGCTCTGTCCTCTATCCTTAAACTATCTCTCCTTCACCCCTCTTCTCCCCCCAACAGCATATATATATCACCCTCACTTCTGTCCTCTCCTTATTACTGCACCCACCAACTCCTGCTAATTCTAAATCCACACACACTAAAAATCTTCAGGACCCTGGGCCATGTTCCTTCATATAAATCCCACTCCCATATTACTTCCCTCACCCTCCTGCTTCTCCTAACCTCTGGAGATACAGTATATCCCCAAACCCCGGGCCTCCATCATTTAACTGTACCCCATGCACTCATCACCCTGCACCCTCTGGCAGCAGCCACAATCAACACAATTTAGTTCCCATTTCTACTCTTCCCAAGGCTAGACTCCCTTTCTCTTGTGCCCTTTGGAACTCCCACTCTGTCTGTAACAAACTCACCTCTCTAAATGACCTCTTTATCACCAACTCATTTAACCTACTAGCCATTACCGAAACCTGGCTTCACAAATCCGACACTGCATTTTCTGCTGCCCTATCCCATGGTGGTCTTCTCTGGACTCACTCCCTCAGATCCAGTGGACATAAGGGAGGAGGTGTCGGAATCCTTCTTTCCCCACATAGCACCTTTCAGGTACTTTAACCACCTCCCTCTCTGTCACTCTCCTCTTTCGAAGCACACTGCGTTTGTCTTTTCACTCCAGTTTCTCTAAGGATAGCTGTGATCTACAGGCCCCCTGGACCAGTATCAACCTTTCTTGATGACTTCTCTGCCTGGATACCCTACTTTCTTTCTTCTGAAATCCCCACAATCATTCTTGGGGACTTCAACATCCCTATTAATACTAACACTCCTGCCACTTCCAAACTTCTCAGCCTAACCTCCTCCTTTGACCTGAAGCAGTGAATACACGCTCTTACTCACTCTGAAGGCAATACCCTTGAACTCGTTTTCTCTCACCTTTGCACTCCATGCAACCTCTCTAACTATCCATTCCCTCTCTATGATCACCACCTTATTAGTTTCACTCTCTCCCTCTCCTCCACCTCCTCTCCCTCCAACCGCCTAAAAGTTACCCGCAGACATCCCAACCCTTTTCTTCTCTATTTTGCTATTGACAACCTCTATGACAAAATCTCACCCCTATTCTGCACCAACCTAGCCACTTCTGTCTACAACGCTTCACTTCTAGCCTCACTGGACTCACTGGCCCCCCTCACTACACACAGAATCAGGCCCCGACCCCTTCAACTTCAACTGTTTATGGTGTTTGTATGGCTTTTATTTCATTAGAATATTACACAGCGTTTCGATTGGTCTCTGTCTGGATGTTGTGATTTTGCCTCAGTTAAACTGGAGCTGCTGCAGACGTTTTTGGCCTAACTGTTGGTTTAGAAAGGTAAAATCTGTTACCAGCTTGCAGGTGTATTTTGAATGCTTTTTTTCTGTGGCATTGCTGTTTATAGTAGGCTCATGTCTAAATGTGTTTGGGCTGTAGACCTGAGAGTTGCACTTGAGGCGTGTAATATAGATACCCTTTTACACATGGCACTAAATAATTTATTTTCTGGTAAAGCATGCTTAGGAGGGCGGCACACAAAAAGTAGCCTAGGGGCCCATGACCACCCTTATCCTCCACTGCCTGGATAGCAGAAAGGGATTGTTTCAACAGGCAAAATGTCATTCCACCCAAACAGGATAATGGGCTTGGGTGCCAGAGTTAACTGGCTTTCTTGGGGAACACAGCAGTTAGATCTTCTCCCCACAATTCCCAGCTCTGTCCTTCCTGACACTCAACTGACCACCAGTTATCATTTAGCAGTTTCTTTTCTTGCACATCAGGGGAACCTGCTTGGAAGGAATTCCAGTGCACACATCACTTTTTTCCTGGAAGAGTGCTCCCAGTGTACTCTACTTATAGCTGTTAAAAAAACTGTGTATTATTCAATCCACTGTCTTACATTACATTAAGTGCCCCACTGTACATGCTTTTTAAAAAATATGTAGCTGTATACCTAGAAAGGAGAACAGAGGAGATTGTATTGTATGTGACACTAATGCCCCGTACACACGGTCGGACATTGATCGGACATTCCGACAACAAAATCCTTGGATTTTTTGCGACGGATGTTGGCTCAAACTTGTTTTGCGTACACACGGTCGCACAAAGTTGTCGGAATTTCCGATCGCCAACCACGCGGTCACGTACACCACGTACGACGAGACTAGAAAAGGCCAGTTCAGAACCAAGCGCGGCACCCTTCGGGCTCCTTTTGCTAATCTCGTGTTAGTAAAAGTTTGGTGAGAGTCGATTCGCGCTTTTTCAGACTCGTGGCTTTCAGATCGTTTTCTGCAGTTCAGTTTGTGCTTGTGGGTTTGTATCTGCTCTTCAGTGCGTGCATCGAGTACCCTTGACTTGTCATTGTGTTCTTGTTCGTTCATTACTGTTTTTCAGGTCGCTCTTCACAGGGCTTGCTGTTCTTCAGTGCGTTCTGTTACTTCGTTCTGAGCAGCAGACCGTTTTCTGGCCATGTTGCGTATACGTACTCCTCGTAGAGTTCGTGCTGTGCGGGGGCTTGGTGTTGGGGTCCTGACCTTGACACAAGTCCAGTCCATGAACAGGGTGGGGAGGAGTTCATGGACCAAGAATTGGTTGCTTCAGCGTGACCAGTTCTCTCATATGCCTTTGCTCCGTGAGATCCAGGAGAATAATCCTGATGATTTCAGGAACTTTCTGAGGACGACGGACCCCGTATTTCACCGTTTGTTGGCTTCACTGACCCCCTATGTCAGCAGGCAGGATATCTGCATGAGGCAAGCCATCACTCCGGAGCAGAGGCTCGTCGCTACCCTGCGGTACTTGGCGACGGGGAGAAGTTTGCAGGATTTGAAGTTCTCGACAGGCATCTCCCCCCAGGCTCTGGGGATCATTATCCCAGAGACCTGTTCTGCCATCATCCAGGTCCTGCAGAAGGAGTATATTAAGGTAAGATTTTTATCCTTTAATATCACATTTTATTGTATTTAATGTTTGATAATATATTGTATTTCTTTCCTCATTCCCTAATTACCATGATTGTAATATGCTGTGAATGTCCCCTTTGTCCTCATGCATACTGGATTTTTATGTAATTATTTTTTTAGTCCTTCATACATATTTGCCTTCACTAACCTCCCCAGCATGTTCTCCTGGCCCTATATTCACCTCATGTAGTCACTTAACAATGTATTTTATCAGCTCCATAGTAGTGCTTTACCCCAAACACCCCCTAAAATGTTTAGAAATGTGATTTGTGCTTTAAATTCTGGCAGAGTGCCATAGGCTTTTTTTTTGTAGTGTCCCCAAATCATTTTTATTAACCCTCCCTCCCCCCAACTGCTAAGTCAGCTGATCCCAATTCTCTATCTATCCTCAATCATCTATCTGCTGACTTTGCCAAACCCATACACACTATACCCATCTCTTTTGTGCTCAGATGTATGGATGAATTCCCCAAAGCATGTAGTGCAAGGGCCTGCCTGTATACTTTCAAATGGTACTGTTTCAAGTTTTTGGATCCTATTATTATCTTGATAGGTAATAGCAGAATGTCCAAATGTGTTCAAATGTGTACAGTGTGTATTTATATCTTTGTATTATGACACTTCTTACCTGTCCAGTGGGCTGCCAATAGTGTAACTAAGGAGGGGCTGTTCCAAGTAATACCCTGTATTTAGGCATTCATCTCTCAATGAAGTGAAGAGGGTTACCTGTCCAAGATCCCCCCTATAATGTTAGAAATGGCCCATGAGAGGGGGGGGAGGGGGAATATGATAGGTGTACCTTATACTTTGGTGTTGTAAAATTCCCCTTAATAAATGTTATCTGGATGTTGTCCAAGAATGTTTGTGTCTAATCTGCTTTCCATGTTTATGTGCAAAAATACTATTTTTTTTTGTTTTCCTCAACAGTTTCCTTCCACGCCACAGGAATGGCAGACTGTGGCCTCCCACGTTGCCCAGTGGTGGGACTTTCCTAACTGCGGAGGGGCAATTGATGGGAAACACGTCCACATCGTCCCACCACCAAACTCGGGGTCGTACTATTATAATTACAAGGGGTTCAATAGTATTGTGATGTTGGCGGTGGTGTCGGCTAATTACGACTTCCTGTATGTGGACGTGGGGAAGAATGGCCAGATGTCCGATGGTGGAGTCATCGCCCAGACGGAGTTTTACAGGCATCTCCAGAATGGCAGCTTGGACTTGCCATCTCCAAAAGAGAATGTGGAAGGACTCCCATTCGTCTTCGTTGCGGATGAAGCATTTGCGCTGGGGGACCATCTTATGCGGCCATTCCTGATGAGGACCCTCACCCCGGAACAGAGGGTTTTTAATTACCGGCTGGCCAGAGCCAGAAGAGTGGTGGAGAACACATTTGGAATCATGGCCAGCCGCTTCCGCCTTTTTCTGACACCCATTCATATGGCGGAGTATAAACTTAATCATATAATCCTGGCGTGCTGTGTTCTACATAACTTTTTACGCCAACATTCTGCCAACTATGCTGGCTCAGTTGGGCCTGAGGCCGGAATTCTAAAAGAAACAACCCTGATGGCGCTTGAAAGTGGCCGTCCTGGCTTGCCCTCCCTGAGTGCCCGTGATGTCCGGTTAAGATACCTTGAGTTCTTTGCGGGTAGGGGGGCCATCAATATGCCAGACAATTTGTGAAGCCTTTATCAAATAAAAAAAAAAAAAGCAAATCTTTGGTGACATTTACTGCTTGTGTTTGTTTTAGCTGACCCTGACAGAAATGTGGGGAGTCCTGAAAATGGCGTGATTGTGTAACCTTCTACAAAGCACTGTTGGGTGTTATTTACTAAAGGCAAAGACACTTTGCACTACAAGTGCACTTGAAACTGCACTGAAACTGCACTTGTAGTGCAAAGAGGATTTGCCCTTAGGAAATAACCCGCATTTTCACAGAAAGCAGCAATTACATCACCACAAAAGTGTTGTAGCGTTGAGACAATAATCCACACATTGTTGATTAACAATATTTTTAATACCTGCACAATCACATGTGCATTTAGAAAAGGTTTTTAAAACAAACCAACATGTTTGTTGTATAACAATTTTTGGGGTGGCATTATTAAAAATAGAAATGTCCATTTAAGATAAAACAGGCATGTTTAAAACCAACAAGAAAGACACAAATCTTGAACTTACAAAGTTCACATTTGGTAGAACTTGAAGGCAATATCAGACATGAGTATTTAGGAACTGTGTTTGATATTGTGTTCAGATGGGGTGAAGTCACCCCAGGAAAAGCCAAATTTGGAAGATGCACACAAATTTGCCAATGTCAACATGTGCTAGCTGCCATCACGGGGGATCAAGGGACGTGTTTTGGGGGAGAAACCCCTTCCTCTCAGCTACTTTATTATTGAGGAAGGGGTTGCACCCCCAAAATGCGTCCATTGATCTCCCGTGATGGCAGATAACACATGTTGGCACACTGTGTGCATCCTCCAAATTTGGCTTTTCTAAAAATCGCTAAAACATTTTGAATTTTGTAGCACACAAAAAACAAAGGGATTTGGAGGGGTTTTAAACTCACCCCAAAACATCAATGATGTTTTTATTTTTTTGAATAACATCATTGATTTTTTTCTTGAGGTTTTCCAATTCTAAATTACACCCCATGATCTCCCCAATCAGGATCTGGGCACTTTCTGATGTGAAAGGATCTGGATCCACAACATCATGATCACCTAAAAAGAGAGAAACCAAACAAAAACAGGTATCAAAAATATGCCGGCATCCATCTCTTACCTGAGCCTGTGGTCGCAGACACTCACCTGTTGTGGTGACAATTTCCACCACATCTTCTTCCTCCTCCTGCACTTCTTGGGTTGGGGGGATTTCCCCTTCTTCCAGAGGTGGGGGGTCTGTGGTCTCCTCGGATGAGCGATGTCCTCCGAGTCTTTTCTCCCCTATGTAAAACAAAAATGGTATACTTAGCACACAGATATTTGATGGTAGAACTATAAATAGGAAACATTGCTTGGAAGTGGGGCACAATTGTCTATTTTTGCAGAATGTAGCATTTTCAGTGTCCTTTGTCAAGCTGCAATACTTTACCTGTTTGGTACAAGCTTCACAGATGTAGTCACCCCTATAGTATACACTGGAGCACCTGTGTGGCCCCCCTAATAAAAATGGTGTTCTTGTGTCCCACACTAGTGCTCCAGTGTCCAGATGTGAAAACAGCTGCTCAGTGTCCTCTCCTTACACAGAATCTAGTTTGCATTTCATTCTAGTAACAAAGCCATCTACACAACCAAATTAGTTTCATACAAGTGGGGCGTAAAAAATGTGGCCAAATGCATATGGCCAAAACAATGGTGTTTTATAGGCCGAAAGAAAAATATTTGATACGAACGAATAATGTGCCCATCAACATGAAAGTTGCCATTTTAAACTGTACAACAGTTCCTAAAAGCACATGGAGCAGCACGAACGTAATAAACAGAATGAATAGGAACACAGCACAACTACTTACTTTTTTTGCAACACTCTCCGGATCTTTCTGTACTGCTCATGTTCTCGTAATTTCAGGTCCGACCACCGCTTCCTGAGCTGATCTTTCGATCGTCGTACCCTGAAATTCCGGTGCAGACTCCTGACCACTTTCACCATGATCTTGGCCTTTCTGACATTGGGGTTGGGGTAAGGTCCATACTTTCCATCATAGTTGGCCTTCTTCAGGATGTCCACCATCTCCAACATTTCCTCAAAGGACATATTTGAGGCCTTAAATCTCCTTCTGGATCGGGACGTGTCCGGATCCGGGCTTTCCTCCTCCTCGTTCCTGTAATTAGCACGCACCTGCTGTGTATCCGCCATGTGCTCTTCCCCCACTGCGCAGAACGAAAAGGGGCGGGGAATAGACTAGAAAGAACGTCAGGGGCGGGCAGAGTTACACGCATGCGCAGTGTGTATAAAGCGTAACACGCGTGCGTATTACGTACGATCTGTGAGCGGAGGAAGGAGCATCGGAGGCACCGATCGTAAGAACGAAGGTAAGAGACAAACTTGGGCCTATACTGCTTCTAGATTGAGGCCTATAATGTAACAAGATTAGGAGAGTTTTGGCTGACATTAGGGTTTGTCTTGTGTTGTGTCTTGCAGTGAAAATGGATATCTTGAACGATACCGACTTCATGGCAATATTCATTGACTAGTTCAGGGAGCTGCCTTGTCTGTGGGAGATCAACCACCCACATTATAAGAACCAAACTAAGAGGAAGGCAGCGCTGGATCAATTGTTGGAAATTGTGAAGCAGGTGATCCCCTGGGCAGACATCACCTATTTGAAGATCCTAATTGGTGGCCTGAGGAGCACATATGTAAGGGAGCGCAAGAAAGTCCAGGATTTGCAGAGATCCGGAGCAGCAGATGACATCTATGTCCCCAGGATGTGGTACTATGACAGGCTGCATTTTCTGGCAGGCCAGACTGAACCCAGGTCATCACTCTCGTCTTCCTTGCACGCTTCCTTCCACCCCAGCTGAGGCTTCTGATGCCCAACCTGGGCCTTCCAGGCAGCAACATGTGGAGGAGCCCAGCTTGAGCCAGGTATAGCATTCCTCTAAATATTTCTGCTTGTCCAATTAATGATGTTAACTAGATGTTAGTTTGGAGTACTAATTTATGATTGTGATTGATGATGCAAAACATTAAACCATGTCCCTTTTTCATACACAGGGAAGTCTCAGCCTGGAGGTGAGCGGGCCGAGCAGGCTGCCTTATATGCAGGTCCCTCCCCTACACCTGCAAAGAGAAAGTGGCAGGAAGAGGAGTACCCTAGAGGAGGCTGCCATAGGCCTCTTTTGGAAGGCTACAGAGGCCCTGGGAGCACCACACACTGTGGAGGAGGACTTTGCTGCCATAATTGCCTGTAAAATGCAGCGGATGGAGGAGGGCCAACAACTCATGTGTGAGTCATTAATGTTGGAAGCTCTCAATAAGGGGTTGAGGGACCAAATAACATCTGATACCCACATTTGTGACCTCACACATGGTCCTCCTCCTCCTCCTCCAGGTCCTTCTACTTCTCCTCCTCCTCCAGGACCTACTAGTCCTCCTCCTCCTCCAGGTCCTACTCCTCCTCCTGCCACATCTCCAACAGCAGAGCCACAGCCAGGAAGGAAGCGTGGAAGGAAGACCAGAAAGTGATGACCCTGGATCCAGTCTGGTCTGGCAAAAGATGCAGCCTCTTGTGGTACCACAGCCTGGGGACACAGATGTCATCTGCTGCTTTCCGGATCTCTGGGACTTCTGGACCAGACTGCACTCCCTTACATATGGACTCCTCAGGCCACCAATTTTGATGTTCAAGAATTGATGTCTGCCCTGGGGGGTCCAAGGCTTCGCTAATTTCTGCTGTTTATCCAGCGTTGCCTCCCTCTTTGTTTGGTTTTTACCCCTAATAAAGGATTTTTGGTTTCTATTATACTTGCCTATGTGTTTTTTCCTTCAAAAAGGAGAGTTTTTTTGTGAGGATTCAGGTACATTTCAAAAATACAATGTGAAATTAACAAGGAACACCAACACCAAACAATCTCCTTGAGATTAAATAATATACGATATCAATGGTGTTGTGGTAACTTGACACACAAAACACACACAAAAATATTCTGGAGTAAAACTAAAACTAAAATAAAACAAAGATCAGCCTTGGAAAAAATACAAACCTAAAATAAAAAAAAAATGCCTTTAAAAATAAATAAATAAATAAAAATATTTTTGTCAGATGTGACAAATCAAAATATATTAAGGGAATCCCGATAAATAATAAAGAAATACGTTTGTAAGAAGTCTGTGTGAATATGAGCAGCAAAACTACTTCATTCTTCTCACATTATAAAGAAGAAGAGAGTGCGCTGTATTAAACCATTTTTAACATTGCACAATGACGAAAGTGTTGTATCCATTGCGAATGCTAAGTTTACCAGACCGAGCTGTTCCTTCTCTGAATTTCTTCTGAGCATGCGTGGCACTTTGTGCGTTGGAACAGGCCACACACGTTCGGAATTGACGCGATCGGATTTTGTTGTCGGAAAATTTTATAGCCTGCTCTCAAACTTTGTGTGTCAGAAAATCCAATGGAAAATGTCCGATGGAGCCCACACTCGGTCGGAATGTCCGACAACACGCTCCGATCGGACATTTTCCATCGGAAAATCCAACTGTGTGTACGGGGCATAAAAGTGTGCTGAGATAGGTAGGAGGACAACCAGGAATGTGCAGAGTCATGGAGGCCAAGGTAGAAGAATTTGTTGAGCAGAAGTGGTTGGTCAACTGTGTCAAAGGCAGCAGAAAGGTTCAAGAGTATGAGTATGGAGTACTGCCCATTGTTTTTTGCATTTAGTAGATAATTGGTGACTTTTAGTAGGGTAGTTTGAGTGGAATGTTATGGGCAGAAGCTGGACTGTAGGGGATCAAGTAGGTTGTTGTAAGTGAGGTAGGAGCTCATACAGTTGTGGACAAGGCAAACAGAAGCAGGGAGATGGGTCTTAAGTTATTGAAATAGCTGGGGTCCAGTGAGGGTTTTTTAAGTATGGGGGTAACCAGTGCATGTATGAGCCAGGAAGGAAAGGTGCCAGAGGAGAGGGAGAAGTTTAAGATGTGGGTTAGAAAGTTTATGATAGAGCAGGAAGGTGGTCACAGTAATTGTGAGGGAGTAGGGTCCAGGGGACAGGTGGTGAGGTGGGCTGTGGAAAGGCGTTTGGCAACTTCCTCAGTGGTAACAGATTTGAAGGAGGAAAGTATTGAGTGTGGTGTTGAACCTGGTGTGTTTGTTGGGGGAGAAATCTGGATCCTTGATATTTCATCATAAACATTCAAGGGTATACCCTATACCGCAAGGATAGAGAGGGTAAAAAAGGGGGAGGGGTATGCCTATATATCAAGAATAGGGATGAGCCGAACACCCCCCGGTTCGGTTCGCACCAGAACCCGCGAACGGACCGCAAGTTCGCACGAACGTTAGAACCCCATTGACGTCTATGGGACTCGAACGTTCGAAATCAAAAGTGCTCATTTTAAAGGCTAATTTGCATGGTATTGTCCTAAAAAGGGTGTGGGGACCCGGGTCCTACCCCAGGGGACATGTATCAATGCAAAAAAAACTTTTAAAAACGGCCGTTTTTTCGGGCGCAGTGATTTTAATGATGCTTAAAGTAAAAAAAAAAAAGTGAAATATTCCTTTAAATATCGTACTTGGGGGGTGTCTATAGTATGCCTGTAAAGTGACGCGTGTTTCCCATGTTTAGAACAGTCCCTGCACCAAATGTCATTTTTAAAGGAAAAAATCTCATTTAAAACTGCTTGCGGGTTTAATGTCATGTCGGGTCCTGGCAATATGGATGAAAATCAGTGAGACAAACGGCATGGGTACCCCCCAGTCCATTACCAGGCCCTTTGGGTCTTGTATGGATATTAAGGGGAACCCCGCACCCAAATTAAAATAAGGAAAGGTCCCTATATACTCTGAACAGCAGTATACAGGCGGTGCAAACAAGACAGGGACTGTAGGTTTGTTGTTAAGTAGAATCTGTTTGTAATTTTGAACATTTTTAACGTGTTTAGCTCCAGCCAAAAAATCTTTTCTAAGCTTTTTGGAAAACATAGGTTATCACCCCTGTGACATTTGTTTTGCGTCTTTCCTCCTCTTCAGAAGATTTCACCTCACTTTTTTGTCCCAATGAAAAATGTTTTTTGAAAATTTGGGTTTTTTTGTGGAACAAGGATTGGAAAGCATCAGTGGAAAGGAGAAATTGTTTTCCCATATTAACTCTTACATGAGAGAATTTCCCTTCCTAGGGGTAGATTTCATCTCACTTCCTGTTGTCTCCTTCCGTTTGCAAGTAGGAGTCGTTTGTAAGTTAGATGTTTGAAAGTAGGGTCCTGCCCTATATACTCAGCAGAAATTTGGGCCTTAGGTGTTGCTGTGGCCAAAACACTGTAAGCCCTCACAGGGCCCTGCTGTGAAATATTAGATCAAGAATTGTAATTACATGCCCCTGTTGAACAGGAGCTGAAAAATTAGGCCTTAGGCACTGGTGCTGGTGCCACAACACTGCAACCCCTCACAGACACTCTAGTTGGAACGCAGGAACGAGCCCTGCTGCAAAGTATTGCATCAAAAATTGTAATTACACGCCCCTGTTAGACAGGGGCAGAAAAATTGGGCCTTAGGCACTGGTGCTGGTGCCACAACACTGCAACCCCTCACAGACACTCTAGTTGGAACGCAGGAACAAGCCCTGCTGCAAAGTATTGCATCAAAAATTGTAATTACACGCCCCTGTTAGACAGGGGCAGAAAAATTGGGCCTTAGGCACTGGTGCTGGTGCCACAACACTGCAACCCCTCACAGACACTCTAGTTGGAATGCAGGAACGAGCCCTGCTGCAAAGTATTACATCAAAAATTGTAATTACACGCCCCTGTTATACAGGGGCTGAAAAATTGTGCCTTAGGCACTGGTGGTGGCGCCCAGAACCAAAAATGTTCTTACAAGCTATCAGCGTGATGATTGAGGAGGAAGAGGATAATTACTCAGGGATAGTCACTCAGCATCAGCATAGGCAGTCTTTGAAGGGATCTGAAAAAAATTATTCAGTTACATCAGCATCAGGTGCTTGGTAGCTGGTGGTGATCCACGACTGATTCATTTTTATGAAGGTCAGCCGATCGACCGAGTCAGTGGACAGACGCACCCTGTGATCGGTTACCACGCCTCCAGCAGCACTGAATGTGCGTTCCGAAAGAACGCTGGATGCAGGACAGGCCAGTAGCTCAATTGCATACTGTGCAAGCTCTGGCCAGTGATCCATCCTCAAGACCCAGTAACCCAGAGGATTTTCGGTGGGAAAGGTGTCCAAGTCTGATCTTGCCCCTAGGTATTCCTGCACCATGTAAAACAGACGCTGGCGATGGTTGCTGGAACCGATCATACCTTGGGGCTGCGGACCAAAAAATTGTCTGAACGCATCGGTCAGACGGCCACCTTCTCCACCGCTCCTTCTTTGACTGACCGAAGCCTCAGCAACACGTTGTCCAGAAACAGGAGTTTGTAACCTCCCAGTCTCTGGGAACGCGTTGCACAGACCTTTCTGCAAGGCCTCCCGAAGATGTTTCATCCTCTGCTCCCTCTGCGATGGCAAGATAAGGTCCGCAACCTTACCCTTGTAACGTGGATCAAGGAGGGTTGCCAGCCAGTATTGGTCCTTCTCCTTGATACCACGAATACGAGGATCCTTACGCAGGCTTTGCAGGATCAGGGAGGCCATGCAGCGTAGGTTTGCTGAGGCATTCGGTCCGGAGTCCTCTGGGTCACTAAGGACAACAACGTCCGCAGCCACCTCCTCCCAGCCACGTACAAGTCCATGTGTTCCTTGGGACTGATCCCTTAAAGACTGCTGATGCTGAGTGCCAGGCTCCACCTCCATACTGACACAATCTTCCTCCTCCTCCTCCTCCTCCTCCTCGTCCTCTTCCTGTGTGATCGGCGGGCACGCAGGAACACTGTCTGGATAAAGGGGGCCTTGAGAGCTAAGGAAGTCCTCCTCTTCCTGCCTCTGTTCTGCCTCAAGTGCCCTGTCCATTATTCCACGCAGCGTGTGCTCCAACAGGTGGACAAGGGGGACAGTGTCACTGATGCATGCACTGTCAGTGCTCACCATCCTCGTGGCCTCCTCGAATGGTGACAGGACAGTGCATGCATCCCTGATCATGGCCCACTGGCGTGGGGAAAAAAAACCAAGGTCCCCTGACCCTGTCCTGGTGCCATAGTCGCACAGGTACTCATTGATGGCCCTCTGCTGCGTGTGCAGCCGCTGCAGCATGGCCAATGTCGAGTTCCACCTGGTGGGCATGTCACAGATTAGGCGGTTCTTGGGCAGGTTAAACTCCTTTTGGAGGTCCGTCAGCCGAGCACTGGCATTATATGACCGGCGGAAATGCACACAGACTTTCCTGGCCTGCCTCAGGACATCCTGTAAGCCCGGGTACCTGCCCAAGAACCGCTGCACCACCAAGTTAAGGACGTGAGCCAAACAGGGCACATGGGTCAGTTGTCCCTGTCGGAGGGCAGAGAGGAGGTTGGTGCCATTGTCGCAAACCACCATTCCTGCCTTAAGTTGGCGTGGCGTCAACCACCTCTGAACCTGCCCCTGCAGAGCTGACAGAACCTCTGCCCCAGTGTGGCTCCTGTCCCCCAAGCACACCAGCTCAAGCACCGCATGGCATCTTTTGGCCTGCGTACTTGCGTAGCCCCTTGAACGCCTACGGAGCACCGCTGGTTCCGAGGAAGAGGCCATGGAGGAAGAAGAAGAGGAGGGGGTGGAGGAGAGAGGTGTGTCACAATCAGCATTTTGGAGGCGTGGTGGCGGAACAACCTCCAACACTACTGCACCTTGTCCTGCATCCTTCCCAGCTGCCAGCAGAGTCACCCAATGCGCCGTGAAACTTAAGTAACGTCCCTGTCCATGCCTGCTGGACCATGAGTCAGCGGTAATATGCACCTTACCGCTGACCGCCCTGTCCAGCGAGGCATGGACATTGCCTTCCACATGCCGGTAGAGAGCTGGAATCGCCTTCCGTGAGAAAAAGTGGCGTTTGGGTACCTGCCACTGAGGAACCGCACATTCCACAAACTCACGGAAGGGGGCAGAGTCTACCAACTGAAAAGGCAGCAGTTGAAGTGCTAGCAATTTTGCCAAGCTAGCATTCAACCGCTGGGCATGTGGATGGCTGGGAGCAAACTTCTTTCGGCGGTGCAGCAGCTGGGGCAGGGAAATTTGCCTGGTACAATCTGGCGTCGGTGTACCAAAAGCAGATTGCCCACAAGTACTTGGCTGTGACACACCTAATTCTACACCTTCATTCCTCTCACTGCAGGTCTCAGAGAGGACTGAAGGTCTAGTGGGGTTGGAAATCTCAGCTGATGAGGAGCAAGGAGAGATCCTCTTTGTTCTTTGGTGTGGGTCTTTTAGATATGCTTGCCAACGAACTGCATGGCAGGTCAACATATGTCTGGTCAAGCATGTGGTACCCAAGCGGGAGATGTTTTGGCCACGCGAGATACGCTTGAGACATATGTTGCAAATAGCAGCGGTGCGATCTGATGCACTCGTCTCAAAAAAGGCCCACACCAAAGAACTTTTTGAATAACGCGCAGAGATTGCAGCGCCCTGCACATGTGGAGCTTTGGGGTGTGATGCAGTCAATGTGCTGCCCTTAGGCTGGCCCCTGGAGGGCATCCTGCCTCGTTGGTGATGTGCCACCTCCTCCTCCTCCTCCTCCTCCTCTCTCCTATCAGGCACCCACGTTGAGTCAGTGACCTCATCATCCCCTCCCTCCTCATCACTGGAGCAAACCTGGCAGTATGCTGCAGCAGGGGGAGCATGACTGCCAGATTGCTGTCCTTCTTGGGCACCCCCTCTGTCCGTGCTCATGTTACTGCCTTCATCGAGCTCAGTATCATCATCAGAGCCTTCCAAACGCTGGGCATCCTCCTGGAGCATGTACCCAACACTGTGGTCAAACAGTTCGAGGGAATCCTCATGAGGACATGGTGGAGCTAGGGAAGGAGTCACTGATGACATTGAGCTGAGGGAAGAGGCCGCTGCTTTGCCAGACAAAGCACCCTGGGCATGGGTGAGAGAGGATGAGGAGGATGAGGACGGCTTGGTCATCCACTCGACCAAGTTTTCTGCATGTTGCGGCTCAACACGGCCAGCTGCCGAAAAAAAGGCCAAGCGTGTCCCATGGCCACGGGCTGATGAGGATGCACCGTCTCCACGACCAGCACTAGACACAGAGCCTGCTTGCCCTCTCTTATTGGCTTGTGACTGTCTGCCTCTCCTTCTTGGCCTTCCAGACATACTAATGGCCTGTAGCTGCACTAAGCTGGGATAGAACACCTGTAATTTTCTTCAGGTAGCTTTATATACTGTAACCAGACAAGCCTGCCTGTCAGTAGGAAGATAACAGGAACGGATCTAGCTGAACACTGTGAGCAGGACGCACTGCACTAAATGTAAATAGCAGGAACGGATCTAGCTGAACACTGTGAGCAGGACGCACTGACTGCACTAAATGTAAATAGCAGGAACGGATCTAGCTGAACACTGTGAGCAGGACGCACTGACTGCACTAAATGTAAATAGCAGGAACGGATCTAGCTGAACACTGTGAGCAGGACGCACTGCACTAAATGTAAATAGCAGGAACAGATCTAGCTGAACACTGTGAGCAGGACGCACTGCACTAAATGTAAATAGCAGGAACGGATCTAGCTGAACACTGTGAGCAGGACGCACTGACTGCACTAAATGTAAATAGCAGGAACAGATCTAGCTGAACACTGTGAGCAGGACGCACTGCACTAAATGTAAATAGCAGGAACAGATCTAGCTGAACACTGTGAGCAGGACGCACTGCACTAAATGTAAATAGCAGGAACAGATCTAGCTGAACACTGTGAGCAGGACGCACTGACTGCACTAAATGTAAATAGCAGGAACGGATCTAGCTGAACACTGTGAGCAGGACGCACTGACTGCACTAAATGTAAATAGCAGGAACGGATCTAGCTGAACACTGTGAGCAGGACGCACTGCACTATATGTAAATAGCAGGAACAGATCTAGCTGAACACTGTGAGCAGGACGCACTGCACTAAATGTAAATAGCAGGAACAGATCTAGCCTAATCTAGCTCTCAAATCAAATGACACTGTCTGTCTCTCTCTCTATCAGCACACCGGAACACACTACACAGGGCCGCCGTGCAGGCGGCCTTATATAGTGTGGGGCGTGTACTAAATCCCCTGAGCCATAATTGGCCAAAGCCACCCTGGCTTTGGCCAATTACAGCTCTCTCTACTGACGGCGCTGTGATTGGCCTAGCATGCGGGTCATAGTGCATGCTTGGCCAATCATCAGCCAGCAATGCACTGCGATGCCGCAGTGAATTATGGGCCGTGACGCGCCACACGAATTTGGCGCGAACGGCCCATAACGTTCGCAATTCGACGGACGGTCGAACAGCCGATGTTCGAGTCGAACATGGGTTCGACTCGAACACGAAGCTCATCCCTAATCAAGAATAATGTACAAGTGAATGTGAGAGATGACATCACTGAGGGGGCTAGGGAGGAGGTGGAATCTTTATGGGTAGAGCTCCAAAGGGATGAAGCTAAGGGGAAAATAATACTGGGAGTATGCTATAGGCCCCCTAACCTGAGGGAGGAAGTGGAGACGGATCTCCTATCACAAATTGGATTAGCAGCAAGGATGGGAAGTGTTATCATAATGGGGGATTTTAATAATCCAGACATAGACTGGGCGGAGGGAACCGTGCATTCATTTAAGGCTCGCCAGTTCCTTAGTGTCTTGCAGGACAATTTTATGGGTCAGATGGTAGACGCAACAACTAGAAATAAAACATTACTAGATCTACTGATTACCAACAATACAGACCTGATAACAGATGTGGAAATACGGGGCAATTTAGGTAACAGCGATCACAGGTCAATTAGTTTCAGTATAAATCACACAAATAGGAGACATGAAGGGAACACAAAGACACTGAATTTCAAAAGAGCCAACTTCCCTAAACTACAAACCTTGCTAAAAGGCATAAATTGGGATAAAATATTAGGATCAAAAAGGCGATTGGAAGCCTGATCCCCAGTCAGGCGACCAAAAATGGAGCATATTGGACTATTACGGTACAGTAATTAAGGGTAATCATAAGAACAAGTAACAACAGTAATAAAAGTTATAGTTCATTTATTGATGCAACGGACAGGACATGGTAATACAAGAACATTTAATAAAAGTACAGGCATATCACCAATGGATTCGATAGTATACAGTACAGCACAAAATCTCAGATATCATATTCCTCGACTAGTTTCGCGGACACAATCCGCTTCATCAGGAGGTTATCTGGAGATAAGTTTTTCTGACTAAACAGTCTGAACCTGACAATTAAAAATATACAAAATTTATAAAGATACATTATCATACAATTATTATTCCAGCATCAAATTATACAGATAGGTAATGAAAATGGGGGAGGGGGAGGGGGGGGAGAGCGAATCTGCTTACCCAGGTCCCAGCAGACCCCAGGCGCAAGGCCCCAACACCAACGAATGATCTCCCACGGCAGCCTGGGGGAGCTAACAAGATAACAGGATAGTAAGGATAAGTGTATATCGGAATTAAGGTAACCCAGATTGCCATATACAAAAGGAAGTGATATATAAATTAGTGAGTATAGAGAGGGGGTGATGACAAGGGGGGTTGGGTGAAATTGTGGAGGGTAACAATAGTTGAAAGCGTATTATGTAAAGCATAAAAGATTACAGGGTGACCAACCAAATAGGAAAAGGCAATGGTAAACGAGGCATAAGGTGTTATATAGGTGGAAGGGTAAACAAGAGAGGAGATGGGGCCGTGGAAAGGGAGGGGAGTGGGGGTGGAGAGGGGGATAGGGGAGCGGGGAGGAGGGGTAGTGGGGGATTAGAAGGGAGACGGGGGGGGGGGGAGTTGAAAGGGAAGGAAAGAGGAAGGGGGGAAAAAGGAGGAGGCGGAGGAAAAAGAATGGAAGGGTGGAGGGGGATGGGGAGAGAAAGGGGGAAAAAAAGAGGGAAAGGGGGGGGGAAGGAGGGGGAGGGGAGGCAGAGGGTGGGATGGAAGGTAAGAGGGGGGGAGGGAAGAGTGAGGAGGGGGGGGATGCAACATTGTGAACATATGGGTGAATAGGGGGCAAAAAGTACCTGATAATAGTCAAAGCATGGAAGGGTTCCCGAAGGGGACACCCTGCCAGGGACTGGTTCCATAATAAGGTAAAAGAGAGGGTAATAATAAGGACTGCAAGCGATGGGCAAACACAAACCAAGGCATGTAAACCTAAGCCTAGGCTAGCTGCAAGGTAAAATACAGTAGTTTAGAGATACATGATGTTAGTGCCCAGGGGTATGGGACTTAGGTAGAAGGGTGGGTGGGTACTTACCATAAACTTGTACTAGGCTGGTTGAGGTAAAGGCACCCAAGGGCAGCAGACCGAACCGTCCGGCTAGCAGGCATAGCCCGCTGTAAATAGCTCCCAACCCTGCGATGCTGCGCCGTACGTCAATGGGACGCCAGCGCATGACGTCACAGGGTCAGAGGTTCCACACGGCGCGCGCGCGAAGAGACCGCGCGCGCACGCATGCGCACCGGCCGCAAGGCCAAGGGGACACCGTCCCAGCCAAGACCGGTGCAAGAGGAGGGGGCGGTCCCGTGTAGGAGGCCGATCCCTCCACCAGGGACCTCACCAGGCCACCGCGGGAGAACACAGGGGGAGGGGCCCGCGCCGGCGCCTAAAGCCAGGACCAGGACTGGGGAAGCAGAGGTCTCAGTAGAACAAATTGTAAAAACAACAATATAGGGTTGATAAAGCATAATAAAAGGTAGAAACAAAATTGGAAAAAACTGAAAGGCTTTATTCAGGTGAACTAGGGATGGTAATACCCTAGATACCGGTGCAGTAATCCCACAGAGACATAAACCCATAACACCTAATTGCATGATATGCATATAAGTTAAGGAGGGCCAAGGACAATGCCACATGATTGGGTAAAAACATGTGGATAGAGGGCGGGTAGCCAAGGTAAGGGTGTCTGGCCGACCTATTGGGCATCTGTCTCGGAGGGTTGCATCGGGGCTAAAAATTAGCCATAAAGTAATATCAAGGGGTAAAATTGCGTATGCTAGAGGCCCCCCCAACAACACACAAAATTGTGTGTCAGTGGAGGTTGATTAAAATTGAAGGGTGGAACAGATGGGGTCCGCATGGTGGGGGGTATTGGTGGCCCTTCCACTAAGACAGCCTACCCAGGTGTCCCACTCGACAAAAAGACGGGTGTGTTATCCACCCAATGTATACAATTAGGGCAAAGGCCTCTCTAAAGTAAAATATAAAGGTAGCAAAAGTGCATATGTACCATCATCCAGAAATCAATATCAAAAAGGCGATTGGAAGCCTGATCCCCAGTCAGGCGACCAAAAATGGGGCATATTGGACTATTACGGTACAGTAATTAAGGGTAATCATAAGAACAAGTAACAACAGTAATAAAAGTTATAGTTCATTTATTGATGCAACGGACAGGACATGGTAATACAAGAACATTTAATAAAAGTACAGGCATATCACCAATGGATTCGATAGTATACAGTACAGCACAAAATCTCAGATATCATATTCCTCGACTAGTTTCGCGGACACAATCCGCTTCATCAGGAGGTTATCTGGAGATAAGTTTTTCTGACTAAACAGTCTGAACCTGACAATTAAAAATATACAAAATTTATAAAGATACATTATCATACAATTATTATTCCAGCATCAAATTATACAGATAGGTAATGAAAATGGGGGAGGGGGAGGGGGGGGAGAGCGAATCTGCTTACCCAGGTCCCAGCAGACCCCAGGCGCAAGGCCCCAACACCAACGAATGATCTCCCACGGCAGCCTGGGGGAGCTAACAAGATAACAGGATAGTAAGGATAAGTGTATATCGGAATTAAGGTAACCCAGATTGCCATATACAAAAGGAAGTGATATATAAATTAGTGAGTATAGAGAGGGGGTGATGACAAGGGGGGTTGGGTGAAATTGTGGAGGGTAACAATAGTTGAAAGCGTATTATGTAAAGCATAAAAGATTACAGGGTGACCAACCAAATAGGAAAAGGCAATGGTAAACGAGGCATAAGGTGTTATATAGGTGGAAGGGTAAACAAGAGAGGAGATGGGGCCGTGGAAAGGAGGGGAGTGGGGGTGGAGAGGGGGATAGGGGAGTGGGGAGGAGGGGTAGTGGGGGATTAGAAGGGAGACGGGGGGGGGGGGGAGGAGTTGAAAGGGAAGGGAAGAGGAAGGGGGGAAAAAGGAGGAGGCGGAGGAAAAAGAATGGAAGGGTGGAGGGGGATGGGGAGAGAACTCCCAACTCCTCCCCCCCCCCCCCGTCTCCCTTCTAATCCCCCACTACCCCTCCTCCCCACTCCCCTATCCCCCTCTCCACCCCCACTCCCCTCCCTTTCCACGGCCCCATCTCCTCTCTTGTTTACCCTTCCACCTATATAACACCTTATGCCTCGTTTACCATTGCCTTTTCCTATTTGGTTGGTCACCCTGTAATCTTTTATGCCTTACATAATACGCTTTCAACTATTGATATCCTCCACAATTTCACCCAACCCCCCTTGTCATCACCCCCTCTCTATACTCACCAATTTATATATCACTTCCTTTTGTATATGGCAATCTGGGTTACCTTAATTCCGATATACACTTATCCTTACTATCCTGTTATCTTGTTAGCTCCCCCAGGCTGCCGTGGGAGATCATTCGTTGGTGTTGGGGCCTTGCGCCTGGGGTCTGCTGGGACCTGGGTAAGCAGATTCGCTCTCCCCCCCCTCCCCCTCCCCTATTTTCATTACCTATCTGTATAATTTGATGCTGGAATAATAATTATATGATAATGTATCTTTATAAATTTTGTATATTTTTAATTGTCAGGTTCAGACTGTTTAGTCAGAAAAACTTATCTCCAGATAACCTCCTGATGAAGCGGATTGTGTCCGCGAAACTAGTCGAGGAATATGATATCTGAGATTTTGTGCTGTACTGTATACTATCGAATCCATTGGTGATATGCCTGTACTTTTATTAAATGTTCTTGTATTACCATGTCCTGTCCGTTGCATCAATAAATGAACTATAACTTTTATTACTGTTGTTACTTGCTCTTATGATTACCCTTAATTACTGTACCGTAATAGTCCAATATGCCCCATTTTTGGTCGCCTGACTGGGGATCAGGCTTCCAATCGCCTTTTTGAGATTGTTGTAAGTTCACAGTTCCATCAGGTGCAACAGAATATGAAATACCGCAATATGGAGTATTATCCTTTGCAACTGTGCAACTTATCGTACATCGAGATTGTGAGCAAAAAAATGTGTAAAGTAGAAAACAATATGACTTCTCATATACATCGCAGGTGAAAAAGGAATGGAAGAAGAATGACAAGATGGACTGGGTATCCCTAATAGGGATGAGCTTCGTGTTTGAGTCGAACCCATGTTCGACTCGAACATCGGCTGTTCGGTCGTTCGCCGAATTGCGAACGATATGGGCCGTGTGCGCCAAATTCGTGTGGCGCGTCACGACCCATAATTCACTGCGGCATCGCAGTGCATTGCTTGCTGATGATTGGCCAAGCATGCACTATGACCCGCATGCTTGGCCAATCACAGCGCCGCCTGAACAGAGAGCCGTAATTGGCCAAAGCCAAGGAGGCTTTGGCCAATTATGGCTCAGGGGACTAAGTACACTCCCCACACTATATAAGGCTGCCTGCACGGCGGCCCTGTGCAGTGTGTTCCGGTGTGCTTAGAGAGAGAGAGAGAGAGACAGTGTCATTTCATTTGAGTTAGCTAGATTAGGCAGGACAGTCAGTCAGTTAGCTGCACTTAAAGTGTATTGTGTATATATATGCATCCCAGGTGTTGCATATATATATATACACTGTATTCAGTTTAGCTAGATCCGTTCCTGTTATCTTCTAGACTATTTACATTTTCATTTCCTGTTATCTTCCTACTGACAGGCAGGCTTGTCTTGTTACAGTATATAAAGCTACCTAAAGAAAATTACTGGTGTTCTTTTGATCCTTTTAGTACCACGGTCAGGCAGCTAGACTATTTACATTTAGTACAGTGCGTCCTGCTCACAGTGTTCAGCTAGATCCGTTCCTGTTATCTTGCTACTGACAGGCAGGCTTGTCTTGTTACAGTATATAAAGCTACCTGAAGAAAATTACTGGTGTTCTTTTGATCCTATTAGTACCACGGTCAGGCAGCTAGACTATTTACATTTAGTGCATATATATATATCCCAGCTTAGTGCAGCTACAGGCCATTAGTATGTCTGGAAGGCCAAGAAGGAGAGGCAGACAGTCACAAGCCAATAAGAGAGGGCAAGCAGGCTCTGTGTCTAGTGCTGGTCGTGGAGACGGTGCATCCTCATCAGCACGTGGCCATGGGACACGCTTGGCCTTTTTTTCGGCAGCTGGCTGTGTTGAGCCGCAACATGCGGAAGACTTGGTCGAGTGGATGACCAAGCCGTCCTCATCCTCCTCATCCTCTCTCACCCATGCCCAGGGTGCTTTGTCTGGCAAAGCAGCGGCCTCTTCCCTCGGCTCAATGTCATCAGTGACTCCTTCCCTAGCTCCACCATGTCCTCCTGAGGAGTCCCTCGAACTGTTTTACCACAGTGTTGGGTACATGCTCCAGGAGGATGCCCAGCGTTTGGAAGGCTCTGATGATGATACTGAGCTCGATGAAGGCAGTAACATGAGCACGGACAGAGGGGGTGCCCAAGAAGGACAGCAATCTGGCAGTCATGCTCCCCCTCAGGGCCGTCTTTAGCGCAGGGCAAACGGGGCACTTGCCCCGGGCCCAATCTTTGTTGGGGGGCCCGCGCTAGCTGTGAATTGGGGCCCCGATGACAGCTTTGCAGAGCGCACAGAGGACACGGGAGGATGTATTCCTCGTTAGCCAGCTGAGAGGGGGCGGGGCCGGGAGCTCCACTGACGCTCTGACCCCGCCCACGTACAGCCTGTGTACTCGGAAAAGAGCTTCTGTGTTGAGAGCCAGTGATCGGAGTGCGAGTGTCAGTGGAGCTTCCGGCCCCGCCCCCTCTATACTGGCTGGTGAATACAGAGGTCCGGGGGCGGGGCCGGGAGCTCCAATGACGCTCTCACTACAGGCGCTCTATACACAGTGCACAGGCTGCACGTGGGCGGGGTCAGAGCGTCAGTGGAGCTCCCGGCCCCGCCCCTCTCAGCTGGCCAGCGCGGAATACATCCTCCCATGTCCTCTGTGCGCTCTGCAAAGCTGTCATCAGGGCGACAATTCATGGGTGATGTGGGCCCAGGGCCCACCCAACAAAGCATCAGTGGAGCTCCCAGCTGCTTTAGTGAGAGCAGAGAGTGGAAGCCCCGCCCACAGTCCTGAATGTATGTAGTGAGTTTGGCTGGCCAGGTATGTCCTTACACCCATAGAATGCCTGACTGCTGAAACCCTGAGCTGTGTTATTCAACTGTAAAGCTGTGCATTGCTGAAAGTTCTCTGACCATCCCCTGTATAATGTCCGCAGTCTCTGATTGTCTCCTGCAGTATGTCCGCAGTCTCTGATTGTCTCCTGCAGTATGTCCGCAGTCTCTGATTGTCTCCTGCAGTATGTCCGCAGTCTCTGATTGTCTCCTGCAGTATGTCCGCAGTCTCTGATTGTCTCCTGCAGTATGTCCGCAGTCTCTGATTGTCTCCTGCAGTATGTCCGCAGTCTCTGATTGTCTCCTGCAGTATGTCCGAAGTCTTTGATTGTCTCCTGCAGTATGTCCGAAGTCTTTGATTGTCTCCTGCAGTATGTCCGTAGTCTCCGATTGTCTCCTGCAGTATGTCCGCAGTCTCTGATTGTCTCCTGCAGTATGTCCGCAGTCTCTGGTAATCTCCTGCAGTATGTCCGCAGTCTCTGATTGTCTCCTGCAGTATGTCCGCAGTCTCTGATTGTCTCCTGCAGTATGTCCGCAGTCTCTGGTAATCTCCTGCAGTATGTCCGCAGTCTCTGATTGTCTCCTGCAGTATGTCCGCAGTCTCTGATTGTCTCCTGCAGTATGTCCGCAGTCTCTGGTAATCTCCTGCAGTATGTCCGCAGTCTCTGATTGTCTCCTGCAGTATGTCCGCAGTCTCTGATTGTCTCCTGCAGTATGTCCGCAGTCTCTGATTGTCTCCTGCAGTATGTCCGCAGTCTCTGATTGTCTCCTGCAGTATGTCCGCAGTCTCTGGTAATCTCCTGCAGTATGTCCGCAGTCTCTGATTGTCTCCTGCAGTATGTCCGAAGTCTTTGATTGTCTCCTGCAGTATGTCCGAAGTCTTTGATTGTCTCCTGCAGTATGTCCGCAGTCTCTGATTGTCTCCTGCAGTATGTCCGCAGTCTCTGATTGTCTCCTGCAGTATGTCCGCAGTCTCTGGTAATCTCCTGCAGTATGTCCGCAGTCTCTGATTGTCTCCTGCAGTATGTCCGCAGTCTCTGATTGTCTCCTGCAGTATGTCCGCAGTCTCTGATTGTCTCCTGCAGTATGTCCGCAGTCTCTGGTAATCTCCTGCAGTATGTCCGCAGTCTCTGATTGTCTCCTGCAGTATGTCCGCAGTCTCCGATTGTCTCCTGCAGTATGTCCGTAGTCTCCGATTGTCTCCTGCAGTATGTCCACAGTCTCTGGTAATCTCCTGCAGTATGTCCGCAGTCTCTGGTAATCTCCTGCAGTATGTCCGCAGTCTCTGGTAATCTCCTGCAGTATGTCCGCAGTCTCTGATTGTCTCCTGCAGTATGTCCGCAGTCTCCGATTGTCTCCTGCAGTATGTCCGCAGTCTCTGATTGTCTCCTGCAGTATGTCCGCAGTCTCTGATTGTCTCCTGCAGTATGTCCGCAGTCTCTGGTAATCTCCTGCAGTATGTCCGCAGTCTCTGGTAATCTCCTGCAGTATGTCCGCAGTCTCTGGTAATCTCCTGCAGTATGTCCGCAGTCTCTGGTAATCTCCTGCAGTATGTCCGCAGTCTCTGGTAATCTCCTGCAGTATGTCCGCAGTCTCCGATTGTCTCCTGCAGTATGTCCGCAGTCTCCGATTGTCTCCTGCAGTATGTCCGCAGTCTCTGATTGTCTCCTGCAGTATGTCTGCAGTCTCTGATTGTCTCCTGCAGTATGTCCGCAGTCTCTGATTGTCTCCTGCAGTATGTCCGCAGTCTCTGTACTAAAACTTATTGTACAAATACTATGTAACTATATCTATGTTGCAGGTAAAGATAAAGTCACCCTACTCACAGTGGTAGAATTCCGCTATCTCGGGATACAGGTGACACCAGACCCTAATCAATATCTTACTCTGAACCTAGCTGCCCTGCTACAAAAATTTCGTATGAAATGTTCTACATGGGTGAAATTACCATTATCGGTTACGGGGAGGGCAAGTCTAATAAAGATAGTGTGAGCCCCACAACTTTTATATGTATTTCATAGCACACCCATATGGATCCCCCATAAGTGGTTTGCTCAAATTGATGCTCAATTCAGGGACCTATTATAGGGCAACAAACCTGCTCGGATTAGCTTACATACATTACAATTAGCCAAAGATCAAGGCGGCCTAGCTGTTCCACATGCTAGATATTATTTTATAGCAGCCCAAATCCAGCATCTGGGCGATTGGGGAAATGACGATGTAGATGATCCCATTAGATCCTTATTGGTACCCGAGGGCTCTTTATTCTCAGCTCTATCTCACTTGTCCGTAGTCTCCGATTGTCTCCTGCAGTATGTCCGTAGTCTCCGATTGTCTCCTGCAGTATGTCCGCAGTCTCTGTTGTCTCCTGCAGTATGTCCGCAGTCTCCGATTGTCTCCTGCAGTATGTCCGTAGTCTCCGATTGTCTCCTGCAGTATGTCCGTAGTCTCCGATTGTCTCCTGCAGTATGTCCGCAGTCTCTGTTGTCTCCTGCAGTATATCCGCAGTCTCTGATTGTCTTCTGCAGTATGTCCGCAGTCTCTGTTGTCTCCTGCAGTATGTCCGCAGTCTCTGATTGTCTTCTGCAGTATGTCCGCAGTCTCTGAACCTCTCCTGTAGTATGTGTATTAATGTGCCCCTTTACTTGCTCAATTATTTGGGATTGCTCCACTGCTCAGTGAGAGGTAATGATGTGCATGAACCTCTAGCAACCAATCAGCAAACAGTAGTGATCTGCTTTAATCTCTACCAACCAATCAGTAAGTGCTAATGATGTGCTGTAACCCCTAGCAACCAATTAGTGAGCGCTAATAATGTACATTAACCTCTAGCAACCAATCGGCAAGCAGAAATTATGTGTTGTAACCTCTAGAAACCAGTCATTGAGCAGTAATGATAGGCTGTAACCTCTGGCAAACAATTGCAATCGCTGCGTGATCTGCTGCAGTAAACTGATTTTGAGTCTACCTGCTATTTTTTGTATGTCTCAGAATGGAGGGGGGGGGGGGGCCCAAGAAAATGTTTGCCCAGGGCCCAATCAAAATTAAAGACGGCCCTGCTCCCCCTGCTGCAGCATACTGCCAGGTTTGCTCCAGTGATGAGGAGGGAGGGGATGATGAGGTCACTGACTCAACGTGGGTGCCTGATAGGAGAGAGGAGGAGGAGGAGGAGGAGGCGGCACATCACCAACGAGGCAGGATGCCCTCCAGGGGCCAGCCTAAGGGCAGCACATTGACTGCATCACACCCCAAAGCTCCACATGTGCAGGGCGCTGCAGTCTCTGTGCGTTATTCAAAAAGTTCTTTGGTGTGGACCTTTTTTGAGACGAGTGCATCAGATCGCACCGCTGCTATTTGCAACATATGTCTCAAGCGTATCTCACGTGGCCAAAACATCTCCCGCTTGGGTACCACATGCTTGACCAGACATATGTTGACCTGCCATGCAGTTCGTTGGCAAGCGTATCTAAAAGACCCACACCAAAGAACAAAGAGGACCTCTCCTTGCTCCTCATCAGCTGAGATTTCCAACCCCACTAGACCTCCAGTCCTCTCTGAGACCTGCACTGAGAGGAATGAAGGTGTAGAATTAGGTGTGTCACAGCCAAGTACTTGTGGGCAATCTGCTTTTGGTACACCGACGTCAGATTGTACCAGACAAATTTCCCTGCCCCAGCTGCTGCACCGCCGAAAGAAGTTTGCTCCCAGCCATCCACATGCCCAGCGGTTGAATGCTAGCTTGGCAAAATTGCTAGCACTTCAACTGCTGCCTTTTCAGTTGGTAGACTCTGCCCCCTTCCGTGAGTTTGTGGAATGTGCGGTTCCTCAGTGGCAGGTACCCAAACGCCACTTTTTCTCACGGAAGGCGATTCCGGCTCTCTACCGGCATGTGGAAGGCAATGTCCATGCCTCGCTGGACAGGGCGGTCAGCGGTAAGGTGCATATTACCGCTGACTCATGGTCCAGCAGGCATGGACAGGGACGTTACCTAAGTTTCACGGCGCATTGGGTGACTCTGCTGGCAGCTGGGAAGGATGCAGGACAAGGTGCAGTAGTGTTGGAGGTTGTTCCGCCACCACGCCTCCAAAATGCTAATGATTGTGACACACCTCTCTCCTCCACCCCCTCCTCTTCTTCTTCCTCCATGGCCTCTTCCTCGGAACCAGCGGTACTCCGTAGTCGTTCAAGGGGCTACGCAAGTACGCAGGCCAAAAGATGCCATGCGGTGCTTGAGCTGGTGTGCTTGGGGGACAGGAGCCACACTGGGGCAGAGGTTCTGTCAGCTCTGCAGGGGCAGGTTCAGAGGTGGTTGACGCCACGCCAACTTAAGGCAGGAATGGTGGTTTGCGACAATGGCACCAACCTCCTCTCTGCCCTCCGACAGGGACAAATGACCCATGTGCCCTGTTTGGCTCACGTCCTTAACTTGGTGGTGCAGCGGTTCTTGGGCAGGTACCCGGGCTTACAGGATGTCCTGAGGCAGGCCAGGAAAGTCTGTGTGCATTTCCGCCGGTCATATAATGCCAGTGCTCGGCTGACGGACCTCCAAAAGGAGTTTAACCTGCCCAAGAACCGCCTAATCTGTGACATGCCCACCAGGTGGAACTCAACGTTAGCCATGCTGCAGCGGCTGCACACGCACCAGGACAGGGTCAGGGGAGCTTGTTTTTTTTCCCCACGCCAGTGGGCCATGATCAGGGATGCATGCACTGTCCTGTCACCATTCGAGGAGGCCACGAGGATGGTGAGCAGTGACAGTGCATGCATCAGTGACACTGTCCCCCTTGTCCACCTGTTGGAGCACACGCTGCGTGGAATAATGGACAGGGCACTTGAGGCAGAACAGAGGCAGGAAGAGGAGGACTTCCTTAGCTCTCAAGGCCCCCTTTATCCAGACAGTGTTCCTGCGTGCCCGCCGATCACACAGGAAGAGGACGAGGAGGAGGAGGAGGAGGAAAATTGTGTCAGTATGGAGGTGGAGCCTGGCACTCAGCATCAGCAGCAGTCTTTAAGGGATCAGTCCCAAGAAACACATGGACTTGTACGTGGCTGGGAGGAGGTGGCTGCGGACGTTGTCGTCCTTAGTGACCCAGAGGACTCCGGACCGAATGCCTCAGCAAACCTACGCTGCATGGCCTCCCTGATCCTGCAAAGCCTGCGTAAGGATCCTCGTATTCGTGGTATCAAGGAGAAGGACCAATACTGGCTGGCAACCCTCCTTGATCCACGTTACAAGGGTAAGGTTGCGGACCTTATCTTGCCATCGCAGAGGGAGCAGAGGATGAAACATCTTTGGGAGGCCTTGCAGAAAGGTCTGTGCAACGCGTTCCCATAGACTGGGAGGTTACAAACTCCTGTTTCTGGACAACGTGTTGCTGAGGCTTCGGTCAGTCAAAGAAGGAGCGGTGGAGAAGGTGGCCGTCTGACCAATGCGTTCAGACAATTTTTTTGGTCCGCAGCCCCCAGGTATGATCGGTTCCAGCAACCATCACCAGCGTCTGTTTTACATGGTGCAGGAATACCTAGGGGCAAGATCAGACTTGGACACCTTTCCCACCGAAAATCCTCTGGGTTACTGGGTCTTGAGGATGGATCACTGGCCAGAGCTTGCACAGTATGCTATTGAGCTACTGGCCTGTCCTGCATCCAGCGTTCTTTCGGAACGCACATTCAGTGCTGCTGGAGGCGTGGTAACCGATCACAGGGTGCGTCTGTCCACCGACTCGGTCGATCGACTGACCTTCATAAAAATGAATCAGTCTTGGATCACCACCAGCTACCAAGCACCTGATGCTGATGTAACCGAATAATTTTTTTTGAAATCTCAGATCCCTTCAAAGACTGCCTATGCTGATGCTGAGTGACTATCCCTGAGTAATTATCCTCTTCCTCCTCAATCATCACGCTGATAGCTTGTAAGAACATTTTTGGTTCTGGGCGCCACCAACAGTGCCTAAGGCACAATTTTTCAGCCCCTGTTTAACAGGGGCGTGTAATTACAATTTTTGATGTAAGACTTTGCAGCAGGGCTTGTTCCTGCATTCCAACTAGAGTGTCTGTGAGGGGTTGCAGTGTTGTGGCACCAGCACCAGTGCCTAAGGCCCAATTTTTCTGCCCCTGTCTAACAGGGGCGTGTAATTACAATTTTTGATGCAATACTTTGCAGCAGGGCTCGTTCCTGCGTTCCAACTAGAGTGTCTGTGAGGGGTTGCAGTGTTGTGGCACCAGAACCAGTGCCTAAGGCCCAATTTTTCTGCCCCTGTCTAACAGGGGCGTGTAATTACCATTTTTGATGCAATACTTTGCAGCAGGGCTCGTTCCTGCGTTCCAACTAGAGTGTCTGTGAGGGGTTGCAGTGTTGTGGCACCAGCACCAGTGCCTAAGGCCTAATTTTTCAGCTCCTGTTCAACAGGGGCATGTAATTACAATTCTTGATCTAATATTTCACAGCAGGGCCCTGTGAGGGCTTACAGTGTTGTGGCCACAGCAACACCTAAGGCCCAAATTTCTGCTGAGTATATAGGGCAGGACCCTACTTTTAAACATCTAACTTACAAACGACTCCTACTTGCAAACGGAAGGAGACAACAGGAAGTGAAATGAAATCTACCCCTAGGAAGGGAAATTCTCTCCTGTAAGAGTTAATATGGGAAAAAAAATTCTCCTTTCCACTGATGCTTTCCAATCCTTGTGCTACAAAAAAACCCAAATTTTCAAAAAACATTTTTCATTGGGACAAAAAGTGAGGTGAAATCTTCTGAAGAGGAGGAAAGACAGCAAAACAAATGTCACAGGGGTGATAACCCTTCCCTATGTTTTCCAAAAAGCTTAAAAAAGATTTTTTGGCTGGAGTTAAACACGTTAAAAATGTACCCGTTCAAAATTACAAAGAGATTCTACTTAACAACAAACCTACAGTCCCTGTCTTGTTTGCACCGCCTGTATACTGCTGTTCAGAGTATATAGGGCCTGGTGGCCCCACACCTTTCCTTATTTTAATTTGGGTGCGGGGTTCCCCTTAATATCCATACAAGACCCAAAGGGCCTGGTAATGGACTGGGGGGTACCCATGCCGTTTGTCTCACTGATTTTCATCCATATTGCCATGACCCGACATTACATTAAACCCGCAAGCAGTTTTAAATTAGATTTTTTCCTTTGAAAATGACATTTGGTGCAGGGACTGTTCTAAACACGGGAAACACACGTCACTTTACAGGCATACTATAGACACCCCCCAGGTACGATATTTAAAGGAATATTTCACTTTTTTTTTTTTACTTTAAGCATCATTAAAATCACTGCTCCCGAAAAAACGGCCGTTTTTATAAGTTTTTTTTGCATTGATACATGTCCCCTGGGGTAGGACCCGGGTCCCCAAACCCTTTTTAGGACAATACCATGCAAATTAGCCTTTAAAATGAGCACTTTTGATTTCGAACGTTCAAGTCCCATAGACGTCAATGGGGTTCTAACGTTCGTGCGAACTTTCGGTCCGTTCGCAGGTTCTGGTGCGAACCGAACCGGGGGGGGTGTTCGGCTCATCCCTAATCCCTAACCAAGGAAGACCACTTTTGACAAGATTACCTATACAAAGTTAAAGTGGAACTTCACTCTCCCAATCAACATTGATTATTTTTAATCCTCATGCAGCTAGCATTAGTAAATAGATAGGAAAGCATTGGGGTATCGGTGAATTGACTCCAGAGTGTGTCACATCCCTAAGTACGAATATAGACATAGAGGTTCCCCAGTTGTGGGACTTTATAGGCACTTCAAAGACATAACAGATACATTGATGAAAACAGATATTTATTATGAATTATCAGTAAAAGACAGGAAACATGAAATATACATGATATAAACAACTAAAAATACCCCAACTGAAACAGCAAGATTATGATACAATCTGGTATCCGCCACCCAACGTGTTTCAAAGACTATGTGGCACCTTCATCAGGGGTATAAGAGGTAACCTTGTAGTTGTTCATTGGTGTATCAAAGAACATTCCATGTCTGGTTTAAAAACAGAGTCTCAGAACTTTCTGCCTTTCTGCCCAATCTTGGAGGTAAGGTATGTTGTACTGTATAGAAGAGCTAATCGTAAAGAGGAGCATACAAAAGGTCATACACTCAGCTGTACACCTTTATGGAGGACACATCATTTTAGCTGTGCTGTCTAAAGCCAGCCCATATTACTACTCAATGTGAGGTCTGCCTTTCCATAATGGGTCCATAGGTGCAGGACCCTGTTTGCCAGGCCTCAGTGCCCCTGGTGTTTTCAGGTTGAGTGTAGCACTTTTGGATGCTTCTCTTTATGATTGGCTCTCCTATCCAGTACAACATACGTTACCCTAAAAGGTTGGGTGGAAAGGCAGAAAGTTCTGACACTCTGTTTTTAAGCAAAACATGGAATGTTCTTTAATACACCAATGAACGACTACAAGGTTACCTCTTATACCCCTGATGAAGGAACCACATAGTCTCTGAAACGCGTCAGTTGGAGGATACTCGATTGTATCATCATCTTGCTGTTGAGTTGGTGCATTTTTAGTTGTTCATATCATGTATATTTCATGTTTCCTGTCTCTTGCTGATGATTCATAATACATATCTGTTTTTATCAATTTATCTGTTATGTGTTTGAAGTGCCTATAAAGCCTACAACTGGGTAACCTCTATGTATATATAGATAGGAAAGTATATTATAGTTGCTTGTTTAAACTTTTTTTTTAGTTACTTCTTGGCTTCTTGCCTAGGCAAATGATGGCATTCATCCCAGGAGTCTTCAGGAGGGGAGGAGAAGATGAGGGGTTTTCTCAGCTAAGCACACTCTCCTGCATGCATGCATGAGCTAAAGGCAGATGGATTCCAGGAAGTAAACATTACATGGATCATCTGCCCTTACTCAAGAAGTTAGGAGGGTGTTTTGAAAAAGTGATTTCTCAACAAAATAAAGCATGGGGACATGGATGGATGGGTGAGTTTGCTTTGAATATTAAGCAGTTCCCGCCCGCCCGTCATTTTGTTATAGGCCGGGCGGGAACTGGTTAATATTCAAAGCAAACTCACCCATCTATCCATGTCCTTATGCTTTCGTGGATCTGGGTGGATGTCATATGACGTCCTCCTGGATCGCGCCTCGTGCGTGGCCGTGATCTGATCAGTGTACCAGCTTGCTGCCTGTACCATGTGACCGCTGTTCATGCCATCCATTGTATACAGTCACTAACGGCTCATCCCCCCCCCCCCCCCCAAAAAAAAAGTAAAAAAGCTGTGGGAAAAAAAGATAGAAAATAAAAAACAAAAACATAGTAGGGCCTCATTGACGTGGGGCATACCACAGCATACATCCATGCAAGGCTGTGTTTACCTGCACAGGCCATGCAGGCAGTCCCATTGATGTCAAGTTAGAAGCAGTGGCTACATGGACACGGCTGTTGCTATTAATTTGACATCTGTGTGGGTGCGGGTGCATTTCTTTGAACTTATACTGTTTGCATTCGGGGTTGTGCACCCTCACCTACAGGGGTGTCAGATTGGGAGAAGTGACTGTGTCCGTGCAGCCACTGCTTCCCTATTGACATGAACAAAATTGTCTGCATAGAGATGTACAGAAAACCTGCGCATCCCCAATGCACGTAAACTTTGGCCCTCACATGGGTGTACACTTTAGTACATCCGAGGTGAATGAGGCCTTACTAGGAATTTAGCAGGAATTTTATAAGTTATGTTGTATTTTTTGTGTGCTAATAATGAATCTAGTGTATTTTTCGTGAAAACGGTGATTTGATAAACATTTCTGCAAATCTTGCGGTCCTAATAAATCAGTTATTGCGGGGATTGTACTGGGGGTCAGTCTGTTCCCCCAGTACTGGGGGAGACAGATTGACCTGGGGGTTGATTATACTGGGGACAGTCTGACCTAGGGGGGGATTATACTGGGGACAGTCTGACCTAGGGGGGGATTATACTGGGGACAGTCTGACCTAGGGGGGGGATTATACTGGGGACAGTCTGACCTAAGGGGGGGATTATACTGGGGACAGTCTGACCTAAGGGGGGATTATAATGGGGACAGTCTGACCCAGGGGGGGATTATACTGGGGACAGTCTGACCTAGGGGGGGATTATATTGGGGACAGTCTGACCTAGGGGAGGATTATACTGGGGACAGTCTGACCTAGGGAGGGGGGTTATACTGGGGACAGTCTGACCTAGGGGGGATTATACTGGGGACAGTCTGACCTAGGGGGGGATTATACTGGGGACAGTCTGACCTAGGGGGGATTATACTGGGGACAGTCTGACCTAGGGGGGGATTATACTGGGGACAGTCTGACCTAGGGGGGATTATACTGGGGACAGTCTGACCTAGGGGGGGATTATACTGGGGACAGTCTGACCTAGGGGGGGATTATACTGGGGACAGTCTGACCTAGGGGGGGATTATACTGGGGACAGTCTGACCTAGGGGGGGATTATATTGGGGACAGTCTGACCTGGGGGGGGATTATATTGGGGGAAAGATTGACTTGGAGGGAAGGATTATACTGAGGGACAGATTGACCTGCGGGGTAGGAATGAGCCCAATGTTCGAGTCAAACGTAAGTTTGACTCGAACACCAAACTTTATGGGGCGTTCACGGCAAATTAGAGCGCCGCGGAATGCCTCATAATGCACTGTGAGATCGCAGTGCAATGATGTCTGATGATTGGCCAAAGCATGCACCTGACCTGCATGCTTTGGCCACAGCGAACTCTGCTGTGAGAGCCATGATTGGCCAAAGGCAGGGTGTAAATATATATACACGCACCGGCCACTTTATTAGGTACACCTTGCTAGCCCCGCTTGGACCCCCTTTTGCCTTCAGAACTGCCCTAATTTTTCGTGGAATAGATTGAACAAGGTGTTGGAAACGTTCCTCAGAGATTTTGGTCCATAGTGACATTATAGCATCACGCAGTTGCTGCAGATTTGTCGGCTGCACATCCATGATGCAAATCTCCTGTTCCACCACATACCAAAGGTGCTCTATTGGATTGAGATCTGGTGACTATGGAGGCCATTGGAGTACAGAGAACTCATTGTCATGTTCAAGGAACCAGTGGTGAGTCATAAAGGGATGGACATGGTCAGCAACAATACTCAGGTAGGCTTAATTGGTGCTAGGGGGTTCAAAGTGTGCCAAGAAAATATCCCCCACACCATTACACCATCACCATCAGCCTGAACCATTGATACAAGGCAGGATGGATCCATGCTTTAATGTTGTTTACGCCAAATTCAGACCCTACCAACTGAATGTCGCAGCTTAAAAATCAAGACTCATCAGATCGGGCAATGTTTTTCCAATCTTCTCTGGTACAATTTTGGTGAGCCTGTGCAAATTGTAGCCTCAGTTTCCTGTTCTTATCTAACAGGAGTGGCACCCGGTGAGGTTTTCTGCTGCTCTAGCTCATCTGTTTCAAGATTCCATGTGTTGTGCATTCAGAGATGGTATTCTGCATACCTTGGTTGTAACAAGTGGTTATCTGAGGTACTGTTGCCTTTCTATCATCTGGAACTAGTCTGCCCATTCTCCTCTGACCTCAACAAGGCATTTTCGTCAACACGACTTCCACTCACTGGATATTTTCCCTTTTTTTGGACCACCTTGGTAATGAGACACCTTTTTATAGGCCATCAGGTGAGACTGAACCAGCTGATAATAATTTGCAATGACAAGGGGCAGGATTGCTTTCTAATTACTGATAGCTGGTGTCTTGGCTTTCCATGCCTTTTTGTACCTCCCTTTCTTCATGTGTTCAATACTTTTTCCTTGTGTCATTCCATTTTGTTACATATAACTTAATTTCTGAACGTATTTGTTTTGGTTTCTCTGTATTTATGGATTGCATTGGTTGTTATGGACATGTGGTGAAAATCTAATGTCAATAGCACCTTTAGAAGTATATTTATTGTCCGGCACAGTGGTGTAGTGGGTAGCACTCTCACCTAGCAGCAACAAGAATTGCTGGTTCAAATCCCAACCATGACACTACCAGCCTGGAGTTTCCATGTTCTCCCTGTGCCTTGGTGTGTTTCCTCCGGGTACTCCGGTTTCCTCCCACACTCCATAGACATGCTGGTAGGTTAATTGGCTTCTGTCTAAATTGGCCCTAGTATATGAATGTGAGTTAGGGACCTTAGATTGTAAGCTCCTTGAGGGTAGGGACCGATGTGAATGTACAATGTATATGTAAAGTGCTGCATAAATTGAAGGCGCTATATAAGTACCTTAAATAATAATAATATTTACATATAAAAATGATGACGTGTTCAATACTTATTTTACCCACTATATATACAGTATATTGCATGCCCTGTGCTAGCATCTAAGGCTCTGCAACCCCTTTAATCGAACGCTATCGGTATCTAGCTGGTTAACGTATCAGATCCATCTTCGTCAAATGAGGAGGTGGTCTGTTGTGCTCACACAAGAAAGGAAAGAACTGCTGTATGTAAGGATGAAAATCCCTAAGGGGCAGTCACAGAGCTGTCCATTTGTTCCTGATTAATTTAATATAGGCTGCTCGAATGAACTGCCTTTATCTCGGTCTCCCAGTTCTGCCACCGTCAGTGTTTGAATGGCAATCTCTTCTGTCATTGAGCTCATATGCATAGTGATGTTTCTAGAAGAAGCTTACAGTGGCTGCCAAAGCCTCCCCAGAGCCCAGTTTGCTCTGCCGTCCTTTGTGCGGAGAGGAGGATATATGGAGGCAATCGAGGCTCTTCTGGGAGGGGAGGCACATTGATTACAGTCAGGAATATGGAAGCAGCCATTTCCCAGGTGCCCCTCTGTGTATTAATTAAATTACGAGGACTGCGTTTGTTATTGGTAAACGATGGGAATATCAAAGCGTTTTCTTTCTCACTGGTTTCATTAAAGGCAATCTATAATCACTTGAACAGTTTTCGATAGCTTAATGTTAATGATTGTATCTACTTGTGTTAATGTTTAAAACAATAGTTTGTATAAGGTTGGTTATGAATAGTCAATCTGTACTTGATGGCAGTCATATTTAGCCATTTAATGTACAGGCTTGGATTCCTTCTTGTAGTGCAATAAAGTCATTGCCCTTTGCTCATTATTTTGCAATTATAGCGGCACTCCCAGGATATACATTCCCATCAACTAACTCACTGGAACAACAGGAACGACATTTCTGTGGGTGGAAAACCACCTGTGGATAAGACAGAACAGTAATGACTGTCTCTCCTCATCTACTCTAAGGATGGTTACAGGTGGAATACAGTATCCAATCTTTTTAAACACGTTCTTGTTCTCCGTCTGTTTGCTTTAAAGTTGAATAGTTATGCCGCGTACACACGAGCGGACTTTACGGCGGACTTTGCCCGGCGGACTTTTCGACGTACTTTCCGACGGAGTTTCTGAATGAACGGACTTGCCTACACACAATCCACCAAAGTCCGTCGAATTCGTACGTGATGACGTACGACCGGACTAAAACAAGGAAGTTCATAGCCAGTAGCCAATAGCTGCCCTAGCGTGGCTTTTTGTCCGTCGAACTAGCATACAGACGGCGGACTTTTCGACCGGACTCGATTTCAACGGATAAATTTTAAACAAGTTTCAAATCTAAGTCCGTCCAACTTTTGAGAAAACAAAGTCCGCTGGAACCCACACACATCGAATTGTCCGACGAAATCCAGTCCACCGGGCAAAGTCCGCCGTAAAGTCCGCTCGTGTGTACGCGGCATTAGGTGTGCAGGGTGGAAGCCTGTCCACATTCACCCTGGCAAGTAAGCTAGGGGAAAACAACTTCTAGTCTTTTTATAGAAGTAATAAAAAAGATTAAAATTGTAGCGACTTCCTTGACCTCTAGAGGCCTAATGGTGACCTCAAGAGTTCGTAAGAGCTGACATCATCCTTCCTTGTAAAGTGGGTTAGCAGGCATGGTGGGTGTAATGCAAGATGAAATGATGAGCGCTAGTCACTTTTTGAATGTGAACAAGAGATTTATTGTCTCTTAACAAGAACTGTGGGAGAGCGGGTTAGGGCCAGAAAACCCTTACGTAGATGCAATGTTAATTGGCAGACTCCGAGACACTATAGGTAGACAGCTATACAGGGAAAGGCCTCCAGCCGGATGCCACAACACGTCTGTATAGGTAGGACTGCTGTCTCCTATGGCAACTGAACTTGTAACAGTCACTAAAGATAGTCATACATAATTCTAGGTAACACAGAATAGTTCTTCTCTTATCTCACAGCATCCCTCTGTAGGTAGCCACTCACTGAGCTCCCAGTCTCTCACTAGACTTCCAGATCCAATCATGACTGGATCTCCTGAGCTCTTCCACAGCTAACCCGCTGTATACTCCTCAAGTGCCACCCCCGCTAACCTGCTGGGTCCCTGGCTTGGCACTCACTGAAGCTTTCCCACTTCTTCACCATCCCCAGGTGGTGAGAAGACTGCTCTGGTACTTGCTCAAGCTTACTCAGAGTAGTCTCCGGTAATAAGGTGGATGGCCCCTTAGTGGCGACTGCTTCCCCTTTAGCTCCAACCTCAACTGGTTCCCTGTCCGGCTGAACCTTCGCAACTCGGTTGGACTCCAATCCTGTAGTCTCAACCCTACGCTGCTTCTCCTGCTCCTGGATAGGCCTCAGGCAGCCTAGCAGCCAGGTGTCCCCTGGATAGGCTTCCAGCCTAGCCACCCAGGGCGACATAAACACACGATCACCTGACTCCACCCAGATAAATAGGCTCTCACAGCAGGCCAAGGGTCTAAAAAAACCCCGCCAACTGGCTGAGACACCCCATCCATTCGTAATCTGACTTTGCTAAGCCCCTGTCAATCTAATGTCACCAGCCACAGTGCCACCTAGTGCCAGAAGAGAAAAGGTGCAGCAATTCCAGAATTAGAGAGGAATCATGTCACGTCTACCCCAACACAGGTGGTCAGACACTATAGCTAGCTACTGTGTGCTTCACCTATAGAAGCCCCCTTTCCCCTAAGGCAAGCAGGCTTACCGGTACTTAGTTGCCCCCAGGACTTATACACAATGCTATAGTGCCTGGCCACCAGGGCAGATGCGAACTGAGCAAACAAACAGACTACTTGCAGTTAGCAGACTGGCAGCGTGGTTCATTGATAGTCCAGGTAAAAGGCAGGCTGAGTTCAGGGAATAGTCCAATAATCGAGTCCAAAGTCATACACAGGGTAATCCAAACTAGTAAAGCAGGGCAGACAGACAGGGAGCTCGATCAGCAACAACACAGGTATCATTCGCTATCACAGGCAAAGAACAGAGTGTTTGGCTTGGTTATAACAGGTGACTGACTACATTAATCACCCAGCAGGTGGACACAGACAGGGAGCATGCAACAGCTAAGACCCGGATGCTGGATTTAGGAGCAGGAGCACTTAAGTGATCCTGACAAATCGGTGGATCTTCTAACAATTAGCCAGGACAATTACTACCTGGCAAACTAAATGTGTTAGCAACCCTGCCTAAACACCAGGATGCTACATCATACAGCACCTTATAATTCACAACATTATGACTAATGCATTCGGTTTTAAGACTTCTTCAGAAACCTTTTATGACTTCTTCAGAGGCCTCTTACAACTTTTTCAGAGACCACTTATGACCTCTTCAGAGGCCTCTTATGACTTCTTCAGAGTAAGGTGACAAGATTTTAAAAATGAAATCCGGGGACATATTTTTTTTAAATTGCCAAATGGTAAACTATTTTATAAGCATATTTTCATCAAATGATATATGCAGTGTATGTGGTATGTGTTTATGGACTAATTGCATGATATATACATTATTTCTCACATTTCCTCCATGAGATAAAAAAAAAGATACTTCTTAGAATTTTTTGGGATATGACTACTACTACTATTATCTACTAAGAAGATAAGATAGAGAAAATACTTTTCAATGCATATTTTGTATTTTATTCTTACCAAAGAAGCGCAGGGGTGCGCTATGCACAGAGTGCAGAGTTCAAGGGTGCGCTATGTACAGAGTTCAGGTGTGCACTATGTACAGAGTTTAGGGGTGCACTACTTACAGAGTTCAGGGGTGCGCAATATACAGAGTGCAGAGTTCAGGGGTGCGCAATGTACAGAGTGCAGAGTTCAGGGGCGCACCTTTGTACAAAGTTCAGGTTTGTGTGCTATGTACAGAGTTTAGGGGTGCTCTATGTACAGAGTTCAAGGGTGCGCTACATCCAGAGTTCAGGGGTGCGCGATGTACAGAGTGCAGAGTTCAAAGTGTGCAATGTACAGAACGCAGAGTTCAGGGGAGGGCAATGTACAGAGTGCAGAGCTCAGGGGTACTCATTGTGCAGAGTGCAGAATTAAGGGGTGCGCATTGTACAGAGTGCAGAATTCAGGGGTGTGCGATGTGTAGAGTTCAGGGGTGTGCGATGTACAGAATGCAGAGTTCAGGGGTGCACAATGTACAGACTACAGAGTTCATGGCTGCACGATGTACAGAGTGCAGAGTTCAGGGGTGCACGATGTACAGAGCTCAGAGTTCAGGGGTGCACCACGTTACAGAGTGCAGAGTTCACTGATGGTGGTGGGGGATGGGATTAGTGGCAGTGGTGGTGGTGGGGGGAGATAGGATAAGTCCACTGAGGGTGTTGTGGGGGATGGGATCAGTAGCAGCTGTGGTGGTGGTAGTATAGGTGTCACGAAGGACAAGTCGCCTCCGTTCGCCGGGCTGCGGGGCGCATGCGCAGGGGGTAGCTGTTGAGACGTGCACCCGTTCGCGGCCTAATGGTGCGGCGCGCGCGGGTGCACGGCGGCCCACGTGTGCGCGCCGTCGCCCGTGCGGGTGCCCGGTAGCGCGTCATGCTAACGCGCCCACTGGGAGGCTACTTTAGACGTCTGTGCCTGTGCCTGTGTTTGAACTTCTGCTTCCTGTCTCTTGTGAAACCGACCTCCTGCCTGTACCCACGACCACTCTCTGCTTGCTAGATACCCCGACCTTCGGCCTGAACAACGACCACTCTTTGCTTGCTGGATTCCTTGACCCTCTGCCTGAATAACGACCACTCTCTGTTTGCTGGATACCCCGATCTTCTGCCTGAATACGACCACTCTCTGTCTGCCGGATACCCTGACCTTCTGCCTGTTTAAGGATCACTCCAGCCCTGCTGGACCTCCTGGCTTCTGCCTGTGTCTCCAACCAATCTCCTCACGGGGCTGCCACCTCTCCTGATCCCCTCAGTCATAAGGACTTCCTAACCACCAGTCTGATCTCTCTTAACCTTGTTCTTGCACTTCCAGGCACTCCTCCAGAAGACTTCCTGCCTTCCAGGCCATCCGGAGTCCTCCCATCAGCTTTACCGGAGACCCGTGCCTCCGCGTGCTCTCGATCCCCTGTCTCACTTTCGGGGGTTCGGGTGCGCGTGGTCGTAAGGGCAAGCCGCTCTCGGCATCTCGGCCTCGGTGAGTATTGACTTGTGACAGTACAAACCAGCCAGATGTCCGAGGCCGACAGAGCGCGCTCTCCCTTGGAGATCTTATGCCAACAAGTCTCCGCCTTGGCCGACTCAGTACAGAGGCTGCAAGAGGGATATACGCAAGTTGATAGCCGCCTCCAACAACTAACGGGGGCACTCCCACCTGCTGCCGCAGCTCCTGCACCTAGTAATGAAGGCCCGCTCCCTCAGGCCGCTGCCAGCCCTACAGTGGTAATGGCACTTCCGGAACCCAGGGTCCCCACACCGGAACGGTTCTCGGGGGACCGTAAGAAGTTCAGGGCCTTTATGAATGCCTGTACCCTTTACTTCGCGTTGCAACCCCGAACCTTCGCATCAGAAGTGGTCAAGGTGGGATTTGCGATTTCTCTGCTATCAGAGGAACCTCAGGCCTGGGCGCACGGTCTGATGGAATCAGGGAGTCCGGTGCTTAATACTATTGACACATTCTTTGAAAGTATGGCCCAGCTGTATGATGACCCACAGCGTATGGCCACCGCCGAAGCTATCCTGCATCATCTTGTCCAGGGAAGGAGACCAATCGAGGATTACACGGTGGAATTCCGCAAATGGGCAGCCGACACTAACTGGAATGAGCCAGCCTTACGCTACCAGTACCGCCAAGGGCTATCAGAGCTCCTCAAGGATGAGCTAGCCAGGATGGAAACCCCCACATCTTTGGAGGAGTTAATTCAGGCAGCTACCAAATCAGATAGGCGCCTGAGGGAACGCCGGTCAGAACGTTTCCAAAATCCTCGCCCAGCATGGGCAACTCCAAGACTCCAACCCATTCCAGGATCTTCACCCATTACAGCGGGGCCTACTACACTTCCCGATTCCGAACCGATGCAGCTTGGTTTAGTACGACCACCACTCACTTCCGAAGAGAGACAACGTAGACGGCAGTCCAACCTGTGTCTCTATTGCGGGGGTGCCGGTCACTTTCTGCGCAACTGCCCGATAAGGCCTAGTAAGTCTTTTCAACCCAAAACAATGACCTACCAAGATAACAATACCTCTAAGTCTTACGTAATGTTATTTATCTCATTACAGCTACCGGAAGGGGAATCCCGCCTACCGGCGATCATTGACTCAGGAGCATGTAGCTGCTTTATGGACGCTGCTCTGGCCCGAACCTTGCATGTGCCTTTACAACCCAAAACGCAACACCTACAGGTCCACTTGGCGGATGGGTCCCTTCCCAGCTCAGGCCCAATCACCCAAGAGACTCGACCTATTCTAGCCACCACCGATTCAGGACACCAAGAACTTCTACGCCTGGACCTTATCCACTCTCCCATGTTCCCAGTCATCCCACGATCCTCTTATTCAATGGAGTTCTAAGATGGTCTCATTTCCCTCCTCTTATTGTTCCCAGCACTGCCGCCCTCCGAAACCCAAGATCTGTGCTACAATCTCAGCTCCTTCAGTTAACCTCCAGCATGTCCCTCAGGAGTATCATGAGTTCCAGGAAGTCTTCAGCAAACAAATGGCCGATCGCCTTCCACCTCATCGTCCATACGACTGTCCAATCGACCTATTGCCAGGATCAGCAATTCCTTTTGGTCGCATCTTCCCCCTTTCCGAAACAGAGCTGGAGGCCCTCAAGCAATATATAGATGAGAACCTGAAAAAGGGGTTCATCCGTCCCTCATCTTCACCTGCCGGAGCAGGTATCTTCTTTGTCGGTAAGAAGGCCCTGTGTGGATTACCGGCAGTTGAACAACATTACTATCAAGAACCGGTACCCGCTGCCGCTCATCCCAGAGTTGTTCCAACGCTTTCGGTCAGCCAGAATTTTCTCCAAATTGGATCTCCGAGGGGCATATAATCTTATCAGAATTAGAGCCGGAGATGAATGGAAGACGGCCTTCAGATCAAGGTTCGGGCACTTCGAATACTTGGTGATGCCCTTTGGGCTCTGTAAAGCCCCGGCTACATTCCAACACCTGGTGAATGACATTTTCCGCAAATACCTAGATGACTTCCTTGTAGTCTACCTGGATGATATCTTAGTTTTTTCATCTACTCTGGAACTTCATAGGGATCACGTCAGAACAGTCCTGACCATTTTGAGACAGCACAAGCTTTATCTAAAAATGGAGAAATGCGAATTTGAGAGATCAGTGTTGCAATTTTTAGGGTTCATCATTTCGGCAAATGGAGTAGAGATGGATCCTCAAAAGATACAGGCTATCCAGGAGTGGCCAGCTCCTTCTGATAAGAAAGGGGTCCAGCGCTTTATAGGGTTCGCTAACTTCTATCGGAAGTTCATTGTTGGATTCTCTGCCATAGTGGCACCCATCACTCAGTTAAATCGTCAGCACGGTTCATTCCAGTGGTCCCAAGAAGCACAAGAAGCTTTCATAAAGCTAAAGGATTTCTTCAGTTCCGCCCCTATTCTCCGGCATCCTGATCCTTCTCATCCATTCATATTGGAAGTGGATGCGTCAGAAATAGCCACGGGAGCAATCCTTTCTCAGAGACAAGGACCCAAGGCCATCTTACATCCAGTTGCATTTGCTTCTCGGAAACTCAGTGCGGCAGAACTAAACTACGACGTAGGTGACAGGGAGCTGCTGGCAATAAAATTTGCCCTGGAAGAATGGAGGTACTTACTTGAGGGGGCACTTCATCCAGTGATGATTTTCACAGACCACAAAAATCTTGAGTACCTCCGAACAGCAAAACGCCTCAAACCCAGACAAGCCCGTTGGGCCCTGTTCTTTTCGCGCTTCAATTTCCATATCTCCTACAGGCCTGGCAGTAAGAATGGAAAAGCAGATGCCCTTTCCCGGATGTTCTCAGCAGACCTCCAGACTTCAGAACCTAGTACAATCCTTGCACCTCAAAATTTTCTTGGGGTGACACAAACAGACCTAATGTCTTCAATCAAGAGATCGTCCAATACGTGTACTGATCCGGGGGTACAATCCCTGAGGAAAGACGAAGGTCTCTTCTGGGTCCGGGGCAAAATCTTTGTACCCCAACAGACTCGGTTAACCACCCTCAAGATGTGCCACGACCATAAATTGGCCGGTCACTTTGGAGTTAGGAAGACAGCTGACTTGATCTCTCGCTCCTTCTGGTGGCCGGGGTGGAGACGAGATTGCAGGGAATATGTGGCCTCTTGTCTCCGTTGTCAACGCAACAAGGGTCAGAACACCAAATCCTGGGATTTACTTAAACCACTACCCATTCCAGAACGACCATGGTCTGACGTGTCTATGGACTTTATTGTGGATCTACCAGTCTCAGAAGGCTACACTACCATCTTCGTTGTGGTCGACCGTCTGTCTAAGATGGCCCACTTTCTACCTATGATAGGTACTCCTTCCGCAGTAGAAACAGCCAACGTTTTTCTGAAAGAAGTCATAAGACTTCGCGGGGTACCAAAGAATATAGTGTCTGACAGAGGCGCGCAATTCACGTCCAAATTTTGGAAAGAACTTTGTAAGGCCTTGGATATTAAAGTATGCCTCTCATCAGCCTATCACCCTCAGAGCAATGGCCAAACGGAGAGGACAAATCAAACTTTGGAGCAGTACCCCCGTTGCTTCTGTTCAGGATCTCAGGATGATTGGGCAAAACTCCTTCCATACGCGGAATTTGCGTATAATAACTCAGTTCACGCGGCTACCAACCAAACGCCCTTTTGGGCCAATTGCGGGTTTCACCCCACGTTCCTGACTAAGGACACCCCTGAAATAACAGTTCCTGCAGTACAGGACAGAATCATAACCTTACAAACTAACTTCCAAGAAATCCAAAGTATGCTACAGAAAGCTCAAAAGGCCTACAAGGAGCAGTATGACCGAGGCAGGAAGGAGAATCCAACATTTAACATAGGGGAGGAGGTTTGGTTGTCCACCTCTAATCTCAAGCTGCAGTTGCCATCCCGAAAATTAGGACCTAAATTTATTGGCCCTTTTCCTATCAAAAGGATCATCAACCCTGTGGCCATGGAGTTAGCCCTGCCTAAAACATACAAGATTCATCCTGTCTTTCATGTATCTTTACTGAAGCCTGTGGTACCCAGTCCGTTTCCAGAAAGAGGAGAGGTTCCTCCCCCACCAATCAGGGTGGACGGTGAGAACGAGTTCGAGGTGGAGGCTATCCTGGGCTGTAGAAAGAAGGGCAGACAATTACAGTACCTGATCCAATGGAAGGGATACCCACCTGAAGACAATTCATGGGAGCCTGCGAAGAACCTACATGCCCCTCGCTTGATTCAAACCTTTCATCAAGACCATCCGGAGTTGATGTCTAGCCTGGGCGTCCAGTGTCCGCCCTTAGGAGGGGGGCACTGTCACGAAGGACAAGTCGCCTCCGTTCGCCGGGCTGCGGGGCGCATGCGCAGGGGGTTGCTGTTGAGACGTGCACCCGTTCGCGGCCTGATGGTGCGGCGCGCGCGGGTGCACGGCGGCCCACGTGTGCGCGCCGTCGCCCGTGCGGGTGCCCGGTAGCACGTCATGCTGACGCGCCCACTGGGAGGCTACTTTAGACGTCACCAGCACCCAGTCGGGTTGCTGGTTTGTCGTCAGTCTACCCTGCCTGTGTTTGAACTTCTGCTTCCTGTCTCTTGTGAAACCGACCTCCTGCCTGTACCCACGACCACTCTCTGCTTGCTAGATACCCCGACCTTCGGCCTGAACAACGACCACTCTTTGCTTGCTGGATTCCTTGACCCTCTGCCTGAATAACGACCACTCTCTGTTTGCTGGATACCCCGATCTTCTGCCTGAATACGACCACTCTCTGTCTGCCGGATACCCTGACCTTCTGCCTGTTTAAGGATCACTCCAGCCCTGCTGGACCTCCTGGCTTCTGCCTGTGTCTCCAACCAATCTCCTCACGGGGCTGCCACCTCTCCTGATCCCCTCAGTCATAAGGACTTCCTAACCACCAGTCTGATCTCTCTTAACCTTGTTCTTGCACTTCCAGGCACTCCTCCAGAAGACTTCCTGCCTTCCAGGCCATCCGGAGTCCTCCCATCAGCTTTACCGGAGACCCGTGCCTCCGCGTGCTCTCGATCCCCTGTCTCACTTTCGGGGGTTCGGGGGCGCGTGGTCGTAAGGGCAAGCCGCTCTCGGCATCTCGGCCTCGGTGAGTATTGACTTGTGACAATAGGGATGACATAGTGGAGGTGGTGGTATTGGGGATAGGAATGACATCAGTCCACTGCCACTGATGTCATCCTCATCCCCACCGCGGATGTCATCCCTATCCCCTCCAATCACCACTGCCTGATGGGAGGGGGATGGGATCAGTTAGAGGCAGCAGTAGTGATGGTATCAGTGGCAGAGGGATGGTGGTGGAGGGATGGGATCAGTGGCAGAGGTATGGTGGTGGAGGGATGGGATCAGTGGCAAAGCGATGGTGGTGGAGCGATGGGATCAGTGGCAGAGGGATGGTGAAGGGATAGGATCAGTGGCAGAGGGAAGGTGGGATGGATGGGATCAGGATGGGGGGCAGACGGATGGTAGGATGAATGGGATCAGGGGCAGAGAGATGGATGGGACCAGGGGCAGAAGGATGGCGGGATGAATGGGATCAGGATGGGGGGCAGACGGATGGTAGGATGGATGGGATCAGGGACAGAGGGATGGCAGGATGGATGGGATCAGGGGCAGAGGGATGGTGGGTGGATGGGATCAGGGGCAGAGGGATTGTGGGATGGATAGGATAGGGCAGAGGGATGGTGGGATGGATAGAATCAGGCAGAGGGATGGATGGGATCAGGGGCAGAGGGATGGTGGGATGGATGGGATCAGTGGCAGAGGGATGGTGGTGGGATGGATGAGATCAGTCGTAGAGGGATGGATGGGATCAGGGACAGAGGAATGGTGGGATGGATGGGATCAGGGACAGAGGGATGGTGGGATGGATGGGATCAGGGGTAGAGGGATGATGGGATGGATGGGATTAGGGGCAGAGGGATGGTGGGATAGATGGGATCAGGAGCAGAGGGATGGTGGTGGGATGGATAGGATCAGTGGCAGAGGGATGGTGCTGGTATGGATGGGATCAGTGGCAGAGGGATGGTGGCAGGATGGGTGGGATCAGTGGCAGAGGGATGGTGGTGGGATGGATGGGATCAGGGGCAGAGGGATGGTTGTGAGATGGATGGGATCAGGGACAGAGGCATGGTGGGATGGATGGGATCAGGGACAGAGGAATGGCAGGATGGATGGGATCAGTGGCAGAGGGATGGTGGGTTGGATGGGATCAGGGGCAGAGGGAGTGTGTGATGGATAGGATAGGGCAGAGGGATGGTGGGATGGATAGAATCAGGCATGATGGGATGGATTAGGGGCAGAAGGGTGGTGGGATGGATGGGATCGGGGTAGAGGGATGGATGGGATCAGGGGCAGAGGGTTGGTGGGATGGGATCAGGGGCAGAGGGATGGTGTGATGGATGGGATCAGGGACAGAGGGATGATGGGATGGATGGGATCAGGGGCAGAGGGATGGTGGGATGGATGGGATCAGGGGCAGAGGGATGATGGGATGGTGGGATCAGGGGCAGAGGGATGGTGGGATAGATGGGATCAGGAGCAGAGGGATGGTGGTGGGATGGATGGTATCAGTGGTAGAGGGATGGTGGTGATATGGATGGGATCAGTGGCAGAGGGATGGTGGCGGCATGGATGGGATCAGTCGCAGAGGGATGGTGGTAGGATGGATGGAATCAGTCCCAGAGGGATGGTGGTGGGATGAATAGAATCAGGGGCAGAGGGATGGTGGGATGGATGGGATCAGGGACAGAGAGATGGCAGGATGGATGGGATCAGTGGCAGAGGGATTGTGTGATGGATAGGATAGGGCAGAGGGATGGTGGTATGGATGGGATCAGGGGCAGAGGGGTGGTGGGATGGATGGGATCAGGTGCAGAGGGGTGGTGGGATGGATGGGATCAGGGGCATAGGGGTGGTAGGATGGATGGGATCAGGGGCAGAGGGATGGATGGGATCAGGGGCAGAGGGTTGGTGGGATAGATGGGATCAGGGGCAGAGGGATGGTGGGATGGATGGGATCAAGGGCAGAGGGATGGTGGGATGGATGGGATCAGTGGCAGAGGGATGGTGGTGGGATGGATGGGATCAGTCTCAGAGGGATGGTGGTAGGATGGATGGGATCAGGTGCAGAGGGATGGTGGTGGGATGGATGGGATCAGGGGCAGAGGGATGGTGGTGGGATGGATAGGATCAGTGACACTGGCACTCACCCGTTCTCAGTGTCAGTCGGTTCCCCCTCCTCCATGCTCAGTGTGTCTCTGCCTCTCTGCTCCCTTCTGTTACCTCCAAGGATGCCTCTGGTAACATGGGGTCTCCAGGAAGAGTGGAAAGCTCCTCCATATTCACTCTAATGGCAGTTAGCTTGTCAGCTGACTCACTGAACCAGTCCGCTCCACCTCCTGACGTCATATCATGTGTCTGACTGCAGCGGGATCACTTGACATCCCCCCTGCCGCAGGCCACCCCCCACAGTGTCAGAGCGGGCGGGCAGGGGTTGCGCCACCCTCAGTCCGGGGACTGTCCCTGGAAAACAGGGACGTCTAGTCACCCTACTTCAGAGGCCTCTTACAACTTTTTCTGAGACCACTTATGACTTCTTCAGCGGCTTCTTATGACTGCTTCAGAGGCCTCTTATGACTTCTTCAGAGGATTCTTATGACTGCTTCAGAGCCTTCTTATGACTTCTTCAGAGAATTCTTATGGCTGCTTCAGAGGCCTCATGACTTCTTCAGAGCCTTCTTATGACTTCTTCAGAGGCTTCTTATAACCGCTTCAGAGGCCTCCTATGACTTCTTCGGTGGCTTCCTATGACCGCTTCAAAGCCTTCTTATGACTTCTTCAGAGGCTTCTTCTGACCGCTTCAGAGCCTTGTTATGACTCCTTCAAAGGCCTCTTATGCTATATTCGGAGGCTTCTTATGACTGCTTTAGAGCCTTTTAATGACTTCTTCAGAGGTTTCTTATGACTTCTTCAGAGAAGTCATAGGATGAAACACATCAGTAACAATTGTGAATTGTGAATTTAAGGTGCTGTATTTTGATAACTTTATATGGTTTCATTAATTGTTACTACACCAGATGAAGTTGAGGCGGAAATTCCATCTTGCACACTAGAATATTCAACTTTGAAGCAAATAGGGGAAGGAGAAGAAGAACCCGGGTTTGGAAAGATTGGTTACTGTATTACACCTGTAACCATCTACAGAGGAAAGGAGAGATAGTCATTACTGCTTTGTATGCTGACCGCAGGGGATGGGAAACTTATCCACAGGTGGATTCTGACACACAGAAATATCAGTTCTGTTGAGTAAGGCAGTTGGTGGAAATGTATATTTTGGGGTCATGGCTACACTTGCACCATAATCATTTATTGGTGAGTTCAGAAAAGTTTAGAAAACTTCACAAGCAGGTTGTTTCTGATCTTACTGTGATTGCGCCTTGCTGTTCCTCTCTTCTAAAGCACATCTATAAGTCTGCTTGAACCAACTTAAACAATAGAATGTCTGGACTTGTTTGAACTGCAGGAGTCTAATTAAAAAAATAGTAAAAATGGTCTAATGAAAGAAAGCATTAGATCAGCAAATATTCCCTCTAGTGATATTGATCATGCAGATGTATCAATCACACAGAGTGACGATGAGGGATTTAAGCAACTAGACTGATTTCCTGTGTGCTGGAAAATCTCTGACAGTAATCATTAATTGTTGTTTGTATCACCTACCATATATGACAGTTTAGTTGTGGAGGGACATAACATGGAATACTCATGTGGTCAAGCAACAGCCGGAATTTTAAAGTCAACCTGTGCTTCAAGTACAGTGGAACCTCGGATTGCGAGTAACGGAGTAACGAGCTTTACGAGCTTTCGCAATTCGAGCTATTTTAAAAAAAAAAATCCTGACTCCCTTTGTGAGTGTTGTCTTGCAAGACGAGCAGTATTCAAGCCGCTGGGGTGTGCAGTACATTTGGCCAGAGGTGCGGGGGGCGCTGGTGATGCTCGGAGACACTCGGAGATGCTCTAAGATGCTCAGAGATGCTCGGAGACACACAGAAACACTCGGAAACACACCATTCCTGAGTGTCTCCGAGTGGTCTCCGAGCATCTCCGAGTGTTTCCGGCACCCCCGCACCTCTGGCCACATGTGGTACTGCATAGACAAGCAGTGGCTATGGAACTAATTATCTGAGTTTCCATTATTTCCCATGGGGAAACTCACTTTGATATACAAGTGCTTTTCTATTACAAGCATTCTTCTGGAACGAATTACTCTCGTAATCCAAGGTTTTACTGTATACCTAAAGACAATGTCTTTAACTTCAGTTTTTGATAGTGTGGGGAAGGGTTAGCAGCCCTGCCAAGTTTTTATTGCTGCTTCTATCCCTGCAGGGGACATTACCCCCCATCATTTGTCCTGGTAAACAATGTCACTAGAACTTAAAATGAAGGAAAATCCAACATATTTAGTTGTCCCCAGACAAAAAAGGTTTCACTATCAAACTGAAACTAAATCAGAGAGGTACACAGAAGGGTGTTTTCTGGAAAATAAGTGTAATTACAGGAAACTTGTGATGTCTGTTTTTAGGCAGATCTTAAAGGCTTATAATACCTTCCTTAGATGTGGTGGCTGCATGCATTTCCATTTTTTTATTTTTATTTTTTTAGCCTTTTTCACCTGGGTATCTGGCCAGTAACACATCCCCTGTATTATGCCCCGTACACACGGTCGGACTTTGTTCGGACATTCCGACAACAAAATCCTAGGATTTTTTCCGATGGATGTTGGCTCAAACTTGTCTTGCATACACACGGTCACACAAAGTTGTCGGAAAATCCGATCGTTCTAAACGTGGTGATGTAAAACACGTACGTCGGGACTATAAACGGGGCAGTGGCCAATAGCTTTCATCTCTTTATTTATTCTGAGCATGCGTGGCACTTTGTCCGTCGGATTTGTGTATACACGATCGGAATTTCCGACAACGGATTTTGTTGTCGGAAAATTTTATATCCTGCTCTCAAACTTTGTGTGTTGGAAAATCCGATGGAAAATTTGTGATGGTGGAGCCTACACACGGTCGGAATTTCCCACAACAAGGTCCTATCACACATTTTCCGTCGGAAAATCCGACCGTGTGTACAGGGCATTAGAGTGCCTAGACTCTGGATGAAGGAGTACACCTTTGGAGAGCAGCATTGTCAGTCTGGAGGGAAGGGTGTGTTAGATGTACTAGCAGATTTAGATACACTAATGACTTGAAGCCAAACTCCAGCTCACACTGCAGATACAGCAACAGTTTTGTTCCCTTTTGGAATAAAGGTTTTACATAAATCAATAAAAGCTGACCATTGTAAGCACCCTCTCATTTTAGAATGAGAGGCAGGCTTTGGAGGTATAAAGACAAAATACCTTGGGCACCATGAGAAGGGCAATGATTATGGCAAATTGTGGGTGTGACCAAATTGTGGTAACAGTCAAGAGAATGTAAAGCACAGAGTCAGGGGTCAGGGCTAGGTAACACACAGAGTTCAGGGGTCAGGGTTAGGTAACACACAGAGTTCAGGGGTCAGGGTTAGGTAACATACAGAGTTCAAGGGTCAGGGATAGGTAACACACAGAGTTTAGGGGTCAGGGATAGGTAACACACAGAGTTCAGGGGTCAGGGTTAGGTAACACACAGAGTTCAGGGGTCAGGGTTAGGTAACACACAGAGTTTAGGGGTCAGAGTTAGGTAACACACAGAGTTCAGGGGTCAGGGTTAGGTAACATACAGAGTTCAGGGTCAGGGTTAGGTAACATACAGAGTTCAGGGGTCAGGGATAGGTAACACACAGAGTTCAGGGGTCAGGGATAGGTAACACACAGAGTTCAGGGGCCAGGGATAGGTAACACACAGAGTTCAGGGGTCAGGGTTAGGTAACACACAGAGTTCAGGGGTCAGGGATAGGTAACACACAGAGATCAGGGGCCAGGGATAGGTAACACACAGAGTTCAGGGGTCAGGGTTAGGTAACACACAGAGTTCAGGGGTCAGAGTTAGGTAACACACAGAGTTCAGGGGTCAGGGTTAGGTAACACACAGAGTTTAGGGTCAGGGATAGGTAACACACAGAGTTCAGTGGTCAGGCTTAGGTAACACACAGAGTTCATGGGTCAGGGTTAGGCAACACACAGAGTTCAGGGGTCAGGGTTAGGTAACACGCAGAGTTCAGGGGTCAGGGTTAGGTAACACACAGAGTTCAGGGGTCAGGGTTAGGTAACACACAGAGTTCAGGGGTCAGGGTTAGGTAACATACAGAGTTCAGGGTCAGGGTTAGGTAACATACAGAGTTTAGGGGTCAGGGATAGGTAACACACAGAGTTCAGGGGTCAGGGTTAGGTAACACACAGAGTCTAGGGGTCAGAGTTAGGTAACACACAGAGTTCAGGGGTCAGGGTTAGGTAACATACAGAGTTCAGGGTCAGGGTTAGGTAACATACAGAGTTCAGGGGTCAGGGATAGGTAACACATAGAGTTCAGGGGTCAGGGATAGGTAACACACAGAGTTCAGGGGCCAGGGATAGGTAACACACAGAGTTTAGGGGTCAGGGTTAGGTAACACACAGAGTTCAGGGGTCAGGGTTAGGTAACACACAGAGTTCAGGGGTCAGAGTTAGGTAACACACAGAGTTCAGGGGTCAGGGTTAGGTAACACACAGAGTTTAGGGTCAGGGACAGGTAACACACAGAGTTCAGGGGTCAGGGTTAGGTAACACACAGAGTTCATGGGTCAGGGTTAGGTAACACACAGAGTTCAGGGGTCAGGGTTAGGTAACACACAGAGTTCAGGGGTTAGGGTTAGGTAACACACAGAGTTCAGGGTCATGATTAACCGCTTGCCAAAAGACGGCTACAATGCAGGCTTCCAATTCTAGAGGGCGTCCATGGACGTGATCAAGAAGGCGGCGCGCTCTGTGACTGTTGAGTCCTTTGGACTTGGCTGATCAAAGATCGGAGTAAAGGGTCAATCACAGCGGCCCTTTACCACTTGATCAGCTGTAAGCCAATGACAGCTGATCACAGGATGTAAACACAAGTCAGTTATCAGTGCTGTTAATCAGTGCCCATCAGTGCTGCCAATCAGTCCCCATCAGTGCCCATCAGTGCCCCCTATCAGTGCCCATCAGTCCCCATCAGTGCCACCTCTCAGTGCCGCCTATCAGACGCACGGTCGGACTTTTCGGCTACAAAAGTCCGACAGCCTGTCCGACAAACTTTCGACGGACTTTTGGTGGACTTGCAGCGCAATTTCTAACAAACGGACCTGCCTACACACGATCACACAAAAGTCTGATGGATTTGTACGTGATGACGTACACCGGACTAAAATAAGGAAGTTAATAGCCAGTAGCCAATAGCTGCCCAAGCGTGGGTTTTTGTCCGTCGGACTAGCATACAGACGAGCAGATTTCTGGGTCCGGCGGAGTTACGACGTAAAGATTTGAAGCATGTTCCAAATCTAAAGTCCGTCAGATTTGCGACGTGAAAAGTCCGCTGAAAGTCCGGGGAAGCCCACACACGAACGGATTGTCCGCCGGATTTGGTCCGTCGGCGTCCGTCGGACTTTTGTAGCCGAAAAGTCCGACCGTGTGTACGCCCCATTAGAGAAAGGTAATGGTGACAAAAAATTGCACTTGTGGGCTCTTCGGTTTCTCAAGGCCTCAATCGTCAGCATATGAGCGCTGAGGCCCATAAACCGAGAATCCTCCATCTATGCTGCTGGAGCCACCAGGTGCTGCGTGTAGTTGGCCTATGTAAGATGCAAATACTGTATAAACATTGCTGATCGTACTAATTTGACAGACATGAACGCAGAGGCCACTTGGGTGCCCTGTCTATGATTCCACAAAGCGTGTACTCCAGCAGGATGACTAGAGGGACGGCATCACTCATGCATGCATTTTCACTGCTCACCATTCTTGTGGCCTCCCCAAATGGTGACAGGACAGTGCATGCATCCTTTATCAGTAGCCACTGGCATGGCGAAAAGAACCCAAGCTCTCCTGAGCCTGTCCAGGTGCCATAATTACACAGGTACTCAATAATGGCCCTCTGCTGTGTGTGCAGCTGCTGCAGCATTGCCAAGGTTGAGTTCCACCTGGTGGGTATGTCACAAATGAGGCAGTTGGTGGGCAGGTTGAATTCTCATGGAATGCCAGCCAGCCGAGCACTGGCATTGTATGACCGCCGGAAATGACCACAGACTTTTCTGGCCTGCCTCAGAAGATCTTGTAAGCCTGGGAACCTGGTCAAGAAATGCTACAGCACAAAATTCAGGATGTGTGCCAAGCATGGAACATGTGTCAAGTGTCCCTGTCAGAGGGCGGAGATAAGGTTGGTGTCATTGTCGCATACAACCATTCCTGGCTCAACTACCTCTGAGCCTGCCCCTGTAGAGCTGACAGAATCTCTGCCCCAGTGAGGCTCCTGTCCCCTAGACAGACCAACTGAAACACTGCATGGCATCTTTTAGCCTGACTGCTTGCGTAGCCCCTTGAACGCTTAGAGCCCTTTCACACTGGGGCAGTTTTCAGGCGTTATTGCGCTTAAAATACCACCTGCAAACCGACCCAAAACAGCCGCTACTGTTTGTTCAGTGTGAAACCCCGAGGGCTTTCACACTGAAACGGTGCGCTGGCAGGAGAAGAAAAAAACTCCTGCAAGCCGCATCTTTGGAGCGGTGAAGGAGCGGTGTATTCACCGCTCCTGTCCATTGAAATCAATGGGGCAGCGCGTCTATACCGCGGCAATACCGGGGGTTAAAACCGCACCGCTAGCGGCCGAATACTGCCGCAAAAATGACGGTAAAGCAGCGCTAAAAATAGCGCTGTTTTACCGCCGACGCCCCCACCGCCCCAGTGTGAAAGCAGCCTTAGGGAGCACTGCTGGTTCAGAGGACAATTCAGCAGAAGAGGCAATAGAGGAAGAAGAAGAGGAGGGGGTGAAGCAGACAGATGTGGCAGAATCACCACCAGCTTTTTGGAGGTGTGGTGGTGAAACAAGCTCCAACACTGAACCCTGTCCTGCATCCTTCCCAGCTGCCAGCAGAGTTACCCAGTGCGCCGTGAAGGAAAGGTAACATCCCTGACAATGCCTGCTGGACCATGAGTCACCGGTAATATGAACCTTGCTGCTGAGGCCAAAACATTGTCTTCCACATGATGGTAGAGAGCTGGATTGGTCTTAGGTGAAAAGAAATTTATTTTTGGAACCTGCCACTGTGGTACAGCACATTCCACAAATTCAGGAAAAAGAGGGCAGAGTCTACCAGCTGAAAAGGCAGCAGTTGTAGTGCTAGCAATTTGGGCAAGCTAGCATTTAGACGCTGAGCATGTGGATGGCTGGGACAGTATTTTTTTTTTACGGTTCAGCAACTTGAGTAGTGAAATTTGCCTGCTGAAATCAACAGGTGGTGTACTGCTAGCAGATTGGCTGCAAGTACTTGTGGCACCTATTGCTATACCTTCATTCCTCTCAGTGCAGGTTTCTGAGAGGACCTGAGGTATATAGTAGGGGTTGACATCCTAGATGAGGAGCAAGTAGAAGTCTGCCTTTTTTTATGATGCGGGTCTTTCAGGTGCTGTTGTCAACGGACTGCATGGCAGGTTGTCATATGTCTTGTCAAGCATGTGGTGCACACGCGGCTGCTGTTCTGGCCACGCTTGATCAGCTTCAGACATAGATTGCAAACAGCAATCTACTGCACATGTGTTGAAAAAAGCCCACACCAATGAACTTTTGGAAGTCAGCGGAGAGTCAGTAGTGCACTGCACCTTTGGAGCTCTGTGGTGTGATGCAGTAGGGTTGCTGCCCTTAAGCTGGCCCCTGGAGGATATCCTGCCTTGTTGGAGTTGTGCCTCCTCCTCACTTTCCACCTCTCTTCTCTCAGGCACCCAAGTACAGTCAGTGACCTCATCATCCCCTCCCTCCTCGTCACTGGAGCAAACGACTCGAACATCCAGACCATCCCTACTGATCACTGTATTAGTGTCACTGGTTCCCGCAAAATGTCAAAAGTGTCAGTTAGTGTTTGATAGTCCGCCGCAATATCGCAGTCCCGCCATAAGTAGCTGATCACCGCCATTACTAGTATATAAAAAAAAATTCCATAAAAATGCCATAAATATATCCCATAGTTTGTAGACTCTATAACGTTTGTGTAAACCAAACAACCAATTTTATCAAAAATATGTAGCAGAATACATATTGGTCTAAATTTATCAAAAAAAAATATTTTTTTAATTTTTGTTATTGGATGTCTTGTATTTTTTAATTTTTTTAATGGATGTGCTTTATAGCAGAAAGTAAAAAATATTGTTTTTTTTTTTTTTTCAAAATTATCAATCTTTTCTGCTTATAGCGCAAAAAATAAAAAACACAGAGGTCATCAAATACCACCAAAAGAAATCTCTATTTGTGGGGAAAAATTACATAAATTTTATTTGGGTACAGCGTCACGCGACTCCGCAATTGTCAGTTTAAGTAACGCAGTGCTGTATCGCAAAAAATGGCCTGGTTATGAAGGGGGGTACAGTGAGGGAAAAATTATTTGATCCCATGCTGATTTTGTACGTTTGTCCACTGACAAAGAAATTATAAATCTATAATTTTAATGGTAGGTTTATTTTAACAGTGAGAGACAGAATAACAACAAAAATATCTAGAAAAGCACATTTCAAAAAAGTTATAAACTGATTTGCATTTTAATGAGTGAAATAAGTATTTGACCCTTTTGCAAAACATGACTTAGTACTTGGTGGCAAAACCCTTGTTGGAAATCACAGAGGTCAGACGTTTCTTGTAGTTGACCACCAGGTTTGCACATATCTCAGGAGGGATTTTGTCCCACTCCTCTTTGCAGATCCTCTCCAAGTCATTAAAGGGGTTGTAAACCCTTGTGTTATTTCACCTTAATGCATCCTATGCATTAAGGTGAAAAACCTTCTGTCATGCAGCAGCCCCCCAGACCCCCCGTTTTACTTACCTGAACCTGTTCTTCCTTGCCCCGGGGACGAGCACAACATCCAATGACACGGGTGCCGGCGTCAATAGATACAGCAGCAGGACACGGGAGTGTGCCCGCATGGGTGTCCCAAAGAAGAGCGCTTCTCCGACGGGGAACTCTAGAAGAGGAGGAGCCACAAGCACCGCTGAGGGACCCCAGAAGAGGAGGATCGGGGCCACTCTGTGCAAAACCAATTGCACAGAGGAGGTATGACATGTTTGTTTTTAAAAAAAATAAAAATGAGGGTTTAGTAACTCTTTAAGGTTTCAAGGCTGACATTTGGTAACTCGAACCTTCAGCTCCCTTCACATATTTTCTGTGGGATTAGGGTCTGGAGATTGGCTAGGCCACTTAATGTGCCTCTTCTTGAGCGACTCCTTTGTTGCCTTGGCCATGTGTTTTAGGTCACTGTCATGCTGGAATACCCATCCACGACCCATTTTCAATGCCCTGGCTGAGGGAAGGAGGTTCTCACCCAAGATTTGATGGTACATGGCCCTGTCCATCCTCCCTTTGATGCAGTGAAGTTGTCCTGTCCCCTTAGCAGAAAAACATCCCAAAGCATAATGTTTCCACCTTCATGTTTGACGGTGGGGATGGTGTTCTTGGGGTCATAGGCAGCATTCCTCCTCCTCCAAACAGTGCGAGTTAATGCCAAGGTGCTCGTTTTTGGTCTCATCTGACCTCAACACTTTCACCCGGTTCTCTTCTGAATCATTCAGATGTTTATTAGCAAACTTCAGACGGGCCTGTACATGTGCTTTTTTGAGCAGGGGGACCTTGTGGGCGCTACAGGATTTCAGTCCTTCGCGGCGTAGTGTGTTACCAATTGTTTTCTCTGTGACTATGGTCCCAGCTGCCTTGAGATCATTGACAAGTGTCTTCAGTGTAGTTCTGGGCTGATTCCTCACCGTTCCCATGATCACTGAAACGCCACAAGGTGGGATCATGCATGGAGCCCCAGACCGAGGGAGATTGACAGCTATTTTGTGTTTCTTCCATTTGCGAATAATCCAACTGTTGTCACCCTCTCACCAAGCTGCTTGGCAATGGTCTTGTAGCCCATTCCAGCCTTGTGTAGGTCTACAATCTTGTCCCTGACATTCTTGGACAGCTCTTTGGTCTTGGCCATGGTGGAGAGATTGAAATCAGATTGATTGCTTCTGTGGATAGGTGTCTTTTATACAGGTAACAAGCTGAGATTAGGAGCACTCCCTTTAAGAGAGTGCTCCAAATCTCAGCCTGTTACCTGTATAGAAGGCGCCTGGTAGGCAGAAATCTTGCTGATTGCTAGGGGATCAAATACCTAATTCACTCATTAACCACTTAAGGACTGGGCGAATCGCCGGCATAGTACGTCGGCTGCTTTAAGAGCTCTAGCCAGAGCCGATGCGCGTACCTGGCAGTCGCGATGCCCGCCGGCCACCCACGATTGCTCCTGACAGACCTAAACAGACAGATCTCCGTTCTGCCAGGGGAGAAGAGAGAGAACTGTTGCCCCTAAAGATTAGGAACAGAGATCAGTCTCCTCCTCCAGGCAGTCCCATTCCCCCACAGTTAGAACACTCACTGAGGTAACACATTTAACCCCTTGATCGCCCCCTAGTGTTAACCCCTTCCCTGCCAGTGACATTTATACAGTAATCAGTGGCTATTTTTATCTCTGATCGTTGTATAAGTGTCAATGATCCAAAAAAAAGGGTCAAAAGTGTCCGATCTGTCCGCTGCAATGTCCCAGTCCTGCTAAAAATCGCTGATCGCTGCCATAACTAGTAAAAAAATATTTAATAATAAAAATGCCATAAATCTATATCCTATTTTGTAGACACTATAACTTTTGCACAAACCAATCAATATACGCCTATTGCGATTTTTTTTACCAAAAATATGTAGAAGAATATATATCGGCCTAAGCCAATGAAGAAATTCTTTTTTTTTTTGGATATTTATTATAGCAAAAAGTAAAAAAATATTGTTTTATTTTTCAAAATTGCCGCTCTTTTTTTGTTTATAGCGCAAAACAAAACCCGCAGAGGTGATCAAATACAACCAAAAGAAAGCTCTACTTGTGGGAAAAAAAAGAACATCAATTTTGTTTGGGTACAATGTCGCACGACCGCGCAATTGTCGCAAAAAAATGGCCTGGTCATTAAGGGGGCAAATCCTTCCGGTCCTCAAAGCGGAGGTCTGGCCGTTTTTTTTGTTTTTTTTTAAAGTCAGCAGCTACAAACACTGTAGCTGCTGACTTTTAATAAGGGCACTTACCTGTCCAGCGAGCCCGCGATGTCAGCTACCCGAGGCCGATCCGTCCATCGGATCGGGTGCCGGCGCCTCCATCCTAACTAAGGGAAATAGGCAGTGGAGCCTTGCGGCTTCACTCCCCGTTTCCTACTGCGCATGCATACCTCCCAACTTTTTGAGATGGGAAAGAGGGACACCTATCAGCAAAAAGTGTGCAGGCATAGGACACACCCCCTTGCCACGCCCCTTAAAGGAGAATTGTACAAAAAAAACCAAGATTGGTTAAATTCACAAGTGCATTTTTACCACTACTATTCCTTTATATTGGCTTTTGGAATTTACAAATGCAGCAATTTAGAAATCATATGAAAGGTTTAGCACTAGGAAACACTTTTTGATAGATAAAAAGTGCATTTTATATACAGCTATATGGATCAGACCAAAAAGAGGGACAAATGAGGCGGAATGAGGGACATTGCTCCAAATCAGTGACAGTCCCTCCAAATCAGGGACAGTTTCGCGAGTCGTGCGGCGCTTTGTGAATGGCCCTGTGGTTTTCTGGGACACACACATGTCCCAGAAGATAACGGGGCCGCTCGCCAAAGAGGAGGAAGTAAAAAAACAGTGCCGCGGAATAGGAAGAGGCAGATTAGGAAGACTGCCTAGCAACAGGCATTTCTGGTAAGTAAAGAAATTTTTTTTTTTAATTTTTTTTTTATAACTTTTTTGTAGAATGTTAATGAAATTTTTAATTTTAGGGTGGACCTTCGCTTTAAGTGGTTAAAATGCAAGTAAATGTATAACTTTTTTGAACTGCGATTTTCTGAATATTTTTGTTGTTGTTCTGTCTCTCGCTGTTAAACCTACCAATAAAATTATAGACTGATCATTTCTTTGTCAGTGGGCAAACGTACAAAATCAGCAGCGGACCGAATACTTTTTTCCCCTTACTGTAAATCTTTTCCTGGAGGTTAAGTGGTTAAGGGAGTTGTACAATCAGATTTTAACATGTATGGTCAGCTATTAAGGGATCCTTTTAAAAGTTTAAAATTCATTGAGGTTCACTTTAAGTGAGAATGCTCCATGTATGGTGTGTGAATGTACTGCTTGTCTCTGGGTACCAGTCCTATCTCCATCCTTGCCAGCATCCTATAATTGGTTTCAGTGGCAGTTCATTCTTGTTATCTGCGGAATCAAACAGGTTAAATCATCATTAAGTGATGTGTGTGATAAACAGGCCTGTGTAGTGGGGCTCATCGGGGCCCCCGGATGTCACACATAGACAAGATGGGCTGAGAACAGAGAGAAGCCACAATCTCCATCCCAGCACAGCCTCCCCGGGGAGCATCTACAGAATGGAGGGCCGGCCAGTGGATATTTGATTGTGTCACACAATGACTGGGAAAAACACTTGCCCTTTCCCTTCCGCTATGAACTGACTTCAAGGACATCCCTGATTTAATACCCCCGAGAAATGGCCAATCCTGAGATCCGGGGATCCAGCAAACCTCCAGGACCTGTTAATTAAAAATACCAAAACACCCCCCCCCGACCATCCTGATGCTGCCACTGATATCATAAATTGAGGGTAATAAATTCAGTGACGGTGACAAATAGCTTGTCATTGGGGATCACTCGATAGGATCTTCTCACCAGATAAGACAATTCCACTCATCATCATTCATTAATAATACGTTCTTTACGCCCCATTTACTTTTAATGGCCCCGGTAGGGTGTTCTCTTATCTGCTTTCATCTTTTTGTATGCATATTGGTTTTGGTCTTGTATTGCTTTGCTATATATTTAGTGTTATTATTACCGGAGCAAATGGGACTGAGCAATATCCCAGCATTGCAGGCTGAAAAAGTAAAAAATCCTGCTGCCCTTCCCGAGCAATCTGCAGTGGAAAATGAGCCGTTGTGTGTAAGTCACTGCCTCTATAGAAGATGCATGGAGATGAGAAGGCTCATGCTCTGGGGTTTGGACACCAGAGATAATGAGGTTGATTTACTAAAGAATGTGCACTTTGCAAAGTTGGAGGCAGACATTTTTCCACTGTCAATTCTTGGCTTGGCTCGTTTGATTTTTCGTTCAAGGGATTTCGGGCAGGAGAGGGCCAACAAGGCCACCCACTGAGCTAATTTCAGGTGGTTCATCAGAAACTAGACACAATTTGTACAGTGTATGGTTAGTATAGAAGCACAAAACCACCTCTCACCTAAGCCGATCCTGGTTAGGATGTGTGTATCTGAAAGCCTCAGGCAATACCGTTGGTCAGACCACGCCCCTAACTCATTTTGCACTGCCCACGAGGGCTAAGTCATGAAGGTGTATGGCTAGTAGAAGTCAATTAGTGTCTACACTTTGGAGATAGAGACAGTGGGGTTGATTTACTAAAGGCAAATAGGCTGTGCACTTTGCAAGTGCATTTGCTCCAGAGCTTAGTAAATGAGGTATAGCTTCACTTTGCAAAGAATATCAATCACGTGCAAGGAAAAAAAAAATGCATTTTTGCTTGCATGTGATTGGATGATGGAAGTCAGCAGAGCTTCTGCTCATTCACTAAGCTCTGGGGCAACTGCTCTTGCAGAGTACACAGTCGATTTGCCTTCAGTAAATCAACCCCAATGATTTAAAATAGCAATACCCAGTTGGAATTGAGGGTTACCTAATGACACTAATGGAAACCTGTCAAGAAAGGAATCATGCACTGCCATTTGGTGTCATTTCCTGAAGATGCTAGTTGCCTGGCAACAGGGGCAGGCCCGTCCATTAAGGGCGCTGGGGCGCCGCCCCCTCTCTCCCCCACCCCCCTATATGGTCAGGATGCCGGGCGCCTGAATTACAGGGGCGGGGGTGTTTTTTTGAAGCACCTGATTAGAGCTTTATGCTCTAATAGGTTTCAAAATAGGGTGGACTCAGGGCGCAGAGCATTGCACTTGGAGTCCACCCAGGTGTTTTTTTTTACAAAAGCAAATGAATATTAGCTTTTCTAATACTGAATCGCCCCCCCCACCAATCAGTCAATCAGGAAGCGCGGGTCTGTTACCCAATTGGCTGAAAGGTCAGGCGATCCTATTGGACACCCAGAAGGAGGGGAGGAGATGCACGGCATAAGCTGCCATGATCTCAGAAGGGAAGAGGAAACAGGAGATGCTTCCAGATGCTGGCTGCAGCCTGTCCCCCTGCCCGATGTGCCCGCCGATCCCCGATGTGCCCACCGATCCCCGATGTGCCCGCCGATCCCAGATGAGCCAGCCGATCCCCGATGTGCCCGCCGATCCCCGATGAGCCCGCCGATCCCCGATGTGCCCGCCGATCCCCGATGAGCCAGCCGATCCCCGATGTGCCCGCCGATCCCCGATGTGCCCGCCGATCCCCGATGTGCCCGCCGATCCCCGATGAGCCCGCCAATCCCCGATGTGCCCGCCGATCCCCGATGAGCCCGCCGATCCCCGATGTGCCCGCCTATCCCTTTTGAGCCCTCCGATCCCCGATGTGCCTTCTTTCTTTCTTTGCTGTTCTGAATTAATATGTTACAATAAATCTCTAAATAAAAAAATGCACATGTCTATTCCAACATAGGCCAGGCTCGGGGATCGGAACACCATATTGTAGTTACAGAGCTATTTGCACGATTATTGCTATGTTTCTGGTGCTATGTATGTTGATGTAATATATGTACTATGTGTTGTATGTATACTTCTGCTGTGCACAATAAAAACATTTAAAAAAAAAAAAGTTTGATTAAACCTTCAAAAAAGCATCACCGAAGCATTAAAAAAGCATGTTGAAGCAGTAGGCGCTTTAAAGAGAAACCGCACTCTGCTCACATAATTTGTAATAAAAACATCTTTGCCATTCTGAAGCTTCCCTCCAACCACTTTGCATATTATTTTATATATACTGTGATTCTGTACTTGCCAAATATGCTCCACTAAGTCTGGCTGCAGCCATTTTAACTGTGGGCAGCTGAAGCTGGTGCCTGTTCACTTCCTGGATTTACACAGACACACAGAAGCCCACCTCCAAATCTGCAGCTCTCATTGACCCTCTTATGACTCATCCCTCCTCCCTTCCTGGCAAACTCTCATGAGAGAGAGAGAGAACTGTGCATGATGTCATTCGCCTAGGCTTTTTACCAGACAAAAAAAAGGAAGTGGGCTGTATAAGGTAGAGGCTCTTTACCATGATCAGCCGTGTCCAATCACGGCTGATCACGATGTCATTAGGAAGAGCCCTTGATTGGCTTTTCCTCACTTGCGTCTGACATACGCGAGTAGAGGAGAGCCGATCGGCAGCTCCCCTGACAGGGGGGTCTGCGCTGATTGTTTATCAGCGCAGCCCCCCCTCAGATGACCACACTGGACCACCAGGGATCGCCACCAGGACCACCAGGGAAGGGGCAACATGTGGATGGCCAGGTATGTACCCCATGGCCATCCACATGTGCCCAATGTGCCCAATCTGTGCCAATCAGTGCCCACAAATGGGCACTAATTGGCACCATTATATAGCACTGATGCCCAGCAATACCAACCTTAGGGGCATCAGTGCCATCAATCAGTGTCATCAGTGCCACCCATCAGTGTCCATCGGTGCCACCTGTCAGTGCCCATCCATGCCCATCAGTGCCCACCTATCAGTGTCCATCAGTGCCCATCCGTGTCACCTATCAGTGCCACCAATAAGTACCCATCAGTGCCACCCATAAGTACTCATCAATGCCACCTACAAATGCCCATCAGTGCCGCCTATGAGTGCCCATCGGTGCCACCTATGAGTGCCCATCGGTGCCGCATACCAGTGCCACCTATCAGTGCCCATCAGTGCCGCCTATCAGTGCTCATCATCAGTACCCGTCAGTGCCACCTCATCAGTGCCACCTCATTGGTGCCACCTCATCGGTGCCCATCAGTGCCGCCGTATCACTGCCCATCAGTGCAGCCATATCAGTGCCCGTCATTGAAGAAGAAAACAAACTTATTTCCAAAAATTTTTAACAGAAAAACTTGCTTTTTTTTCAAAATTTTCGGTCTTTTTTTATTTGTTGCGCAAAAAATAGAAACCGCAGAGGTGATCAAATACCACCAAAAGAAATCTCTATTTGTGGTAACAAAATGATAAAAAATTTGTTTGGGTACAGTGTAGCACGACCGCGCATTTGTCATTCAAATTGCGACAGCGCTGAAAGCTGAAAATTGGCCTGGGCGGGAAGGTGTCTAAGTGCCTGGTATTGAAGTGGTTAATGTGCATTAAAGTCGAAGCAAGTGTAAATGAGCCTTAAAAGTATGTTTTAGCCCATAAAGTGCAATGACAGACACAATTCTTTTTTAGTCTTGGATAGAGTAACAAAGAGTAATGCCCTGTACACACGATCGGACATTCCAACAACAAAATCCATGGATTTTTTCTGACGGATGTTGGCTCAAACTTGTCTTGCATACACACGGTCACACAAATCTTGGCGGGAATTCCGAACGACAAGAACGCGGTGACGTACAACACGTACGACGAGCCGAGAAAAATGAAGTTCAATAGCCAGTGCGGCTCTTCTGCTTGATTCCGAGCATGCGTGGAATTTTTGCGTTGGAATTGTGTACACACGATCGGAATTTACGACAGTGGATTTTGTTGTCGGGAAATTTGAGAACCAGATCTCAAATTTTGTGTGACGGAGATTCCGATGGAAAATGCCTGATGGAGCCTACACACGGTTGGAATTTCCGACAACAAGCTCCCATCGAACATTTCCGTCGGAAAATCCGACCGTGTGTACGGGGCATAAGACTCTCTTTCAGGTCATTATTGGCAATGTCCCCATTTGGTGAGATTTCCCCTTACTTCCTGTCTCAGTGAGAATGGTGGGGGAGATTTACTAGCCCTGGGTTCACACTGGTGCGACACGACAGTTGTCCTACTTTGGATCCGACTTTGCCCTGCGACATGAAGCCGGCATGTGTCCGACTTTCAATGAACGGGGATCCGACTTGGATCCCCGCCAATGCCCGGCACTGTGTTTGGTATGAATCTTGAGGGGGAACTCCGCGCCAAATTTTAAATAAAAAACCGGCATGGGTTCCCCCTCCAAGAGCATACCAGACCCTTGGGTCTGGTGTGGACCTTAAGGGGAACCCCCCTACGCTGAAAAAACAGCATGGGGGTCCCCCCCAAATCCATACCAGACCCTTATCCGAGCACGCAGCCCGGCCGGTCAGGAATGGGGGTGGGGACGATCGAGCGCCCCCCCTCCTGAACCGTACCAGGCCGCATGCCCTCAACATTGGGGGTGGGTGCTTTGGGGCAGGAGGGCACCCTGCGGGCCCCCCACCCCAAAGCACCTTGTCCCCATGTTGATGAGGACAAGGGCCTCTTTGCAGACAACCAACGGCCAGGGTTGTCGGGGTCTGCGGGCGGGGGGCTTATCGCAATCTTTAATAATGGGGCCCCCAGATCCCGGCCCCCCACCCTTTGTGAATGAGCATGGGGTACATCGTACCCCTACCCATTCACCTAGGGAAAAAAGTGTCAATGAAAAAACACACTACACAGGGTTTTAAAGTAATTTATTAGGCAGCTCCGGGTCTTCTTCCGACTTCGGGGGTCTTCTTTTGACTCCGGGGGTCTTCTTCCGACTTCGGGGGTCTCTCCGGCGTCTCCTCCCGGTGTCCTGATCTTCTGCCGGCTCCTCCGCTGTCTTCTGCAGGTCTTTTGCTAGCGGTGGCCCGGACTTCTGCCTTCTTCTCTTCTTCCAATGTTGACACGACGCTCTCTCCGGCTGGAATGCTCTCTGAGCGCCCCGCAATGGACTTCTATAGGCGGTGACCCCGCCCCCTTATGAGGTCACTGTCCCGGGGCATGCTGGGACTGTGCCGTCATAAGGGGGCATGGTCAACATCACCCGGTGACCACGCCCCCTAAACGTCACAGTCCCAGCATGCCCAGGGACTGTGACAGCATAAGGGGGCGGGGTCACTGCCTATATAAGTCACATCGGAGCGCTCAGAGAGCATTCCAGCCGGAGAGAGCGTCGTGTTAACATTGGAAGAAGAGAAGAAGGCAGAAGTCCGGGCCACCGCTAGCAAAAGAGCTGCAGAAGATAGCGGAGGAGCCGGCAGAAGATCAGGACACCGGGAGGAGACGCTGGAGTAGTGTGTTTTTTTATTGACACTTTTTTCCCTAGGTGAATGGGTATGGGTACGATGTACCCCATACTCATTCACAAAGGGTGGGGGGCCAGGATCTGGGGGCCCCCTTATTAAAGGGGGCTCCCGAAATCCGATAAGCCCCCCGCGCACAGACCCCGACAACCAACGGCCAGGGTTGTCGGTAAGAGGCCCTTGTCCTCATCAACATGGGGACAAGGTGTTTTGGGGTGGGGGGGCCCGCAGGGTGCCCCCCTGCCCCAAAGCACCCACCCCCCCCATGTTGAGGGCCGCTCGCTCGTCCCCACCCCCAATTCTGACCGGCCGGGCTGCGTGCTCGGATAAGGGTCTGGTATGGATTTGGGGGGGACCCCCTTAAGGTCCATACAAGACCCAAGGGCCTGGTATGCTCTTGGAGGGGGAACCCATGCCGTTTTTTTATTTAAAATTTGGCACGGAGTTCCCCCTCAAGATCATCTGAGCACAAGTCGCATGCCGGAGTCGGATCATGCGAGACAGCAATCCGACTTTGATCCGACTTCAATGATAGTCAATGGGCTGAAGTGGGATCAAAGTCGGACCAAAGTAGTACAGGGAGCATTTCTAAAGTCGGAACGACTTGTGTCGGACCAGTTAGGACGGCTCCCATAGGGAAACAATAAATTTCATACGTCATGCGACATGAGCTCCCAATGTCGGAGCGTTTGTTGGACCAGTGTGAACCCAGCGTTACAACTGGAGCACTCAGAATCTGGTGCAGCTGTGCATGGTAACCAATCAGCTTCTAACTTCAGCTTGTTCTATTGGGCTTTGGCAATAAAAACCTGGAAGCTGATTAGTTTCTATGCAGAGCTGCACTCGATTTTGCACACTCCAGGTTTAGTAAATAACGCCCAATGAGTCACCATATATGACAGATATTTCCAGTAACACAATTTCACTTTGTTGGGTCAAATCGACTTTAATTTTCGACTGCAGTGGCAAGAAAATTTGAAGGAGTAGGATGGATCGGTAAATGTGTTTTTTTTGCCTGGTAAAGTTCAATCATTCCAAAATCAAATTTTAAACGCAAACAAAATGTTTGAAGTACTTTTGAATGACATTTCACAAATCATCAAATGTACTGAGAATTTTTGTATGAACATTTGTTTGAAAATCTACTAATGTATGGCCTGCTTTACACTCACTGCCAATGGAGAAAATTCTGCATTACAGTGTAACACATGGGCTCAGCGATTAACAAGTGATCAGGGTGGGAGTTTATTGGTGAAATGACATCATCTCACCCCGGGGACACATCTGTCACTGGGAAAAGGAGGACAAATCTACATGTGTTTGTCTATTTACAGGCTGAGCTCTATAAATCTAGCCGTATTCACCAACACCTGCTGGAGAATAGACTGACCAGCCCACCCCACACGGTTACCCAGCCATGGCGCTGATTGTCTTGTAAGTAATAAATTGATTGCTGATTAGCACCCTCAAAGGCAAAACCAGAAACTATGCTCTTTCCAATGAACTTTTTTTAAAACCAAAATAAAGTGAAATCAATCAGTGAATCAGGGATTATATCCAGAAAAAAAAAACAACCTGTGCTAAAGACTGATATTCCATCAAATTTTAGGGCTCGGTCATATTGCATAATGCCACATAATGGTGCAATATGCCGTGTGAACAGTGGTGGCCGGTCCACAGTGGCATCACTAGGGTTGGTGTCACCAACTATAGCCCCCCCCCTCAGTATAGACCCCCCTCCCTCAGTACAGGCCCCCCTCCACTAACTACAGACCCGCCTCCATTAAGTACAGACTCCCCTCTCTCAGTATAGACTCCCCACTAAGTACAGACCCGCCTCCATTAAGTACAGACCCCCCTCTCTCAGTATAGACCCCCCACTAAGTACAGACCCCCCTCCCGCAGTATAGATCCCTCTCCCTCAGTACAGACCCCCCTCACCAAGTACAGACCCCCCTCCATCAGTATAGACCCCCCCTCAGTGCAGACCACCCCCACCTCCATCAGTGCAGACCCCCTCAGTGCAGACCACCCCCCTCATCAGTGCAGACCCCCCTCAGTGCAGACCACCCCCCATCCATCAGTGCAGACCCCCCCTCAGTGCAAACTATCCCCCCTCTATCAGTGCAGACCCCCCCCCTCAGTACAAACCACCCCTCTCCATCAGTGCAGACCTTCCTCAGTGCAGACCCCCCATCCATCAGTGCAGACGCCCCTCAGTGCAAACCACCCCCCTCTATTAGTGCAGACCCCCCTCAGTGCAAACCACCCCTCTCCATCAGTGAAGACCTTCCTCAATGCAGACCCCCCCTCAATCAGTGCAGACCCCCCTCAGTGCAGACCCCCCATCAGTGCAGACCCCCCTCAGTGCAGAGTGCAGACCCCCATCAGTGCAGACCTCCTCAGTGCAGACCCCCCTCCATCAGTGCAGACCCCCTTAGTGCAGACCCCCCCTCCATCAGTGCAGACCCCCTCAGGGCAGACCCCCTCCATCAGTGCAGACCCCCCTCCATCAGTGCAGATCCCCCCTCCATCAGTGCAGACATTAAACTTTACTACATTAAACTTGACCTCAGAACAGTGCGGGATACAGCGGTGTGCCCCTTGGACTCCCTCCTCCCTCTCACACAGTGGAGCGGACCGAAGCCCCCTCCCCCTCCTGTAGATCTAAACAGAGAGGAGGGGGAGGCGGCGCTGCCTACAGGTGTCACCCCTCTGGCGGGTGTCACCGGGTGCGGGCCCGCACCCCCCCCAGTGACGCCACTGCCGGACCATAAGGGGCGCAGGGGCACCGCCCCCCCCCCCAAAGTTCCCAAACTTAGTTTGCCTATAAAGAAAGCTAATCATAGAACGATTTATTTTTATATAACTGATAAAATGACTAACATTTTTTAACATCTTAAAGTTAAAAAATGTTAGTCATATTATGATTTATTTAAAAATAAATTGTTTCATGTGTGTGCACTGTGCAGGGCGCCGGACTAATGGGTGTCTATTAGGTCCATCAATGTTTGACAAGCACGTGATTAGAGCCTGAGGCTCTAATTGGCTTGTCTTAGGTTGTCCTCGGGGCGCAGAGCACTGTATATTCGAATTCGTATCACTTCCGGTTTCCGGCTTCTCGCCCCGGCCTATCGGGAGGCTGAAGATTTGGAACCCGGAAAGAAGACAGGATTAACACAGGAGGCGTAAGAGCTGAGCGTCCTCTGGTGAGTGTGGCCTTGGAGTGGTTTGTTTGCACCCCCCCAAAAATGTATAGCACCAGCCACCACTGCATGTGAATGCGCACTGCTGTGTGCTACAATTAAATGTTATTACAAAGTGGAGCTCTCACTTTTTTTAACTTTAAGTCTCCATTTCAACTAGTGCAACTCCAAAGTCATGCAAATTTGATGCGACTTTACACTCTCTGGCACTCAAGTCACAAGACGGTCGCATTCAAGTAGTGCAGGAACCTTTTCAAAGTTGCATTGATTGGAACAGGTGCATTGAAATCAATGGGCTGGGAGGGAGGAGCCTGGTAATGGCTCTGTGCACGGCGTGAGGATCCTGGGAACCCTCTCCCTGCAGCTGAGAGGAATGATCGGCCTGATGAGAAGGTGTAGGTAGCTTCCCTCCCCGCCCCCCCTGCTCATCACTCACTGAGATGTCTTGTGGTGTAAGCCAGAGGAAGTTTGTACCTGCGTCTGACTGCAACAAGCTGTAGTGAGTGTCTCTTTTTGTCCCAACTTCAACAACAACTAAAAGATAAGTACCGTATTTTTTTTTATTTTTTTATTTTTTGGCTTTCTTTCTATTGCAATTGTCCTGAAGTGAAAAGGCAAAGGAAAAGTAATAGAACAAAAGAAAGGGAAAGGGAAAGAACATATTGAAATAAAACGAAATAAAATGGAATAAAAAGCGAAAGTAAATGAAAGTAAATGAAGGCGAAAGAGCTGAAAAAGTAGAATCAAGTGAGCTAAGAAAAACAATAAAAACAGGGGAGAAGGAGAAGGTGAATGAGAGACAAGCCAACGGAAGAGTTGCCTCCCAGCCCCCACCTGCTTGCTGCTGCTGCTGCTGCTGCTGCAGTAGCTCCCTTTCTTGTGATTTTTTTTTTTTTTTTTGGTCTTTGTTTGTTTTGGTTTTTTGCAAATGATATTAACTATAGGCTCGATAGTATAAACTATAGAATAAGAAGAAAACTCATAGTAACAAAATGTGGAACATATAAGCTCATACTGGAACTATACTGCTGAATATATAAATCATCTTGCTGAATACTTGAATTAGATTGCATTACACCGCTAAAACATTTGAATTATTTTTATGAGCACCTGGGCCCTCATGCACATGGGCTGTTGGGAGAACATTTTTTTTTAACTTTTTTGGCTTTTCTCTGCGTTTTTGCAATGGCGTCTGTGGGCGTTTTTGAGCGTTTTTTTTTTTTTTCCTCCTCTTTTGGCTCTTTTCTATTGCAATTGTCTTGAAGTGAACAAGCAGGGGAAAAGGCGAAAGAGCTGAAAAAGTAGAATCAAGTGAGCTAAGAAAAACAATAAAAACAGGGGGGGGGGGGGACAGGGGAGAAGAGAAGGTGAAAGAAAGACAAGAAGAAAGACAAGCCAACGGAAGAGTTGTCTCCCAGCCCCCACCTGCCTGCTGCTGCTGCAGTACCCCCCCTTTCTTGTGAAATACTTTTTTTTTTTTTTTTTTTTTTTTTTTTTTTGCACACGGGCTGCTGGAAAAGCGCTGTGAAGACGCCGGTGTCTTTGCAGTGACTTTTTTTTTTTTTTTTTTTTTTTTTAACTTTTTCCAGCTTTTTTTAGCATTTTTGCAATAGCGTTTTTGAGCGCTTTTTTTTTTTTTTTTTTTTTTTTTTTTTTTTTTACAGCTTAAGAACGTTTAAACAATTGAACAGCAACAAGGAATGCTTAATGTACTTAAGGTAGTAACATAACTTCTGGAAAACGGGGACTACTCATATCTCATTAATTATTTCTATTATTGGATTGTGGGGAGGATGCCGGGTATGAGAACGAAATAATAGAAACATTAGTAAAAATAAGTCAATTTAAAAAGGCTGGGAGATTTTTTCATCATTAAGAGACCCCAATCAAGGGGTATTCTGGAAGGCAGCTTTGAAGATCTTATAAATCCAGCCATAGAAACAAACATGAAGGGGAAAACAACAAGAAGTGCGGGAGCAATACCGAAATCACCTAGGACCAGCCTTGGCCCAAGTCCAGGCCCTATGAACAAGTATATACAGCAAGGAATCGGAGAAGGAGAGAAACAAGTGGGTTCAAAGGGCAGACAAACAGATACAAAAGAGAAGGACAACAAGGATAAAAAAGGCCAGTATAAAGTACAAACAGAAACCAGCCACCTCTCAGAACCCAGAATGGAGCCAGAAATGGGAGAGGAAGACAGAGGAAAGGAGGAAGGACAACAAGGGCCACAGTTGCCAACAAAACAGGATATGGAAAAAATGTTCGCGGCACTAGAGAATTCCCTAAAAGCAGAAATGTCAACACTCCATAAAGATATGGGATATATGTTAAACAGAGTGGAAGAAGTAGAGATCAAAGTAGACCTACATAAAAAAAACATAAAGGAACTAGATGACGAAATAAAGAAATTAAAACGGGAACAACAGGAACAATCATATAAAATAGAAGAGCAAGAAAATAGAGATAAAAAGAAAAACTTGAGAATACGTGGGTTACCGGAAACAGAACAAGCAGAAAATCTAATAGAAAAAATGAACAATCTCTTCAACCAAATCTTGGGAAAGGAAACAACTAACACAATAGGAATAGAAAGTGTCTCTCGAGTAAAAAAACCTCAAAGGTTCGCAAGGGAAACACCTAGAGATGTAATAGTACGCTTCGAAAAATGGGAAGAAAAAAAACAGATCTGGATAAACCTAAAGAGGAAAACACAAATAGAGTTTGCGGGAGGTAAATTACAAATATTTCAAGACTTATCTCAAGAAACGTTGAAAAGACGACGGATACTAAAGCCATTATTAGAAATCCTCCGGGAGCAAGAAATTCAATACAACTGGGGTTTTCCAGCATGTCTAATAGCAAGGAAAAACGGAATAAGTGCGAGGCTAAGACATGTGGAGGAGATTCCGGACTTTTGCAACAAACTAGAAATCCCCTCCCCAGAACTGGAAAAATACGCAAATAGTCAGGAGCGAATAACGGCAAGAGATGACCTACAGTGGCAAGTAAATTCAAGGATCAGACATCAAGATGTGGACTCTCGAGGAAATTAATATCTGAGAAAATACCACACAACGGTGCAAGGGGCCTTAGAGTGGAAAGGGGGGGGGCTGGGGTTGACGGGATGGGAAAAAAGGAAAGTGAAAGGATTGGTAAAACACAACAAAAATGCAGGGAGAGGGAGACAGGGACGCACGGAGTGGACAGGGGGTCGCCCTATTAGTGCTTAGGCAGGGGGGGAATAGGGTGTCTTACAGAGCTCCGCCTCACAATAAATAGAGCAGAGGGGGCAGAGCGTGCCCCACAAAACAAAGTAAAACGCTCTCAGCTCTAGAGAATATGGGGGTAAAAAACCCATATCAAAAAAAAGGGAGGGGGGGTGGGAGGGGGGAGGGGAGGGGAAGGGAGGGTGGGAAGGTCTGATCCATATGAGTGGTTACAGAGGCGCACCTATTCTGAGATAAGGGAAGGGAAAAGGAAAAAAAAGGAACAAGAATGGAAAGGGTAAACAGTATAAAAATATCTTCCTATAATGTCCGAGGTCTAAATTCCCCGGGGAAGAGAAACATCATTTTACGAGAACTAGAAAAAAGTAATGCAGAAATAATTTTCCTACAGGAGACACACATATCCCAAAACTCAAATACCAAAATATATTCAAGAAATATACCAACATGGTATCAAGGAGACTCGCCAATAAGAAGGGCTAAAGGAGTAGCCATCGGTATAGGGAAAAACGTACGTTTTCTAATAGATCAAAGAAAAACAGACCCGGAGGGCCGATATCTTTTTATCACAGGAACTATACAGGGAGTAAAATATACATTGGCCAACGTCTACTGCCCTAACAAGAACCCTAAAAAATACTTGATCGATATAATAAAAATACTAATGGATTTCAAACAAGGAAAATTAATACTAGCTGGAGACTTCAACTTCAGCATGGACAATAAAATGGACAGTACCTCAATAGTAAGGGACAGAGAAGTAAAACAACTAAAGAAATTAAGAAGAATACTATATGAACAGCAACTAATAGACCCGTGGAGAATCCAGCACCCCAGTACAAAGGATTATACATACTATTCATCAGTACACAAAAGTTACTCCAGATTGGACTATATCATGGTCGAACATAGAAATCTAGAAGAAATTGAAGAAACAAAAATAGGGATAATAACTGCTTCAGATCATAGCCCAGTAACACTGAGAATGAAAATAGAAGGAGAAGTACACGAAAGGGGGCCATGGAGAATTAATGAAAATCTGTTAGAAGACCCCGAGACCGAAAAAAGTATCACAGAAGAAATTAAAAGATACTTCGAGGAAAACGACACACCAGAGGTACAGAAAGCAACAATATGGGAGGCGCACAAATCCGTTATTAGGGGCAAATTAATAGCCATAGGGGCAAAAAAAAAAACAAGAAAGGAAAAAAAATATGCAGCAATTGATTAAGGAAATCTATGAATTGGAACGAAAACACAAAAACCAAATAAATAATAAAATTTTTGGCCTATTATCACAAAAGCGAGAGCAATTAAAAGACTGGATGGAACAAGAAGAAAGGAAGGAGTATAACAGAGTAGTACAAGAAAAATTCAAATGGGGTAACAAATCAGGAAAATATCTAGCAAATTTGGTAAAAAAAAAGAAATCTTTGAATTATATTGAGAAGATTAAAAACGAAAAGGGAGAAGTGGTAAATAAAACTACGGATATAGCGATAACATTTCAAAAGTACTTCAGTTCTCTATATGCAATAAAAGGACAGGAAAGTTGGAAAGAAGCGAATACAAGAACAAAGAAGATACAAGAATATCTAATAAAAGCAAACCTACCAAAAATAAAAATAGACCAATTGGAAGAACTGGAAAAAAATATCACGCAAGAAGAGATAAAACTGGCATTAAAGGAAACCCCCGTAGGAAAAAGTCCAGGACCAGACGGGTTTACGGTCAAATATTATAAAAAATTTGAAGAATACTTGATACCAAAATTAGCAGAATACCTGAATTCCATAGGTGAAGAAGAAGAAATAAGAAGTGAATCATTACTAGCACATATCACAATAATACCAAAAGATGGAAAAGACAAAGTAAACTGCTCAAGCTACAGGCCAATAGCCCTACTGAACGCCGATACGAAGTTGTACTCCAAGATCCTTGCCACCAGGATGAAAAAATTAATCCCACAGTGGATCAACCCGGACCAGACAGGTTTTGTCCCGGGGAGAGAAGGGAGGGACAACAGCCTAAAATCAATACTGATGTTGCATAAGAAGGTGCAGAAGGAGACCCCAGTTCTATTCCTGTCATTGGATGCTGAAAAAGCATTTGACAGGGTAGACTGGGGTTTCATGATGGATACATTACGGCACTTGGGTATTAGGACAAAAATGATGAAATGGATAACAAACTTGTATAACGGCCCGACAGCAGTCGTAAAAGTAAATGGTAGACTTTCTCCAAGAATTGAGATGCAGAACGGAACACGGCAAGGCTGCCCATTGTCTCCACTACTACACGTACTTGCCTTAGAACCACTATTAGCAACACTCCGAAATAACAAAGAGGTGGAAGGAGTGAGAGTAGGAGGAAAAGAGCATAAGATCGCAGCCTATGCGGACGACATCTTGATGTACGTCTCCAACCCAAGAGTGTCACTCCCAAATATACTGAAAGAAATAAAAAAATATGGAGAATTGTCAAACTTTAAAATTAACCCAATGAAAACGGAAATACTAAATATAGGATTAGAGAAAAAGGAAGCCCAGTTTTTACAAAAGGAATTCCCATTTACCTGGGTAAAAGAACTGAACTACCTTGGAATAAAAATAACTTCCAGAGTTGAAAAGATCTACCAGGCAAACTTTATTCCACTGATCAATGAGGTCAAAGAAGAAATGAAAAAGTTAAGAATACAGCCACTTTCATGGATAGGAAGAATAAATATGTTTAAGATGATGATATTACCTAAAATTACAGATTACAGATGCTACCAGTTAAAATCCCCCAGAGCTTTTTTAAAATAATTAAAACAATGTTGATAAAATACATATGGTTTAACAAAAAACCAAGAATTAAATACACGCTGATTACAAGGAAAAGGGAGCATGGAGGCCTGGCCGCTCCAGATATAAGCAGGTACTATAAAGCCATAGTATTAACACGAATGTTAGAGTGGACAAACGAGAAAAGTGAAAAAAAATGGGTTGAAATGGAAAACATAATAAGCGGAGTCACACTGCATAAGATTATTTGGATACCACCGAAATACAGAACACTGGACACAGATACACATGAAATAACAAAAAATGTTTTAAAAATTTGGGACACCACTCACCTAAAGAATGAATGGAAATACAATTCACCACTGTTAGCACTCACAGGATCGAACTTTTTCACCCCCGGGAAGGAAATATTTGGAACTCAAGGTATAGGTAATCCACAATTAAAAGATATCACCAGAAATGGCAAAATAAGAACACGAGCAGACTTAGAGGAAATGAACGGATGGAAGATGAATGAATGGAACTACAATCAATTAAGGCACTTAGTAAGCACAATTCCACACCCACTGAGAGATGTAACGAAACTAACCGCACTGGAAAAGCTATGTAGTAAGGAAATACCATTAAAAAACGGAACATCAAAAATTTACAATATACTGACAGACTTGGAAGCACAAGAAAGACCAGAATACATAAAACAATGGGAAAAAGAGCTGAACTTAAAAATAGATAACCAAAAAGTGGAAAAAATGATTGAAATGGGATATAATAAGGCCTGGGATATGAAGACTATCGAAATGAACTATAAATTAGTATCAAGATGGTATATGACCCCAGTAAGAATACATAAATTTCAACAGGACAAAACACCCTTGTGTTGGAGAAAATGTGGCCAATCAGCAACGATCATACACATATGGTGGGAATGCCCAATAATAACGGAATACTGGAAGGAAGTGTTAAAGATCATAAAGGAAATAACTGAAGAAGAAATAGAACAAAATATCTGGACTTGTCTTTTCCATATACATAACAAACCTAAGAAACAATACATGAAATCAATAGTGCCTAACCTTTTGAATGCGGCCAAGGCATTGATTCCTAAGAATTGGTTAAAATGCGGAAAACCAGAGATAAGAAATTGGCTAGAGGAAATAGAATATTACTATAAAATGGAAGGAGGAAAGAAAAGGGATAATAGTAGATGGGAAAGTTGGAAAAAATACAAAGCCTCAGACATTTATTTAGATAAGATGAAAGAAAGAATAGGTGCAGAGCCTAGTGGATAAATGAATAACATAAAAGAATGGATCAGACACAGGAGGGGTACAGGGGGAAGGGGGGAGGGGAGGAGGGGGGGGGACAAAAAGGAAATTATATAATGGTGGGCTTACAGATATGGGAGGCGCTTCGTTGTTGGCTTTTAAAAATAATAAATAATACCCTTGAAGGGAATAAATAATAAAGAAGTGACGGAAACAATCCACAATGATGTGAAAAATGAGAAGAGATAAAGTTTGACACATAAAGTTGAAATAATGTCTCTCAGAAAAATTTCGCTGAAGTGGAAAAAAGAAAAAAAAAAAAAAAAGAAAAAAAAGAAAAAAAAAAAGAAATCAATGGGCTGTAACTTGCAATTTGACTTTATGTGTCCAAAGTCGCATGACAAGTTGCATTAGTGGAAACGGAGCCTAAGATTTCATGCACACTCAACTTTTCTCTATCTCTCCTAGACACCTTTCCTCCTGGCTGCAGCATTTTGGCAGAAAAAAACCTTTGACGTTTGGGGTGTTATAGGAGTTGTAATTCTATGCATTAGGATAAAAAGCCTTCTGTGTGCAGCAGCCCCCCTAATACTTATATAGCCCCATCTCTATCCAGCGATGTCCATGATTGTCTCGGCCATCCGAGACTCTCCCTCCTGATTGACTGAGACACAGCAGTGGCGCCATTGTTGCCTTGGCAGTATGTTTTTGGTCATTGTCATGCTGGAAGACCCATCCCTGACCCATCTTCAGTGTTCTGGGAAGGAGAAGAAGGTCCTCATCCAAGATTTTACAATACAATACATGGCCCCGTCCATAAGCCCCTCAATGCGCCAAAATCAGCCTTTACCTTTAGCAGAGATACAGCCCCAAAGCATCATGTTTCCACCTCCGTGCCTGACTGTAGGGATGGTGTTCTTAGGGTCATAGTCAGCATTTTCCTTCCTCCAAACACAGCGAGTCGAGTTAATACCAAAGAGCTCAATTTTGGTCTCATCTAATCACAGCACTTTCTCCCAATCCTTCTCTGAATCATTTAGATGCTCCTTGGCATGACTGTACATGTGCCTTCTTGAGGAGATGGATTAGCTGTGTTTGGAGCAAGAAAAACGATGACTATGGCCCTAAGAACACCATCCTTACAGTCAAGCACAGAGGTGGAAACATTATGCTTTGGGTCTGTTTCTCTGCTAAAGGTACAGGCTGACTTTGCCCCATTAAGGGGCCAATGGATGGGGCCATTTATTGCAAAATCTTGGATGAGAACCTTCTTCCCTCAGCCAGAACACTAAAGATGGGTCGTGGATGGGTCTTTCAGCATGACAATGACTCAAAACACAGACGCACTAGCCTGCTTAGTGCTGGGGGGTGAGGGTGACACCATGTATTACCGCACCAGGTGACACCAACCCTAGTGACGCCATTGCCAATTCCCCCTACTGCCTGGGCTTCCCCCTCCCCTTGTTGGCCCCCGCAGTGCTACTGGTTTCCGTCTTTCCTCTCCCGCTGCTGCAGGGGAATGTTTCAGCATGGAGAGCGGGGGGAAGGGGCTGGTAAATATGTAATTTACTGGCCCCTTCCTGTTCTAAGTGAACACACTCGCTCACTGTGTCCATTCATAACTGAAGCATAGTAAATGCTTGAGTTTGTGAATGAACAGAAAGCCGCTCAGCACAGAGAACTTCCCATTCATTCACTGTCCAGTGCAGCTGTGGCTGCAGAGAAAGGTATGTGTGTTTGAGCTTTGGGGTGCACACCCTAAGGCAATAGACTGAGCACACCTATGATGGCTACCCTCCTTCAGGATGTCAGAATTGTTACTGACACATCAATTATCTTAAAGCAGGTTGGGGTGAGGCAATCAGTTGTTAGGGTTATCGGATTTTATGAGGTCAGATGATTTGAATATTAGTAACCTTCCCAACCATAATGTCTCCATCCAATATCTGCCACCACCTTAACGCGTTTCATCATGAATGGCTTGTTCACAAGGCTTGCTAATTGTGATCAAGCCATTTGTGATGAAACACATTAAGGAGGTGGTGGTTCTTCTGTGCAGACATTAAGGTTGCAGCTGTACTGTGGTTTTGAATAAAAAAACTTGGAAGAGAGATGAATGGAGCATGACTCTTATTTATTTGATTTAATGATGAGTGAAGATGGGCTTCTTGCAACAGGCACCCTGTCAGCGCGTGGACAAGCAGGAGGAGCAGGTTTTGGAGCAGTGCTGTGGGCTTAGATCATTTTCAATCCGATTTACCCACTACTGTGACATAAGTTTATTAATAAAGCAATGGATGTGACGGTCACTAAACATTCTCTGGTGGAGAATCTTCCAGGTTGCAAAGGTTACAAAGAACTTACCACCGGCCGCTGACATCCTCAGGAGTTCTGTCAGGTTCGACGTTGCAGAATTTGTGCAGTGAGCTGCGCTTGTGCAGTTTCCTGTACAGGTACAGACAGGCAGGTAAGTAGCTGTAATGCAGAAGAGACAAAGCATGTCTCTTCTGCATTGAAAGTCATGCTTGTCGGCCCATTTTCACTTTGGAGCCAAAAGTTTCACTTTAACCATTTCCTTACCACGCTATAGCCGAAACACGGCCACATCGGGACTCTGTCCATGGACGCCCCCAGAAACCACGCCTCTTGTGGTCCCCCTGGGGCGCACATCCAGTTTGCTTTGCGATCACTGTTGGACACAGCCGATCATAGATCGTGGCAGCGACGGCCCGTCCATATGGGGTGCAGGGGCGCCACCCCCCTAATCCCGGCCCCTTATTTACATGCAGGGCGCCGGACGCATGGATCCAATGGATTTTTTAGAAGCACATGATTAGAGCCGGAGGCTCTAATTGGCTTCAAAAAAGTGTGGGCTCAGAGCGCAGAGCACTGCGCCCGAGCCCACCCAGTTGTGTGACAATAGCGAATTATTATTCGCTATTGTCTTCCTGCTTCTCCTCCTGGCCAATCCTGGCTCAGGAAGCTGGTTCTGAGACCCGATTGGCCTGGAGCAGAAGCGATCCTATTGACTGCCGGGGACAAAGGAGGAGACGTAGGGGGAAGCCATGCTGCCATGAAGCCAAGAAAGGAGGAGACGCAGAGGCCTACCGCCCACCACCTGAAGGAAGCCCGCAACCTAGATGGGGTATGTGCGGGGAACGATCGACCGACCGGGTGCAGGAGTTCCTAAATGACTGCTGGGGGGGTTTCATCAGATTGCCGCCCCCCCTCCCCAAAATATACCACCAGTTGCCACTAGATCGTGGTAAAGGCCCAACCACTGTGGCCCTTGGCCCTTTACCACACGATCAACTGATCACAGTGTAAACAGACTTGTCAGTTATTGGCAGTACTTTCCTCATGTGCTGTCACAGTGTGAGGAGAGTACACAGATAATCAGGACACTTATCATAATTGCCCTGATTATCAGTGCAGCCCCATTAGTGCCTATCAATGCTGTCCATCAGTGCTGCCCATCAGTTCCTCCTCATCAGTGCTGCCTATCAGTACCACCTTTCAGTGCCACCTATCAGTGCTTCCTTTCAGTGTGGCCTATTAGTGCCTCCTCATCAGTGCCAATCGGTGCTGCCTATCAGTGCCCATCAGTGCTGCCCATCAGTGCACCCTCATCAGCGCACATCAGTGAAGGAGAAAGATTACTTAATTGCAAAATTTTATAACAGAAACTGAAAAAAAGTTAGTTTTTTTACAAAATTTTCCATATTTATTTCGCTTTTAGCAAAAAAAACAAAAACAAAACCCAGTGCTGATCAAATACCACCAAAAGAAAGCTCTAGCTGTCTCAAAAAATGTATAAAAATTTCATATGGGTACAGTATTGCATGACCACGCAACTGAAATCTGAAAATTGGCCTGGGCAGGAATAAGGTATAAGTGCCCCGTAGGCAAGTGGTTAAGCTATCCATACACCAGCAGAATTTCTTTCGGACTTTTGTTCAAAATTCTGAAAAATTGTTTGGGAGAGGGGATCACCCCATACTTACATGGGGCAAGACACCTGTTAGAGGTCCTCAGGGATGCAAAGTTGTACCAACGTTTTCTCTGCCCTGCCTACAAACGTTCCAAAAACTAAAACATTCTAAGTTCTCCTGGACTATGGCCAACTTTTGAGTAGCAGCAGCCAACAGTAGTAGAACTTATGGTACTTAAATAAATTGCAAGCCCCCACCTGTTTTCCTCTGCCCATCCAAGGGACTGAGAGGGTTCTTTAATAAATGATGGGCAGAGTGCAGGGTGCCCAAGATTCTGTGCTGGTAAGCTCTTGAAGTATAAATACACCCTTTTGTTGGTGAGCTGCCACAATAGTTATGTCTACATTTCCTCCTCTATGACACTGCCAACCCTTTTCATATCCCAGATAACTCAAGCACTTTAATTCCATTAAGTGCTTTGGCTTTTGTGTGGGTGCCATCCTCCTTCCCGTGTCTGGCAGTCTATAAATCTCCACCGATCGGCACCAGCCTGGTTGCCTAGGACTCGGCAGAAGAGAGAGGTGAATTTAATCAGGGTGTGATCTGTTTATCTCCGACTGAAAGGCCTTTTCTCTCCTCGTGCGGTCCCATTCAGCGAGGTTTGTTTAGCCTGCTGCCCCCCCCTATTCACCTTAACACTTCTCGGGTTAATAAAAGCAGCCTTTGTTTCTATCAGTGATCTATAAGGACGTGTCGTTCGGTGCATTTGTTTCTGCTTGTTGTTCCAAAGCTAAACGGTCTGACCAGAGATCGTTTACACCCAGCAATTACCACGTACAATATGTGTTAGCGATATTGATGGCGGCCATTTGTGATAATCGCCAGTCTATTCTGAAGGATGTTTTTCGTTTGACCGTGTCAGCGCAGCTTTGTGTCGCATGCAGCAGTGGTAATCAAGGCTGATGAATGGTATAAGATCCTATACACCTGGAGCTTTCCCATATGGGGAAAAAAGGCCAACTAGAGAAACCTCAATTAATTAGAAATATGATGTCATGGAGATAACAGAAATATTTCAAAGTTAATAGTTTAAAAAAACTATCCAAACATGTATTCTTAAAGCGGAGCTCAAGGCTCCTTCAAAGAAAAATAAAAGTCAGCAACTACAAATACTGTAGCTGCTATCTTTTAATATTCGGACACTTACCTGTCCAGGGATCCCGAAATGTCGGCACCCTAGCTGATTTTTAAATCGGCTCTTGAGTGCTGCCGCCACCATTCCTTGTAAGGGAAACCGGCATTTAAGCCTTGCGGCTTCACAGCCGGTTCACTTCAGCTCATGCGCAAAACACACTTCTCTTTGTGAATGGCCCGGCAGCGGGGAAGGAGGAGGGGGGACGTGGCAAGGTCACCCAGATGTGGGGACGGGTACCTGTCAAAAACAGATGCCTGCTCCCCCTCAAAGGTGCCAAATGTGGCAGCGGAAGGGGGGGGGGGGCGGAGGAAGCAAACAAGCAGAGCTTCCTTTTTTGGGTGGAGCTTCACTTTGTAGGAGGAGTTGTCATTCTCCCCTGATTGTCCTATGAGGCTGCAGGACCCCTGACCCTCTGTCTGGACAGTGCTGATTGGCCCTGTGCTGATCACGTGCACCCTCCCAAGAAAAAAAATACTCTCTAGCATTACACACCAAAGTGAGCATGTGCAGAATGCCCCCCAAGGCTCTGTACTTTTGTACTCTCAGGAGATGGATTGGAGACTGTGGAAGAAGGGGAGGATAAGAGAAGACAGGATCAAACAGCCTTTTTACACAAAACAGAGGATTAATCCTTTAGGTTCCACAGTGAATATAACAAACATGCTTTACTGCATATACAGACTGATTTTACTGTTGTGGGTTTAGTAACACTTTAAGGGTTGTACCCATGGACTGAATACTGGGTGGTATCGGACAGTTCAATAGAAACCGGCTGACTTTTGGCCCATGTGTATGGCAGGGGCATGACCGAAAAGGGTCTACCGATCGACATCTGACCAGCGCTCTCAGCCAATTGCTGACCGGTGTGTTCTAGCTGGGGGGAGGGGGGTCCCCCTGTCAGAACACAATAGCTCAGTGGGGGAGATCGTTGTACTAACATTGGATTGTTAGTACAGGATCTCCTCCCAAACTCTTCAGTTTTTTTTTTCGTTCAACAAGTTGGGTTGAACAAAAGAAACTGATAGTGTGGAACGGTATCTCACTATACATGATACAAAGGAAAAGTGGCTTAGTGCCTGCTCTAGGTGCCACATGCACAATGACAGCGTATGACATCTAATTATGTATACATCTATACTTTTCAGAGATATGTTTGTTATGTTGTACATATTTGATTGTACGTTCTTACATATATTTCCTTTTGATGTATCACGTCAAAATATACTCTGTTACTATGTTTATAATTTACAGATGTAATAAACTGCTAGTTGTAAATGGTGTTGCGTGTTCCAAGTGGAACAGAAATGTAATATGCCTACCAATATTTTGTATTGCTATGTACATTTTGGGACTATTGGCCCAGAACTTTTACATATTGATATTAATGAAAATAAACTAATTTTTCATTTGTGTCTCCTCGTGGCACCTGTAAAGTCCATCCCAAAAATGTATTTCTTCTTGTGTTTGTAAAATTATTACAGATGTGGTACTGAGTTGGCCCTTACCTACTATATGTCACATGTTTATATGTAATAAATTATATTTTTATCTGTGACGCCCGTGTTTTTCCACCATCTCTCATAAACATTTCGTTATAAAATTTCTTCTCCATTAGTATAGACCTCCCCAGGACAAACCCCCCCTCCATTAGTATAGACCCCCCAGGACAAACCCCCCCTCCATTAGTATAGACCCCCCCCTCCATTAGTATAGACCCCCCCTCCATTAGTATAGACCCCCCTCCATTAGTATAGACCCCCCCTCCATTAGTATAGACCCCGCCTCCATTAGTATAGACCACCCCCTAGGACAAACCCCCCCTCCATTAGTATAGACCCCCCCCCAGGACAACCCCCCCTCCATTAGTATAGACCCCGCCTCCATCAGTATAGACCCCCCCAGGACAAACCCCCCTCCTTTAGTATAGACCCCCCCCAGGACAACCCCCCCCTCCATTAGTATAGACCCGCGACTTTTTGGGCAATGAGGCCTAAAGAGTATGTAAACCCTAACATCGGACTTCTCCTATTTGATCCATTTTGGTTTGTATAATGTAACATTGGCAGCATTTTATCTGTTTAAGAAGTGAAAAGAAACTGTTGATCTTGTCAGAAATTCAGAACTGTCCTCTGGAAACATCCCGATTTATCTCAAAGAAACCACCTAGTTCTTATCTTGGACAACAGAATGATTAGCCTTTATATTGTGGCGATCTTGGGTTGGGTAGCTTAGCAAGAGACAATGGGCGGTGCAGACACCCATCAGTCCACAAGAACTGCATGCTTTCGGGCTCACAACAGGACATAAGAGTTAAGTGCATTTCTGGCAGATCAACGGGTATTTTTATGAACTTGGGTCTTTAAATTTCAGCCCTGGGCTCAAAAAAATACTCTAGCAGTGACACCCCCCACCCCCCACACACACACCAATGCTCGTTAGGTCTATGTTGAAGTGACGAGAAATACTAACCAAATTCCACGCTCCAGCAGTTTCCCTTCCACCATGTGTCCAGTCCCCTGAAGCCTCCTCTCTAAGCCACGTGCTCACTCCACCATGTACAATGCAGGGTTAATAGCCTTGCAATGTATGTTACATAGTTACATAGTAGGTAAGGTTGAATAAAGACAATAGTCCATCCAGTTCAACCTGTGTAGGTGCACGTGTGTCGGGATCTATAATTATTTCCCATATCCCTGTATGTTGTGTTCACATCCAAGAGTCTTTTAAAAATATCCATACTCCCCTCTGACACCACCAACTGTGGAAGAGAGTTCCACATCCATCCTTTTTGCCCTGACAGTGAAAACCCTCTGTGCAGTTTAAGTTTAAACTGCTTAAAGTATGGGAGAAGGGTAAACGCTGATTGTCCCAGATGTCAAAATACGGGAGATATGTTACATATGATATGGAAATGCCCCAAGCTATTTCGCTATTGGACGGAAGTGGTTGAGAGTATAAATAAGGTTTTCGATCTGAAAATGAATATAGACCCGAAATTATGTGTTTTGGGGGTAGTGGGGAATCTGGGGAGTGGAAAGGCTAAGAGTAAAGCGGTGCAGAGATGCCTTTATCAGGCAAGAAAGGAAATAGCAAGGAGATGGCAAGCAGAGAAACCCCCTTCAGTAGAGGATTGGTTTAGAACGGTGTCAGAAACAATAGGGAAGGAAAAGACAGTCTATGTTAGAGGAGGGAATATAAAGGAATTTAAAAAAATCTGGACTCCATGGATTGAGAAGGGAGAATATCTAGATAGAGTATAAGGGGAAAAAAGAGCATGTGGAAAAGGGTAAGATCTAAGTATTAAGTAGAGGTGTGCATGCAGGTAATATAAGACAGAGTGGGCTGACTACCAGGTTTATAGTTTAGTGTAAAGGGGGTATAAAAGGGAAGAAAGTTAGCAGAATACACCTGGTAGGGTGGATATATACATCTTGTAGTGAAGTAGTGGACTGTATTACTATGTGGTTTTATGTACATTGTTTAATATGAGATGTGATGTATTTTTGTATGAAGATGAATAAAAAGCATTGAACTTAAAAAAACGTTTAAACCGCTTCTCCTCCAATCTCATCGTGTGACCCTGTGTCCTCTTATGCCGCGTACACACGAGCGGACTTTTTGACTGGACTGGTGCAACGGTCTATCTGACGGACTTTCGGCGGACTTTCCGAACAAACGGACTTGCCTACACACGATCACACCAAAGTCCGACGGATTCGTACGTGATGACGTACAACCGGACTGAAATAAGGAAGTTGATAGCCAGTAGCCAGTAGCTGCCCTAGTGTCGGTTTTCGTCTGTCGGACTAGCATACAGACGAGCGGACTTTTCGACAAGACTCAAGTCCGTCGGAAAGATTTGAAACTTTGTTCCAAATCTAAAATCTGTCAGATTTTCGACCGGGCTTCGTCCGATGAAGCCCACACACGGTCGAATTGTCCGCCGGACCAGTCCGGTCAAAAAGTCAGCTCGTGTGTACGCGGCATTACACTCTTTGAGACTGAATATTTTTTTTCCAAAGCTGGGATCACCATTGAGGTATTTGTAAATCGCGATCATGTCCCCTCTCAAGCGTCTCTTCGCCAGTGAGAATAAATTAAGTGCTTGCAGGTGTTCCTCGTAATTGAGGGCGTCCAGTCCCCTTATTAGTTTTGTTGCCCTTCTTTGGACTCTCTCCAGTTCCAGCACATCCCTTCTGAGGACTGGTGACCAGAACTGGACAGAATACTTCAGATGTGGTCTAACCAGAGTTTTATAAAGTGGTAGGATTATCGTTTTATCTCTGGATTATATCCCCTTTTTTATGCGTGCTAATATTCTGCAGGCCTTGGTAGCTGCAGCTTGACATTGCATGCTATTGCTCAGTCTGTCATCTACTAGGACCCCCAGATCTTTCTCCATCCTAGATTCTCCCAGAGGTTCTCCCCCTAGTGAGTAGTTTGCTTTTATGTTTTTAAACATAAGTGCATTACTTTATATGACTCCACATTAAACTTAATTTGCCATGTATTTGCCCACCCCATTATTTTACTCAGGTCTTTCTGTAAAACTTCTATATCCTGATGTGAAGTTATTGCCCTGCTTAATTTTGTGTTGTCTGCAAAAACCGAGATTGAGCTATTTATCCCATCCTACATATCAGTGGCCTCCAAACTGCGGCCTGGGGGCCAGATGCGGCCCTTTGCTTGCCTTTATCCAGCCCTTGAGACACTATTCTTTCAACTGACATTAATGATGAGGCTCCATTCCTCCCACTAACACCATTAATGGGGCACTCTTCCTCCCACTGACACCATCGATGGGGCACTACTAGTCCTGCTAAGACTAATGATGGGGCACTATTCCTCCCACTGACAACATTGATGGGGCACTATTCCTCCCACTGACACCATCGATGTGGCACTCTTCCTCCCACTGACACCATTCATTTGGCACTATTCCTCCTAAAGACACCATCCACGGGGCACTATTCCACCTGCTAAACTCAACAATGGAGCACTATTCCTTATGTTAAAACCAATGATGAGGCACTATTCCTCCCACTGACACCATCCATGGGGCACTATTCCTCTTGCTCAACTCAACAATGGGGCGCTATTGCTTCTGGTATTCCATCCTACCGATGTTAGGAAATTTTCTACTGACACTGGCCACAGTCCGGCCCCCCTAAAGCCTGAAGGACAGTAAACTGGCCCTTTGTTTAAAAAGTTTGGAGACCCCTGCTCTATATCATTTATGAATAAAGTGAAGACAATGAGGGACCAACCACAGACCGCAATTTCAGGGAGGAGAGGGCAGCACTGGAATAAGTAATATCACTTGTTCCTCTACACCCCCTTTTCCTGAAGCCTTCACCATCCCCCCCCCCCACTCGCTGTCTGCTGGTCAGTCTGGCAATTACCCCATCTAGGTGGCGGCTCCTGTGTCCTCTCTTCCATCGTAGCGGCTTCCGCCATGCATCTCCTCCCCCCCTCCTAGGCATCCAATAGGATCGCCTGTCCTTTTAGCCAATCGGGTGATGGGTCTCAAGACCCACTTCCTGATTGGCCGGAGGAAGGATCAGTGTTACAATAGTGAATATTCATACGCTATTGTAACACACCTGGGTGGGCTCGGTTTGCACTCTCTGCCCCCCAAGCCCACCCTATTTTGAAGCCTATTAGAGCCTCTGGCTCTAATCAGGTGCTTCAAACCCCCCCCCCCTATTGGAATCCATGCATCTGGCGTCCTGCAAGGGGCCGGATGCATGTATGGGGGGGCGACGCCCATGTGCCCTTAATGGTCGGGCCACCCCTGATCTAAAGGCAAAAAAATTACATATGTACTGCAGTCTGTCACAACAGTTTTTGTTCTACTGAGTGCCCCGTAATATATATTTATTACATGTTGATCCTGCCATGACTAAAGGATTCGTCAACCTAGGTCCTTACAAATTTAGAATAAAGACACGGACTTAGTGACGTGGGTTTTTATACGGCCACAGCAGCCAATTTTATTAACCAAAGAATAAAATAGCATAACCTTAAAACATACCAATGTAATACCCAATAACAAGAGGTCTTTGAGTGCACAATTTTAACTAGAATCGTCCATGTCCTCAGCCGCGCCCCAACCGCCTCGAAGACGTTCCGACATCACACATAATTCCATATTCCCCTCCCCCAAGAGACCTCCCTCCTGGGAGAACCACCGCTAACCAAGTGGAAGTGCCATACCTTAGATGGGCCCCACACTTTTATAACCATGTAATTACTGACCCTCCAAAGACCCCTTGCCAACTGCTATGACAAAATAAGCAACATACACCATTTAGTAAATTATCATTATATATTGTTTTTTTAATTTTTTTATTATTATTATTTTTTTTTGTATAAACTCGATAAAAAAACTTTAGACACAAAAATACAACCACTTACCTATCCCCCTCGCTAACCCCTAACACCAGGGTGGGTGGTTGGGAAGCTGACACTTCTCCTGACTCCTTGGAATGTGAGAGAACTACCTCACCGCAAAGACCCTCTCATCTGAACCCTGCCCCTTCAACCTTTGCCTCCAATCAGGTAAGGGCTATACCCCCATCAAACACACTGATCTAGCTGACCGTTCCCTGACTGTGTTCCTCCCTTAGTCATGTCGCCCCACTGTCCATATTCTCCTCCAGGTCTCACTGTAGATCTGTTATTATTCCACTTCCTTTAGCAGGGTCACAACACTGATTTAAGGTTCTGCATACGTGTTTATGATGTTGCACTCCCTTAATTGATTAGGTGTCTGGATGAACATTAACCTGAATTACCTACAGTATGTGGATACTATGAACACTCAATAGTCCACTGCTATGAAGGAATGATTCCTTTGATATATAATGCTAGATCAGGGATCTGCAATTAGAGGACCTCCAGCTGTTGCAAAACTACAAGTCCCATCATGCCTCTGCCTCTGGGTGCCATGCTTGTGGCTGTCAGAGTCTTGCTATGCCTCATGGGATTTGTAGTTCTGCAACAGCTGGAGGTCCGCTAATTGCATATCCCTGTGCTAGATGCTTTAAAGTTTATATACAGCCAAAACTTTTTTTTTTGTTTGTTTTGGATAGGGATTTTCCATCTGTGTACTACTGCGGACATTTCTGTTCACTTCCTGTGCCAGAGATGAAACAGGAAGTTACAGCAAATCTTCCAAAGTGAGGGGAATTCCCATCTTAGACTGTTGCCCCCATTGGAAGATTTCCCGTCACCTCTTGTTCTGGGGACTACTCCAACATTTTGGATTTCCCTTCACTTTCTTTTTTCATGACAATGGTCTGCAGTACAAAAAGAAAGGGCGAATCAGCCCAGTAGTAGTGTCACATGCCTGATGAAGGGGTCCAGCGTGCCCCTGAAATGTTGCTTTAATTTTTTGATACTATGTGATTAAAGTTTTGGACCCAATTTTGGAGATCCTGGTGTGCTGGTGACCAGGGGCGTTGCTAGGTCTACAAAAGATCTGGGGCTAGAGCCCATAGCAGCGTAGTAAAGAAAGTTATACGCTTGGGTGGGCATACACATGTATATACAGTAATATACGTATGTGTGTATATATATCCCCAGAGAGTCCCCCCTTACATCAGGGTCCCCAGAGAGTCCCCCCTTACATCAGGGTCCCCAGAGAGTCCCCCCTTACATCAGGGTCCCCAGAGAGTCCCCCCTTACATCAGGGTCCCCAGAGAGTCCCCCCTTACATCAGGGTCCCCAGAGAATCCCCCCTTACATCAGGGTCCCCAGAGAATCCCCCCTTACATCAGGGTCCCAGAGAGCCCCCCTTACATCAGGGTCCCCAGAGAGCCTCCCCCTTTCATCAGGGTACCCAGAGGGCCCCCCATTTACATCAGGGTTCCCAGAGAGCCTCTCTTACATTAGGGTCCCCAGAGAGCCTCCCCCTTAAATCTGGGTCCTTAGAGAGCCTCTGCCTTAAAATCAGGGACCCCAGAGAGCCTCTCCCTTGCATCAGGGTCCCCAGAGAGCCCCCCACTTACATAAGGGTCCCCAGAGAGCCTCCCCTCCCCTTTGGGGACCCCTGCAGAGACTCGGGGCTATTGGCCCCAGATTCGGGGCTATAGCCCCAAAAGCCACCCCCTAGCAACGCCCCTGCTGGTGACACTATCTTCTCAGACCAGTGGGGACATGAACATAAAAAAAAAAAATTGACCAAGCTACTCCCTCTATAAAGTAATTGTTTTTCTATGACAATTGTGAGTGTGGTTTACCTCTCTTGTTCTTTTTCTTCCTGTTATTTATTTTTGAGGATTTTCAACCACATGTTTTTACCGCTCCCCAAACACAAGTTAGGGAAGAAAAAGAAATGCCCAGGATGGGTTAGAGCCCTGAGCTGGACCTAAAGAAAGTGTCAAACAAATGAAAGCCCAACTCCAACCAACACGGGACCTTTACCCACATGGTGTGACCCCAATCAAATGGACAATATGCATTTTCTTGGAACCTCCCCTTTAAAAAAAAGTAACACCTTGCTCTGCATCAGTTCCCAGTAGACTTTCTGCACAATGATATCTATTAGAACAATAATAGCAAATAAAACAATAATTTAAGATGAGCCATTTTATCCTGCAATGTTATGGAGTCTTTCCAATTAAACTCTCCCTGGAGGGGCGGCTACTTCTGCTCCAAGACTCTATCTCTTCTCCGCAGCCCCGGCTAATGAAGCTTCGTCAACTGCTGCCACCGCATGCATAATAAGACCCCATCTCAGAGGTTACAGGACAGCATCGCTCCCTGCTCCTGGGAAACGTCTTCCATGAATTTCTAATTATAAGTCCATGTTCGAGAGGGATTAGCATCTCCGCTGAAAAAAGAGCATTTCAATTAGGAGCAGGAATTCAATTTCTTTGTAATCACTGTTTGTGCAGGCAAGGTGTTTGGGTGACACCGTTATACATCACACGCAGGGTGCATGCCTCTTTATAGAGATTTAAAGGGTGCAGAAACTATTTTAACAACTTTGTAAAAATTGAGGGGATAATTTCTCAGATGTCATTTTAATTATGTGTAACAAATGTTTTTTTTTTAAAAAAAGCGCACCTATTTTTATATCTATTTTTTTTACACTTTCTACTGTAAGAAAGAAAGACGAAGCACACATTTCACTTTGTGGGTTATTTAAGGCAGCACTCCAGACATTAATTCCCTAATAGCTTTTGCCCCCCCACCCCATTCCCCTTTAACTGATCACTATTTTATTTAGCTACACCCTTTTACTTACTGAAATCTGCTGTCACATGACATGCCGGTGTCCCAAGTCTTCTATCTTCTTAAATGAAGAGTAGGATGGTACTTCTTGGGATGTCTACCTCACTGCCTGGGAGACATGATATGGGCACTTCCTGTCCAGCATTGGTTTGACTTGAGTATTGGAACAAGATAGTGACGGCAAACACTGTGTGTCTCTCAGAGAATAAAAAATGTAAAAAACAATTCTAGCAAAATGCATTTATTTATTTTTATTTTTTCACTTCTCCCTGACCTAAAGTACCCAGTGGCACTGGCCTAGTCTGTCTCATGTTAAATGCAGCCCTGAGAGTAAATTTTATATACACTGGCAAAATGTTTCTATTCCAGAATGGCCAAGGTTGGGGCTAGTACAATGCTAAAGTGTCTTAGGCAGTATGTGTAGGAAAGGTGTGTGTGGGGTATGAAGGTGGGCTATTTGTGTAGCAGGGGAGTGTGCAGAGTATGAAGGTGGGCAATATGTAAAGGAGAGGTGTGTGCAGGGTATGAAGGTGGGCAGTACTGTCTGTGCAGGAGAGGTGTGTGCAGGATATGAAGGTGGGCAGTACTGTCTGTGCAGGAGAGGTGTGTGCAGGGTATGAAGGTGGGCAGTATGTGTAGGAGGGGAGCATGTAGGGTATGAAGGTGGGCAGTATGCCCATGAGAAGTGTGTACAGAGTAGAAGGTGGGCAGTATGTGCAGGAGAGGAGTGTGCAGAGTATGAAGGTGGGCAGTATGTGCAGGAGAGGAGTGTGCAGGTTATAAAGGTGGGCAGCATGTGTGGGAGAGGAGTGTGCAGGGTATATAGGTGGGCAGTATGTGCAGGAGAGGAGTGTGCAGGGTATGAAAGTGGGCAGTATATGTAGAAGAGGAGTGCGCAGAGAGTGAAGGTGGGAACTATGCATAGGTGGGCAGTACTGTATGTGCAGGAGAGGTGTATGCAGGGTATGAAGTTGGGTATCATGTGTAGGAGGGGAGCGTGTAGGGTATGAAGGTGGGCAGTATGCCCATGAGAGGTGCATGCAGGGTATGAAGTTGGGCATTATGTGTAGGAGGGGAGCATGTAGGGTATGAAGGTGGGCAGTATGCCCATGAGATGTGTGTGCAGGGTATTAAGGTGGGCAGTATGTGCAGGAGAGGAGTGTGCAGAGTATGAAGGTGGGCAGTATGTGCAGGAGAGGAGTGTGCAAGTTATAAAGGTGGGCAGTATGTGCAGGAGAGGAGTGTGCAGGGTATGAAGGTGGGCAGTATGTGTAGGAGAGGAGTGTGCAGGGTATGAAGGTGGGCAGTATGTGTAGGAGAGGAGTGTGCAGGGTATGAAGGTGGGCAGTATGTGTAGGAGAGGAGTGTGCAGGGTATGAAGGTGGGCAGTATGTGTAGGAGAGGAGTGTGCAGGGTATGAAGGTGGGCAGTATGTGTAGGAGAGGAGTGTGCTGGGTATAAAGGTGGGCAGTAAGTGCAGGAGAGGAGTGTGCAGGGTATGAACATGGGCAGTATGTGTAGGAAAGGAGTGTGCAGAGTTTGAAGGTGGGCAGTATATGTAGGAGAGGATTCTGCAGGGTATGAAGGTGGGCAGTATGTGTAGAAGAGGAGTGTGCAGGGTATGAAGGTGGGCAGTATGTGTAGGAGAGGAGTGTGCAGGGTATGAAGGTGGGCAGTATGTGTAGGAGAGGAGTGTGCAGGGTATGAAGGTGGGCAGTATGTGTAGGAGAGGAGTGTGCAGGGTATGAAGGTGGGCAGTATGTGTAATGTGTAGGAGAGGAGTGTGCTGGGTATAAAGGTGGGCAGTAAGTGCAGGAGAGGAGTGTGCAGGGTATGAACGTGGGCAGTATGTGTAGGAAAGGAGTGTGCAGAGTTTGAAGGTGGGCAGTATATGTAGGAGAGGATTCTGCAGGGTATGAAGGTGGGCAGTATGTGCAGGATAGGTGTAAGGTGGTCAGTGGGATGAAGAATATGCCTGCCAAGATGATCAGTGGGAAGAAGAATGTTCCTACATTAGGTGTTCGATGGGAGGAAAAAATGCCCCACATAGGTGGTCAGTGGGAGGAAGAATGTCCCTGCATGGGTGTTCGGGGGGGGGGAAATAATACACCTGTATGAGTGGTCAGTGGCAGGAACAATGCCCCGCATAGGTGGTCAGTAGGAGGTCCTACAAGTACATGAAAGCTGATGGTAAAAAAGCATTTGTTAGTTTACACAATACGTATTTTTCTATGTCATTGTAATGTGAGTGTGACAGGAGTATGTCCTTTGCCTCTATGCTTTGTGCTATAACATGTCCCTCTTTCCCATCTCAGAAAGGTAGGGGTATGCTTTAAGTTGGGTGGGGGTAGGAGTGGAGGGATATGAACTCTGTTTTAAAGCAAACCTGTAAGAAACATCCTATTGGCCAAAGAAGATTTCAGCGCTTCCCCATATTTGATATACAAAGCAGCTCACAGATTTGTCATTTTATTAGCCCGTGGAAGCCTCATGTGACATTTTCTGGCCTTTATAAACATGTAAATCTTTATTTTACAGAGCTGGAACCTCCTGCCCTGCAATGCAGGAATCTGCAAAAGCTGATCAAGACTAACCTCATCAGTAAGTGACATTAGCACACAATCACCAGACAGTTATCTATTCATTTGTAAAATAAACAGGTGAACCTTTATCACCAACAATACATCAAGATGACAGGGACAGAGGGCCATCCATGGAGGGGTCATATTTGTTCTGCGAGGAACTCCAGGAAAAGCACACAATGCACTTAAAGGGTAACTCCACTTTCATTGAAAAATTATAGAAAATAAAAAAACAATAATGTAGCATATTACATGACTACACAGGCCATATTAAAATGTAATGGTATTTAAAATTAGTTTTTTCTTTTCAATCTGCAGCTTCTGTAATTTTCTATAAGATTCAATGCAATATGGCAACCTGTTGCTGTATAGAACACTCGAATCTGAACTGGCGGCTATAGCTGCTAGCAATAATCACTGTCTTTTCCCAGCACGGATGGCTTCCCCCGCCCTCCTGCCGGGAGAAGACAATGGCAAGAGGGGCTCCAGCATCAACACTGACAGTTGATGGGGGGAAATCGAGCGAATTTCGCTCCATGTATGGCCGGCCTTAGATACAAGTCAGATTTTAGCCATTCCCTGCAATGGGAATTTCTTTTTTGTTGAGATATTCCCCAAGGGTTAAATACTTCTAAAAGGGATGCAGACACTGCAACTTTCCTAATCAAAACACTGAAAGTGCATCAGATGAATATAATGAACCAGACCTTTCCATTTAGAATTCCATTTAGAGTCTGCACAGGATAAGGTGAAAACAGACATTTCTTCAGGGCAGAAAAAGGTAGGAATCTGCAACAATTTTTTTTTTAAAACCCTGCAATGTACATCGGTCAGCCATAGAGGATTTCTTTTTTTTTTTTCTCAAAAAATAAAAAAAGGGAAAAATATACAAGAACCTCTGCACAATACATGTGCTTTTTTCCTCCATACTTTAGCCCTTTAACCCCTTCTGCTGGCTGTACACATAGGTGGCACCACAGAGGTGGGTAGAATTCTGTGCTGCTCCAAATATACATCTCTGCTTTGCACTCCATAGCACGCCTCAAACACTGTGACTCCTTTCAGTGGCAGCTCCCAGTCACAGAATATTGATCACTTAAGCTGCCAAATATTTTTTGAAAATGATACAATATACAGTGCCTTGAAAAAGTATTCACACCCCTTGACATTTTTCACATTTTGTCATGTTACATCCAAAAATTTAAATGTATTTTATTGGGATTTTATGTGATAGACCAACACAATGTGGCACATAATCGTGAAGTGAAAATGATAAATGGTTTTCAATTTTTTTTTTACACATAAATATGTGAAAAGTGTGGCGTTTATTTGTATTCAGCCCCCCTCAGTCAATACTTTGTAGAACCACCTTTCCCTGCAATTACAGCTACAAGTCTTTTTTGTGTCTCTACCAGCTTTGCACATCTAGAGAGTCACATTTTTGCCCATTCTTTGCAAAATAGCTCAAGCTCTGTCAGATTGGATGGAGAGCGTGGTGTGTTGAGGGTGATGTGCAGTGTTAGTTTTCCGCCACACATAGCGTTTTGCTTTTAGGCCAAAAAGTTAAATTTTAGTCTCATCTGACCAGAGCACCTTCTTCCACATGTTTGCTGTGTCCCCCACATGGCTTCTCACAAACAGGACTTCTCATGGCTTTCTTTCAACAATGGCTTTCTTCTTGCCACCCTTCCATACAGACCAGATTTGTGGAGAGCACGACTAATAGTTGTCCTGTGGACAGATTCTCCCACCTGAGCTGTGGATCTCTGCAGCTCCTCCAGAGTTACCATGGACCTCTTGGTTGCTTCTCTGATTAATGCTCTCCTTGCCCGGCCTGTCAGTTTAGGTGGACAGCCATGTCTTGGTAGGTTTGCAGTTGTGCCATACTCTTTCCATTTTCGAATGATGAATTGAACAGTGCTCCATGAGATGTTCAAAGCTTGGGATATTTTTTTTATACTCTAATGCCCTGTGCAGACGATAGGATTTTCCTATAACAAAACCGTGGATTTTTTTCCGAAGTATGTTGGCTCAAACTTGTCTTGCTTACACACGGTCACACAAAATGTTGTCGGAAATTCCGAACGTCAACAACGCGGTGACGTACAACACGCCAAGAAAAATGAAGTTCAATGGCCAGTGCGGCTCTTCTGCTTGATTCCCAGCATGCGTGGAATTTTGTGCGTCGGAATTGTGTACACACGCTCGGAAATTCCGACAACAAGTTTTGTTGTCAGAAAATTTGAGAACCTGCTCTCAAACATTTGTTGGCGGAAATTCCGACAACAAATGTTCTATGGAGCCTACACAGGGTCAGACTTTCCGACAACAAGCTCACATCTAACATTTGTTGTCGGAAAATCCTATCGTGTGTACAGGGCATTACCCTGCTTTAAACTTCTCCACAACTTTATCCCTGATCTGTCTGGTGTGTTCCTTGGCCTTCATGATGCTGTGTATGAGATTAAATGACACACAGGTGGACTCTTTTTGCTAATTAGGTGACTTCTGAAGGCAATTGGTTCCACTAGATTTTAGTTAAGGGTATCAGAGTAAAGGGGGCTGAATACAAATGCACACCACACTTTTCACATATTTATTTGTAAAAAATTTGGAAAACCATTTATCATTTTCCTTCTGCTTCACACTTATATGCCACTTTGTGTTGGTCTATTACGTAAAAATCCCAATAGAATACATTTAAGTTTTTGGTTGTAACATGATAAAATGTGGAAAATTTCAAGTGGTATGAATACTTTTTCAAGGCACTGTACCAGTCCAGAGTAAAAACGTTTACAGTTGATGGCCAGCAAAATATTAAGACCCAAGATAAATTTAATAAAAGTCATTTATTTAATTTAATATTTTTTATTATTTTATATCATTTTTTTATATTATTTTATAATGTTTTTGTACAGAAGGAAGCACCTTCGGTCGGGGGGGGGGGGGGGGGGGGCAGGGCGATTGCTCCTTTTGCCTCCTTACAAGTCAAACAAAGTTCTCAGCCCTGCTCCTCTGCTGGACTACAAAACACCTTCCCCTTATATAAAAAAATGGTGCAGCGCTAAATAAACTAAACATCAAGGGATAATATATACGGCTACATGAGAGGATACCTATACAACACAAAATGTCCTTAAAATCAGTACTCAAAAAAAGTATATATATATCAAAAAAAGTCCAAAAAAATCATAAGAGGTTCCACCAAGTGAACGTGATATCATGCTGGTATAGGTGACTGATGTGCCCTTCACCGATAACTAGAATGGCCTCTCACCTGACAACCAGGACCCTTTAATTACAGAGGGTCATGTAAGCATTCCCTTACGGGTCATATAGATGGATGGCAATCCAAATCAGGGATCAAGAGCTCCGTCACACACCGGGTGGGAAGATTCAAGATGATCCAAATGGTATTGTTGTGTATAGTAGTCTGCACTCAGGGCTCCCTCAGGTGCTGGACAGGTGGTCCACGACTACTATACACAACAATACCATTTGGATCATCTTGAATCTTCCCACCCGGTGTGTGACGGAGCTCTTGATCCCTGATTTGGATTGCCATCCATCTATATGACCCGTAAGACCCCGTTCACACAGGGACGACTTGTCAGGCGACCTAGTCGCCTGACAAGTCGCCTCCCGTTCTGTGCTATGGAACCGTTCTAAGGGGAGCGACGCAAGTCTCTCCGACTTAGAAAAAGGTTCCTGTACGACTTCGGGGGTGACTTGGGGCGACTTGCATAGACTTCTATACAGAAGTCGTTTTGCAAGTCGCCCGGGCAGTCGTGTGCAGGTCGCCTCGGTGAGGCGACCTGCAAGTCGTGTTGCCCCTGTGTGAATGGGGTCTAAGGGAATGCTTACATGACCCTCTGTAATTAAAGGGTCCTGGTCGTCAGGTGAGAGGCCATTCTAGTTATCGGTGAAGGGCACATCAGTCACCTATACCAGCATGATATCACGTTCACTTGGTGGAACCTCTTATGATTTTTTTGGACTTTGATATATATATATACTTTTTTTGAATACTGATTTTAAGGACATTTTGTGTTGTATAGGTATCCTCTCATGTAGCCGTATATATTATCCCTTGATGTTTAGTTTATTTAGCGCTGCACCATTTTTTTATATTTTGACCTAAGGGATTTGATTGATTGACCCTGGTGTCCAGCTGCTTATTGGCATACACGCGCTGATTTTTATCTTTATTCACCTTCCCCTTATGTTACAAGGATGAGGAGATGTCCTGTACTTCAGCAGAGAAGGACTGTACAGGGATTTTGTTGCAGCAAAGACAACATTTTCATCATCAACCCCACCTGGGGAGCATGAACATTGTTGATGTGCAGATGTGTGGAGCAATGTTTTAGATCACCAGCACAGGGTCTAATAACCCCAGCTGCAGAACACATAATAAAAATATAAAAAAAAGGACACCCACATCTCTTATGTTTTAAGCAACCTGACTGTATTACAATACAAATGGAGACTTCAACTAATAAGGTTGTGTCCTCAATTGTTCCAGCTGGTTTAGTCTTAATCCAGCCCTTTATTTCCTTTTACCTGTCATTGCTAAATTCTCTATAGATACAGTATGAGTGCTAGGCTCCTCCCAAAAGCCAAGAGGTAAGAGGTGTTTCCAAATTACAGACAGGTTTACCATTAACTGCTCTGGAATTCTTCCTGGTTTTCGAGTTCTGTATTGATGTGATTCTAATTTCCCTATCCACACAGGAGAAGGTACACTCTGGAAGACCATGCTGTCCCTAAAGCTTGCCTTTCTCCTACTGCTCTCCCTGGGGCACGTTTCCTGCCAGTCAGGTAAGTCCTATTTAGGTATATCATTGGCAATTTATTATTTTTCTGTTTAATTACAGCTGCAAAGTTTATTATGTGACTTTTATTAGACTATAACTTGTCTGTTTTACCTTTTTAACAGCTGATTTATTGTACTAAATAATTTTGTTATTTTGAATCATTTTGTGCTAAACTTATCTAACCAAATTCTGAAAAAAATCTTAAGGAGGGAGAGGAACCAATAATTAGGAAAAAAACAAATTGCAGTTGTTTTTTGTTGCTGCCATCACAAAGTATACCTTTACCTCCTTTCCTTGCGATGGACAGTAGGTAGTACGTTGATAGAGCACTGGACCCAGGGCAGGGACAAGGGGTGGGCAGGAGGGGCAGTTGCCCTGGGTACTGTGGTATCATGTGAGGTTGGTTGGGGGCACCACAAGGAGGTTGGGGAGAGGGCATTTGTAATGGGATGGAGAATTTGGGGGGGGGGGGGGGTGCCAGGGGATATGAATTGTTTTAGGAGGGGAAATTTTGGGAGGTGTGCTGGGAGTGGTGATTTGAGGGGATTTGTGTTGGGAGTAGAGTTGCCACCTCATCCCTTTAAACCCGAACACATATGAATTACACAGGTTCTGAGGCTAATTTAATGCAGATAAGGCACCAAGTGAGTTTAATTACCACCTTAATCAGCCACAGAACCTGTAATCCAGAACATGTAATTATTATGTGTTCAGTTTTAAAGGGATGAGGTGGCAACCCTAGTTGGGAGAAGGTTTGTGCTGGGAGGGGGAATTGTGCTAGAAAAGGTAAAATGGTAAGGGGGAGGGGATTTGTGCTAGTGGGGATGATTGGGGGTATGTGTGCTAGGATGGGAAATTTTAGGGGGGAGACACCATAAAGGATACAGCACTTACAAAGGCTACCAAACAAAAAAATGAAATTTGGGGGTAATATGTGCTAGGAAGGGGGATTTGAGGGGGGTATGCTCAGAGGGGAAATTTTGAGGCATAGAGGATTTGTACAAGGAGGGGGGGGAATTTTTTTCAGGGGTGGGGGCAGGTTCGATTTGTGCTAGGGGCATATAGGGAATGAGAAAATGTGAGCTGGGGGGGTTGGGCAAAGATTTGCGCTGGGAAATGGATTTCAGTAGGATGCGGATTTATATTGGAATGAGGGTGGATTTATGCTTAGGGGGTAAGCATGCAGATTAGCGTTTTTTTTTTTTTTTTGGGGAGGGGGGGGTGCATTTTTGCTGACACATAATGCTCATACATCTTCAAGGGGGGGGGGGGGGGGATGGCAATTTGGCATGTTCGCCCTGGGCTCTAGTCTAGATGACTTTGTCCCGGCACTGACTGGACCCAGAAGGGTAGTTCTGATTTCCGGAGGCAGCTGGATGCCAACTGGGGTATTCCAGGAGGTCTCCGGAGTAGTCAAAGGCTCATCCATACAACCAACACCACTTGCCAGGGGTGAAAGCAGTCCACGGGAAATCACTTTTGAGAGGTGGTGAGGATGAGACATATCGCTGTTTTAACTCTTTAAATGCCGCACAACATTATATGTGGTTTTGGCACAACCTTACACACTTAAATGGGACGCATGCCACATGCTGTTTGATTTTGGCCATGCCACGTGTACATCCCTGAGCGGCTGCATGCCCTTCTTTAGGTGGTGGGTGGGTGGGCAGTAAAACCTTCTTTTACCACCCCCAGGCCACCCATGTGAACAAACCCAAAGGCTGGTTCACACCAGTCCTTGCATTGCAGCGCAGCATCTGGTGTGCAGTGCGATCTGACTGAGATCAGAGCTGCGATGATGCCCTGTGCTCAGCAGATCTTCCCTTTTTTTTTTAAAAAACAAACTTGAGATGTCACACAGACCTCTCATAAAGTTCAAGTAGCAGCCGCACGGTGCAAGGCAGTGGATTGCCTCCAACCGCACTTGCGCTGAAAAAAAGTACCGAATGCAGCACTTTGTTCAGCACATCGTACCTGCACACCGTCGTAATGCAGTGGTGTGAACTGGGCACAAAGGAGACAAGGAATTTTGCCTTGTCCTTGTGGTGGGACTTCGCTGGAATAGCCAACACAGTCCCACCGCATCTGGTGTGAATCTACTCACAGAGATGTAGAAGGGCTGGGAGCGCAGAAACCGTGTAAGAGGTGGCGTCCGGAATAAGCATACATTTTTTGTTAGAACTTGTTGTCCAACCTTCTTACTGTTTATTATCAGCATATAAGCCCTGATGAATGTATGTTGAGCCTCTGAAACGTGTTGGCTTTTGTGTGACCACCTTACTGGACTTAGTTTCTGCAGCGCTCTCATTCTTTCTACTTCTTCTCCTTGCAAAGGGAGAGCAGAAAAGTTTTTGGTGCAGAACTTTTTTACCCATGCCCATTCACCCAGTCTGATGTCCTATGAGATGAAGTCATTGTTCAGCTGACAATCTTCCACCGACTCCTTCAGATTTTCAATTGAATTGAGTGCCGACAGAGCCAACCATGACTCAAATTATGCCCCATTTAACGGGAATCGGACAAAATTCAATGTGTATAGCCAGCTTAGATGAAAATACTCTGGGCACTGAAATCCCAACTCTGTAAAAATGTTCCATTTATCGCCAACAAGAGATTCCTGAGACCTATCTTCTTCCTGAACTAGGAGCATTCGGGGAGGATTCAGTTGGAAACTGATCTTGTGAAGAAATGTGAAAAAAAAATTCTACAGGACATTTAGAACGGGAGTCTCGAGTAAACAGAATCAGTTGTGTAACAAGGCAGACAAAGGCATCATTGTTCCCTATTCTTTGCCAAAGCAGTTGAATGTGGATGTATACGCATGTTGAGTTTTATTCATGTTTTTTTTTTTTGCTTGGATGGATATATATATAGAATAATAAAAGGGCCAATATACATCGTTTTCTTGGAGAAAATACTGCTGAAGACTCCCTCCAGTGCCGGTCATGTGATCAGACGCCTAGGGGAGGATGAAGCTGAGATTCAGACAAAGCAGAAAGAGAGCACTAACTTGTATACTGGTAGATCTGCAGAGGAATAGCTCCCTGAGAGTGTGACTCCCCCCCCCCCCCAATGAGTTGTACATTAATCCAGCAGCATAGGTTGCACCCCCCCCCCCCCCCCGAATGTAGACAACTGCCACTCCTGCCTATCCTCAACCTGGCCCTGAGTCAAGGAAGGGTACAACTATGACTTACATCAATATGAGTCAGTTCAGTGTTTGTTTGAAAAAGGCTAAAAGTGCAATGCTCACTTCTGTTACTCGGGGGAGGAGACATACAACCATTCTTTCCTCTTATTGGATGCACAACTCCAACCTCTGAAGTCCTGGTGTTCAATATGCTGCCTGGGGGCCACATGCAGCCTTTTGGCACTTTTTTTGCCGGGAACCCAGCAGACACTAATTCTGTGTTTCCCTTTTGCTCTGTTATGGTAATGATGTCTAGCAGCCTCTTGTATCATGTCTACAGTCTCTGACCATCTCCTGTATCATGTCTGCCGTCTCTGACCATCTCTTGTATGATGTCTGCCGTCTCTGACCATCTCTTGTATCATGTCTACAGTCTCTGACCATCTCTTATATCATGTCTGCCGTCTCTGACCATCTCTTATATCATGTCTGCCGTCTCTGACCATCTCTTGTGTCATGTCTGCAGTCTCTGACCATCTCTTATATCATGTCTGCCGTCTCTGACCATCTCTTATATCATGTCTGCCATCTCTGACCATCTCGTGTCATGTCTGCAGTCTCTGACCATCTCGTGTCATGTCTGCAGTCTCTGACCATCTCTTGTATCATGTCTGCAGTCTCTGACCATCTCTTGTATCATGTCTGCAGTCTCTGACCATCTCTTGTATCATGTCTGCCATCTCTGACCATCTCTTGAGTCATGTCTGCCGTCTCTGACCATCTCTTGAGTCATGTCTGCCGTCTCTGACCATCTCTTGAGTCATGTCTGCCGTCTCTGACCATCTCTTGAGTCATGTCTGCCGTCTCTGACCATCTCTTGAGTCATGTCTGCCGTCTCTGACCATCTCTTGAGTCATGTCTGCCGTCTCTGACCATCTCCCGTCTCATGTCTGCAGTCTCTGACCATCTCCTGTGCCATAAAAATTGGAGAAGCCGCACTAAATAGTCCCAATTGATGTATGTAGATCAGGGATATGCAATTAGCGGACCTCCAGCTGTTGCAAAACTACAAGTCCCATCATGCCTCTGGCTCTGGGTGTCATGCTTGTGGCTGTCACAGTCTTGCTATGCCTCATGGGACTTGAAGTTCTGCAACAGCTGGAGGTCCACTAATTGCATATCCCTGATGTAGATCATTGATTAAACAGCATAGATAATGTAGTTCCGTATATGAGGATAATATGAGAAGATCCTTCTCTCATTGCCACCACAGTGATTCACATCAATTAAGTGCACTGCCACCTTAAGAAAAACTTGCTTACCAGACAGCAAGCAGAACAGGCGTGTGGCTATATCCCAGCCAGATGCTCATTTGTAGTGTTGGCCACTGGACACTTAGCAACTGTGGAGTACATTCATGTCTCATTCAGAAGAGGACCCAGAAAGAAGAAACTGGCCATAGTGTAATATTGTCTCATTAGATAGAAAAAAGTATTGCACTTACATAAGTTTTAAATTTGCATGGATAAAGAGCCGGCCGGCTAAGAACAAGCGTCCATCCTCCGGGTTACGAACAGCGTGGTGACGTCAACACATACCCTCCTCCCGTTGCGTTTTGTCATAAGGTGACGTTGTCTTGGGGAATCTCCTGTGTCATGTCTGCCGTCTCTGACCATCTCCTATAACATGTCTGCAGGCTGACCATCTCCTGTCTCATGTCTGCACTCTCTGACCATCTCTTGTACCTTGGTGACGTTTGGGGGGGGGGGGTGTCACTCTTAAACCCACCATAAGAAGTGAGTTGACCACCACTGATTTAAAGTTCCAGTGTCTATCTTCTGGAGTCTGCAGAGTCCCCCCCCCCCCCGCCTTCTCCACAGCTCTGCACCCCGGCACAGGCTATGTACACTACAGCACAGCAATACTGTCACTGCTGCCTCTACAAAGTAATATCTGGGTTTTCTAAAGACATCAGGTGCACAGAATGTGAATGTATATTTTGTGCCTATTGAAGAATAATTCAGATTTTAGTTTTGCACAGTTGTACAGGCTTCTCTCTGAAATTACTTACTCTGATTTGACTGCACACTGTGTGCATTAGAAGCTGCAGTCAGACAGCGTCCCCTCATTTCCTGGCTGGATGAGGTCCATCATCATCTAGCCCTTTGCTTCCCCAACCCTACTGTCCCTGGCCTGCCTAAAGGCTGAATGAAAAAAAATCTTAGAGTGTATGGCCAGCTTAAATATAATAGGTCAGGTATTTATTACCTCTTATAGTTTACAGAGCCCCCACTGACAATGTCATCTGCTTTCCTCTCCAGAAGGACGGAATAATGTTATTCCATTATCCGCCTGGATTGTGATACGGGCTTGCAGATGACACAATCGAGTAATTCCTGGCGCCTGTGCAGTTCTTGGCTGTGTTCTCAAATGTCTGACACAGATGAGCCCCTGCTGCAGCCTCTCACCTTCTAACTTGCTGCAAAGCTGTCATCTCACATCTGTGGCCTGCTAAAATGTGGTCAAAACATCTTTGCATTGGGATCTCCTGCTCAGTTGTAGTGAAGGAAAGGTTATTTTAGGACAGGGGTGGGGGGCACAAGGGAAAAGTCCTTCAAAGAAATCATATTACAACATCTCTATTATTATAACAGAAACCTGCTGGATCCTAGTGGGGCAGCCAGGTGCAGAACATTACAGCCAGGATGAAAATCAGAGAGAAAGTTTTCACAACCTGTTTTCATTATTGCCAGTAATACCTTAATAGCCTGTAAATGGTTGCTTTACAGGAGGAAATAAAGAGGTGATGAAGATTCCTCAGTGGGGCAACGGCCTCATAGCAGTGACAGTCTTCCTCTTCCTTGTCCTCGTCTTCTATTTGGCCAACATATTTTGGAAAAAAAGATCAAAGTAAGTTGTTTTGTCTGGATTTCGGCTTAAAAAAACAAAAACGTTTCATGCACAAATGTAATACACATACACTATATTGTCAAAAGTATTGAGACACCTGCCCTTACATGCACACGCATTGTAATGGCACCCCAGTCTTAGTCCGTAGGGTTCAATGTTGAGTTGGCCCACCCTTTGCAGCTATAACAGCTTCAACTCTTCTGGGAAGACTGTCCACAAGGTTTAGTAGTGTGTCTATGGGAATGTTTGACCATTCTTCCAGAAGCGCATTTGTGAGGTCAGGCACTGATGTTGGACAAGAGAGCCTGGCTCGCATTCTCACCTCTAATTCATCCCAAAGGTGTTCTATTGGGTTAAAGTCAGGACTCTGTACAGGCCAGTCAAGTTCCTCCACCCCAAATTCACTCATCCATGTCTTTATGGACCTTGCTTTGTGCACTGGTGTGCAGTCATGTTGGAACAGGAAGGGGCCATCCCCAAACCGTTCCCACAAAGTTGGGAGCATGAAATTGTCCAAAATGTCTTGGTATGCTGACGCCTTAAGAGTTCCCTTCACTGGAACTAAGGGGCCAACCCCAACCCCTGAAAAACAACCCCACACCATAATCCTCCCTCCACCAAATGATTTGGACCAGTGCACAAAGTAAGGTCAATAAAGACATAGATGAGCGAGTTTGGGGTGGAGGAAATTGACTGGCCTGCACAGAGTCCTGACCTCAACCTGATAGAACACCTTTGGGATGAATTAGAAAAGAGACTAAGAGCCAAGCCTTCTCGTCCACATCAGTGCCTGACCTTACAAATACGCTTCTGGAAGAATGGTCAAACATTCCCATAGACACACTCCTAAACCTTGTGGACAGCCTTCCCAGAAGAGCTGAAGCTGTCATAGCTGCAAACGGTGGGCCAACTCAATATTGAACCCTACGGACTAAGACTGGGATTCCATATGCGCGTGTAAAGGCTGGCGTCCCAATACTTTTGACAATATAGTGTATGTTGTACCTGCATAGTGTTGTAACTCTGTCCTTCCGGTCCTAAGATTTACAAAGCTCTGCTACACAGCACAGTCCTGTCTGACAAACCAAGAGACCTGATGTTTTTTTTCAGTAGTTATGTAGCATCTACAGGTCTCCCTCATTTTGTAACTGGACAGTTAAAGGAGAAGCAGCACACCAATGAGCTCATCTCTCCCCTCTCCCCTCCTATCAGCATGCTTCTTGCACTATAAGCACACCTGGCTAGCTCCTTCTACAGCTTCCTTTCCCCTCTGAGCTCTGCTGTACAGTAGACTAGAAGAAGCTGATACCATGTCAAATCCAATGTACTTGTACTGCTTGCCGTATCATTTTGAATGATATTATTATTATCATACGGGATTTATATAGTGCTGACAATTTTACGCAGCGCTTTACAGCAAAAGGGCAGACAGTACAATTTAATACAGCCGGAATCGGAGAGCCCTGCTTGTACAATCTAAGATATGTTAATGAATAGAGAGCTGTATCAATTTCTGCTTTTTTATATCTGTTGGAATCTGAACTCTGCAAAAAATGGCAAAAAAACAATAACCCCAATAATCCAAACCAATAATCATTATTTGTTAAAGAAGATACCCAAATAGTCTTAACAATAGCTGAGGGCGGGGCCATCCGGTGGCGTAAACGGGTGACCCCGCCCTTCTCTGCCATGGGGGGGGGCCTCCCTGTGGCGTCAGAGGGGGTGGGGTCACCCATTTACATCACGGGTGGCCCCGCCCTCAGCTATATAAGAACTGTCACAGAGAAGAAGCGTCAGTGGGCGGGAGTCTCCCATGGAGGCGGAATGGCTTTCGGCTTTCTTTTTTTTTTTTTTTTTTTTCTTTTTCGGTCCGTCAGGCGGCGTGAATTTACATCACGGGACTTGTCCCAAGCTGTCTCTTGTCGTTTTTTTTACCATTTTTGACACTTGTTTTTGTGAAATGGTAGGGGTACAATGTACCTCATTACCAATTCACATGGGGGGGAGGCCAGGATCTGGGGGTCCCCTTGTTAAAGGGGGCTCCCAGATTCCGATAAGCCCCCCTCCCGCAGACCCCCACAACCACCGGGCAAGGGTTGTGGGGATGAGGCCCTTGTCCCTATCAAAATGGGGACAAGGTGCTTTGGGGTCAGACCCCAAAGCGCCCTCAGCCATGTTGAGGCCATGTGGCCTGGTACGGTTCAGGAGGGGGGGAGCGAACTCTGGCCCCCCCCTCTTTTCCTGCCAGGTTGCGTGCTCGGATAAGGGTCTGGTATGGATTTTGGGGGGACCCCTACGCCATTTTTTTTTAAATTTGGCGCAGGGTTCCCCTTAATTTCCATATCAGACCTGAAGGGCCTGGTATGGATTTTAGGGGGACCCCCGCGCAATTTTTTTTTTTTTGGTTCGGGGTTCCCCTTAATATTCATACCAGACTCAAAGGGCCTAGTAATGGACTGGGAGGGGAACCCATGCTCTTTTTTTCAATGAGTTTTATCTATATTGCCGAGACCCGACAATTCATTACAGCCGTGATCCGTTTTAAATGACAATTTTTCCTTTAGAAATGTCATTTTGCTGTGGTACTGTTCTAAACACGGGAAAATGTGTCACTTTAAAGGCATACTATAGACACCCCCCAGGCACGATATTTAAAGGAATATTTCATTTTTTATTGTTTCACTTTAGGCCCCTTTCACAGATGCGGACAGTATGTCCGTATTTCATCCATCCGTTTTCAGATAAAATACGGACATACATGCATCCCTATAGGATAGCGGGTGTCAGCGGATGAACATCCGCTGACACCCGATATCATCCGTCCCCGCTATGGTCTGATTCTGCAGACGGAGGAAAATCCTATTTTTCTATCCGTCTGAAGAGCAGAACGGATGAACACGGACAGACGGTCTGTGTTCATCCGATCCACCATAGGGAAGAGCGGAGATCTGACAGGGCGGTCCCTGGCTCAGCGGGCATCAACGGAGCTATCCCCGCTGAGCAAGCGGATGTTCACGGGTCGGATCAACACGGATCCGCACGTGTGAAAGGGGCCTTAAGCATTAAAAAAATCACTGCTCCCGAAAAAACAGATGTTTTTTAAAAAAAAATTTGCATTGATACATGTCACCTGGGGCAGGACCCGGGACCCCAAACACTTTTTATGACAATAACTTGCATATAAGCCTTTAAAATGGGCACTTTTAATTTTTCATGTTAGTGTCCCATAGACTTTAACGGTGTTCTGGCGGCTTTCGAATTTGCTGCGAACACCGCATATTGTTCGCTGTTCTACGAACACCCGATGTTCGAGTCGAACGTTGGGGCTCATCCCTACTCCATCCAATCTGACAGAGCTTGAGCTATTTTGCAAAGAAGAATGGGCAAAAATGTCACTCTCTAGATGTGCAAAGCTGGTAGAGACATCCCCAAAAAGACTTGCAGCTGTAATTGCAGGAAAAGGTGGTTCTACAAAGTATTGACACAAGGGGGCTGAATACAAATGTACTCCGCACTTTTCAGATATTTGTAAAACATTTTGAAAATCATTTATAATTTTCCTTCCACTTCACAATTATGTGCCACTTTGAAAATCCCAATAAATACATTTACGTTGTTGGTTGTAACATGACAAAATGTAGAAAATTTCATGGGGTATGAATACTTTTTCAAGGCACTGTATATGTAAGACACTTCCAAACATTTGTGCAGTCAGTATCATATTATTCATTCATTATCGGTGAAGTTTGCAAGGAGTGTTCCTTTCAGCTAATTGCTTGCAACATAGAAAAACAAAGGCTTAAGTGATCCATGCATAGTTTACTTAGTGGAATAGAAGGATTGTGTAATGTAAGGTACTTGTACAATGCAAAGTGGTTACACTGACACAGGCACACCCCACCCTCATAACTCCTATCTGTCTTTACTAGCCGGCCTGCATCTGTAAATTAATTCTAACTAAGGGCAGAGGACACCTTGTTGGGTGAAAAGAATCTCATGGACCACAGATCATTGATGTAACATGCTGTCCGAAAATAAGAAAAAAAAAAGAGGATGCCATTGTTGGCCTTCTCCTGAAAATACTAGTTATCTGGCTATTATGCTTATCCAGGGATGTGCCGCTAATAAGGAAAAGTGAGGTGACCGTCTCAGGGAGCACTTGGGGGTCAGCACGGACAGGGCTGCTGTTGGAAATCACAGGGCCCCATACAGCCTACCTGGCAGCCCCCCCCCCCCCCCGGCCAGAAGTGACTGAGGGCATAGATTTATCAGTCCCTTTCTTAGCAGCCTCAGCACGGTTTACTATGCTTCAGTGATAAATGGACAAAGGTGTGATTGGTAACAATCACTCTGTGTTCATTCTGGAAAGGAAGTGGCCAATAAATTATATATTTACCAACCCCTTCCCCTGCTCTCCATCCTGAGACATCCCCTTGTGTGCCCACAGTAGCTGCCGGAGGAGAGAAGCTTGTAGCACTGTGAAGGAAAGGGGTACACAGGGGGCCCGGACAGCAGATGGAAGGCGTGCATGTGCTAGAACCACTCCCCTGGAGTGCAGCTGCAGGGAGAAGCTGGCAGCATTGCCGGGGAAGGCAGAAGAGGATCGGTGTCTGCAATAAGACAGTACAGCCGGCCCTCCTACTCAGCAGGTGACTGAGCCCCCCTTTTGAACTTATGGGGTCTGGGTCTAGTACAGGAGAGCTGGCTGTACTGCCTTATCAGCAACTTTGAGCATGGGGACTGAAGTGTCTATACGGGACACTCCGTCCTCACTACAGCTAAGCATACAAAGCAGTGTAATTTGGGCTGGTTCGTAGGATGCCGGTGGATGGACCACATAGCATTATTGGTTGCTATGGTGCAGGCAGCTGCCTGCACCATAACAACCAATGATGCTGTACAACCACTTTAATATACATTGATTCAAACCACTGTCAAGTACTGGGAAGTCATTTCTCATCTGATATCTTCTGCAGATGGCAGCTCTTTGTTCTGAATGGCGTACGTGTATTTTGTTTTTCTCTAGGTCTAATCTAGAGTCAGTCTCTATGGGAAAATTTGATGATGGGGCTATTCTCAATGGCAGCGCTGGGCTTTATATTACAAGGTAAGTGTAGAAATCTTTTACTATATTTTAAAGATGAACTGCAGGCACAATAACTTCCATTTAAACCTATTCCTTAATAACCACAAGGGATATAAGTCCGTGGGTAGATGCAGCGGCAGTAAACGCTCAGTCCACTTGCAGAAAACAGAACTGTATTGAAATTGAAGTTCAGTAATGCACAACAAACCCAGCAGGAAGACAACCGACTGGGAGCATTCACAGGAGACAGTGATAAGTAGGTCTAATGCCGCGTACACACGAGCGGACTTTACGGCAGACTTTGCCCGGCGGACGGGATTTTGGTCGGACAATTCGATCGTGTGTGGGCTCCAGCGGACTTTGTTTTCTCAAAAGTTGGACGGACTTAGATTTGAAACATGTTTTAAGTTAATCCGTCGAAATCGAGTCTGGTCGAAAAGTCCGCTCGTCTGTATGCTAGTTCGACGGACAAAAAGCCACGCTAGGGCAGCTATTGGCTACTGGCTATGAACTTCCTTGTTTTAGTCCGGTCGTACGTCATCGCGTATGAATTCGATGGACTTTGGTGGATTGTGTGTAGGCAAGTCCGTTCATTCAGAAAGTCCGTCGTAAAGTCCGTCGAAAAGTCCGCCGAGCAAAGTCTGCCGTAAAGTCCGCTCGTGTGTACGCAGCATTAGACCCCATACACGCTATTTGATTTTCTTCAGATTTACCAAAACCATGTAGTGCATGGGCCTGCCTGATTGCATACATATTGAAACTCTAATGCCCTGTACACACGATCGGACATCCTGACAACAAAATCCATCAGATTTTTTTCCAACGGATGTTGGCTCAAACTTGTCTTGCATACCCACGGTCACACAAAGTCGGAAATTCCGAACGTCAAGAATGCGATGACGTGCAACACGTACGACGAGCCGAGAAAAATTAAGTTCAACAGCCAGTGTGGCTCTTCTGCTTGATTCTGAGCATGCACGGCACTTTGTGCGTCAGAATTGTGTACACACGATCGGAATTTCCAACAACGGATTTTGTCGATGGAAAATTTTAGATCCAGCTCTCAAACTTTGTGTGTCGGAAATTCCGATGGAAAAAGTCAGATGGAGCCTACACACAGTCGGAATTTCCGACAACATGCTCCGATCGCACATTTTCCGCTGAAAAGTCCGATCGTGTGTACAGGGCATTAAGGTTTGACCTCATGTTATATGGTTTTGGTAAATCTGAAGACAAAAATCTGCAGAAAATCTAATAGTGTGTATGGGGCCTTAGGAGTTCCGGCAGCGTCTGTCTTGAGGGGTGGAATGCGGCCTGGCCGGTCTGTAACCATGCGGGGAGGCTTACAGGAAGGGTGTCCTGTTCCTACTCATCTGGACCTCTCCCTGACATCAAGCACTGTCCCTGACTCTAGCCAAATGTGAAATGAGCACCAAACCCCGAAGTCAGGGTCTTAAATAGGCTCTTCCTGACCCAGTATGGATGCCAAAGTCACATGGGGTGCCAACATCCAATCAGATGATGCCTCCCTGTGACCGAGGATATCATAGAGGATCTAGTTTCCTCTTGACTTCCTCCTCCTCCACCTGCATTGCTGCTGCAGATGAGCACCACCTGCAGTGGAGAAAATAGACTGCATCTGCCTCGAAGTCCACTTAGTGTGCAGCAAACACCTTTTGCATGCCCAGTTATTACCTTGTGAAAGTAGCAGTGACCTCATCACTGTGCAGTACATAGCCTTTACAAAGAACTAAGCTATGGGAGGGACCCCACTCTATGCTGACTGTAGAAAGCTACAAGAGGGGCAGAGACCAGACCAATAGCTCTGCACAAGGAGAGAGGGCAGGCCAGGAGTCCAGTGGCCGATCATTGGTCTTCATTCCCCAGGCAGGCACTGTGAAGCATCATGTAAGAGCGGACTCCAGTTAGCAAATAAAGGTCTTGGGGATTGTTTAAAAAATACTTAGTATAGGCATGTGGTGATTTATGGATTGGGTGAGGGTGGCGTTTTTACCTAGAAGTAGACTTGTTGCTAAACTGATAAGAGTATCTTTCATCTAGCGAAGAGCCCGTTCTTCATATTCTGATGATTTTACAATTTATTTCAGATCCAGTGATGATGAACAAGTTCAGCATGCTTATGAAAATCCAGTAAAAATCACAGATAATGAACTTTCTACACCTATGTAACCAAGGCTCGGTATTGCCCATCATGTTATCATGAAATAAAGACTTTTCACCATGGAAGGAGACATAATTATCGAATAAATAGAATCAAACACCTCATCCCTCAAGATGCAGTTAGAACATATTTCTATGGATGGATTCTGCTGTATCACTTATGAGTCCTGGCGTTATGTCTTGATCCAACAAGAGTACCTATCCTAACTATTATGGAAATTCTGCATCTAGATCAACCTTTTTTAACATGGAGGAACCCTTGAAATAACTTACCAGTCTCTGGGAACCCCTATTTAAAAATGCTATATCTACAGCACAGTACATTAGCAGAATGGTCACTGGAAACCAGGGGAGTTGCTAGGTCTGCAAAAGATCTGGGGCTAGAGCCCATAGCAGCTCCTTTTTGCATGCCCGCTGGGGGGGACGGGGTGGGGGGGGGTACCAGTGGTAAGCAATTTTTCACGGGCGATGCCTGGTGTTGGCGCTTCAATCATTATGGCATAATAGTTGATATGGTGTCAGGGTGACTGAAGTGCATTATTTCTATTGTTACATTCTAATATATAATGAAGTGGTTCAACTCGCCATACTGCAGAATCAGTGGGAGCCCTGGGCGTGTCACTTGCCACATCTCTTGCCACCAGATGCAGCATGTCACTTGCCACCGTCACCTGCCACTAGATGTGGATTGTCACTTGCCATGTCGCCTGCCACCTGTGGTGGATTGTCACTTGCCACTTTCACCTGGCAGCAGATGTGGATTGTCACTTTCTACGTCTCCTACCACCATTTGGAGATTGTCACTAGCCACATCTCTTGCCACCATTTGCAAATTGTCACTTGCCACGTCACCGGCCACTAGATGTGGGTTGTCACTTGCCAACTGATGTGGATAGCCAGTGCCACCAAATGTGCATTGATGCTGCATTGGTGGCAGGCTGACAGCACTGGTCCATTTAGTGAGAGCAGGAGAGCGGTGATGCGGGGCGGGCAGTAAGAGATGATGTCACCTCGCTGCTTCCCGCCGCACCTCCGGCATTGAAGCAAGTGGGTCTGGCTGCAAAGTGGAGCTCCATGATGACCGTGCTGTGAGGGCAGAAGAGCGCCGATTTGTGGCGGACAGTGGGAGATTATGTCATCTCTCTGCTGCTCGCCGCACCTCGCTCTCAATTTGAAGAAGCCCGGCTATGAAGAGCTCACTTCTTTCCTCTCCTCCGCCTCTCTCATGCAGCCAGGCCACCTGCCGCAGCAGCCACTGGTTAGGCAGGGACCCTGCGGCAAGAGACCCTGGGCTATGGGCCCCAGATTCGGGGCTATAGCCCCAATAGCCACCCCCTAGCAACGCCCCTGCTGGAAACAATGCTCCTTATATTGGGGGTCACTGGGAAGAATCTCCATTTACAAATGGCTAAAAAAAATATCAATAGTGTCAGTGCTTACTTATCCGAGAGGCAGAAATTGCTCAAAGATTCTGCTAATGCTGGGGGACAATTTTTGCACAGTATGTTTTTGTACTTTAACAATTCAATAACATAGTACTTTTTATATAGACCCAAGCCACAACTTTTTGTCACTCGAGTAACCACTTTTCTTTACCCAGATAGTCTGTCTACTTGGGTGTCCTTATTGTGTGCAGTTGATGCTTGTGACAACACCATATAAGTGAGTGGTAAATTGGGTGAATATACTTATAAATAAAACGTGTTGCCTTTTTATGTTTTTGTTTTCTTTCAAAGAACTCCTAGCAACCTCTGGAGGACCCTAGGGTTCCATGGTTGGTAATGGCTGAGTTAGACCACATCATAGGAGTCTGATTATCAGGTCTGGTTTAATTACAATTTTACTAAATATATAATCAAAGGGACCATGACCTCTCTTGGATCCCCTGAATTAAAGCTGCAGCCTTCCAAGATCTGTGAAGTTTTGGTAGAGAAAGTAATGAAATAGCCTTCCACAATTCAGGAATAATTTTACTGGCAATGTTTGCGGTGTGTGTTATTGGTCTACGCTATTTTAGATGTTTTACCAGTACACAGGTCTTGCTGTTCTAAAGTGGAACTTTAGAAAAACTTTTTTTTTTTTGCTTTGGGTTATAATACAATGGACACTGTGCTATTAGTCTAGGAAATCAAAGCTGCTAGCACCACAATTGGCAAACTATTGTGTTACAGTAAATTTAGCACAAGTGCTGCTCTATGTAAATATGATAAGTGCTTATCACTGTCAATCTAGGTGAACCATATACATAAATGTGCATAATCTGAATAAAAACCATTGACAAATACTTAGTACATTCTCCATAAAGTGCAACGTGCATATGAAAATAAAAAGTGATGTTTGGCTATTATAGTCCAAATGTAATAAGTCCACTTAATAGTTTGATGTATTATTTGAATTTGACATGAATATCCATGTACATGCACCAAGAAGTCACTGGCTGACACCAAAAGAGGGTAAATAAGCTTACCAGCGACCATGGACTCGGATACCAGCTGTACTGAGTCAAATTAGTTGATATAGACATATATCTCCAGAGGGATGATCCATGGGGCAGCTCCAGGAGTCTCTCACCTTATCGCTATGCCAGACAGGGCCGTTTTTAACATTGATTGGATCCTGGCCAAACGTTTTCTTGGCCCCCCTCCCTTAAAATCGGTTTACTGTATCAGATCAGGCAGCAATTGCGATTGGTTGCCAGAGGTTACAGTGTATCATTACCGCTTCCTGACTGGTAGCTAGAGGTTACAGCACACATTACGGCTCACTGATTAGTTGCTAGATGTTACAACACATGGTTTCTGGTTGTTGATTGGTTGCTAGAGAATACTGTACAGCAGGGGCGTTGCTAGGTCTACAAAAGATCTGGGGCTAGAGCCCATAGCAGCGTAGTAAAGAAAGTCATACGCTTGGGCGGGCATACACATGTATATACAGCAATGTACGTGTGTGTGTGTATGTTTCCCCAGAGAGCCCCCCCACTTACATCAGGGTCCCCAGAGAACCCCCCCTTACATTAGGGTCCCTTGAGAGTCTCCCCCTTGCATCAGGGTCCCCAGAGAGCCCCCACTTACATCAGGGTTCCCAGAGGGTCCCCCTTACATTAGGGTCCCCAGAGAGCCTCCCCCTTAAACCACGGTCCCCAGAGAGCCTCCCCCTTAAACCACGGTCCCCAGAGAGCCTCCCCCTTAAACCACCGTCCACAGAGAGCCTCCCCCTTATATCAGGGTCCCAAGAGCCTCCCCCTTAAAATCAGGGTCCCCAGAGAGCCTCCCCCTTAAATTCAGGGTCCCCAGAGAGCCTCCCCCTTAAATTCAGGGTCCCCAGAGAGCCTCCCCCTTAAAATCAGGGTCCCCAGAGAGCCTCCCCCTTAAAATCAGGGTCCCCAGAGAGCCTCCCCCTTAAAATCAGGGTCCCCAGAGAGCCTCCCCCTTACATCAGGGTCCCCAGAGAGCCTCCCCCTTACATCAGGGTCCCCAGAGAGCCTCCCCCTTACATCAGGGTCCCCAGAGAGCCTCCCCCTTACATCAGGGTCCCCAGAGAGCCTCCCCCTTACATCAGGGTCCCCAGAGAGCCCCCCACTTAAATCAGGGTCCCCAGAGAGCCCCCCACATAAACGCCTCCCCTCCCCTTGGGGACCCCTGCAGAGACTCGGGGCTATGGGCTCCATATTCGGGGCTATAGCCCCAAAAGTCACCCCGTAGCAACGCCAATGCTGTACAGTAATACTGCTCACTGATTGGTTGCTAGAGGTTACAGCACATCATCTCCTCACTGAAGGGGGCATGATATGTATATGAATGTCGATTTTATTTACATATCTATGCCGCCAGATATAGTTATTGACATATGAATGCTTCTGCTATTTACATATGAATCCTGCCGCAATTTACATATGATTGCCGGTTATTTACATGTAAACACAGGGTCTGCAGGTGAGTCATCTGTACACAACAATAGGGCAGAGCTGGGCAGCATTAGTAGCAGCACTTCACACTGAGATATCAGGACACAGCACGGGACTAAAACTTCAAGGGACAAGGGAATTTAAACTGGGATAGTTGGCAAGTATGAGGCAGCTGCTTTGAGCCCCACAACAATGACAGGGCCCAGGGCAGCTGCCCCTTTTGCCCTGCCATAAAGACGGCCCTGATGCCAGGGACACCACTCTCTTGGTTACATCATGCAATTCGAACATCCATGAAAACAAAACATCTCCACATAGTGCAAAAAAACGCAATTATTGTATTTTATTCAAAACGTGCAGAACACTTACATCAGGTATGATGTTACAACGCTTATCAAATCATCCAGCAAGTATGAACACAGAAGACCTGTAGTACGCAATGGCCTAGATAGGACTCGAACCAACGTGTTTCGTCTACTTGGACATCATCTGGGCCTCCTCTCAAATGTGCTGCAGGTCTTGGGTCCCAAGAGATCTGCACACGTGGCAGTTTTCCCTCAGCTATCTGTACATGCACAGGGTTTCCCATGCAGGTGTAATCGGGAAAGTCCAAAATATTCCCTGTCTTTACACATGTGTTGTAAATCGCAAATGCGTGGTGTGCTCTCAGATGTGGACCCTGCCAGGACCTGAAGGTATAAGAGGGCAGTAATCCCCCCCCCCCCCCATCACCACCACCGCTCCCTTTAAAACAAAAAAAATGTTGTGGCCTCTGTTATTGTATATTATGTATCTGTTATAATACATATAAAAAAAAAGTAAAAAAATCAAATTCCTTCATCAATTTAGGCCAATATGTATTCTTCTACATATTTTTGGTAAATAAAATCCCAATTAGCGTATATTGATTGGTTTGCACAAAAGTTATACCGTCTACAAACTATGGGATAGACTTATGGACTTTTCTTTTTTTTTTAATTATTTTAACTGGTAATAGCTGTGAGCAGCTATTTTTAGCGGGACTGCGACATTGCGGTGGACAAATCTGACAATAAATGACAATTTTAGGGGACCAGTGACACCAATACAGTGATCTGTGCTAAAAAAAATGCACTGTTACTGTATAAATGACAATCGCAGGGAAGGGGTTAACATGAGGGGCGATCAAGGGGTTAAGTGTTTTCCCTGGGAGTGTTTTCTAACTGTGTGGGGGATGGACTGATAGGAAGAACACAGAGATCTGTGTTCCTGCTTACAAAGAACAGAAGATCTCTGTGTAACACCCTGTCAGAAAGGAGATCTGCCTTGTTTACATAGACAGATCCCCGTTCTGTCTCTCTGTGGAGTGATCGTGGGTGGCCAGCGGACATCGGTTCCACCAGCCCTGCTGATTGGCTCCCTCTCCATGCAGTAGGCGTGCCCACAGTATCCATTGCATGAAATGATGTACAGGTACATTGTTTCACGCAATAGTGCCGCCCTGCCGCAGTATATATGCGGTGGGCGGTCTTTAAGTGGTTAAATACAGTATACAGAATGTGGATCCAATGTAGTAGTGCTGCACAATGATTGCGTTCTATTGCTCTGGCAACTGAAGTCTGTCTGCCAGGACTGATTGAAAACAAAAAAACTCCATGAATGGCTGAAAAACAACTACCTGCTAAAGAGAATCTGAAGGACTGGGATAAAATAATAAAGATAGGGTACGGCAAATAGGTTAAAATGTTTTGAAAACTGAAAAATTACAAATAACTATACAAACTATGGCCAAATGTTTGTGGACACCTGACCATTACACCTATTTATGCTTGTTGGTCATCCCATTCCAAAACCATGGGCATTAATGTGGAGCCCCCCCTCCTTTGCAGCTTTAATCATCTCCAGTCTTCTATTATCGCACAGGAACCACGCACGCTGACATGCAAAATGTTATTTTTTCATTATTTAGGTTGCCAGCAGGAACATATTCTAGTCTGATGCCTTTTGCGCTAGAAACAGGACTCTCTCCATTCTTTGAGAAAGTCCTGTGCCTAGCAGGTAACATAGTTACATAGTAGGTGAGGTTGAAAAAAGACACAAGTCCATCAAGTCCAACCTATGTGTGTGATTATATGTCAGTATTACATTGTATATCCCTGTATGTTGTGGTTGTTCAGGTGCTTATCTAATAGTTTTTTGAAATTATTGATTCTCCCTGCTGAAACCACCACCTGTGGAAGAGAATTCCACATCCTAATCACTCTTATGCCCCGTACACGCGGTCGGATTTTCCGATGGAAAATGTGTGATAGGATCTTGTTGACGGAAATTCCGACCGTGTGTGGGCTCCATCACACATTTTCCATCGGATTTTCCGACGCACAAAGTTGGAGAGCTTGCTATAAAATTTTCCGACAACAAAATCCGTTGTCGGAAATTCTGATCGTGTGTACACAAATCCGACGGACAAAGTGCCACGCATGCTCAGAATAAATAAAGAGATGAAAGCTATTGGCCACTGCCCCGTTTATAGTCCCGACGTACGTGTTTTACGTCACCGCGTTCAGAATGATCGGATTTTCCGACAACTTTGTGCGACCGTGTGTATGCAAGACAAGTTTGAGCCAACATCCGTCGGAAAAAATCCTAGGATTTTGTTGTCGGAATGTCCGAACAAAGTCCGACCGCGTGTACAGGGCATGAGAGTAAAGAACTCTCTACGCAGTTTAAGGTTATGGGGGAATGCATTTTTAGACAGTTGTTAATGGAGCAGATGTCCATTGTGCTGTAGTGTATTTGTATTGTATTTTCGGACGACAACTGTACTGATTAAACGAAAATTGTCATACTTGGCTCTCGAAAGCTCTGTACTAACAATCTGATTATCGTATGATCGAATCGAAAGCTGTATTTTTTGTTTGATTTTCGGATCGTGTGTATGGACCATTAACATGGTAATAAACCCAAAAGCAAGCATTTATTATATTGCAACTTACTAATTCTTTAATGTGGCTGCATTTGTTTTCTTCTTTGGCTTTCTTTCTTTTATTTTCACCGGGTGATCCAGCTAGTAAGTCTGTTTTTCAAAAGAACAAGCTGTCCTGCAGATGTATCAGTTACAGGGAAGAAACAAATATTTACTACTGACAGCGATGCTTACAATGATCAGCTTTTAATTATTTACGTAAAACCTTTATCTCAAAAGAAAAAAAACTGTTGCTGTAACTGATCATAAAGCAGTGTATTCTGACAGTGGGGGAGTCCCGCTGTCAAAATACAAAGACACAGGCCCAGTACACTGTGAATGCAGGCTGGTGCTGGAGTTGGAAGGCGATCATGTTGGGACACTGTACAAGGAAACAATGCCTTCTATAAGTACAACCATAGTTAATGGATTGCATGGCCAGTGAGGCGTATTGAAGCAGTCACTGCCCTTCAAGGCAGCCAGGGTGGTGCTGTGCACCTATGCTGGGTGCGCCTTTTCTCATGCCAAGTAAAAGCAATTGTAAAGGAAAAAAATGTTTTTTACTAAAAATAACAAACCTCTCTATACTTACCTGCTCTGTGCAATGGAATTACACAAAGCAGCTCGAACCTCCTCTTCTCGGGTCCCCTGCTGGCACTTCTGGCTCCTCCTCTCTGTCCAGTGCCCCCACAGGAAGCCACTTTACATGGGGGCACACATGCATGCTTGTTCCTGAGCCCCACTGCTGCGTCCATTGACGCATACAGCGATACTCGACAACCCCCCCCCCCCCCCCCCGGGCTCCATTGTCTCTGGCTTTGATTGACAGCACTGGGAGCCAATGGCTCCCAGTGACCCAGCAAAGCCAGTGAGACCAGGAAGTAAGGGGAGGGAAGAGCTTCAGATGTGCACAGCGCTGGATCGAATGAGGGCTCAGGTAAGTATGCCTAAACATTTTTTACCTTAATTCAAGGAATGCATTTAGGTAAAACATGTTTAGGCTTTAGAACCACTTTAAGGCCCGGTTCACACTGATGCGAGTTCATGACGAATGTGATGCATCAAAAACACTTTAAATTCGCATGTCATCCCTAAAGTCATTGTTTTCAATGACGGTTGCTCACATACATGCGTTGCGATTCCTCTACAAATGCGATGCGATTAAAAAAGGGGGCTTGTGCGAGTTTACTGCGTTGCGAATTTAGTCTCCATACACATCAATGTAAATCGTTATTGAATCGCATTGAGGGTTCACATATGTGCGAATTCCACCACACTACTCTCCACAAAAAACAGGAAGTACACAGGAAGTTAACACCTTTTTTTTTTTTTTTTAAATTATGATTTCATTGGCTAGAATATCAATCACAGCTATGTCCAACTCCTGAAATTCGCGGTAAAATTGCGGTAAATTCACACCTCACAAAGGACAAAAAAACAGAACAAAATCACAGCGCATCAGTGTGAACCGGGCCCATGGATGAGTCTGTGGTGGTCTGCACCTTCTTTACAGCATATAGGGAAGGTCCATCTCTGGTCCTAATATCCATATTGAGGCCATCTACAGAATATGCTTTCCTATTTACGGTATTTACTAAGGCTAGCAGCATCGGGATTAAAAATAGTTAAAGTTTTAAAATCACAACATAACTACTGAGGGCAAATTATTTGATACAAAAACACAAAGACCTCCCTGGCACTCAGAAGCCATTTAAAGCCTATTTCAGTAAAACCCACCTTAATTTCACTCTCCTGCATTGACACCAATGCATTTCATCCCAAGCTAAAACTCTCAGTTTTGTTGATCTCTAATATGTAGAACTGAAAACAGTTGTCAAAACCTTACACTGTGCAGTTACAACACAACAGTAAGTGGACCACAAAATCATATGCACAGCGGTAAAACGGTAAGTGCTTAATGTGTGTACTGAGCTGTGTGACTGCCATTACAAAGTTATTTATTTCCAGGCAGAAGTTCAGGTTAATACCATGTCTACTCTATAGTCAATGTTTTGCTTAGATACTCAATACATCTGTTAATAATAACTTTGGTATCTTCAAACTTCCCGGCTGTCTCAGCACTTTCCTCTAGCTTTACAAACACATCAGTTTCATGGACTTGTAATAGCCAATCTTCTCTTGTAGGCAAAAACACTTGCTATAAAAGCTTGACCAGGCCAAAGTCGGGACCCTTCGGGGTAAGATCGGGCTATATTAAGATTCAACTCAACTCTCAACTCAAAGTTCAAGAGTGGTTAAGTTAAAAGCCCATAACTTGTCACCCTGGCCAGAGGATCATTTTACGTTCCACTGTTGCAAGCCTGCCAAGGCCTGGGGGTTCTTAATAGAAAACATAGGCTGAGGCTTGGGTGGCAGGGTCAGTTAAACATCCCAAAGTATAATAAAAGGTTCCAGACCTATATTAGGCCAAAAAGTTGTTTGGCCAAGTCTTTCTAATTTTGCTATTTGTGTCCCATTGGAGAGATTTCCCTTCATGTTCTGTCTTATAGACCCAATAGGAAGTGGGAAGACATATCTCCAAATTGGGGGGAATGAATTTTCAGACAGTTGTTAGTGGAGCAGATGTCCACACTGGAAAATTTCCCATCTGTTCCTGTTCTGGTGATGACTGGATGTTTCCCTTATGCCACGTACACACGGTCGGACTTTTCGGCTACAAAAGTCCGACAGCCTGTCCGACAGACTTTCGACAGACTTTCGACTGACTTTTGGCGGACTTTCTTACGAACGGACTTAACTACATACGATCACACAAAAGTCCGACGGATTCGTACGTGATGACGTACACCGGACTAAAATAAGGAAGTTCATAGCCAGTAGCCAATAGCTGCCATAGCGTGGGGTTTTTGTTCGTCGGACTAGCATACAGACGAGCGGATTTCTGGGTCCGGCGGAGTTACGACGTAAAGATTTGAAGCCTGTTCCAAATTTAAAGTCCGTCAGATTTGCGACTGGAAACGTACGCTGAAGGTCCGGTGAAACCCACACACGATCGGATTGTCCGCCGGATTTGGTCCGTCGGCGTCCGTCGGACAAGTCCGGTCGAAAAGTCCGACCGTGTGTACGCAGCTTAACTTTCACTGCCTGGAAAAAATGGACAGGACAATAAGAGAGGGTGAATCTCCATGGAAGGGGAACAAACAGTAATAAGAATATGACAAGGGTCCTAAATCTTTTTTACTTCATTCAAAACTAATTTTAAAAACATTTTACTTTAGATACAGCTGCAAAAAATGGTGAGGCTGTGCATGGTAGCCAATCAGTTTCTAACTTCAGCTTCTTCAATTATGCTTTGACAAAAAAAAAACTGGAAGCTGATTGGTTTCTATGCAGAGCTGCATCAAATTTAGCACTCTCCAGTTTAAGTAAATCAACCCCTTTAAGTAGCTATGCAGCTGCCTTTTATGGCAAAAAAACAATAACCCCCAATAATCCAACCCAATAATCATTATCTGTTAAAGAAGATACCCAAACAGTCTTAACAAGTACCAACTGTCCAAAAAAGTTTGGATAATGACACAAGGAGGATGATTGTTAGGATAGTGGTTAGGATGTAAAACACCAGTTATTATGAAGCTGGTGATGATGAAGATGAGGGTAATACACTATATTTTCAAAAGTACTGGGACACCTGCCTTTATACACACATAAACTTTAATGGCATCCCAGTCTTAGTCCATAGGGTTCAATATTGAGTTGGCCCACCCTTTACAGATATAACCGCTTCAACCCTTCTGGGAAGGCTGTTCACAAGGTTTAGGAGTGTGTCTATGGGAATGTTTGACCATTCTTCCAGAAGCGCATTTGTGAGGTCAGGCACTGATGTTGCTTTGTGCACTGGTGTGCAGTCATGTTGGAACAGGAAGGGGCCATCCCCTTCATGAAATTGGCCAAAATGTCTTGGTATGCTGATGGCTTAAGATTTCCCTTCACTGCAACTAAGGGGCCAAGCCCAAGCCCTGAAAAACAACCCCACACCATAATCCCCCCTCCACCAAATAAATAATTTGGACCAGTGCACAAAGCAAGGTCCATAAAGACATGGATGAGCGAGTTTGGGGTGAAGGAACTTGACTGTCTGCACAGAGTCCTGATCTCAACCCGATAGAACACCTTTGGGATGAATTAGAATGGAGACTGTGAGCCAGGCCTTCTCAACCAACATCAGTGCCTGACATCACAAATGCGCTTCTGGAAGAATGGTCAAACATTCTCATAGACACACTCCTAAACCTTGTGGACAGCCTTCCCAGAAGAATTGAAGCTGTTATAGCTGCAAAGGGTGGACCAACTCAATATTGAACCCTACGGACTAATAGGGCGTACACACGGTCGGACTTTTTTCGGACATTCCGACAACAAAATCCTAGGATTTTTTCAGACGGATGTTGGCTCAAACTTGTTTTGTCTACACACGGTCGCACAAAGTTGTCGGAAAATCCGATCGTTCTAAACGCGGTGACGTAAAACACGTACGTCGGGACTATAAACAGGGCAGTGGCCAATAGCTTTCATCTCTTTATTTATTCTGAGCATGCGTGGCACTTTGTGCGTCGGATTTGTGTACACACGATCGGAATTTCCGTCAACGGATTTTGTTGTCGGAAAATTTTATCTCCTGCTCTCCAACTTTGTGTGTCGGAAAATCCGATGGAAAATGTCCGATGGAGCCCACATACGGTCGGAATTTCTGACAACACGCTCCGATCGGACATTTTCCTTCGGAAAATCCGACCGTGTGTACGGGGCATAAGACTGGGATGCTATTAAAAGTAATTTAAAGGCAGGTGTCCCAATACTTTTGACAATATAGTGTTTATGAAAGAATAAGAACCAAACACTCAATATGAAAAATGAAGACATTTTAATGAAAAGTACTGGCTGATCTGCTCAGGAACTGGTGACTGATCTTTAAATTCCTGATCTCCTCACTCTACTGGTGGCTCATCATCCATACAGAGTATCAAGTGGCAGTATACCCACTCATAATAAATTATTGCTAGCTTTTGAACCTAGATACTGTCAAGAAGATATAATTTCCCTGATAAAGGATTTGGCAATTCACTTACCACCACGGGCCCCAAAAGTGGGGATTATATCTACCCAAAACTGTAGCATCAGTTTAGGCCGTTTGCACTATTTCTTTCACTGACACCAATGATGAGGCGCCATTCCTCCCAATGACATCAATGATGGGGCACTATTCCTCCCACTGACACCAATGATACAGCACTATTTCTCCCACTAATATCAATGCTGGGGCACTCTTCCTCCCACTGACACCAATGATGGGGCACTCTTCCTCCCACTAAAACTAATGATGGGGCACCATTTCTTCCCATGATACCAACCATGAGTCAATAACCCCCAAAAATTCCAATGATGGGGCATTTTCTACTCCCACCGGCCACAGTCCAGCCATACATAGTTACATGGTTATTAAGGTTGAAATAAGACACCAGTCCATCTAGTTCAACCTGAGTGAGTGTGGGTGCGTGTCTACATTTGTCCCTATCCCTGTACATTGTGTCTCATTAAGATGCTCATCTATTATATTATTATTTTTATTTAAGGTACCCATATATCGCCACCAATTTACGCAGCGCTCCACACATACATCGCACACTCCCGGTCCCTACCCTCAAGGAGCCCACAATTCAAGGTCCCCAACTCATATTCATATACTAGGGACAATTTTTGAATTAGAAGCCAATTAACCTACCAGCATGTTTTTGGAGCCATCTTGAAGTCTGAAGGACTGGCCCTTCATTTAGAAAGTTTGGAGACCCTCAGTTTAGGCCATACTAGCCCTTAGCTGCTCTTCAAGATACAGTTATTATTTCTCAAGTACAAGACAAGCCGTTACTTTATCACCCCTCCAAGTAGAAAAACGGTTTGAAAGCTCATATCTACAGATACTATCTTTGTACTAAACTTTGTTGCCAAACTTTAACGGATCCAGGCTCCATGTCATGTAATATCAGTTGCAGTGAGACAGTGTCCGCGGCTTGTCGCTTTTTTTTTTTTTGGAGAGATAAGACCAACCGTTCCGATCCTCTGACCTGATGGTGAGACTCAGTACTAGGAACAAATGACAACTGTATAATTTGATATTGATGTTCAGAGTGGCAGAGAAATGAGAACTATTCCTCTCTCCCCATCAGGGATGGCTGTGGGAGCCCCGCTGACTCTAAACCCAACATTACACAGTGCTGGAGGTTGTTGCTTCAGCCTCATTTGTTGCCAGCTCTGTAGGCTGCCGAGTCACTGGTGGCAATCAGCCTGCAGTATCAGCATTATCGCACAGACCTGGCGTGTGCATTGTAATGATAGGGGGGCTTGGAGGCTCCTAACAGGAAGATGGGAATTGTGCAAGTAACTTCTTGCTGAGACAGCCACTGATACCATGTACAAGGCAGCCCTTGAGAGACTGCCGGGCCCCCCAGATAACATCACTGGCTGATAATGTAATGTTTTGTAATACAAACTGATGAAAAGGTGAAGAGATTAGGAGAAAAAAAAAGTTGATGAATGATACAGTCATTAGCATAACACTTCTGATCTTTAAAGGCAAAGCGTGTTTGTTTTTAGCAGGTACATCTGCAGAGCTATTATTGTAACTAGGGTTGCACCGATATTGTTTTTTTAGTACCGATGCTTCAAGTACCGATACTCTTGGTCAAATACTCACCGATACCGAGTACTAATGCCTGTACAATTTGAGCCCATGCAAAATGATTGTGCTTGAATCGCACTCTAAAGAATCGCATGCGATTTGAACAGGAAAGGGATGCCACTCCAGTCCGAATCACATGCAGTTTCGCGCATCGCTCCTGTGTGAACCCATATGGCAAGCCTGGGTTTGCACAGGAGCGGTGGGGGAAACCTGTCTAAATGTAATTATTCATGAGACATTTGTGTTTTTTTTTTTTTGCCATGCATTATTGTAAATAAAGTATTTCATATACAGATTCCTAACTGCTCCTTTTAGTGGTCATCCGTATACCAGGAATTGTGATTAGCGCACAGTAGCCATTCTCAACCTAGGTTTCCTTCCACAATTGCTAGGGGTTCCATGAGCTGTGGTTGATTGGCCTCCAATTTGATGGTGCCTGCATAGTTCCCAGGCCAACACCTCTTGACAGAACCAAGTGGCATGCCACCAATGATCTTTCTAGCTGGGTGGTATTCTAATCACCGCTGTAAGGAGGGTATTCTTTCTAATGACCACCAATGGGGCATTTGCCCCACTAACCCCCCCCCATGCATTATTTTTAGCAGGGGTTCCTCTACACCTGAAAATTATTTAAGGGTTCCTGTGGGGTCACCTGTATACCAGGAATTGTGATTAGTATACAGCAGGAATTCTCAACCTAGGTTTCCTCTAGAGCAGGGGTCTCAAACTGGTGGCCCTCCAGCTGTTGCGAAACTACAAGTCCCATGAGGCATTGCAAGGCTGACAGTTACAAGCATGACTCCCACAGGCAGAGGCATGATGGGACTTGTAGTTTTGCAACAGCTGGAGGGCCACCCGTTTGAGACCCCTGCTCTAGAGATTGCTGGGGTTCCATGAGCTGTGGTTGATTGGCCTCCAGTTTGATGGTGCCTGCATAGTTCCCAGGCCAACACCACTTGGCAGAACCAGTGACATGACACCAATGATCCTTTTAGCTGGGTGCCACTTTGACCACTGCTGTGAGGAGGGCAATTGCCCCTCTGACCCCCCCCCCCCCCCATGCATTATTTTTAGCAGTGATTATCCTACACCTGAACCACAAGGTTGATACATAGCCTTATAGAATGCTGTGTTCGGTGATATAAACATATTAATACCATCCCCAATCCAGCCACCATTAAATGGTGTGAATGGAGGAATCGCCACTGCCGACTGTTGTACTCAGATAGCACCTGAAGCTGTCCGAATACCTGTATAGTGACTGCATCTCCTTGAATGCAGTTTCTGTTCCTCTGACAATTTTACACCTGGCTAAGTCGATTTTTCAAACAAAGTTTGCTACCCAGGGCCACCCATGGTTTGAGTTTCATCTCATTCAGCAGTCATTGACTGAAGTTTGACCCATGCATGCCTAGCCTTATTCTATAGAAAGCCATTGGTTTGGCAAACAATTGCTACTTTTAATGATTAGTCAATGATCCTTTTAGTAGAACAGTTTGTGCTACTTAAAAATCTCCTCTAGCCTGTCGCCAGACCGTTCATTTCAGCAAAAAACTTCCCATAGGATTATATGTGTGTTGTGCACTCCTATAGATAGGCTGCTAAGTTACATTTAGTTTTTTTGGCTTTACTGCAGTCATTGGAGCACTAATCAATTGTTTTTGCCTGTTCAAGGTTTTCCAAGCTGGTGTTTGATTTCTCTTACCTGTTTCCTGGAAAAAAACTTCCAGAATATAGGGCAGGGAGAGTCAAATGACCAGAATGGATATTTATCATGCTCCAGCCAATCCCTGGAAGGAGGCATCCAGAAGTTGGCTGGGGAGGTGATAAACATGTGGGAGGTCCGGGCAGAGTGTTCTTTCCTCTCCAGGGAAGGCTCCAGTTCTCTGGCTCCGTGGGAAAAAAAACTAAACTGAACCAATGTAAAGCTGACCAAGCACTAGTAGAATTTTGTTCAAAATTTTTGATTTTAAAGTGATTCTAAAGGCACCTTTTAAAAAAAATAAAAAACGGTATACTTACCTACTCTGTGTAATGGTTTTTGCCCAGAACAGCCCCGATCCTCCTCTTTATGGGTCCCCCGCTGACACTCCTGGTATCTCCCCCCTGCCAAGTGCCCCCAAAGAAAGCTGCTTGCTTTGGGGGCACTCGTGTGTGCTCGCTCCTGAGTAGGCTCTGTGTGTCACTTGCCTGATGAAGGGGCCCTGCGTGGCTCCAAAACATTGCTTTTTGTGTACCATGTGATAATAAAGCTTTGGACTCGTCTTGAGGAATCCTTTATGTGCCGATGACATTTCTTCATATTGGCACACAGAGGACAGCTCAGCCTCAGCCCCCTCTCTCTCCTTTCTGGCTGTGATTGACAGCAGCAGGTTCCAATGGCTCCCACTGCTGCTTTTCTGTCCAATAAGGAAAGAGAGAGTCGAGAGAACCTCTGCTCTCATTCACATTACTGGATCAAGATAGGGTTTAGGTAAGTATTTAGGGGAAGCTGGGGCGGGGAGCTGCATGCATTAAGGTAAAAAAGCCTTGTACCTTCAGAACCACCTTCAGAATGTTCGTTCAGTTTTCTAATCGTTAGTGGGGTCAAATCGCTGCTCATTTTTGAGCACAGTGATGAGAAAATTTGAAGGAAAATTTTTCTTGAACAAATGAATTTCTAACAGTAAATGTGTTTTTTGTTCAGGAAATCAGATTCATTCCAAACTCAAATGTTAAAAGCAAATGAAAAGTACTTTAAAATGAATTGAAGAATATTCATATAATTGTACTTTTTAATAACCAGCTTCGTATGCAATTAGGATGGTTCCTGGAGTTCAGCTTTAACTTTTTGTCCTGGGATAAGGCTCAGAGACAGATGGCTGTGCATGCAGATGACACTTCTGGGCACATTGCAGATATCAGAGTGTATCATTACCTCTAAAGACAGCTCTATCTGAAAGTCATAAAACTGCTCCTACTGTCTGCCGACTTGTAAGAAAAGCTAAGAGTATTGAGCAACCACCAGCTACTGTATATAGATGGAGCACAGCAGGTACCAGACAGCAGACAAACACTCCCGATTAACTCTCAACTGTCAGCAAAGTGCTAGGAGATAAGAGGAGATAACGAAACACATAAGGAGATGGCACAGAAAGAGTCAGTCCTCACTCCAGGTTGTGAGTTCACCTAATGATACCCACACATACTGCAGAGGTACCCAGAGTGCCTTCAAATAAACGTCAGACGATCTAGCGGTATGACGGCCACGCTCTGCTCTATACATATATAATTACACAATAATTATAATTATACAATCACGATAGGACCCAAGAAATAGGTTGTCATATTAGTGGCAGCACAGTGGCTTAGTAGTTAGCACTTTTGCATTGCAGCACCAGGGCTCTTGGTTCAAGTCCTCACCAGGATGCATGGAGTTTGCATGTTCTCCCTGTGCTTGCATAGGTCTCCTCTCACACTCCAAAGAGGTAGCTCACCTCCTTAAGGGCCGAAGATGAACTGGTATCCCCCACCCTGCACAGTCAGGCACACCCAATTTGCACAGGCACTTCAGAGTCAGAGAACAGTCTGTGAATTTGTTTTTCTGTTTATTGAGGGTTAACAACTTGGATAGGGGTGAGAGGTTATAGGATGCCCACTTGACTTCAACAAAAAACTTTAGGGACAACTCTTCCTATATACAGTCTCTATATACAGCTCCAATTTTTCCTCCAGCACTCACTTGCTTGCAGAACTTAACTGGATCACCGTGAAGACCTGACAGTCACTCAGTCAGATTAGAAGCAATGGCCCATTACAGGCAGGAACCCGAGGCCCCTTGGTTGTGTAGCAAGGATTTACAGTGTCCAGCTTGTATCACTCCTGTGGCTGCTAATCCCATCACCACCTTTTCAGATACTGCAAACCCACCTGGCTGCAGCTGCCCCTTTCACTAGGCTAACTTCTCCCCACAGTCCTTCAGACTGACTTTTACCAGCCCACCCGGCTGACTCGTAGATCTTCTAGTAGTGTTGACCTGCTCCCGCTGTTCTCTCTCCTTTCTAATGTGCCTCTAGGAAGGGCTTCCTCTGTGTGTTTTGGTAGGATCCTTCCAGCATCCGAGCCCGGCCCAAGGAACCACCCCCAGACCAATGGCGTCCCTAGGGGGGGGCAGAGGGGGCCCTGACCCCCCCAACATTATGCTGTGCCCCACCATGTGCCCCCCCCCCAAAAAATTTTTTTTTTTTAATTTTTACAAAAAATCAATGTCTTAGAGGGAGAGAGTCCCCAGTCAGCTCCTGCGGGTGATTCCTCCCCCTTCCCCTGCTCGCTGACACTGCATAATGCGAGCGCTCACACAACCACAGCTGCCCGATCTGCTCCTTCACCTGCATCCTCATTGGCAGGGAGAAGAGCGAGTTTCAGGAAGGACTCCACCAGGACTCTCAGTTACTGGGAAAACAGACTGATTTCTCCCATCCTTAGGACAGGAGAACCAGCCTGTAAATTCCAAGAGATGCCAGACCAGCGCTGTCAATAGCAGGGGCAGGACAGCAAGAGGAGGCTGGGGAACCCCACAGTGGCAGAACACCAGGGCCCAGGGGCAAGACAACCTTTGCAACCCTGATAGTTCTCCCACTGCTTTGGATCCTTATATTTTCTTGGTATGCTGGTGACATATATCTCTTGTTTTCTGCCACCCTGGGGGGCCCCAATACAGTAGGAAGGGAGCTCACTGCAGAACATGTGAAAGGGCCGTTGTGGGGTCGTAGTAAAGGGCCCCAGTATATATATATATATATATATATATATATATATATATATATATATATTTTATAGTTGCCCCCCTACTTTTGTCCCTGTCCCCCCATGTGCCCCCCTAAATTTGAAAGCTGGAGACGCCACTGCCCCAGACTAGAGCACCCTCGAGGGGCACCAACAGCCTCCTCAACACTCCATCTTCCACCTGACTCCCCCTCTGGCATGACTCATGCCTATTTATGAGGTGGCCCGCCCCCTGCCAGCCCTTTACTGGGGGGTTGGCTGAGGCCCTCATTAATATTCCAAGTAGCTCCTCATAACCTCCACCCACTATGTCTAGAGCATTCTCCATTGTCCCAGAAAACAGGGGGAGGAACCAGAGAGGCTGCTAGGATGAGTCATCCAGCCCTGAGTCACTGAACCCTGACCCAGATTCACAACTCAGACCTAGCCCTCAGCCAACTAAATTTACCTACTCTAACATCTAGTACGCAGACTAGAGGGTTCTACACTGGTAAGTCGATTGGCTCATTCTAAAGTTGGCCCTACTATGGTATTCTATTTAGCATACCCAAGGTGGCTGCCTCACCATCTACCCCAACAGTAGCTCTAAATATTAGAATGGAGCACCAGACTAAAACCAGATAAAAGTGTCCAAGATCATGTTGATTGTTGTTAAAAAAATAATAATTATAAAACAGCCAACTTGTTTCGGTAGGGCAACACCGCTCCCCCTTCATCAGAGATCAACACAGGATAAAACAGTGATTTGTACAGATGTATATTACAACCACTACTAAACTCTCCACATGGAGTAACAACTTGATGGCAGTTGCTGAGCAGCAACTGTGATTTGCAGCTGTGATATGACTGCCTGTTGGAGGTTGGCTACATCCATTCTCCATGGTCCCACTGTATGTAGGAACGTAGCCATACTTTCTTGCTTGCTCCCAAGATAGAGCAGTGCACATGACACAAATGAATGTGCACTGCTTGTTCCAAAGAAAGTGGAGGGAAAAAGAGAGGTTTGGGAGTTCACGGAGGACATTCGAATTCATCTATTTTTCCCTGAGCCGTCATTTGGCGGTGACGTATGGTGGGTGGGGTCGGTGTCAACTGATTTTTTTTCCCTTGCTGGTTGGCTGCCATCATTCATTGTGATTGATGAGGACTTTGCTAGATGATGTAATTGACGATGGATCTACATTGGGGGGACAGTTTTTTTTTTTTTTTAAAAAGCACTTCCCAAAAACAGTTTTTTATGGTTTTATTTACATTTGACATTCTTTTGGTGAATAAGTAGGGGTACACCCATTCACATGGGGAGGGGGGGTGCTGGAATCTGAGGGCCTCCTCATTAAAGTGAGCTTCCAGATTCCGATAAGTCACCCTGGTACAGACCTAAGGTTGTGGAGAAGGGGCCCTTGCTCTCATCAACATGGGGACATGGTTCCTTGCCAGGGGAGCCCTCTGGCAAAGCCCCCCCCCCCCCATATCAAGGGCATGTGGCCTGGTATGGTTAAGGAGGGAGAGGGCCACATGCTATTACACCCCCCTCATTCCTGCATGCTTGGATAAGGTTCTGCTATGGAATGCTATGGCGTGGGGTCCTCCCTCAAATCTATACCAGACCCAAAGGTCCTGGTATGAATTGTGGGGGGACCTCCAAACCGATTTTCTTTCTTTCTTTCTTTCTTTCTTTCTTTCTTTCTTTCTTTCTTTTTTTTTTTTACTGACAGCTCATTTGTTTGCATTCTGCTGTCATCTGGGAATCCCCTGGCTGACCACAGAGATGAGTCACTGGTTGTAAGGATGCTGATGAGTACCAGCTCCTTACATTAATGGCTCATCCCTGCTGCCAGTGCAGAAATGAGTCACTGGTTCTTAGGAAGCTGCCGGGTGCGGCTTCTTAACAACCAAAGTCTCAGGCAAAAACACACTAAAACGCATGTACATGCACTTTTAGTGCATCTTCATTGAAGTCTATGGGGCACAAAATCATGCTGCATCACTCCAAAGTAGCAGAGGTACCTTCCCCAAAGACGCATCGCAGTTGCGTTGCATTGATGTGGATGGGCACCATTGAAATCAATGCAATTTCCACTGTCATGCGATTGTGTGCGACTCAGGTCACATCTGAAATCGCACTAGTGTAAGCCAGGCCTTAGATCTACCAAGCATGTAGTGCAAGGGTCTGCTTGATTCAGTGCAAATTAGGTAGTTTAGGTAGGTCCTCATATTAGAAAGATAGCTCTAAAGCTGATTGTACAGTCAGACTCTGACATGTATAGTGAGACTTGGATCTACCAAACAACTATCTAGTACAAGGGTATGCCTGACTGGATTCCGACGATTTTTTGGATAGTTTGGGTAGGTCTTCATATTACATTTTTTTTGGTAAATAAAAAGTTGATTGTACAATTATGTACAATCTTTATGATTACATTTTTTTATTTCCAAAACTTTTTTTTTTGTAAATGTATTTAATTAACAATACTTCATGATTAGATTTATTTAATGTATGTAGAATTATTTCCACATGTGTATTTTAATAACATATTTATCTGTTTGCCTGAAGTTTTGCTTTAAATGTCAATTTCATGATAAAAACTAGAAATTAAACACCTACACTAAGAGGTGTATTTATAAAATGTTATATAGCTGTTCATCCATCGAAACTGCATGTTAAATTGTTCTATGTGACTGGGGAAAAATTGAATGTTCTCATGCTACATTCTCTGTCATTTGAAGGTGTGAATTGGGAAAATACCACATTATGGCCAATAGATGGAGCTGAATATCAAAGGAATTAAGTATGATCCTCAGCGCCATCTAGTTGCCGCTGACTATCATAAAAAATAAGTATGCTACTGAGCGCCTTCTAGTTGTTGCTGATCATCATAAGAAATAAATATGCTCCTGAGCGCCATCTAGTTGCTGCTCATTATTATAAGAATTAAATATGCTCCAGAGCGCCATCTAGTTGCTGCTAATTATCTTAAGAAATGAGTATGCTTCTCAGCGCCATCTAGTTGCTGCTGACTATCATAGGAATTAAGTATGCTTCTCAGCGTCATCTAGTTGCAGCTGACTATCATAAGAAATAAGTATACTCCGGAGCGTCATCTAGTTACTGATTATTCTAGGAAATAAATATGCTCCGGAGCGCCATCTAGTAGCTGCTCATTATTATAAGAAATAAATATGCTCCTGAGCACCATCTAGTTGCTGCTCATTATTATAAGAAATAAATATGCTCCTGAGCGCCATCTAGTTGCTGCTCATTATAATAAGAATTAAATATGCTCCAGAGCGCCATCTAATTAATGCTAATTATCTTAAGAAATGAGTATGCTCCTCAGCGCCATCTAGTTGCTGCTGACTATCATAGGAATTAAGTATGCTTCTCAGCGTCATCTAGTTGCGGCTGACTATCATAAAAAATAAGTATGCTACTGAGCGCCTTCTAGTTGTTGCTGATCATCATAAGAAATAAATATGCTCCTGAGCGCCATCTAGTTGCTGCTCATTATTATAAGAAATAAATATGCTCCTGAGTGCCATCTAGTTGCTGCTGACTATCATAGGAATTAAGTATGCTTTTCAGCGTCATCTAGTTGCGGCTGACTATCATAAAAAATAAGTATGCTACTGAGCGCCTTCTAGTTGTTGCTGATCATCATAAGAAATAAATATGCTCCTGAGCGCCATCTAGTTGCTGCTCATTATTATAAGAAATAAATATGCTCCTGAGCGCCATCTAGTTGCTGCTGACTATCATAGGAATTAAGTATGCTTCTCAGCGTCATCTAGTTGCGGCTGACTATCATAAGAAATAAGTATACTCCGGAGCGTCATCTAGTTACTGATTATTATAGGAAATAAATATGCTCCGGAGCGCCATCTAGTTGCTGCTCATTGTTATAAGAAATAAATATGCTCCTGAGTGCCATCTAGTAGCTGCTCATTATTATAAGAAATAAATATGCTCCTGAGCGCCATCTAGTTGCTGCTCATTGTTATAAGAATTAAATATGCTCCAGAGCGCCATCTAGTTAATTCTAATTATCTTAAGAAATGAGTATGCTCCTCAGCACCATCTAGTTGCTGCTGACTATCATAGGAAATAAGTATGCTCCTGAGCGTCATCTAGTTACTGATTATTATAGGAAATAAATATACTCCGGAGCGCCATCTAGATGCTGCTCATTGTTATAAGAAATAAATATGCTCCTGAGCGCCATCTAGTAGCTGCTCATTATTATAAGAAATAAATATGCTCCTGAGCGCCATCTAGTAGCTGCTCATTATTATAAGAAATAAATATGCTCCTGAGCGCCATCTAGTTGCTGCCGATTATCATAGGAAAGAAGTGTGCTCCTGAGTGATTATTGATATTGATTATTATAGGAAATAAATATGCTCTAGTTGCTGCTGATTATCATAAGAAATATGCACGTGAGCACCATCTAGTTGTGGCAGACTATTATAAGAAATAAGTACGCTCCTCAGCGCCATCTAGTGGTGCTGACTATTATAAGAACAAAGTATGCTCTTGAGCACCTTATAGTGGCCAAAATGCAGTACTTACCCCATTCAAGCATTTGAATTGCACAGAATATAGCCCGGAAACAATTGATTTTGCCACATTTGCACAGAACAAATTTACATGCAGTTTCCATTAAAACATTTTTTAGAAATACATTCAGTCGTACAGGTTAAACAGCTATGTATTGTTTTTTTTTGGTTTTTTTTTTAAATAAATACATCCCTAAGTGATATAAATTGAACAGTTTAATTATCCTGAGTTAAAAACACTCATGCATTTTTAGAGCATTTAGTCTCTTGATGTATGTACAGATTGGCACAAAACAAAACAGAACCAGAAGGATGATGCAAAGGAAAGGATCAGGAAAACAGGATAAAGATACAAAATATAGCCAGATGAAAAACGTTCAATAAATGTCATAGACAGAAGGGAAGTTGGCCGTAAACCTCTGAACGCTTTATTGTCAGTATGACCCTTCGGTAGAATATAACAATGACCAAACTGACATAGACTGAGCAGCCAGGCTCTCGGGATGGGAGGAGCCAAGGAGAAATATATTTACCGCAGCCGCCATGATAGGCAATCCCCAGCAGCCAAGCCATCGCTGAAGCTTGCCGTTATCAGCATATTACACCTGCTACAGTTAAGAGATCAGGCTGAATTTTTTTTTCTGTAGCATACTGGGTTTTGGTACTGTTAATTATTCTCTGAGGGTTAGAAGGGCCCTAATCTCTAACTGGCACGCAGCATCGCTAACTGTCTGCAACCTCCTCCTGTAGGAGCTGATAATACAGCATCTGCATGAATGAACTCAATTATCAGGCCCTGTGCAGTGGCACTGACATGACTGCAGGAGCAGATAATAAATGTGCGATGTGTAGTAATGACACGCCGCTCACGATTATCTGCCTGATAGGTATACGTTTACTTCAATTGTTTGGCTATCGGAAAATGACGGCTGATAAACGTTTGGTCTCAGCCACCGCTGCGCTAAAATACCATCTTTTCACCGTGCCCCCTGATGCCAGCCGGGGGGTATATTAACCCTTTTTTTAGGATCTTGGGATTAACATCTAAAAAAAAAAAAAACTGTCAAAGCTTGGTCTATACAGATTTAAATGTGATGTGAACATACGTTTAGAGTACCTGTCAGCTAAATACAACCGCTAGGGTCTGAAAAAAAGTCCTGAGCTTTAGAGGGCAAAATATTAGGGGGAGGGGGGGCTGCCACATTCTTCATCATAGGATAACCAGGTCAGAGATTGGCACTGGAATTTAAAACTCAGCTCCGGAAATAAAGAAAAAACAATCCAGGCTTGCAGTGGGCCCCTGCTGTAAGGGTTAATCACTTGCCAACCTCCTACATGTAAAAATCTGTGTTTTTTGCTAGAAAATTACTTAGAAACCCCCAAACATTATACATATTTTTTTAGCAGAGATCCTAGGGAATAAAATGGAGGTCGTTAAAATGTTTTATGTCACATGGTATTTGCGCAGCAATTTTTTTGGGGAAAAAAAACAAAACACTTTAATGAATAAAAAAAAAAACAAAACAAACAAAACCACTAAAGTTAGCCAAATTTTTTTATATAGTGTGAAATATGATGTTACACGAGTAAATAGATACCTAATATATCATGCTTTAAAATTGTGCACGCTTGTGAAATGGCGACAAACTACGATACTTAAAGCGGAGTTCCACACAAAAATGGAACTTCCACTTTTGGAAACCCTCCCCCCTTCCGATGTCACATTTGGCACCTTTCAGGGGGGAGGGGGGTGCAGATACCTGTCAAAGACAGGTATTTGCACCCACTTCCGGCATAGACTCCCATGGGAGTCCCGTCCCGACCGCGCTGTCTGCTGGGAACACACAGCTCCCAGCAGAGAGCGGGGACCACTAGGGACGCGCAGCGCGACTCGCGCATGCGCAGTAGGGAACCGGGAAGTGAAGCCACAACGCTTCACTTCCTGATTCCCTCACCTAGGATGGCGGCGGCAGCTGCCGAGAACCGAGCGGGTTCTCGGCGTCCCCTGCCGACATCGCTGGACCCCGGGACAGGTAAGTGGCCATGTATTAAAAGTCAGCAGCTGCAGTATTTGTAGCTGCTGGCTTTTAATATTTTTTTTTTTTGGCGGTGTGGGTGAACCCCCGCTTTAAAAATTTCCATAGGCAATGCTTTAAATTGTTTTACAGGTTACCAGTTTACAGTTACAGAGGAGGTCTTGTACTAGAATTATTGCTCTCGCTCTAACGTTTATGGTGATACCTCACATGTGTAGTTTGAACGCCAAACATATGCGGGCACGACCTACGTATGCGATTGATTCTGCATGTGAGCACGAGGAGATGGGGGCGCTTTAAAAAATATTTTTTTATTGTTTGATTTATTTTTGTTTTTTTATTTTTACACTTTCCCCTAAATATTTTTCTGGGATCACTTTTATTCCTATTACAAGGAATGTAAACATCCCTTGTAATAATAATGATAGGTCCTCTTTACGGAAAGATGTGGGGTCTATGACCCACATCTCTCCTCTGTGCTGGAAAGCCTGAGATAAAAAAAAAATAAAATCGATTTCAGGCTTTCCCGCAAAAAAAAAATAGGATTTTTATAACAGCTTACCTGTGAAATCCTTTTCTTTTTAGTACATTACGGGACACAGAGCACCATAGTAACAACTATATGGGTTATAGGCCACCTTTAGGTGAATGGACACTGGTATAACCAAAAAGGAAACAGGAAGTGCCCCTCCCTATATAACCCCTCCCATACAGGGAGTACCTCAGTTTTTGTAGAAAAGCAATATATACATATCCCAACAAGAAGGGAGGGACCTCTGTGTCCCATGAAACCAAGTACTCCAAGAAAAGGATTTTACAGGTAAGCTGTTATAAAAATCCTATTTTCTTTATCGTACATCATGGGACACAGAGCACTATAGTAATAACTATATGGGATGTCCCAAAGCAATGCCACCTGAGGGTAGGGAGACACAAAGCAAATAGCCGCCGCCAGGTGTGAGGACCTATACTGCTGCCTGCAACACACTGCGCCCGAAGGCGGTGTCCTCCTGCCATCTTGCATCCATTTGATAGAATCTCGTGAATGTATGTACTGACGACCAAGTAGCGGCCTTGCAAATCTGACCCACAGAGGCTTGGTGATGCACTGCCCATGAAGCACTGACTTCCCTGGCAGAGTGCGCTTTAATCCAAAAGGGAGGAACCTTTCTTTTCAGGCCATAGGCCTGACTAATCACCTGATGAATCCACTTAGCAATAGTAGATTTCGATGCTGCCTGACCCTTTCTAGGGTCTTCTGAGAACACAAACAAAACATCAGTTTTTCGTATCTCAGCAGTCGCTTTAATTGCTCTCACTGCATCGAGAGAATGTAATCATTTTTCTTCTGCAGAACGAGGTTCTGGGAAAAAGGAAGGTAAGGAAACATCTTGATTCAGATGAAAACCAGACACTACCTTTAGCAAAAAGGTTGTGTGCGGACGCAGCACCACCTTATCCTTGTGAATGATTAAGTATGGCTCTTTACAGGAGAAAGCAGCCTATTCTGATACTCTTCTTGCAGAGGTTATAGCAACTAGGAATACCAATTTCCTTGTCAAAAGGATCAAAGGAATATTCCGTATAGGTTCAAAGGCTTTGCAACACCGACAAAACCAGGTTCAAATCCCATGGGCATAAGGGTATTCTAACTGGCGGAGATATCCAAGTTACCCCTTGAATGTCCAGACTAAAGATTGCAAAGCAAGCGGCCTTTGGAAAGATTCATTGGATAATCCAAGGCTTGGATCCGTTTGTTCCAAGCAGACAGAATACTGTGTTGCAACAGTCTTGAATGAAACTGGGCATAGGGAACCGATTCGAAGGAAGCTACCATCTTCCCTAATAATCTCATGCAAAGGCGAATGGAAGGACCCTTCTTTGCCTTGACCGCCTGGACCAGCTCTCTTAGAGCGTTGACCTTTGCCTGAGGCAAGAACACCCTTTCCTGGGTTGTGTCTATGACCAGGCCCAAATACTGTAGCCTTCTTACCAGCTGTAAGGATGATTTCTCTAGATTGAGAATCCAACCCAGGTGTCTCAGATAACTGACTGTTCTGTATAACCCCTGATTTAACCCTGCTATTGACTGATCTACCAGTAGCAGGTCGTCTAGGTATGCTATTATTGCTATACCCTGGCCCCTTAGTCTTGCTTGTACTGGGGCTAACACCTTTGTAAACAGTCGGGGAGCGGTGGCTAACCCGAAAGGCAAGGCCACGAACTGAAAGTGGCACTGCTCTACCGCAAACCACAGAAGCCTCTGGTGAGTGGGAAATATTGGCACATGTAGATATGCATCCTTGATATCAATGGATGCTAGAACCTCTCCTCCCTGTAGGGTGGAAACAACTGACCAAATCGACTCCATTTGAAAGGAGTGAATGTTTAGGAAGTGATTCAGATTCCTGAGATCTAGAATGGGTCTGACATCTCCATTTGGTTTTGGTACCATAAAGAGATTTGAATAAAACCCCGTGTCCCTCTCTTCTGAGGGAACCTCTATTATCACTCCCTGATACAGTAATCGGTCCAGTGCCAGAAATAAGGACTTTTTCTTTACTGGGTCCTTGGGAACGTTTGATTTTAGAAAACGCGATGGTAGAAACTCTTGGAACTCTAGTTTGTAGCCAAGGGCTACTATAAAGAGGACTTGTCTTGGATTTCCTCTTGCCAAGTTTCTGAAAACCACCGCAGTCTTCTCCCCACTCGATCGAGCGGGGGCGCCCCTTCACAAGGAAGCCTTGGTACTCTGTTTTGTGGACTTCTGACTCCAGGGCTTTCTGTAGCCCTGTGTCTGGTTATGAGGCTTACCCTTTGCCCCTGACAGTGGAGGCCGTCGAGACTGCCTGGAGGCTGTTGCCCCAGACATCTAAGGAGAAGGTTACAACCTTTCTCCATGAAATGGAAACCCAGCCAAGAGCTTCTTGCATGGTAACTCGGCTGACCAGTTCTTTAGTCACAGAATCCTGCGCATATGTATCAACATGAGCGTAAGGCGAGATGCCTGATGGATAGAATCCTTGATAACGTCCACTGCAAAGTATAGGGCCCTAGGTAGCTCAGCTAAACTTTGGGCCTCTTCAGTTTGAGCAGGAACTTTTTTAATAACCTTCTTGAATTCATCACAAAGGGATTGACAGATGCCTATTGCTGCCACTGCAGGTTGTACTACTGCACCAGCTACAGCAAATGAGGCCTTAAGTAGAGATTCCAACTTCTTATCAGCTGAATCACTAAGTACTTGTACTTGTCCACTGTTCACAGAGGAGATAGCCACATCTACCGCTGGCAAATCCCATCTCTTTGAGAACTTTTTCTCCATAGGGAAAATCATTTAGGAGGAGAAAACTGCTTATCTGGGTGATCCCAATCAGCATAAATCAGTTGCTCCAGTAACGGGTGCATAGGGAAAGCATGAGAACCCTGTGGGGGTTTTAGCGAACCCAAAGAGGGGAAGGAAACATTTTCCACCTCTGCAGGAGGCAACTTATATCCAGAACGAACCAAGTCCGTAACGGATTGGATTAGCAATTTCTGAGATTGCGAAGTTGAGAAAGGTTCTTCAGATGCTGAATCCTCAGAAGAGGAGTCACCTGAACCTCCGTCTCTCAATGGCACCCCAATATCATCTGCCCATTGTTGCTCCAATACTGGAAGGTCAAGGGCAGGAGAAGGTGGGGTCTGCCGTGTTTTCTCCTGGTAGGAAGATGCTAACATCTTGGCTATTTCCCCTTCCAAACCAGCCATAGCCAAAGCCAAATCGTCCTTAGTGATGTATGCAGAGGCTCGGACATTGGAGGTAGCCACCATGCCTGTGAGACAAAATGGCTCAGATTTGCAAGATGTTCCAGGTCTTTCAGGGGAGGATGGAACTGCAGGCATGCGACTAGGAACCTCAGGCTCTGACCGCAGTGACTTTGCACTCCCCCCTGATGAATTATCTCTCCTGCGGGAAAACATAGTCCTAAGCATAAAAAAGCAGAGGTACTAAACAAAGTGCATCTACTGCCGAGCTTTAGTCTAGCAATTTACATAACATGCTGCTATAAATGCTCAGTCTTAATGCTGAGTAAAACGTGCCCCTTAAAAATGTCTGTATCCACATACCCATACAGCTTACATACCACTTGTGTGCTCTGTGTCCCCCCGTCAGCCAACCAGACAGTTCCAGAGTGCAAACTTTTTAAGCCAGTGAGCCTTGCGCCTGTGCCGTGTCTCACGTGCACTCCGCTCCGCGTTCCAGAACGCCGCCCCTTTTTTTTTATTATTTCCCTTTTTTAAAGACCAAGTGAATCATAAAAATATACATTCCTTGTAATCTTTCTGACTTACCTGATCCCGTTGCAGGACTGCTGGAAATGATCACAGACAGATCCAGCCTTCACCCAATCATGACGGGCCGTGTCATGCCAGACTTTCAAGGACCCGGTCCCCTTTCACGGGTCCACTCCCTTGGACCTGTACAGCACCTTGCCGGAAAACTCTTTCGCTGTATCAACATGGTCCCAGGGTCCAGCTCTCAAAAGAGAAGCATTACAGGCAAAAACTTGTTTCTTCTTCCACGAGGCCCGTCTACCATCTATTTAGTTTTCAAGCATTTTAGATGAATCCGTTTGCACAGCCCCTTGACCCCGTCAGGGATTATTTAGCGGAGCTCTCTTAGCACTTCATCAACCGTGACCAACACCTTGGACACTGGCGAAAAAACTGAGGAACTCCCTGTATGGGAGGGGTTATATAGGGAGGGGAACTTCCTGTTTCCTTTTTGGTTATACCAGTGTCCATTCACCTAAAGGTGGCCTATAACCCATATAGTTATTACTATGGTGCTCTGTGTCCTGTGATGTACAATAAAGAAAAACGTCAGTGTTTACATCATGATGTCGCTTCCGGTCTCCAAGGGTCATAGAGATGCCGGGGACCATCTGGTTCTCAGTCAGCTCTATGGTAAATTTCATTCTCCGGCTCCCCGATCACAGGGAGGGCGGAAGGTGACTCTCACAGCCTGTAAAAGCCATCAAGTGGCGCCCAGAAGCAAATTATATTATTTTATTTTTTTTCTCATTTATTTTTATTTTTTATTTTTACACTGTCCCTTTAAAAAAAAATATTGGGATCACTTTTATTCCTATTACAAGAAATGTGAACATCCCTCCTAATAGAAAAAAAGCATGACAGGACAGAGCATGATGAGGTCAAAAAGACCTCAGATCTCACATTTACACTTAAACGCAATAAAAAAATAAAAAATAAGTAAGATGTCTTTTTTTTTTCAATTAAAAAAAAAAATTCCCCTTTAAGGCCGTTGGACGGACGTGACGTTTGATGTCGCTTCCGCCATCCAAAGTCATTGAGTCGAGTGGGGGCCATCATTCCCTCACTCAATACAGTGCCTCAGAGGGGAAAGGATCGGATTGTCTCTGCCACTACCAGCGGGTCCGGTAAGCAACTGAGACCAAAAGAGGAGCACACACCACTCCAGGCAAATCTTCAGGTGAAAATGAATGACAAGTGCAGCCCCCGGGTCACCACCAGAAATGTTTAATTTGGAGATATCAGAAAAGTTCCGTGCTCGGGAGACCATGGGTTTGGCATAGGGATGGGAATTTGCTGTCACGCGGGTGGAGCCATAACATGTTGGCTACTGATATTGGATCGCAGTCAACAGATTCAGATGCTACCCATAGTGGCGTTTCTTGTGTGGCGTGGTATTTAGGTAGCTGGGCTACTTGTGCGGCTTGAAGGTATTTCATAAAGTTGGGGATTCCTAGGCTCCCCTTGTTTTGGGAAGGAAAAGTATGTTTCTGGCGATGCAAGGTCTGGTTTTGCCCCAGATATATTGGAGTGTATGTCGTGGTAAGATTCGAAGAAAGTGGGATGGGTCAGGAATCGGTAATACCCGAAATAAAAACAGTATTTTTGACAACATGGTCATTTTAACAACTGTGATGCGGCCCAGCCATTCCAGGGGTAGCGCAGACCATGAGGACATGAGTTTGGTTAGTTGTGTTAGCATTGTGGGGTAATTAGCTGAGTATAACACTGCAGGGTCAGTGGTTAGTTTGATGCCAAGGTAAGGGATAATATGGGGTGACCAGGAGAATGAGAGAACCTGTTGGAGTTGGGTAAGGAGTGACGGGGTTAGTGAAATGTTAAGGGCTTTTGATTTTTGTGGGTTCACTACTAGGCCTGATATGGCTGCAAATCTGTCTAGGGTCTTAAGAAGATTAGGGGAAGAGATTAATGGAGATGAGAGGAAAAGCAGGATGTCATCTGCGAACAGGCAAAGTCTATGGTAATGTCCTCCCAGCTCAACGCCTTTTATATCTGGATTAGAACGGATTTGTTGGGCTAAGGGTTCTATAGCTAGAGCGAAAAGGAGTGGGGATAGGGGGCATCCTTGTCTTGTCCAGGGAAGGGGTCAGACTTATATCCTGCATATCATAGATAGGCTGTGGGGAAGGTGTATAAGGAAGATATCCTCGATAGAAAATGGGGACCAAATCCCCAGCGACAAAGTACAAAGTTCAGATAGGGATGATTCGCCTTTGGGGGTGAACTGGGCCAGGATGAGATCATTGGGTGAGACAAGAACCACCTGCTGGAGATTTGTCTAGTCTCAATGGCCTGTGTGTGGTAATGGAATGTGGGAGGAAAACAGGAGTGACTTTGTAGTCTTACCGTTAACATATAATGTTATAATTGTAGGAACAAACATAGCAAACCAATTGAGAGCATAGGAGACCACAAAACTTAACCGTTTGATCCGCATCTGACGGTCCCATAACCCATAGGGGTGTCTCCGCACCTAGATAAGTGTCTAGTTGCGTGAATATCTCACCTATAAGGTTGTGCATTCACGTAGGAAAGGAGATGTGGGCGGTCAGATGAGGAATCACAGGGGAGTAGCAGCAAAAAGTGTCTGCGGGACACATCTCGTGGCTAGGTTCCCAAGGTGTAGGTAACAAAACTATTGTTTTAGTAAAGAGAGGGGGTCATAGATCCAGCAACTTAGTTCCCAGCCCCAATTTAATGGAGCGGGAAACTTAGTTTATGGAAGTTAGTTTCCAAAAGAAAAAAAAAAGGGGGGGATGAAAAAGCAACATGTGCCCTAGGGGCTAAAGAACTATTTAGCAACAGCAAACCCTGTTAGTCATCCTCGTCTTCCTTCCTTAGTGGTGAATGTGGATTCAGTTGGGGGTTAGGAGGTGGTGAGAACAGTAAGTAACCCACGTGTGGGGTGACTGGGGCACTAAGGAGAAGGCAGGGAATTCAGAAGAGTCAGTTCAAGATCAAAAATAGTATGGGTTCCCTGTGTGGATAAAAAAACGGGTGAATACCCTGGAACGTAGGGAATCTCCATCAGTTCATGGAATCAGGTGGGTCCAGAGGGGGGATCCGAATCTACCACGTTTGGAGGAGCTCCGGTTGTCAGCCGTAGAGATGGAAGCGAAGGTCTTCTGTGGTGAGTTGGATGTAGATCGTCGTCTTTGGCATTGGTCTTTGGGTGAGGGTGTTGGGGCGGCGAGGTACAGATCCTGGAGGAGAGATTGGAGGTCTTCTTGCGATTTGCAGGCATGTTTGCGGCCCTTGTAGGTAAATCGAAGAGAAAAGGGGAACCCCCATGTATAGGAGATATGGTGGCTTTGAAGAACTTGGAGTTGCTTTAAGCGCTTGGCGCTTGGAGATGGTCGATTGTGCTAGATCTGTGAACAGCTGGTAATCATGGCCTTAGAATTTGAGGGCTTCCTTCTGTCATGATGCTTGGAGGAGCTGTTCCTTCGTTCTATAAAAGAAGTTTAGCGACTATATTGCATGGGGGGCCCTCTGGCTTGCGTGGGGTAAGTGCTCTGTGGATTCGGTCCATTTCCAGGCGTTCAATGGGGATGGATGGAGCGAGTTCTTTGAATAGGGCAGTGACAGTGGATTGGATGTCAATCACTTTTTCAGGGATGCCTCTAATACAGATATTATATCTGCGGGCTCGGTTTTCAAAATCCTCCAATTGGGATTGCGGGGATAGGTTTTTCTCTCTGAGTGCTTCTAGGTCATCAGCCTGGTTACTGACAGTGAGTTCCAGGCTGCCAACTCTCAGTTCCAATTCAGATGTGCGGTGACCTAGCTCCCTGATTTCTTTAGTGAGGCGCTCTGTAATTTGGTCAGATGTTTGACACCTGTATATTGGTAGCTTGTGAGGGCAGAGGGGAAGACAGGATATCACAATCCGACTCACCCTCATCTCTGTGCGGGAGCTGTTTCATCCTGGGAGAGCGCTTCGAGCCCGTATGCTGAGGAGACATCTTGGAGGAGGCCCGGGCGAGTACTTCCTGGATCATTTTGGGCTTGGGTTTCTGTCAGGAGCCGCCCAGCACCATGGTGGCAGCTGCGGAGTGTTCCTGTGGCTTATGCGGTGCGGCGGGTGTATGTGACAGGGGCCTAGCTTGATTTTGTGCACTAAAACTAAAACAATTGATGACTAAAAATCCGACTAAAATGCCATTTTAGTCAAAAGTCTATAGCTAAAACTAAAAAATGATGTAAAATTAAAGGGGTTGCATAGGATGCATTAAGGTGAAAAAACACCTGGCATTGACCGGCCCCCTAGCCTCCCACGTTTTACTTGAGCCTGAATTTCTGTCGGCGGAGACGCGCTCTCCCTCTCTCCACAGGGAAAGTAAGGGTCTTCATACACCTTACAATCTAACTATACAATCTCTGTACAATCAATTTTAGATTTAGCAAAACCATGTAATATGAATTTAGGAATACCTCAACCGTCCAATTAAAGAGTATGTAAACCCAACATTTCATATTCCTGATATGTGTCTGCTGTACCATGTACTTGTATGAGAAAGTCTCCTGTTCTCTTTGTATTGCTTCATGTGTGTGAAATTGCTGGTGTTCCTATCAGTCCCTCTACTTTCCTATTAAAAACTGACCACAGTAAGCAGAATAACACACCATTGTCAGTTCTCTAGAAATGTTGGGAACTCAGCCTGCTCTCCTCCAAAGATCAGCCTTGTTTTGACACACCTCCCCTGCACAGCTTATCACGGGGAAGATCAGTGACCTGTTGTTTCTCTTCCCTCACCTCTCTGTGTTGCTGAGAACAGAGGGAATGTGATCACTTATATAAAAGGGAAAAACAGGTATGTATAATGTTTTTTTTATATCTATACACAAATGTTTTGCCTTTTTTTTTTTTTAAATGGAATGGGTTGTTTTACAAGGTGATCATTTACAATAATTTTAATCTGTTTCCAATCAGGCAGAACCTGGCATTTTTTTTTAATGCAGCAAACGCACACAATTTAATTTAGATCTGCCAAAACCCGTAGTTTTCTATGACAGAAGAGACCCTATTGGCTTCTGTCATAAACTCTTTTCCCTGCCTGTCAGCTTTTATGTACACTGAGCCACAGATTCACAGCTCTTGTACATTAATGGTACCACTCTGTGTCTTGATGATGTGACTTCCATGCACAGGAGTAACGTCATCGCAGCCCGGCCAATCCAGCTAAAGAGTTTGAACCTAGAAAAAAAAAAACGGGAGAAAATAGAGGTTCCCTGAAAAGGTTGCAACGACGAAACGCGTTGTGGCAGAGTTACGTATCGTCATCCCACACATGGCCCAGGCTTGCCCCAGGCTGAGCGGTAGAGCCAGAACCAAACAAATAATACAGGGGTTTATTTGAGTGTTAGGAGACAGTACATGACAATGTGAGTCTTATTAAGCTTTATTTTAATAAGAAATGCTATAGCACTTTTTATTATTTTCTCCCATGGCCTGCATAAGTGAATGAGTCTAAAAGGTGAAGGAGAGAAGTCCCACAGTATATGAAGGTGGCCAGTCCTGAGAGATATTAGTCTGTGGTGGATTACCCAAGTGGGCAAAAAGTGGAGGAGTGGTGGGAACCCCTTGACTTGTATTTTGAGCGCAAGGTGACCTAGGACTAAGTGGGTCAGTTGATCTGGTGAGTGTGGAGTGTGGGTGAAGGTACTCACATGGTGCATTTTAAAAGAGTGAAGAAACGGAAACAGCACAGAAATGTTACTGTGTCCTGTTACACTGAAACTGGACACTTGTGATTTCACCACAAAGCACTTTAATGGGACATTTTTGTTTATGCACTTTATTCTTATATAGAGATATATGAATTTGATCTAGAAATTGCACTTTATTTTTGCATATAGGTATATGAGTTTTTTGGTGTAGGTGCACAAATCAATTGATGGAGCACTTTAGGTATTCATGGGTATATAGTTACACAAGTGTTGTGCATAGGTGTGTGCAGGGGGTGTGCCGGATGTGCCTGGGCACACCCTAATCACCCCGTTGTGGTGCAGATTCCCCCTGCTGATATTTCACCTAAGCCCCCCAACAGGGCTTCTAAAAAAAATTGTAAAAAATAAAATTGTAAAAAATAATTTAAAAAAATGTAACAATAAAAATAAAAAACTACTGACACCGTCTACTGCCCTACTGGCGCTAGCCTCTGCCCTACTAGTAAGTCCACTGCCCTACTACATTTAAAAAAAAATGTTTACATGTATTTATAAGTGTGTGTGTGTGTGTATATATCTTCTGGGGGCCCATTTTTATTTTTTTTTATGCAGGGATTTATTTCCGCTTTAAGTTTAATGAAAACCTACATTTTAGCGTTTGTCACAAGAGCCGGAGGTGAGGGGAAATCTTCTAAAGGTTACACATTTTCTGGTGACAGTTGTGTGTTCTGAGAATTACCCACCCTTCATTTATTATTATTATTATTATCATTATACAGGATTTATATGACACCAACAGTTTACGCAGCGCTTTACAATATAAAAAGGAGACAATACAGTTATAATACAATAAAATACAAGAGGATTAAGAGGGCCCTGCTCAGAAGAGCTTACAATCTAATAACATTTAAGGTGAGATTTAGGTTCCCGTGTTTCCGCAGTAACATGCACAATACATAGTAAACGTACTAGTGCAATGCTGTGCCATTCATTCATTTTCAACAGCACCCCAATGTATTTTTAATCAACACCTGCGGCAACACAATAACATGTGTTGCAGTGGAGTGAAAAGTACTATGTTGCACCAACGCACCTAATGCGCATTGCATGTGGGTTCACATATGGGTCTATTTATTAAAAAAAACACAATGTGTAAATGTCTCAACATTCGAACAGTCATCACAAATAGTTCAAATAATGTATCTAATATGCAGGTTTTTTTTAATGATTGTCAGCTCCATCTAGTGGCCGTAATGCAGTATTTTCCTGTTTGAGGCATAGCGACCATTGGGTGGAGCTGATGATCGTAGGAAATAAAAATATCAAACACATAACAGAGATTATTTGTGACAGCTGAGAGAATACTAAGACATTCCCACAGCAAACCTTTTAAAAATAGACTCCTTAGATTCAGTTGTTAAATTCAACTTTTAAACAAGTTGCTTAAGTTTATATTGCTTTGCCAAATTATTGCTTCTATAAGAAAGATGACACGGAGTCAGGTATGTCTGTATCACAGTTCTCAGCATAAAGGACTGCTGCCTTTACTCTTTCAAAGGCCTTTTATAGGCAATTATACAAGCAGTAATCTTATCGGCATTACCAAATGAGGTTAAGGTACAAAGAGTTTCTCATCAGCGAACATGTAATGATTATTCAGCAGTTCCAAATTCCATCTAGATACAGATTGATACGTACACAGAAGAGAAAAGCACAAACAATTTAAATAGAACAATTGATACGTACTTAGGTAAGAAAGGAGCACAAACAATTTAAATAGAACAATTGATACGTACACAATTACAGTGGAACTCTAAGTCATTATTTCAACCCTATCACAGTAATTCACCCTAAGAAATACATTTTGGTATTTCTTTCAGTGTCCACATTAATGAGGCAACACCATACTGGAAATGTCCAGGACTTTTCACTTTATGTAGCTTTATGCAATAAAATGAGATATACAGTGTCATTAGAAAAGGCTAAGACGCTGATTTTCTACTGCTCGTTTTTTGATAACTGTAGCAATTATTTAAAAATTAAAGCTGACAACATGCATATAAGTTTTGCATCAACTTTGTTTTAAATGCAATTGAAAGCCGTGTTTGCTGATGATCAGGGCTTATTTTCAGCGGGAACGCAGTTCCGGCACCTCCAGCACTGAATGTATTCTATGGCAAAGTGTGCTGGAGAGTCAATTGATGCTGACTGCTAGGGAATCTATTGTCACTGGGGATCTATTTTTTTGTGGGGGTCTGTTATTGCTGGGGTGGTATTTTGTTGCGGGGATCCATTGTTGCTGGGGGGGAGGTCTTTCGTTGTGTGTGGGGGGATCTATTGTTGCTTCTTGGGTGGGCTCTATCAAATTCCATACAATTTAGTAGCACAAAATGATACTTGGTTCTGTATTTTCTAAAAAGGGGTGGTACTGGGAGGTGGGTAGGGGGTGGAGCCACGAGACAGTGCTCGGGGGTGGGTAGGGGGGCAGAGACGAAGGGGGTCTCATAAGGGGTGAGTTCCTGCACCTATTCTCTGAGAAAAAAGCTCTGCTGATGGTGCTATACTTTGACATTTTGGACATGTGAATGACAGGGACTCTTGCCTATTAAGTTTAGGTGACCATGGACTTCCAAGGAAGAACATTAATCCTGCATGAGACTATAGTTAATAAAAACTGAATACATTATATGACCAAACAGTTATGTACACTAGAGATGAGCATGGGTATGGTCCAAACTTAACATGGAAGAAAGCTCTTCCCAAATCAGCACCCAATTAGCTGTAGCCTGGGCATTCCCTGCCCGGCAGACACATGGGTAGGGATGCTTGTGACATCAATGACCCGATGTGGCCACATGGCCAGATTTGGACAATGTCATGGACCAAATAAAGCTATGTTGCCATATTATGTCAATGCTGTCACAAGCATTTGTTATATTCTGCAGGAATGCCTTGACTGCAGCTGATTCTGCACTGATTTGGTGGAAGTGACAGCTTGCTTCCAGGTTCAGTCTGACCTAAATTTGGACCAAACCCAGGCTCATTCATAGTGAATACCTGAGCATCAGACTTATAAGAGCTTGTTGGACATTCCATTTCAAAACCATGAGCCTTACAGCCTTCACGTTTGGTTTTGCATCCCACATGCTTTTGGAGTAGGGTTGCCACCTTTTCTTCAAGCCAAACCCGAACACTCTAGCGGCGGCATTTTTTTGGAGGGTATACGCTATAAGATTGTAAAAGACCTGGGACACTTTTGGTGGCCTGAAAGAGAGTAGTAAATGTGGCGCATAGCTCGCCGCAGCAAACAGTGCCTGTGGCTGAATTGTGAGTGTTCTGCACGGAATGCAGGGGTCAGATATGTCCTGAGGAGAGGGCTAGTGCTAGCAGGGGGGAAGGGAGAGTAATATATGTGCTGGGGGGGCAGTGCCGGCTGGTGCTGAAAATTTTTTGGGGGGTGCAAACAAACTGAAAAATTCTGGAAAAAAACCCATCAATTGCAGCCTCACTGTGCCCCATAAAATGCAGCAACTGTGCCCCATCAAATGCAGCCATTGTGCCCATCAAATGCAGCCGCTGTGCCTATCATATGCAGCCACTGTGCCCATAAAATGCAGCCTCTGTGCCCATCATATGCAGCCACTGTGCTCATCATATGCAGCTTCTTTGCCCATCATATGCAGCCTATGCCCATCATATGCAGCCTCTGTGCCCATCAGATGCAGCCTGTGCCCATCATACAGCCTCTGTGCCCATCATATGCAGCCTGTGCCCATCATACAGCCACTGTGCCCATCATATGCAGCCTCTGTGCCCATCATATGCAGCCTCTGTGCCAATCATACAGCCTCTGTGCCCATCAAACGGCCTCTATGCCCATCATACAACCACTGTGCCCACCATATGCAGTCTCTGTGCCAATCATACAGCCTCTGTGCCCATCATATGCAGCCTGTGCCCATATGTGCAGGGGGCACTTGGGGGGGGGGTCAGATATGTGCTGGGGGGTGCTTTGTGAGAGAAGCGTGCCAGTGTAAGGGGGAGGGGAAGGGGGTAGGATATGTGCTGGAGGGGTCCCTTTGGGAAGGAAGAAAGGTTGTCAGTTGCCAGTGGCCAGGTAAGCAGCTGATCAGACCGATTTGTGTCTGATCACCTGCGTGGGAGGCTGGAGGAGAGTTGGGGTCAAATAGACCCCAACTGTCTCCATAAAGAGGACCTGTCATGGCCCATGCTATCACAAGGGATGTTGTTCATCCCTTGTGATAGCAATAAAGTTAGTACAAAAAAAAGTTTAAAAAGAAATATTTTTGTATAAAATAAATAAATAATACATTTTTTTTAAAGTGCCCCCGTCCCACTGTGCTCATGCGTAAATGTGAACGCTTTATTTACTGCCGCGCGCATATATGTAAACGGCGATTGAACACCACACGTGAGGTATTGTCACGAATGTCAGAGCGAGAGCAATAATTCTAGCACCAGACCTCCTGTGCAACTCTAAACTGGTAACCTACAAAGGCGTTTAAAGCGTCGCCTATGGAGAATTTTAAGCACCGTCGTTTGCCACCATTCCATGGGCAGATGAAATTTTAAATCATGACATGTTAGGTATTTATTTACTCGGTGTAAAATTATCTTTCACATTATACATATAGGACTAACTTTAGTGTTTTGTTTTATTTTAATTCATGAAAGTGTTTTTTTTTCCCAAAAAAATTGTGTTTGAAAAACCGCTGCGCAAATACCGCGTGACATAAAAAATTTTAACACCATTTTATTCTATAGGGTCTCTGCTAAATAAAAAAAATATATATATGTTTGGGGGTTCTAAGTAATTTTCTAGCAAACAAAAGTAGATTTTTAAATGTAGGTGTGAAGTGTCATAAATGGCCTGGATGTCAGGTGGATAATGTAACACTCATGCTGTATATGATGTGCTCATTTTTATGTAAGAGATGCAAATATAAATGTAAACCTATCTTCCACAAATAAAAAGGGATTATCTTTACTTCCTATAAAGAAAGAATGGCAATGCATGAAGAAAGACTATGGAGAGAAAAAGATGGCTTGTGTGCTGTGGACAGTTACTGAGTGCCAGATTATCCTCTGCTGCCCTCTAGTGGTTAACAATTTAACAACTTCTATATAGCTATTCCTAATGTTCTCAAACATGAGAAAGATCATCAAGACATAATTAACGATTGGCCATTAGAGGGAGATTTGGTGCAATTGCTATATGTTAACGTGTTTGTCTGGGGGAAAACAAAAAACAAAAACATCCAGTATCTCTCTACAATACGTATGCATTTTCCCATGTTCCATTCCTTAAAAGAAAAAACACATTGCAATTAAAGAAAAATACCAGCTGGTCTGCCAGAAAAATGGTATGTGTTAATTCCTAACCACTGGGAGGAGGGGGGGGGGGATAGGGATCTTTCACTGAACTCTCTGTCCAGGTGATGACATGTATCATCGCAAAAAAAGTAAGGGGAAATCTTAAAGAGGACACAGGCAGCAATGAAAATCTTGTTGCAATCTTTCCCTAATGTATCCGTAGGCAATTAAAGGTTATAGTCGAGTTTAACCACTTCAGCCCCGGAAGGTTTTACCCACCTTCTGACCAGGCCATTTTTTGCGATACGGCACTGCGTTACTTTAAATGACAATTGCGCGGTCGTGTGACGTTGTACTCAAACAAAATTGATGTCCTTTTTTTCTCACAAATAGAGCTTTCTTTTGGTGGTATTTGTTCACCTCTGCGGTTTTTATCTTTTGCGCTATAAACAAAAAAAAATTGTTTATAGCGCATTTTAGAATTTTTTTTTACTTTTTGCTATAATACATATCCAACAAATATATATATATAAAAAAAATGTATTCATCATTTTAGGCCGATATGTATTCTTCTACATATTTTTGGTTAAAAAAATCGCAATAAGCGTATATTGATTGGTTTGCGCAAAAGTTATTGCGTCTACAAAATAGGGGATAGATTTACGGACTTTAATTTATTTTTTTATGTTTTTACTAGTAATGGCGGCGATCTGCGATCTTTGGCGGGACTGCAACATTGTGGCGGACAAAGCTGACCCTATGTAACACTTTTTGGGGACCAGTGACGTTATTACATTGATCAGTGCTATAAAAATGCACTGATCAATGCATAAAAGACTCTGGCAGGGAAGGTGTTAACAATAGGGGGCGATCAAGAGGTTAACCTGCATTCCCTGGGTGTGTTCTAACTGTAGGGGGGATGGGCTGCCAGAGACATGCAAGAGGGGGTGGAGAAAAGGAAGCGCCACCTGAGTGCAGTATTAATATAAAGATTTAATGACATATAAAAAGTGAACACTTACAAGAAGGACATATTAAAAAGGCTCATCTGTGAGTAGGCAGTGTGTATCTTCCTCGAGTTCCAGTCCGGAAGTTGTATCAGCGTTGTAGGGCTGCAGATGGAAGCTTGTAGCTGGTATCTCTTCCTGTGGCCATCAGGGAGAAGCTGAGACCGGCGTGGAACGCACGGAGGAGGTGCGTGACGTCATGGGTCATCCAAGGACTTCCGGGTACACTCCAGGGGGAGGGCTAACACCAAGGGAGGGTTCTGAAGGCTGAATGTGCATTCTGGACTGCCACTGCTATGGCCATGGACTTTATGCCTGGCTAACTTTATATACCTCCAGGATTGTATGCATCTTTTGTATATGCGCTTACAGTTATTATCACCTTTATCTGCCAGAGACATGACAGAGATCACTGTTCCCGATCACTGGGAACAGCAGATCTCTGAGATGTCTCCTGTCAGAACAGGGATCGCCTTGTTTACATAGGCAGATCCCTGTTCTGCCTCTTTGTACTTCATTCGCAGGTCGCTGGCGGACATCCACGTGCCCACAGTTTCAAATGCATGGAGCGCTGTACATGTACGGCGGTTAATGCAGGAGAGCCGATCTGCCACAATATAACTGCGGTGGCTGGTTGGCAAGTGGTTAAAGTTGACCTCCATCTCCAGCAATTCCCCATGTATTTTTTTATTTGTAATTTTGCGTATATATATTTTTTTCAGATGTCTTCAGGCTGGTCATTTGACATGCAGAGTCTTCTTCAGTGCTGTGTGGTCTTCATTGATGCAGAAAGCATCACTGGCATGATGATACCAAGCAAGCTGCAAGAAAAAAAATGTAGTGGTAGTTGGGATTAGGGGGGGGAGGAATTTGACTTTATGGACTTGTTCACACTTGACTAAATTTCTAACGCTTAACATTTGACCCGGGAACTGAGAGTGTGTTATTCGAAGGGCCCAGCAATGCAAACAGGACAAGATGGAATGGCGGGCATGGAGTGCAATCCATGCCTGCCATTCCATCTTGTCCTGTTTGCACTGCTGGGCCCTTCCAATGCCACACCCACAGTTCCCAGGTCAGACATTTCCAGGCGACTACCATTAGGTCATGAGCATGTGATGTCTTGCAGATGTTTAAGTATGGGTCCTCTTTTTGGTTGATACCCAATGTTTGCAATAACTGAATACATTGTATTATGCGTGTCATATACAGTCATGGCCGAAATTGTTGGCACTCCAGAAATTTTTCCAGAAGATCAAGTATTTCTCACAGAAAAGTATTGCAGTAACACATGTTTTGCTATACACACGTTTATTCCCTTTGTGTGTATTGGAACAAAACAAAAAAAGGGAGGAAAAAAAGCAAATTGGACATAATGTCACACAAAATTCCAAAAACGGGCTGGTCAAAATTCTTGGCACCCTTTCAAAATTGTGGATAAATAAGATTGTTTCAAGCATGTGATGCTCCTTTAGCCCCCGTTCACACCTATGCGAATTAGATGTGGCTTACACCGCATCCAATTCGCAGGACATTTGAAAATACATTCATTTGAATGTATCTGGTTCACATATGTGCGTTGCATTCGCACTGCGCATTGCACAAAAAAGTGTGTGTTTTTTGGGTATTGCGGTGCGAATTATAAGCCTACTATCTCCTATGGGAATGCATCTGATTCGCATTGAATTGTGGAAAAAATATCAACAATCTCAAGGTTACAAGTCCATCTCCAGAGATCTAGATTTACCTTTGTCCACAGTGCGCAACAATATCAAGAAGTTTGCAACCCATGGCACTGTAGCTAATCTCTCTGGGCGTGGACGGAAGAGAAAAATTGATGAAAGGTTGCAACGCAGGATAGTCCGGATGGTGGATAAGCAGCCCCAAACAAGTTCCAAAGAAATTCAAGCTGTCCTGCAGGCTCAGGGAGCATCAATGTCAGCGCGAACTATCCGTCGACATTTAAATGAAATGAAACGCTATGTCAGGAGACCCAAGAGGACCCCACTGCTGACACAGAGACATAAAAAAAGCAAGACTGCCAAAATGTACTTGAGTAAGCCAAAATCCTTCTGGGAAAACATCTTGTGGACAGATGAGACCAAGATAGAGCTTTTTGGTAGGCATGTGCAATTCGTTTCGTTCCGAATTAGTTTTTTAACGAATTTCGACAAATTTGTTAATTCGGGAATATCCGAATGAACGAAAACCCGTTTAATGAACTTTTTCCGAATATTCGTAAATTCGATAAAATTGGACATTTGTACATTCGTACATTACTAAATTAGTGAATTTGTAAATTCGAAAATTCGGAAATCTGAAATAATAGTTAACTAATAATAACTTAACTATTACTAGTAACTTTTAAATTATAGGTATTGTAATTTCCTTTCAATTTTGGCTGTTAGTGAACGTAACACATACAAAATTTATCCGAAGTTATGAATGATCCGAAAAAACGAATGCTGTATCCAAACGAATGGAACCTAATGAATTAATAATAATAAATAACAATAGCAACGTTTTATTATTATTATTTATTATTAATTTGTTCGGTTCCATTTGTTTAGATGCAGCATTCGTTTTGGATAATTCGTAACTTTGGATAAATTCCTATGTGTTACGTTCACTGACAGTCAAATTTGAAGGGAAATTACAATACCTATAATTTAAAAGTTAGTTACTATTTCAGATTTTTGAATTTTCGGGTTTTTGGATTTTCAAACTTCGTATTTACAAATTTCCGAATTTTCTAATTTACAAATGTACGATTTTACGAATGTACAAATGTAAAAATGTACAAATGTAAGAATGTACAAATGTAAGAATGAACGAATGAACGCATTTACAAATTTACGAATGAACGAATTTACGAATCGCGATCATAACTAATGACCCGGAAAACGAAAAAAATAATAAACTAATGAAAAACATCATTCTACTGTTTACCGAAAATGGAATGAGGCCTACAAAGAAAAGAACACAATACCTACAGTGAAATATGTTGGAGGTTCAATGATGTTTTGGGGTTGCTTTGCTGCCTCTGGCACTGGGTGCCTTGAATGTGTGCAAAGCATCATGAAATCTGAGGATTACCAAAGGATTTTGGGTCGCACTGTAGATCCCCATGTCAGAAAGCTGGGTTTGTGTCCGAGATCTTGGGTCTTCCAGCAGGACAATGACCCCAAACATTTGTCAAAAAGCACCCAGAAATGTATGGCAACAAAGCGCTGGAGAGTTCTAAAGTGGCCAGCAATGAGGCTGGATTCACACCTATGCAGTTTTAGTGCTTTTTGCATTTTGCAGATTTGCACTACCGTCCATTTACCATGGTTTTCTATGGAACACGTTCTATAGTGCAAATCTGCAAAATGCAAAAAGCACTAAAAATGCATAGGTGTGAATCCAGCCTTAGTCCAGATCTTAAAATTGCTGTTAGGAAAAGGCGCCCTTCCAATAAGAAAGACCTGGAGCAGTTTGCAAAGGAAGAGTGGTCCAAAATTCCGGGTGAGAGGTGTAAGAAGTTTATTGATGGTTATAGGAAGCGACTGATTTCAGTTATTTTTTCCAAAGGGTGTGCAACCAAATATTAAGTTAAGGGTGCCAAGAATTTTGAGCAGCCCATTTTTGGAGTTTATTGTGACATTATGTCCAATTTGCTTTCTTTCCTCCTTTTATACATTTTATTATTTTTGTGTGGACAATCAGGGGCAGTACCGCCAGACTATTTATACATAGCCCTCTTACCCAAGATGTACCACACAAGCAGGAACAGGGCTGGTATTAACACACCATCTATGGTACACCCCAATCAATACTCTGGGGGCCTCTAGTGGCTACCTAGGCAACTACTCTGCATACTCTCACTGCATAGTCCCTGGCCTTAAAGAGATATTAAATCCAAAAGCAAACATTTATTATATTGCAGCTTACAAATTCTTAGATGTGATGGCTTCATTTGTTTTCTTTTCTAGGCTTTCTTTCCTTTATTTTCACCTGGTGATCAGGCCAGTAAGTCTGCTGTTTTTTAAAAAGAACAAGCTCTCCTGCAGATGTAGCAGTTAGAGCAGGGATCTTCAAACTACGGCCCTCCAACTGTTGTGGAACTACACATCCCATGAGGCATTGTAAATGACATTCACGGACATGACTAGGCATGATGGGAATTGTAGTTCCTGAACAACTGGAGGGCCATAATTTGAAGACCCCTAAATTAGAGGGTGGGGACAAACCATTTACAACTAACATGGGTGCTTACAATGGTCAGATTTTATTTATGCAAAACTTTAAGGCCTCATGCACACGAACCTTTTTACAGCCGCTTTTTTGAGTGTTTTTTGCAGCTTAAAAAGGCCTGTCTATGTTAGTCTATGGCTTCATGCCCATCTAGGCGTTTTTGAGCTGCAAATGGCATAGGCGTTTTTAAGCTGTAAAAAAAACCCAGGACCAGTGGGTTCTGAGAGACGTTTTTCAGCTGTAAAAATGCTCTAACGCTGATAAACGCTCAAAAACGCTAAAAAACGTCGTTCACCAAAGTTTTTTAACTTTTTTGATCCATTGAAAAAAAAAAAAAGAAGTTTTGAAAAAAAAAAAAAACACGGAAAAACACTCAAAAACGCTCAAAAATGCTATTGCAAAAACGTTGAAAAAAGCTGAATAAAGTTTTAAAAAAATCATTGCAAAAATACTGGCGTTTTCATAACGTTATTTTAACAGCCTGTGTGCATGAGGCCTGAGAGACGTTTTTCAGCTGTAAAAATGCTCTAACGCTGATAAATGCTCAAAACGCTCAAAAACGTCATTCACCAACGTTTAACGTTTTTGATCCATTGGAAAAAAAAAAAAAAAAAAAAAAACGCTAAAAGATGCTAACGCGGAAAAACGATCAAAAACGCTCAAAATTGCAAAAACGTTGAAAAAAGCTGAAAAAATCACTGCAAAGATACTGGCGTTTTCATAACGTTATTTTAAATTCCTGTGTGCATGAGGCCTTATACCAACAGGAAAAAAAAAACAGTTTGCTGTAACTGCTTATAAAGTATTACCTGGAGTCTGCTTTCAATTTGTTATTGTATGTAAATCTGCTAGTGCATCTAACACTCCCTTCCCTCCAGATTAACAATGCTGCTGTCCAAAGGTGCCCCCCATGCTTCTTCACCCAGAGTGAAGAAGCACGCTAATACAAAAAGGTTTGTTACTAGCCGAATCACTAGGTGAAAACAGAGGTGAAAAGCTCAAAAAAGAAAACAAATGCAGCCACCATGTCTAATGACTGGTAAGTTGAATAATATTATTTTTGTTTTGGATTCATTATCGCTTTAACTATGGTGGCATTCAGTGGCCAATTTGGGGAACTACACTGGACACCTCTGTGCCTGTACCCTACATGGTTAAATGCAGTCTGTATCCCCTTTAGGGAGATTTCCCTTTAATTTCTGTTTTGTGTGACAACAATCGTCACCTGGACAGAACGTAAAAGGAAAATCCCTCCACAGACAGATATTTAAGAAAAAAAACACTAATAAAAAAAACACTAATAACAATTCTCTGATTTACTGGGAAATAGATTTTTATTGCTGTATGTTAAATAGAAAGCAAATAAAGAGAAATCTCCCATACAGAGACACAGGCATAAAACACTGTTGGGGTTTCTCACCTAATGCCGTGTACACACGAGCAGACTTTTGACGGACTGAACTCCGAAGGACTTTTTGACGGACTTTCGACAGAGTTCCGACGCAACAGACTTGCCTACACACGATCACACCAAAGTCCGACTGATTCGTACGTGATGACGTACGACCGGACTAGAATACGGAAGTTCATAGCCAGTAGCCAATAGCTGCCCTTGCGCCGTTGTTCGTCTGTCGGACTAGCATACAGACGAACGGATTTTTCGACCGGACTCAAGTACGTCGGAAAGATTTGAAACACGTTGTATTTCTAAAGTCCGTCTGATTTTTCGAGCAAAGGTCCGATGAAGCCCGCACACGATCGAATTGTCCGGCGGATTAGTTCCGTCGGACCTTTGCTGTCAAAGTCCGGTGTACACGGCATAAGAAGACCTACAAAGTCATCGTTTATTATACATTTCTTTAGCTGCATCCTCCATGTGCATATTGAGGTCTGGATTCACAGTTTAAATAGTAATCACTGCTCCGTTAATATTTAAAAGATAGTACTAAGGACAAAATGTTAGCCAAAGATAAAAGCATACGTTGTGGAGTGATTTTGTTTTTTAATGTAAAACTTTAAATATAGATGGATTAATGGCCATAGTTTCCATCGCTGAGAAGGTCGGAGTTTCGCTGTCCTGATTATGGATTCCTGCTCTCCATGTGGGCCATCTGAGAGATAGAATCCCTTCAGAACATGTGAACAGGCAAAAAATTTGTGCGAACATGCGACCACCGTTAAAGTCTATGGGACACGAACGTGAATAATCAAAAGTGCTAATTTTAAAGGCTTATATGCAAGTTATTGCCATAAAAAGTGTGTGGGGACCTGGGTCCTGCCCCAGGGGACATGTAGCAATACAAAAAAAAGTTTTAAAAATGACACTTTTTTTAGGAGCAGTGATTTTAAGAATGCTTAAAGTGAAACAATAAAAATGAAATACTCATTTAAAGATTGTGCCTGGGGGGTCCCCTTAGGCTGCCTGTAAAGTAGCACATCTGTCTGATGTGTTTTACAGTCCCGCAGAAAAATTAATTTTTAAAGGAAAAAATGTCATTTAAACTTGCGGCTGTAATGTATTGCCAGGTCCCGGCATTATAGATAAAAATCAAGGCAAAAAACAGTGTGCCCCCCCCCCAGTCCATACCAGGCCCTTTGGGCCCTGAGTGCCCCCCTTAACCATACCACGTTACATGCCTTCAACATGGGGAGGGTCCCCCCCGGGAGGGTCCCCCCCAAAGCGCTTTGTCCCCATGTTGACATGTGGATGGAGACAAGGGTCTCATCCCCATAACCCTTGCCTGGTGGTTGCAGGGGTCTGCGGGTGGGGGGCTTATTGGAATCTGCAAGCCCCCTTTAACAAGGGGACCCCCAGATCCCAGATACCCCAAAGCACCCTCCCAATGTTGAGGGCATGTGGCCTGGTATGGTTCAGGGGGGGGGGGGCGCTCTCTCGTCCCCCCCTCTTTTCCTGCGACCTGCCAGGTTGCGTGCTCGGATAAGGGTCTAGTATGGAATTTAGGGGGAACCCCACGCATTTTATTTATTTTTTTTAATTTTGGTTCGGGGTTCCCCTGTGGGGGAATCCCATGCCGTTTTTATCAATGAACTTTTATGTGTATTGCCAGACCGACAATTCATTTAAAGCCGCGAGTAGTTTTAAATTACTTTTTTTCCTTTAGAAATGTCATTTTGCTGTCAGACTGTTCTAAACACGGGAAACACACGCCACTTTACAGGCATACTATAGACACCCCCCAAGTACGAAATTTAAAGGAATATTACACTTTTATTGTTTCACTTTAAGCATTATTAAAATCACTGCTCCCGAAAAAACTGCCTTTTTTAAAACATTTTTTTTTGCATTGATCCATGTCCCCTGAGGCAGGACCCAGGACCCCAAACACTTTTTGTGACAATAACTTGCATATTAACCTTTAAAATTAGCACTTTTGATTTCTCCCATAGACTTTTAAAGGGTGTTCCGCGGCTTTCGAATTTGCCACAAACACCCCAAATTGTTCGCTATTCGGCGAACGGGCGACTCATGTTCAACCCGAACATAAAGCCCATCCCTACACCTTACCTTAGGAGGCAGATGACATGGATCCAGGGTAGGGCTGCTGCTCCTCGCTCCAGCTACTCTTCGCTCCGGGAGTCAAGATCAGTCAAACAAATTCATCCCAACAGACTCCTCTCAGTATGATGGACAGCACAGTGGCTTAGTGGTTTGTGGCCAAGATACTATCTGCCTGGAGTTTTCATGTTCTCCCTTTTTCTTATCGTGGGTTTCCCCTGGGTACTCCGGTTTCCTCCGACACTCCAAAGATATGCTGATACGGTAATTGTCTCCTGTCTAAATTGGCCTAGTATGTGTGTGCATGTGAGATAGGGACTTTACATTGAGGGTAGGGAATGATGTGAAAGTACATTATGTAAATTGTAAACTAATGCTTGTATTAATCCTAATAAAAATAAAGGGGTAGTAGATCTATAATGTATCTCATCACCTATCACTATCATTTATTTCCCATTTGCTGCTTCTTGGTATACATCACAACAAGATCTGGTTTGTTTTTCAAATTCAATTTTGAAATGAATGGACGTACTAAATGAAAACCACATACACTGTCAGAAATGTGTACATTGAAGAAAAATATTAGAATTCTCTCACCATTGGGGTAAAAAAAAATGTTAGTTTGACCCCACTAACAATTAGAGAAACAAATGAATGTTCTTATAACATACTTACAAGAAAAAATGTCAAATGAAATTCATTTCCTCCTCCACTGCCATATTTGGAATTTTTTTTTTGGGGGGGTGGGAGCGGGTACTTAGTTTTGGCAGGTACCCGTTCCCACTTCCGGATGTTCCAGAAGCCCATTGTGAAGCCTGGAGGAGTCACAGGCAACATGCTGGCACCGAGGACCCCAAGACTGGCGAAGAACCAGCCTGGGTGAGGAAAATTAAGATCTGGCTGGATCTTCCAGCATTTGTACCATTAGTACCACAAGGCTGACTATTGTGATCCTTCCTACCACAGCTCCTGTCCAGTTCTCATACATTACTTACTGCAACTAGGGATCAAGTGTTCTGCTGAATTATCCTTCTTATTAATATCTTCTTATAGGAACAGACCCTGTTCCTATAGGCAGACGTTGTTCCTATAGCTACTGATAGTTTGTGCCAAGCATCTACTACTCTTTCAGGAAAATTGAAATTCCCAATACTAAAGTTGAACTCCAGGAAAACAGAATACACAAATAAAATACATATAAATATTATGTTTTACCTGCCAAAGGATTTGTATATCTGTCCATCCAGTCCTGAATTTTGGCTCTGCCAAACAGCACGATCCTACTAAAGTATAGGGGACCTTTTTCTGCTTCATTTTGATCTTCACTTACAGATCTCCTTCCAGCCCCAACTGTGAATGGTCAGCAAAAAGAAAATTCCTTCCTTCCAGCCCCAACTGTGAATGGTCAGCAAAAAGAAAATCAACATACTGATGGGCTGTTCTCTCTGTCACTCTGCTCTCTCCTCCTATCAGCATGTTGCTTACACTGCAGCACATCTCATTGGCTACTTGTGCTGCTTTTCTCTCCACTTCTATGAGCTGCTAGAGGATGACACTAGGTCAAATTCAGATAATTACATTGCTTGCATTTAAAAAAAATGTAGCCAGGTCCACATTGGCTGAGAGAAGCACGGGGCTGTGTGTCTTCCAGACAGCCTCTCTTCTCTCTCTTCCCTGCTGGAGTGCTCAATCCCCCCACTCGCCTCCCCACTGCTGGCTGTGTGCGGGCAGCTGCTGATAGGGGCAGCTCTGGGGATGAGCACTCTTCCCATCCCTCTCCCACCTGGATGCACCTTCCACAATGGATCATGGGAAATTAAGTCAGTGGGGAGCACTGCACCATGGAGATGGATGGGCTGCAGAGCTAAAAAGCCCACAGCTCCTTGCCAAAAAGAGGGGGGAGAGCACAGGGTTTTTTCCTGCGGAGATCTGAGCAGACAGTGTAGAGAAACCAGTGTGTGGGGACCTGTTGCTGTGCATTCCTACTGTACACATAAAACAGAGCCTGGTGTGCGGGGACTGAAGCTTGGTATCCTTTCTGTGTCCTTAGAGCCAGAGGACAGAGCCTGTAAGGACCAGAGCAAGAGAACTGAGCTACAGAGAGTCGCTGTTTCTTGGGACCAAAGCTGGGGAAACCCTTTGCCGTGTGTGCCTACATCAGGGAGGACCTAATCGCTGAGAACCTGATTGGGAGGATCTGATTATGAGTACTGAGACTTCTGGAATAGACTGCCAAGTGATCTGGACCAGACAAGAAATGCTTGCCCCACACAGCAAATGCCAATAGAGTCTTAAAGAGACAGCTTCATGTGCACCACCTTCCAGAAGAGCCCCTAACGATAGCTGGCTGATATTGGCAATTAGGCACCAGTTACTTTGCAGCCATTCCCAGGGGTACACCGCTCAGGAAAGTGTACGCCCAACCACTCTTAGGGGTGTATACGTAGAGTGCACTCAGGGACAATTTTTTTGAATAGCTATTGCCAAGAGTTACAGTGAGGCTTTTCTTTGTGCTACGCTTTCTTGGTTGATGCTGTTCTTATTGATGGTGTGTGTACTAGTTTAATGGGATTTAGCCTTATTGTGGTGTAAGGTGAGGTGAGGCTAATATTCCCGTAAGTTGGTCTAATGCATTCTAACATATTCTTCGGCCTGTTTATTGCTATGTACAGTATATTGGGGGTTATTTACGAAAGACAAATCCACTTTGCACTGCAAGTGCACTTGAAAATGCACTGAACGTGCACTTGGAAGTGCAGTCGCTCTAAATCTAAGGGGTAGATCTGAAATGATGGGGAAGCGCTGCTGATTTTATCATCCAATCATGTGCAAGCTAAAATGCCATTTTTTATTTTCCTTGCTTGTCCCCCTCGGATCTACAGTGACTGCACTTCCAAGTGCGTTTTCAGTGCAAAGTTCGGGTTTTTTTTTTTTCAAAGTACCGAAAGCATAACAAGGTCCCTAGTTGCCAATTGCATAAATCACATAACATGTAGAGTTCAGGGGGGGGGGGGGGGGGGGCTATAAGTATCAAGAAGAGAGAGAGAATGAATGAGTAGTTATATCAGAGTGGAGTGCTCGCATTCCTTTTGCTTCATCTTAGGTTTTTATAGCTGTCTGTTCCACCACTAAGGAGATTCACCCATTGTATTTGTTCTGGTGACCTCTGTCCCCAGAACGGCAAAGCTGGCTGTACATTGACTGAATTTGACAATTAGTGCTGAATCAGTCATAATTCTTTCATGGGCGGCCCAGTTGGCACCTTTTACCCAAGAAGCAGCAGGCACTATTCGGGTATTCTTTGATGACCCGTAGGTGCCACCAGCTATCAGAATACCATCACTGGCAGGGGAGATTCATTCATCTGTTTAGTGTGGTTTGGAGAATCAAGTGATTTCTCTCATATAACTCTCAGGGAATAACTAGAGAAATCTTAACGTGCATGGCCAGCTTTAGTGAGGGAAAAATCCACAACTAAGTAGTCATCAGAACAATAAAAAAGGAAAAACCTTTGTTTCAGTAACAACTGTCGAAGCCTTATCCCCTCACCTTAGAAAGATTTCCTCTCACTTTTCATTCTGTGTGTAGCGCTACCCCCATAGGGCTGCTGGTAATAGCTGGTTCTCCCCAAATAGCACAGAGGTTACCGACCACCACAAGTGCCAGTCCATACACTCTGACTAAATAACTCAGTCTAGAAGATGTCTTTTTGATGTTTTTATTGCTTAAAGAACTTTGAACAGGAGAAGGGTTAGAACTTGGGATACTCCAAAGAACAATCAGCAATAGCAATGAGAGGACAATCTTCCTAGTTTTCTCCCCTCTCTCTCTGGAGGTATTTAGGGGCTTCGAACTGTCTAACAGCTGTAGACCATAATGCAAATCTCTTTGGCATCTGGTCACCTTGTGCTACTGCACAACTATTGGCAACCAGTGCGATTTCCAGAATGCTGCACAGTAACAGGGGACACTTTCTTCTAGGCTCACACTCCAGATTCTGCTGAGGACAGGGGAACAGCCATTTCTCTAAAACCCTATGAGAGCTGTGTCAGTCCATAGCTACCTCTGTCTCTTACATCCCAATAACACAGTCACCAGGAACAAGTTCAGGGTATTTTCTCAGAAGTCCCAGGGCAGCTGGACACCTTCCAGCTTCCTCCAGACATGGTCCACTGAGGGAGAAAATACTTCTCCTGACTTCTCCAGCTTCTCAGGAGATCAATCCAGGCCCTCAGCCCTGACAATGCTGAGGCTTCAAGAACAACTACACAGTCTATCGGCTGTTTTAGGGCAGCAGCCCCTAAGGCTTCGAAACCCTCCTGGGGAGAAGGAACAATCTCACCAAAGCTTCGAATTACTGTATTTATTTCCTCCCAGCCACCTTTTGGACACTTCTCTCAATGGATTGGCCAGGCCATGATTATTTAGGCATTTGACTCTCCCCCCTATGTTCTGGAAGCTACTTCCAGAGGCAGGAGGAAGCACTTAAACTCCCAGACTGTGAAACTCTGAAAAGACAAGAACAATCAAACAAACAATCACTTGACTACAGAAGGAGCTAAAAACTAAAATTGTCTAGCATCCCATACTAGAAGTGTTCTACATGTGTGCATGACAGGAAGTGAGGTAAAACCTCCCAGTGGGAACCATTCCCTACTCTATCCAAATGGGAAAAAAACAAAACTTATGGCTTTAAATACACTTTATCAAAAATATTTAAATCTGTAACACTGTATAAATAACGTATACAGACATTGATAAAATTACTTTATTAACTGTTTCTATGTTATTTTTAACATCATCCATTGTCTTCACTGAGCGGAACAGCTATATCCTGGTTTTACCATCACTAGCCTGGTTATAAGTATAATTTTCAACTGGTTAGAAAATGGATTCAGTACCAAACTTCCTATTAGAATTACAGTTGATCAGCAAAGTAAGAAGCCATTTAGAATGACAGGAATGAAGGTCATGGTGCATAGTGTAGATTGTAAGACTTTATCAATTTTAGCTTTGCAGGCAATCATGAACAATCAATCTATCTGCTGCCATCAACCGGTGTATTGTCCATTCAATTCTTTTCAATCTTCTTCAGATTTATATGAATCCCATTTAAAGAACGAAGAACTATTTGAGAGATTTTAACTGGCTCATTTTCTGGATCTGGAAGCAGCTGAAACCTTTGCAATGTCAAAGCCAAAGCTACTTTCATTTCATTCATTGCAAAAGTTTGTCCAATGCAATTCCTAAAAAACAAAATATATATTTGCAGTTTAATTTCTATAACTCAATGTCCAGCCTAATGTTTACCTAAAATCTGCTGATTACATTCTAGGTGCATCAATACAAAGTCTCTATTTTTAAGTGTTTTTTTTTTTGTTTTTACATATATTTTTACATTTGCATTTATTTATTTTATTTTATATTTATGTATAATTTTTAAATTTTTCTGTATTTTAAGAAATGCAAAGTCTTACAGTTTGTTTTCTTTAGAAGCAGCCACAGCCTAAGTAGAAAAGCCTGTTCCCTGCCAGCATGGTGTAGAGAATGACACTTGCTCCCTGTGTGGAAGTAATGGTCTCACTGCAGAGATCAGACTTGTCCCCTGTAAAGTCAGAGGTACAACTCTTCAATAGGAAGTGTGAGCTTTGCTGAATGTCGAGATCTAACTATGATTTCAGCATAGTTGGTACCCCCATCAAAAAGACAGAAAGTGGATATGAATCTTCCCAATGGGGACTGAGACAGCAATAGAATTTCACAATGCCAACATTCCCCTATGATGGCATTGTGCAGGTGACATGTCCTCTTAATGGAGACATCAGGAGTCTATTAGACCATTAATGTCTCCCTGTTCTTTGCCTCAACAGAACAAGTACAGAAAGTATTCATTCTGCTGTTTTACCTGGCACTGCATTCTGTCATCTGTCAGCTGTAAACCAGAGGACTTCTGGGTTCACTGCACAGAACAGAGATAGCCTATATGTACAAAAAAAAAATTGAATATAAAAATCCTGTTTTTCCTTGTCTTGGGGCAGTCTTGGTGTGAAAGTCAAGGGCACAAAAAAGCTAAAGAAATGCTTCTGAGAAGGGATTGAGAACTTGCAAGACATCTTCTTAGGCTCCTTCGGGTGGGAAAGGCTGGTCCTCTTACCCCTGGCAGCATCCTTGATGATAGCATCCTATGCTGAGATGTTGTTCCTTGAAAGCCATGTGCAGTAAGTCCTTCTTGCCAGCAATTTAGCCACAGTCCTGTGCAAGTACACTGAGAGAGGTCCAATACGAGACAATAAGTTCCCACCCAAATCTATCTGTCTACTCCTCACCTCACTCCTTCAGTCTCCCCTTGCATTAGTAACTTACTGACATGTCAGCATGGATGTCGCACCACTTCCTTAAACTAAATCTTTCTAAAACTGAGCTATTAATATTCCCCCCACCCGTGCCCCCCTCCATGACTTTTCCATCAAAATCAACAATGCAACCATCAGGCCCTCTCCTCACGCCAGGGTACTTGGTGTAATCCTAGACTCTGACTTGTCATTTCAGCCCCAAGTCCAATCGTTGTCAAAAGTTTGTAGAATTCACCTCCGTAACATCTCTAATATTTGCCCCTTTTTAACAAATGAAACCACCAAGCTCCTCATTCACTCCCTTGTTATCCCTCGCCTTGACTATTGCAACTCCCTTCTCATTGGCCTACCTCTCCATAGGCTCCTCCCCTCTTCAGTCTATCATGAATGCTGCTGCCAGACTTATCCACCTTACCAACCAAATAAACACTGATTTGGGTTATTTTTACCAAAGAAATGTAGCAGCATAATTTTTGGTCAAAATTTATCAAGAGAAATTACTTATTTGCAAAATTTTATAACAGAAACTAAGAAAAATTCCAGTCTTTTTTTCATTGTAGCGTAAAAAATAAAAACTCCAGCGGTGATTAAATAGCACCAAAAAAAAAGCTCTATTTGTGTGGAAAAAAATGATAAAAATGTAATTTGGGTACAGTGTTACTTGACCGCGTAATTCTCATTCAAAGTGTGACAGCGCTGAAAGCTGAAAATTGGTCCGGGAAGGAGGGGGGTGAAAGTGCCCAGTATTGAAGTGGTTAAAGCAGGAGCCACAGCAGAGAGATGCTTCCTTGACACCTGCAACACTCCACCCAGAAAAATTATGCAAGCACTCAGTTCCATAGCATTACCACATTCTACGGGAAGCTAGTGGAAAAATGTGGGATTCAAAATAGGCACTGGTGAATAATACAAATGGGGGAATGTCCGATGCCGGGCCCAAATAGCCTACTCAGAAAAGTGAGTCATCAGACAGAGCAAGTTTGGAGGCCATACTAAAAGCCCTTAACATGAAAAGCCCGGCCTCCACAGCTAACTTAGAACAGTTTGGAAAGCACTAAAGTGGAGCCCAGTGCTCAAGGGTCACTTTCAGGCTCAATCTGCAAAACCAGATCCAGTGGGGTCAGGTCCAAAGTAAGACCACAAACTGAGACTGAGGGCAACTTTGCCAGGTAGCTGCGAGGGAGCGAAGATTTCTCCTACAGCTACATGAAGATGAATATGGTTGGAGGGAAAAAAGTTGCTTGAAAAAATGTAGGTTAAAGTATTTTGGTAGTGAGAGGGGCTAGACTACGGTTGTTTATTTGCCAGTGAACACTCCCCCCTGTAGGCATCAGTATATTCTGAAAGATTTCCTCTTTACCTCAGTGGACAATAAAGAAATGTTACTGCCTGAGTAGTACTCTGAAAAATGTACCTTTTGTCTTTAACATGTTCTGAAAAATAGTAGTGCACTTGCTGGTATGTTAGAGGTTGCCTATGCACTCCTGAGCTTACAGCCTCATAGCTGTATACCCGCAGTATAAAATCCAAGGCACTGCTGCCTCTGACTGTTACTCCTAGGAGATGTAGAGAGAGACTTGGTGATATCACTATTGTGCTGCTCACTGTTGGACGTTCTGACATAAGGAAGCACAGTTCTGCCTCTACCAAGATGGCAAGCTCCGCACTGAGACACAGGGGGTTATTTACTAAAGGCAAATCCATTTTGCACTGCAAGTGCACTTGAAAGTGCACTGAACGTGCAATTGGAAGTAAAGTCACTGTAGATCTGAGGGGGACATGCAAGGAAAATAAAAAACAGCATTTTAGCTTGCACATGATTGAAAGATAAAATCAGCAGAGCTTCCACTCATTTCAGATCTACCCCTTAGATTTAAAGCGACTGCACTTCCAAGTGCACTTTCAGTGCAAAATGGATGTACCTTTCGTAAATAACCCCCACAGTGTAAAACAAGTAATGGTAAGTCAGTGATGGGAAAAGATAAGCTTCAGAGACACCACAGGTTTTGCTGGTGACTTGTTTTTGTTTTAGGACACAGCTATCAGAGTTCAGTTCCTCTTTAATTGTACATCTTGAGTCCATGAAGTCTAGTGAACATGGAATTCATTTTTTTTTTCTCATTGATCTAAATTTTTTGTCTGCAGGCTATTAATATTCATCTTGCTCACTTGGACTATGTTGCACTACTGTATTTGGTACCTAATTGGTAAATAACCATGATATATGGCCATAGTACGGATCTGGTCACAAAACGTGTTTCACATTTGTTTGTACTGTAAAATTGTTTTTACTTTGTAATTAAAAAAAAAATATTGCAAAAAAAAAAAGTCAGTGAAAGGCAGAAACAAATGAAATTTGCAGGCAATGAAAAAAAAATAAAACCTTCAGCCCCCCCTAAAGTTTACGCATCTCTGCATGCAACTGAAGGAGCCTATTTTGTACCTGACTAGCATTTTATAGAGTACAGTTTCACTGGTGGCTGAATCTCATGACAGCATACAGCAGACGGATGTTAGATAACTGAGATGATATTTCCTTACCGTGGGCCGGCAGAGAATGGAAGGAAGGCATGTGAGTTTCTATCTGATGTGTTCTCCGTAGAAAACCGTAGTGGGTCAAACACCTAATTGACACAAAATATTCAGAGATCATCTTGCAGGAATGTGTAAGGCACCTTGATGATATCTTAAATGAACATTGAAATTCTTAAGTTTATAAGATAAGGCAAAACCCAAGGTGGAACCCAGCCCAAACTTTGCTTGTTTTGGATATCAGGGGGAAGCGTTAGTATCTCAGTCAGGTTTTTGTTATTCTCAATGTGTCTGTTGGGTAGGTTTCCCTTCATAAACTGCGTGGCCACCATGACAGTAAGTGAGAGGGGAAATCTACCCAATAGGGACACAAACAGCATTAGAAACCTGATAGAAGCCATGTTATGATTTATCCCAATCCTTGTCACTGACATGAGTATACTGAATTATTATACATATTAGCTGCAAATAGTTATTATTATACAATATCTTTGTTATAACCCTTTAAAATGTATATGAAAATAAATAGGATCTCCCTAATCAAACAAATCTGATAAATTAATAATAATCAGTCCACAAGTGTTGTGATAATATGTTCTTGGTGTCATTCTCCACCATCCACCACCTTGTAGTGATCTTAAACATCAGTGACTCCACCAACAGCTGAAAAACTTGCTTACCAGCTCCTGTGGACCTCTCATTACAAGGGGTCATTTGTACTTGTGGGTTTAGTCCAGCCAAGGCCTTTCTCCAAATCCGGTTACTCTCCTGCACAGGATCATCACTTGGCACAGTGTTACATGCAAAGATGTCTGTACAAGTCGGCAAGGGCTTGAAAGTTGAGTTTCTTGATCTTCTTTTCGTTCATCCAATACCCGACCTGCTTCCCTTTCAGGAACGTCTGCATTTTTTTTTGTATGTTTCTGCATGGTGCCACCAGAGGTCGGGTCAGTTTAAACCACCTTCAGTGAACGCAGCCCACGCGGTTCACCTGGATAGCAGATGCAGCCTAGTGGAAGGAGACAGCTCCAGGTCTCCCTCTTGTTGGACATCTGTCTCTTTTGGACTGTCTCCCTCCCTCTCTCTCTCTTCTCCCTCCCCCTCTCTTAGAGTTCAATTTCCTCAGCTGGGTCCCTCCCTGCTCTCTTCTTGCAGGCTGGGGAGGACAGGCAATGCACCGGGGCTTCTCAGACAAGGGGACACACCCTGTGCTGTGGCTCCAGGTCCTCTTTTGGAGCTCCGAGCTTCATCCGTGGAAGGGGGGAACAGCAGCTAGCGTGGAAGTTAGAGGCACAGCCAGCAGCACACACAGCACTGCCTGCTCATGGGAGCAGGAAGCATGGGAGCAGAAAGGACCTGGAGCCACAGCACAGGATGTGTTACCCTACCTGAGAAGCCCCGGTGCATTGCCTGTCCTCCCAAGCCTGCAAGAAGAGAGCAGGGAGGGACCCAGCTGAGGAAATGGAGCTCTGAGAGAGGGGAGGGAGAAGAGAGAGAGGGAGACAGTCCAGAAGAGACAGATCACCAACAAGAGGGAGACCTGAAGCTGTCTCCTTCCACTAGGCTGCATCTTCTATCCGGGTGAACCGCGTGGGTTGCGTTCACTGAAGGTGGTTTAAACTGACCTTACCTCTGGTGGCACAGGAACATACAAAAAAATGCAGACGTTCCTGAAAGGGAAGCGGGTTGGGTATTGGATGAGTGAAAAGAAAATCAAGAAACTCAACTTTCAAGCCTTTGCAGACTTGTGCAGAAATCCTTACATATAACACGGTGCCAAGTGGTGATCCTATGCAGGAGAGTAACCAAATTTGGAGAAAGGCCTTGGCTGGGCTAAAGCCACAAGTACAAACGACCCCTTGTAATGAGGTCCACAGGAGCTGGTAAGTGAGTTTTTCAGCTGTTGGTGGAGGCACTAATGTTTAAGATCACTACAAGGTGGTGGATGGTGGAGATCGACAACAGGAACAAATTATCAGAAAAGAGAGAAGAAGTCTTGCGAGCCACAATAACCTTATGCCTTACTGCAGAAACAAAAAATATGCACAAATACCCAGCTGCAACCGCAGGTCACGTATTCATAGCCGTGCGTTTAAATGTGAATGGAAAAATGCGTTGCGCTTAGGTATACATTCACCTTATCAGTTTAAAGGCGCCCAGTGTATGTGCTTCAAATCTCAAATTAATCCGTATAAACTTAGATAATGCTACTATATGCCACATCCAAAAGCATAATGTGCCAAATATTTAAATAGTGATATACATTAAATACACTGTGTTACTAGATATGAAACTGCAAGTATATTACGCTTAATGGTAAGCGATCTATTCATATACAAAAATAAACAAATTAGAAAATCAATAAATGCGCCTTAAAAATTGCATCAAAGTGCCATGCGTGTATTCAATCCAAAGTGCTTTGTGCAAAAAAAACTTACTTATAAACAATGATGGCAAGTGAGAAAACCATGCACTACAAATATGGTAACTATTGCATACAAACTGTAGTAAACCATACAAGTGATAAGTGATAAAAACATATAAAAATATATAGATTGATTGGGTGATAATAGTCCTTTAAATGTGAAAAAACAATCTTCCAAAACTGTATCACTCAACGATGTGTAGCGGAAAGGATTCCAAAGGTGAACTACAGTGCATAGAGGTGCTTCACATGAGAGACGGATCGTAGAACCACAGTGCCCAAATGTGCCTCGGTGACCCCCAAAGGAACAAATTATCACAATTAGCGCAATCCTATTTATTTTCATGTTTTTGTACAGTATATGTCTCACAGAAGGTTTTGCTGCTTAGACTTTTTATTTATGAGGTCATTTATTAGCGCAGTTTTTTCATTTTTTTTTTTACTTTAACATTAATAGTTCAATTTTTGGCAAAGTTAAACTTCTGTCTGACTCTTTTTCAAGTGACTCATGATTTCAAAATATCTGAATGTAACCTTTACTTGTAAGTCTTTTGGTGAACCTACTGCTCTGGAAGATGAAGGGGAATGTGTTAAAATGGAATATTATTGCTCATTACATCACCTCAGGGTCTTTCCAGAAAATGGTTGATCTGTTTATACAGTAAATGCTCAGGATAATCAGTGAACCTGTATAGGACAGAACAAATGTTATTTTAATACTCTGATCTAAAAACACCAACATTTCAATGACAACATTATATAAACCTAAGCAAAGGGTTTATTTTTTATTTTTTGGATAAGTTAAAAAATATATAAACTATGTATAGTATAGTAGTGGACTATAGTGTGTATATATAGTATACAATTCATAACGAACGACAGATTGCAAAAGATAATAGGACAAACCCCCAAAAAATTCTTCAAATATATTTATAGTAAAAAGGTCAGGTTTGAGCATGTAGGCCCTCTACAAAATAATCTAGAGTGGGTGACCGGGGACAAAGAAGGAAAATGTATTAAATACCTTCTTCAGCTTTGTGCATACAAAGGAGCATGGGGGAGCTCATGTCTATAATGGGGATGGTATTGACACAGCCCCAAATGATCCACTATGGCTCAAAACTGATATGGTTCAGAAATATTTAGACAGAATAAAGGTGAATAAAGCACCGGGTCCAGATGGCATACACTTACGGATCCTAAAAGAATTGAGCTCTGTCATTTCAAAGCCATGGTTTCTGATTTTTAGATTTTAGATTTTTTAGATTTTTAGATTTTTAATGACTGAAATAGCACCACTGGATTGGCGTAGGGCCAATGTGGTACCTATATTTAAAAAATGACCAAAGTCTTAACCAAGTAACTATAGACCTGTTAGTTTAACTTCTATAGTTGGGAAGATACTGGAGAGTTTAATAAAAGACCACATAGACCAGTTCTTGCTAGAAAAAAAACATTTCAAGCAATAGCCAGCTTTTATTCATGAAAGACAGAAGTTGTCATACAAATCTGATAACTTTTTATGAGGAGGCCAGCAAAACCTTAGACGAAGGCGTGGCTGTGGACGTGGTATACTGGATTTTGCAAAAGCGCTAGTCACAGTTTCCCACACCCGGCTAATGTGTAATTTAAAGTCTACAGGCCTGGAAAGATCAGTTTGTAAATGGATAGAAAAAATGGCTAAAAGACCGAATTCAGAGAGTAGTGGTTAATGATTCTTACTCTGAATGGAATGGTCTAAGGTGGTGTGGGTACAGGTTCAGTGTTGGGACCCTTACTTTTTAATAACCTTATAAATGATATAGGGTCTGGGATTAAAAGTGCCATTTCAGTCTTTGCAGATGACACTAAGCTATGCAGTGGAATAACGTCCTTAAAGGATATCTCCAACTTACAAGCCGACCTCAATGCACTGTCTAATTGAGCAACTAAGTGGCAAATGAGGTTTAATGTTGATAAATGTAAAGTTATGCACTTGGGGGTTAAAAATATGCATGCATCATACATACTAGGGGGAGTCCAACTGGGGTAATCCATAGGTTAGAAGGATCTGAGTTTTGGTAGATCATAAGATTAATAACATGCAATGCCAAGCTGCGGTTTCCAAATCGAGCAGTTCTTTCTTGTATTAAGAGAGGTATGGACTCCAGAGAGAGAGAGAGAGATATCATTTTGCCCCTGTACAAATCATTAGTAAGACCTCATCTGGAATATGCAGTTCAGTTTTGGGCACCAGTTCTCAAAAAGGATATCAGGGAATTGGAGAAAGTGCAGAGAAGGGCAACCAAACTGATAAGAGGCATGGAGGAGCTCAGCTATGAGGAAAGATTAGAGGAAGATTAGAGGAACTGAATTTATTATCTCTTGAAAAGAGAAGATTAACCGGGATATGATCAACATGTTTAACCACTTGACGACCGCCTCACTCAGATATACGTCTGCAGAATGGCACGGGCAGGCAAAATCACGTACCTGGTACGGGATTGCTTTCCCGCGGGCGGGGGGTCCGATCGGACCCCCCGGTGCCTGAGGCGGTCGCCTTTGGTCTGGCAGCGATCAGAGATGAGGGGGAGGCCATCCGATCGTGGCCCCCCCCTCGCGATCGCTCCCAGCCAATGAGATTCTTCCCCTGCCTCTGTGTAGTACACAGAGGCAGGGGATGTGATGTCATCTCTCCTCGGCTCGGTAGTTTCCGTTCCGGTGTCTTGCCGAGAAAGTTCCCTCGGCGGATAAGTTCCCCCCTGTACTGCGCAAGCGCTGCGCTTGCGCAGTACGAATGACCAGGAGTCAGGCCTGATCCCTGCTATCGCTAACAGTTTTTTTGGTAGCATTTTGGTGAACTGGTAAGCACCAGCCCCAAGCAGCGTCAGGTTAGCGCCAGTAGCGCTAACACCCACGCATGCACCGTACACCTCCCTTAGTGGTATAGTATCTGAACGGATCAATATCTGATCCGATCAGATCTATACTAGCGTCCCCAGCAGTTTAGGGTTCCCAAAAAATGCAGTGTTAGCGGGATCAGCCCAGATACCTGCTAGCACCTGCGTTTTGCCTCTCCGCCCCGCCCAGCCCAGCCCACCCAAGTGCAGTATCAATCGATCACTGTCACTTACAAAATACTAAACGCATAACTGCAGCGTTCGCAGAGTCAGGCCTGATCCCTGCGATCGCTAACAGTTTTTGTGGTAGAATTTTGGTGAACTGGTAAGCACCAGCCCCAAGCAGCGTCAGGTTAGCGCCAGTACCGATAACACCCACGCACGCAGCGTACACCTCCCTTAGTGGTATAGTATCTGAACGGATCAATATCTGATCCGATCAGATCTATACTAGCGTCCCCAGCAGTTTAGGGTTCCCAAAAACGCAGCGTTAGCGGGATCAGCCCAGATACCTGCTAGCACCTGCGTTTTGCCCCTCCGCCCGGCCCAGCCCAGCCCACCCAAGTGCAGTATCGATCGATCACTGTCACTTACAAAACACTAAACGCATAACTGCAGCGTTCGCAGAGTCAGGCCTGATCCCTGCGATCGCTAACAGTTTTTTGGTAGCGTTTTGGTGAACTGGCAAGCACCAGTGGCCTAGTACACCCCGGTCGTAGTCAAACCAGCACTGCAGTAACACTTGGTGACGTGGCGAGTCCCATAAGTGCAGTTCAAGCTGGTGAGGTGGCAAGCACAAGTAGTGTCCCGCTGCCACCAAGAAGAAGACAAACACAGGCCCGTCCTGCCCATAGTGCCCTTCCTGCTGCATTCGCCAATCCTAATTGGGAACCCACCACTTCTGCAGCGCCCGTACTTCCCCCATTCACATCCGCAACCAAATGCAGTTGGCTGCATGAGAGGCATTTTCTTTATGTCCTCCCGAATACCCCTACCCAACGAGCCCCCCAAAAAAGATGTCGTGTCTGCAGCAAGCGCGGATATAGGCGTGACACCCGCTATTATTGTCCCTCCTGTCCTGACAATCCTGGTCTTTGCATTGGTGAATGTTTTGAACGCTACCATTCACTAGTTGAGTATTAGCGTAGGGTACAGCATTGCACAGACTAGGCACACTTTCACAGGGTCTCCCAAGATGCCATCGCATTTTGAGAGACCCGAACCTGGAACCGTTTACAGTTATAAAAGTTAGTTACAAAAAAAGTGTAAAAAAAATAAAAATAAATAAATGTAAAATAAAAAAAAATAGTTGTCGTTTTATTGTTCTCATTCACTCTATTCTCTCTCTATTGTTCTGCTCTTTTTTACTGTATTCTGTTCTACAATGTTTTATTGTTATTATGTTTTATCATGTTTGCTTTTCAGGTATGCAATTTTTTATACTTTACCGTTTACTGTGTTTTATTGTTAACCATTTTTTTGTCTTCAGGTACGCCATTCACGACTTTGAGTGGTTATACCAGAATGATGCCTGCAGGTTTAGGTATCATCTTGGTATCATTCTTTTCAGCCAGCGGTCGGCTTTCATGTAAAAGCAATCCTAGCGGCTAATTAGCATCTAGACTGCTTTTACAAGCAGTGGGAGGGAATGCCCCCCCCCCACCGTCTCCTGTGTTTTTCTCTGGCTCTCCTGTCTCAACAGGGAACCTGAGAATGCAGCCGGTGATTCAGCCAGCTGACCATAGAGCTGATCAGAGACCAGAGTGGCTCCAAACATCTCTATGGCCTAAGAAACCGGAAGCTACGAGCATTTCATGACTTAGATTTCGCCGGATGTAAACAGCGCCATTGGGAAATTGGGAAAGCATTTTATCACACCGATCTTGGTGTGGTCAGATGCTTTGAGGGCAGAGGAGAAATCTAGGGTCTAATAGACCCCAATTTTTTCAAAAAAAGAGTACCTGTCACTACCTATTGCTATCATAGGGGATATTTACATTCCCTGAGATAACAATAAAAATGATTAAAAAAAAAAAAAAAAATGAAAAGAACAGTTTAAAAATAAGATAAAAAAGCAAAAAAATAATAAAGAAAAAAAAAAAAAAGCACCCCTGTCCCCCCCTGCTCTCGCGCAAAGGCGAACGCAAGCGTCGGTCTGGCGTCGGTCTGGCGTCAAATGTAAACAGCAGTTGCACCATGCATGTGAGGTGTCACCGCGAATGTCAGATCGAGGGCAGTAATTTTAGCAGTAGACCTCCTCTGTAAATCTAAAGTGGTAACCTGTAAAGGCTTTTAAAGGCTTTTAAAAATGTATTTAGTTTGTTGCCACTGCACGTTTGTGCGCAATTTTAAAGCATGTCATGTTTGGTATCCATGTACTCGGCCTAAGATCATATTTTTTATTTCATCAAACATTTGGGCAATATAGTGTGTTTTAGTGCATTAAAATGTAAAAAAGTGTGTTTTTTCCCCAAAAAATGCGTTTGAAAAATCGCTGCGCAAATACTGTGTGAAAAAAAAAATGAAAAACCATTTTAATCTGTAGGGCATTTGCTTTAAAAAAATATATAATGTTTGGGGGTTCAAAGTAATTTTCTTGCAAAAAAAAAATAATTTTTTCATATAAACAAAAAGTGTCAGAAAGGGCTTTGTCTTCAAGTGGTTAGAAGAGTTGGTGATGCGTGACATAAGCTTCTAAATGTTGTGCATAAAATGCCAGGACAGTTCAAAACCCCCCCAAATGACCCCATTTTGGAAAGTAGACACCCCAAGCTATTTGCTGAGAGTCATGTCGAGTCCATGGAATATTTTATATTGTGTCACAAGTTGCGGGAAAGAGACAATTTTTTTTTTTTTGCACAAAGTTGTCACTAAATGATATATTGCTCAAACATGCCATGGGAATATGTGAAATTACACCCCAAAATACATTCTGTTGCTTCTCCTGAGTACGGAGATACCACATGTGTGAGACTTTTTGGGAGCCTAGCCATGTACGGGACCCCGAAAACCAAGCACCGCCTTCAGGCTTTCTAAATTTTTGATTTCACTCTTCACTGCCTTTCACAGTTTCGGGGGCCATGGAATGCCCAGGTGGCACAAACCCCCCCAAATTACCCCATTTTGGAAAGTAGACACCCCAAGCTATTTGCTGAGAGGTATAGTGAGTATTTTGCAGACCTCACTTTTTGTCACAAAGTTTTGAAAATTGAAAAAAGAAAAAAAAAGTTTTTTCTTGTCTTTCTTCATTTTCAAAAACAAATGAGAGCTGAAAAAATACTCACCATGCCTCTCAGCAAATAGCTTGGGGTGTCTACTTTCCAAAATGGGGTCATTTGGGGGGGTTTTGTGCCACCTGGGCATTCCATGGCCTCCGAAACTGTGATAGGCAGTGAAGAGTGAAATCAAAAATTTACACCCTTAGAAATCCTGAAGGCGGTGATTGGTTTTCGGGGCCCCGTACGCAGCTAGGCTCCCAAAAAGTCCCACACATGTGGTATCCCCATACTCAGGAGAAGCAGCTAAATGTATTTTGGGGTGCAATTCCACATATGCCCATGGCCTGTGTGAGCAATATATCATTTAGTGACAACTTTGTGCAAAAAAAAAAAAAAGAATTTGTCACTTTCCCGCAACTTGTGTCAAAATATAAAATATTCCATGGACTCAACATGCCTCTCAGCAAATAACTTGGGGTGTCTACTTTCCAAATGGAGTCATTTGGGGGGGTTTTGTGCCATCTGGGCATTTTATGGCCTTCAAAACTGTGATAGGTAGTGAGGAGTGAAATCAAAAATTTACGCCCTTAGAAATCCTGAAGGCGGTGATTGGTTTTCGGGGCCCCAAACGCGGCTAGGCTCCCAAAAAGTCCCACACATGTGGTATCCCCGTACTCAGGAGAAGCAGCTGAATGTATTTTGGGGTGCAATTCCACATAGGCCCATGGCCTGTGTGAGCAATATATAATTTAGTGACAATGAGCAATATATCATTTAGTGACAACTATTTTTTTTTTTTTTGTCATTATTCAATCACTTGGGACAAAAATAATAAATATTCAATGGGTTCAACATGCCTCTCAGCAATTTCCTTGGGGTGTCTACTTTCCAAAATTGAGTCATTTGGGGGGGTTTTGTGCTGCCCTGCCATTTTAGCACCTCAAGAAATGACATGGGCAGTCATAAACTAAAAGCTGTGTAAATTCCAGAAAATGTACCCTAGTTTGTAGACGCTATAACTTTTGCGCAAACCAATAAATATACGCTTATTGACATTTTTTTTACCAAAGACATGTGGCCGAATACATTTTGGCCTAAATGTATGACTAAAATTGAGTTTATTGGATTTTTTTTATAACAAACAGTAGAAAATATCATTTTTTTTTTAAATTTTCGGTCTTTTTCCATTTATAGCGCAAAAAATAAAAACGGCAGAGGTGATCAAATACCATCAAAAGAAAGCTCTATTTGTGGGAAGAAAAGGACACAAATTTCGTTTGGGTACAGCATTGCATGACCGGGCAATTAGCAGTTAAAGCGACGCAGTGCCAAATTGGAAAAAGTCCTCTGGTCCTTAAGCAGCATAATGGTCCGGTCCTTAAGTGGTTAAATACATAAGGGGTCCATATAGTGAACTTGGTGTTGCATTATTTACTTTAACCACTTGCCGACCAGCTGCCATAATTTTACTGTGGCAGGTCGGCTCTCCTGCGCAAACTGCTGTAGCTGTACAGCGGCTAGCGCATGTGACTTGATGTCCGCCAGCCACTCGCAATCACCTTGTACAGAGGCAGAACGGGGATCTGCCTGTGTAAACAAGCCGGATCCCTGTTCTAACAGGGGACATGTCAGAGCTCTACTGTTCCCAGTGATCTCTGTCATGTCCCAGGCAGCCCACCCCCCCTACAGTTAGAACACACCCAGGGAACACATTTAACCCCTTTGATCGCCCCCTACTGTTAACCTATTCTCTGCCAGTGTAATTTTTTACATTGATCAGTGCATTTTAATAGCAATATAATACTGTCACTGGTCCCCAAAATTGTCATTTGGAGTCAGATCGCTGCCATTACTAGTAAAGACACTTAAAAAAATAAACATATACAAAAACGAGATTTCCCCTAAATGGACTTTAAAGGCACTTGCTCACAAGTATTTAGGTACCAAATATATATGACAGAGTATAAAGAGTAAACAAATTTTTATTTCAACAAAGTATAGGTTAAAAACATGCTGTATCATACATTCAACGGAGCATATTACAAAATCAATAGTTTTTTAGTAATAATGAACATGAGTTATGTGGAAGCTCTTTTTCTTACAGCTGACGCGTTTCGGAATAAACAATGTTTTTATGTCCTTCTTCAGGGATATAGTAGAAAAGAGCAGTTCATCTAGAATAATTATAATGTATACATATGAGTGGGTTATCATAGAATATACACATGGATATAATAATCCAATATATAGCTAAACAATAAATCACTCACTTATAACATGGTTCGTTGAAATGTTTTTTTAAAAAGGAAAAATTCCAAAATTAGAAGAGCGTGGGGCATTATTGCTGGTAAGGTTGTTTCTATTGGAACAGTTGTAGTTAATATTAAGCACATTTACTTAATAGTGGTCCCATTGTATGGGGCAAGGTGTCTCACCTACCCCTGTCCCTCCCGGATGCGTGCAGGCCGAAGCGATATACTGAGGCTGAAAGTGAGGGAACCCCTAAAAGTCAAAAAGTATGTGACAGAAGGATAAGTATTTGATGAGTATAAGTATGGAAGAAAAGCATATTGAGTATCCTATATAACAAGGAGAGTACTAAATAAATGAATAAAAGTGAAAAAGAAAAAAGGAAAAAAATATAAACAAAGCATGATTTAATCTGAATGCTATGATTACTACAAATAAACAGTTCAGTGGGAACCTGAAAAGTCAGTGGACATTTAATTTATGTATTTTTTAAAATATATGTTTAGTATAATTGTATGAGAGAGATGCAAAGCTACTCTCTATAATTGAATTTATGCGCGACATTATAGTACTACAGCACATCTTCTATTATTACTACAGATGGTTATCCATTATTTAGTTATGTGAGCTTTGTATTTAAGCGAGAAAATATAAAGTGTGGCGCTAGTAGTAACAGCATATAAAACTAAACATTAAGCAATATCACACAATGAAAATGTGAAGCAAAATTGACACGTGAGCACAAATGACAGTGATTAATGAACAAAAATAATAAGAAAATATATGTGTTCAATACAAAACAATAAAGGAAATATGTGATAACAGTGCATAAACAGTTATCCAATGTAAAGTCCAAAACACCAAAAAAACGTGACAGCAGTGCATGAACAATTGTAAGCAGATGTTTTCTTATATGTGTAGAAAAACTTTCAATCCAGTAGCCTGGTAGGTACGTAGACCATAGAGGACCCGAGGTGCACAGAAGTTTGGAAACAGTGCCAGGACCATCACCAGAAGTTATGAAGGCTTACCGGAAGGTATGGCCTGAAATGGCGTATGCCATACAGGTCAAAAAGGCTTAGTGACCAACAGGTCTAGACGTATTATCCGGTCAGAAGTTCTCGTCACACAAACCATGGGAAGGAAGAATCGGTCAACACGACTTCCACATTGATAGATATACCACCGTAGACCATGCGAAAGATTCGTATTACATGTGAGGAATAAAAACACTCACATAGTGTAATACCGTAAAACTTGGATTTATTTATTGTTTTGTATTGAACACATATATTTTCTTATTATTTTTGTTCATTAATCACTGTCATTTGTGCTCACGTGTCAATTTTGCTTCACATTTTCATTGTGTGATATTGCTTAATGTTTAGTTTTATATGCTGTTACTACTAGCGCCACACTTTATATTTTCTCGCTGTTATTTCTGCCCTTGAGTCTACGGGTGTGTTGGCTGCTTCCTCATTTTGTTTTTAGCGCAGCGCTGTACCACATTTACAAATAATTTTCAGAGCTTTGTATTTAAACCAAGTATAACTAATCAGTAGTAATGGGTATGTGAAAAACAAATAAGGGACAATTCTAATATATTCACTCGGTTGTACAAGGATCTCATGAGTAAAGGTTTTATCTATTCAAATAAACTGTATAAGTTTGATATTAGAATAGTGCCTGTTGGCATCTAAAAATAAATAATCATAAGATAATTGACAACAAGATCGTTGAAGAATCATTTGAATGAAACTAGATCAATTATACTGCATATTCAAAGAATGATTTACCTGTTTTTATTCAGTTAAAAGTATGCCAGCCACGCATCCCAGCATCAAGCTTGTGTAACGCCTGAGCTGGGAATGGAAGGAACTGGCTTTATATGCTGGTGGACTCACAGTCAGCTGGCTCTGATAATTGCGCTCAGCTGATCTGTGTAATTCTGAATGGGGAAAACCTCATATACGCCCCCTGGGAGGTTTGTGCGCGGCGCCGCCCCTACCGCGCATGCGCGAATGCACTTACGTTGGGGCAGCGTCACGCACACTCATCCCACCGACACAGAAAGGCTACGCCGGCGGACTGCGCATGTCCGCCGGAGCAGCAAGATGGAGGACGTGGGCGATGATGTCAACGCCCACCTGACCTCCATGGATGCTGCCCAGATAATATATCTGGGCGGCTTTCCGTGCCGGGCAACCGCCTCGGCTGACCGCATCAGGGAGAGACTAGGGGGGAGGGAACATCTGAAAACAAAGAGCGGTGTCCAATGATCAACCTGCAATGAATGTGACAAGGGAAACAACAAGGATGAGAGATATAAGAATATACATGGAGGCATATATGTGGAAAATGATAATAAATACAGACATGTATATTTCAAAAATAGATTCATCACTCATAACATCGACTTAATTATTGTTGTATAGCTGTTAATCAATCAATATCGATCTATTTAATTTGTGTTTAACAATGTTTAAATAAAATAATTAGTAATATTTGTTATAATAAAGAATGAAAAATACTACCAAGAACAAGGCAACAGTGTCAAAATATTTAAGTGGCTTCATATTCATAGTATAATAGACAGAGTATATTTCAGTTGTTACAATAATGACAGAATTGGATATCAGCAGAATCAAAATTTACTTGCCCCTTTCATCATGGTCACAAGTTGTATTGTATGTATGCATCTAAAACATAATATATCCATATCAGCAAAACGCACGACATGCCTAGCATGTAGAGTTTGAATTCAAATCATTTAGTCTGTATGGCCTCTACTATTATTGTATTTATTTTGCAGATATCTGTAGATTAGTTGTTTACTATATAAAAATCATAATTAAATTCGTACAATAAGAACTATATTCACTATATTCACGCATGTTACTACATATTTGCATGTCGTGCATTATGTCTTACTACAGTTCTGTATGTCATAAAATCGCAGCAAATTCCAAACAGGTTGCCTTTGAGTGTGTATAACTAGGCATTTAGCATATATCATGTTCAGTTTTAATTTATGCATCATAGAGAGTTTGATACAGTATATACAAGGGGGGAAAAAAGTTCATATCCTCACATTGGTAGTGCATGGGATTAAAATAAACAGTTGTCAAAAAGAAATTCCATAGCCCCATGGGGGGGGGGGGGGGTGGGGGGAGAGAAAAAGGAAAGAAGAAAGAGCGGGTGTTTTAGTTATTTCTCCATTCCCCCGGAGCTGAAGCCCTCGAGGAATGGTTTGAAACATACCGATTCGTTTAGGCCTGGAGGCAATGTGGCCTTTAGTAAATAAATCCACCGTAGTTCTTTCTGAAGGAGGGTTTTGTTCCAGTCACCCCCCCCCCCCGGAGCTAGGATGTATACGATCTAGTATCAAGAATTTAATCTTTGGAAAAATTCCTCCATGCACTAATGAAACATGGCGACCTAAAGGAAGATCAGGGTCGCATGTTTGCATGGAGAGTATGTGCCTGTAGGCTCTTCTCCAAAACTCTAGCTTAGTTTTGCCTACATAAAAGCAACTGCAGGAACACTGGAGCAGATAAACAACTCCAGTGGTCCTGCAGTTGGCGAAATGTTTTGGGTAGAACTTCCTTCCATTTGGAAGAATGGGATTCCTCTGTGTAAGCATGTAACCACAGTAACGACATGATCCACAGATGAAAGTCCCTTTATATTTACAGTGTGTTCTCGTAAGTTCATTTTTAAATTCGCTGTTCACAACTCTGTCACTAATGGAAGTTACTCTTCTAAATGTAAATTGTGGTTTTTCTGGTACTAGGTGACCCAAAGATGGATCCAAAGTTAACATATGGCAGTATTTTTGAATAATTTTTTTAACTTGAAGATGTTGCTGATTATAAGTTGTAATAATGCGTAATTGATTGGTATCTTTTTGTTTCTGGGTTTGAAAAAGTGTGTCCCTAGGTTTTTGTGCTACTTTCTTAAAAGCTCTTTTTAAGGTTTTATGGGTATAGCCTCTTGCTAGTAGTCTATCTCGCAAGAGGCCTGCTTCTCTTAGGAATGTGTCATTATCTGTACAATTACGCTTGATTCTCAGATATTGTGAATAGGGTATTGAGTTGATAAGAGGTTGGGGATGGAAACTAGTAGCATGGAGGATTGTGTTTCCTGCGGTAGTTTTTTCTCTCCCTGATGCGGTCAGCCGAGGCGGTTGCCCGGCACGGAAAGCCGCCCAGATATATTATCTGGGCGGCATCCATGGAGGTCAGGTGGGCGTTAACATCATCGCCCACGTCCTCCATCTTGCTGCTCTGGCGGACATGCGCAGTCCGCCGGCGTAGCCTTTCCGTGTCGGTGGGATGAGTGTGCGTGACGCTGCCCCAACGTAAGTGCGTTCGCGCATGCGCGGTAGGGGCGGCGCCGCGCACACACCTCCCAGGGGGCGTATATGAGGTTTTCCCCATTCAGAATTACACAGATCAGCTGAACGCAATTATCAGCGCCAGCTGACTGTGAGTCCACCAGCATATAAAGCCAGTTCCTTCCATTCCCAGCTCAGGCGTTACACAAGCTTGATTCTGGGATGCGTGGCTGGCATACTTTTAACTGAATAAAAACAGGTAAATCATTCTTTGAATATGCAGTATAATTGATTTAGTTTCATTCAAATGATTCTTCAACGATATTGTTGTCAATTATCTTATGATTATTTATTTTTAGATGCCACCAGGCACTATTCTAATATCAAACTTATACAGTTTATTTGAATAGATATAACCTTTACTCATGAGATCCCTGTACAACCGAGTGAATATATTAGAATTGTCCCTTATTTGTTTTTCACATACTCATACCATTACTACTGATTAGTTATACTTGGTTTAAATACAAAGCTCACATAACTAAATAATGGATAACCATCTGTAGTAATAATAGAAGATGTGCTGTAGTACTATAATGTCGCACATAAATTCAATTATAGAGAGTAGCTTTGCATCTCTCTCATACAATTATACTAAACATATATTTTAAAAAATACATCAATTAAATGTCCATTGACTTTTCAGGTTCCCACTGAACTGTTTATTTGTAGTAATCATAGCATTCAGATTAAATCATGCTTTGTTTATATTTTTTTCCTTTTTTCTTTTTCACTTTTATTCATTTATTTAGTACTCTCCTTGTTATATAGGATACTCAATATGCTTTTCTTCCATACTTATACTCATCAAATACTTATCCTTCTGTCACATACTTTTTGACTTTTAGGGGTTCCCTCACTTTCAGCCTCAGTATATCGCTTCGGCCTGCACGCATCCGGGAGGGACGGGGGTAGGTGAGACACCTTGCCCCATACAATGGGACCACTATTAAGTAAATGTGCTTAATATTAACTACAACTGTTCCAATAGAAACAACCTTACCAGCAATAACGCCCCGCGCTCTTCTAATTTTGGAATTTTTCCTTTTTAAAAAAACATTTCAACGAACCATGTTATAAGTGAGTGATTTATTGTTTAACTACATATTGGATTATTATATCCATGTGTATATTCTATGATAACCCACTCATATGTATACATTATAATTATTCTAGATGAACTGCTCTTTTCTACTATATCCCTGAAGAAGGACATAAAAACATTGTTTATTCCGAAACGCGTCAATTGTAAGAAAAAGAGCTTCCACATAACTCATGTTCATTATTACTAAAAAACTATTGATTTTGTAATATGCTCCGTTGAATGTATGATACAGCATGTTTTTAACCTATACTTTGTTGAAATAAAAATTTGTTTACTCTTTATACTCTGTCATATATATTTGGTACCTAAATACTTGTGAGCAAGTGCCTTTAAAGTCCATTTAGGGGAAATCTCGTTTTTGCCTATTGCGATTTTTTTTTTTACCAAAAAATATATAGAAGAATATATATCGGCCTAAACTGATGAATAAATTTGTTTTTTATATATTTTTCTTTGGATATGTATTAAAGCAGAAAGTAAAAAAAAAAATATTTTTTTTTAAATTGTCACAATTTTTTTGTTTATAGCGTAAAAAATAAAAACTGCACAGGTGATCAAATACCACCAAAAGAAAGCTCTATTCGTGGGAAAAAGGACATCAATTTTGTTTGGGTACAGTGTTGCACAACCACACAATTGTCAGTTATAGCGACGTAGTGCCCTATCGCAAAAAATGGCCTGGTCATTAAGGGGGAAATCCTTCTGGTCCTTAAGTGGTTAAGGTCATCACAGAGGACAAGGGGGCATTCTTTACGTCTAGAGGAAAAAAGATTTATTCTCCAAAAACAGAAAGGCTTCTTCACAGTAAGAGCTGTGAAAATGTGGAATAGAATAATAAAGATAAAGTGAATGATACAGTCAGATGATTATACCTGTGATGCTCAATAAATAAAATAGTAACATGCAAAATTATAGCGTGCATTAAATATTTAAAGTGCTTCAAATAAAGTTCATTGTGCCATTCTGGACAAATAATCTTGATTCTTCAGTGTGGAATATTATTAAACCTTTACCACCATTTCCATTCACACCCAATGTGCTCTGATGGAATATCACTCACCAGACTGCCATGACCTCTTTAACTAAAAAGGTCAATAATTGCTTGAATGCTGAGTTTCCTTATGGCTCTTCAGATATATAACACAATTGTCAAGGATCCAATACTGCATTCCTCCACTCCTCCATACCACCATAAATCAGAAAAAACTATATAGTGTAATATTGTTTGTTAAAAATGATTAGAAACATGTGCAAAAACTTCTAACATAAATGGTGCCCTCTCTGACACTGGAAATGTCCACCTAATACAATGTTACGGAATCCCCGCTGCTCCCCTCAAGCCCTGGAGCCACCATGGACTGTATAAAACACTAGTCTAGTTGACCTGGTCGAACCCTAATTACGTAATTTGCCGAAACGTATGCCGAGGCATATCTTTCCGTCACGTCATTTCCAGGTCCCGATCTTCTGGTCCCAAGCATTCGGCAGGTGGAACGCACTTGAGTATAACGCCCCCTTACTTTATCTTTTTTTTTATTCTGTTCAGTGTTTTATACACATTTGCAGATTGCAGCTTTACAATTATTTTGTTTATTTAATAACATTTTTAAACACATTAGTGCGAGGTATAATTAATGTAGCGCTGGTAGATTTGCAATCTACCGCAGGTTAGGTAAATTTAATGAATTGTGTGTTAGGAAGGCTAAAAGTTCGCCTCTGTTCCAGCTTGGCTGACGTTGTGTGTGCTTCCATGCTGACCGGTGGGTGTCGCTGTTACCACTGGTCAGTGTTGGAAAGGCAACGTGTCAAAGTGTATAGATGCTCCTCTGTCTCGGAGACAAGCTCGGTGGAGGTGGTCCTCCGAGTTGCATTCTGGGAAGAGGGTATTTATGGGACAGACGCCATGTTCTAGGGTCGGGTTTTACAGCCACCTGCTGGCCCTCCTGGCCAACAGGTATGCGTTAAGGAGCTACCTCGTGGTCCTCCGATCGGGAGGCCCACAATACAGCGGCGCAGGGGTGGGTCCAGAGGCTTGTCTGGGGCCTACCACCGCGGCCGAGGAATGGTCCTGAGCTGTCGGTCCTGTGTGACGAAGCTAGACGGCCGAGGAGATCCCAGGGGAGGACCCGTCTTGGAGAGATCATGCGGTGAGCTGGTCTATAGAGGGGCCTGGAGACTCAGTCGAAGGACGTATCAAAAAGAAATAACTATACAGCATAGTGTTCGGCTTAAAGGTTCAAGCACTGTGACTGACTTTCACTGCAGAGAAAATCTGATACATCCTGTGGCAGAGGATCGTACGGATTTACCCCCAAACAAGTCTGTGGCAGAGACTTTTGTTTCGTGCTGCGTACTGGCTGCTAGACCAGTGAGAGAGGCCTATCCAGACGAGCAAGGAGTGTGTCCCACAAGGGGAGCGCATTCCGCCTAGTTATCTGAATTCTACCAGGACATTTGTCGCTAAGATTCTATAAGAAGATATTTGAGTTTCTCCTGAAAGTTTCCTATTCCGCCTCTTTCCTGCTACTTCCTAAAGTTTGTTTGTTCAATAAAGCATTGAAAACGTACTCCAGTGTTGGTGCGTGTGTCGTCTAGCAGTAAACTCAATGGAATCCCTAAACCTGGTGCCGGTGAAACCAAGGAAAGCAAAGTGAAGGTAACAGACCCGCTTAAACCAGCAGCTCCACCGTGAGTTAGTGCTACATTAATATTTCTTTGAAAATGTGGAATAGACTTCTTCAAGAGCTGGTAATGTCCAGCCCAGTAGATTGTTTAAAAAAATGCCTGGATTCTTTACTAAATGCACAAAATGTAACTGGATTCTAATATTTATAGGCAAAGTTGATCCAGGGAATATCCAACTGTTTCTTGGTGGATCAGGATGGATTTTTTTTCCCCATTGGAGCAAATTGGATCATGCTTTACGGGTTTTTTTTTTTTGCCTTCCTCTGGGTCAACTGTGGGTATAGGATAGTGTATATGGAGGTTTTCTATTTGTGTGTGTTTTTTTTAATCTGTTGGCTGAATTGGATGGACTTGGACTTGATATGTAACTATATAGGATAACGATGACACATCAAACAGGCAATCTGCACAAGTGATACAAAGACAGAGCTGTGCAGCTCCAGATGTAAATGATTGTTCCCCTCAACCTTGTGGTGCCGGTCCAGTCCGCAGCCTGGATAAGAGCCAATGGTTCAAGAAAGGTTGACCGCACTCCCAGGTATGAAGCAGTGATGATTACTTTATTGAAGATAAAAATCCATCAAGATACATCATAAGACATCATGAGACCTCTAGGCAGGCATGGCAAGATTAAAGCATTTCACGAATCAAAAGCCCTAGGGGGCTCAGGACTTAAAGTGGATGTAAACCCTTTCCTATACCCAGTGAAGTGAACAGCCTCAGATGATACACAGAGATGAAACAAATCTCCCTACATAAGTATATCTGCTGCCTTCATCTTTATATACTGTTTAGAAAGCGCACACGGTGTTAGGGGATTTTCTCTTCCTGGTTAACACTGCAGTGAAGCCTGGGCATACAGCTAAGACAGCTGATTGCAGGAAAGTCACAAAGCCCCTCTCCTCATAGGTAGAGACTTTCAGCTCTGTCCCCTGAATCATTCAGCTCAGTGCTAATCTATTTATAACATCCTCCCCAACACAAAACTCTGTCTGCTTTTATCTTGTGTCAGAGAACTTTTCAGGAGTTATCAGGCTGATAACAGAAGAATGGAGCAGGAGACAGCTACGGGACATAGTGCTTTGAAGAGAGATAACAAAACAGCCTAAAATTTCATGAACTTGGTTTACATCCACTTTAAGAAAGAACTGGACATGTGCTGAGGCCTCCTGGGACCTGTGGTCCACCTTCGGAGCTCTGATTCATCGGGACACCCAAGAACAAGGACATCTCCAGTTTGTTTTGCCAATTATAGACTTTTCCCAAAGAGACTTCACCTGTACAGGTAACCTGGGGCAGCCACTGTTAGGTGTAGTTAGGAGAAGGAATTTTATGCATGTAGTACATGTTGTGCCACGTTTCCAGTAAAAGTTGCCTCAACTGCTTGAGTACTGAGTTCCCAGTATAGCTAGAGAACTGACCACAATGTGCTCTCTTGCTTAGTGTGGTCAGTTTTTAATAGGAAAACAAGGGGACTAGCATGAACACCAGAGATTTCACATAAAAGAAGCAATACAAAGAGAATCGGATATTTTCTCATACAAGTACATGGTACAGCAGGCACATATCAGCAATATAATGTTTTGCGGCAACAATCGCTTTAACTCTTCAGAGACTGGGTCACTCCAGAGGATGTGCCATGGCTCTGGACCTGGATAGCTCTCTACAGCTAACATAGTAAACAAGGGTCTGGAAAGCACCAAAGAGCAGAACCCAGTGTCTAAAGATAACATTTCAGACTAGCTTTAGATCCAACAGCTTATGGTCTCCAAAGCTGTTGCTGAGTATGTGCTGATCCAGATAGCTGCTGTGAAGAGATTACAGTAAGTTACAGTACACATGTCTATACGCAGGTGAACATTTTCCAAAATATTTATTAATCATAGCCACTGATTTAGAAAGAATGAAATACATTTTGATGTTCATTAAAACAGAACTGAGCAAATGACATAAGCTCATGTAAGCCCAAATGTACCCTTAGACGAACCAACACTTATGGTACATGCCAGAGTAGGCTGCATGTAGGCCAGTGGGACTTTGCATAAAGGGCTTACAGGGGTAGCTGAGTGGTTGTTTGTCACGTCCTTTATTTTTCCCCATTAACTCGTTAGACGCCAAGTACTGGGTCACATGGCAGACCTAACCCGTGTGTGTTCTTCTGGGCTACGTTAGGCACTTTGTACAGGGTCACTTTACTGCACATATGGGGTACTTTGTCTTTGTGCCATTTTCAACAATGCCTAGGGACAAGGCTGAGGCTGCCGTGGGGTAATACTTGACCTTAAGGTGTGCCTTACAGATAAATGTACACTATGCACATTGCACTACAACTGTTCTCCAGTTAACTGTCAGTTCCCTGTGACAATGCACACCTTCTCTGTAATCTGCATTTTAGAGGGACACACTGTGCCAATGTCCATATCCACCTGTCCAGTGGTTTCCACTTCCATTCCCCAGTAGTGGAGGGGGCCCCTCCGTGCACTCTGTGCAGGCTCCACACATGCAGTCACTTAACTCTCAAACTTCCTTACCTCTGTACCTCTGTGGTACAATCCGATCCCGTAGCTATGGGTGACAGACCGCAGGCAGAAGGAGCGCCGACAACATCTCCCTCGCTGCTAGTGACCTGTGACAGGTACACGCTATTGACAGGCTGCTGTAAAACTTCTGTTACACTGGGTAACCACTTGTATCTTCACACTACTCCACTCCACATGGATGTCTTCATACCCCAATGTGTTTAAGACCCACTCGGTGAACCATGTGTGCCGGTTACTTACAATACACTCCTTTCAGTAACTTCAGACCAGACAGGGACAGAGTTTCAAACGCTTTACTTTGTAAAAGTGCAAAAATAAACATTTCACAGTCCAACAGGGAAGACATGATACTTCCTGGATCCCTAACACTATAGGTGAATTGAATAAAAAATAAATTTCGCGCAATATTAAAAATTGTATAAAATAAGTGTAGATAAATATATTGTGGAACACTGTTGTCTGTTAGGTGGTAGTGTTAAAATCTCTCTTGTGTAATATAATGATCGCTGCTTTTACTCACAAAAGTGAGGCTTAAATAGCAGTAAATGCTGAAATACTCCTCATGCTACCCTAAAACTGGCATGCATAAATAGATAATGACATAATGCATAAAAATATGTGCATAAAGATATTTCCAGTAGTGAATCGTGTATGGTCTTCTAAAATCCACAATCAAAAAACTGTGCAATAAAACATATGTGCAACCTTAAAAAATATACAATCCAATTTGTGCAAAAAGTCCGTTTTGTTGCTACAATAATATGTAGATCTTCTAGTGCCAAAGTGATTAAAAAATAAAATAGGTGAATATTTAAATAAAAAATAAAAAATAACTGTGAATAGTTCTTCTGATATTGAAAAAATAAATATAGTGAAAGTCTATCTTTCTGCTGCTGCTGTCTCTCAGTATGGTCTCTCAGAACTCTCACCTTGCATTAGTAGTAATCAGGCATTCAGTAATGTGTCTTTAAGGTGTGGGAATAGTTTCTGGTAGCTTTCTCTTTCTCTGTTATTTTCTCTCCTCCAACGTTCCCTCTCTGCAGCTCCACTCTAGTGAACTCAGTGTGGGGGAAATAAAATAGGGAGGGGGAGAAGAAAGAGGCTCCACTAGTGCATTAAACTTTTAAAATCAAAGGGGGAATATTTATTTGCTGTTACTCTTACATTTCTCATATTAAAAACAGGCAAAGTGAATGTAAAAAAACGATCTGGCGTTCTCAGCGCCCTCTCACTTGTGCTTCAGATTCAGTGTGTTGCTCCAGCCAATCCCTACGCGTTACGACACCGTCACGTGTCTTCATCTGGGGAACCGGATTGGCTGTCTTGTGTATGCTTATATGTGATAGAGCCGGAAGTTGCGGAGCCGCCATTTTGCTTATGGTCAGTATGATTTTGGTTCGGCGGTCATTTTTCTTTGGTTTTAGGAGGATTCTTTCTCTATAGTTTGAACTTTAGTGTGTGCGGCCATGTTTTTGGTGGTATTCCTCTATATTCGAGTAGATACCGCTGTTTAATATTACAAACATGGTTGTATTATAGGATTTTTGGAAAGGGTGACCATTTCTATTACCAAAGCATATGCTGTTATTATTTACAAGTAGGAGTTGTACATACTGAGTGGTGAATTAATGCAATCACCCTCTCAAATAAATTAGATTGATATAAAATTCCTTTTTTACATGTATGAAGCAGGTACGAGAGTGCTCTGCTAACTGTACCAGTTAATATTATATAAATGAAATACAAATAGGTACATTTTAATTAAACAATTATTACATATCCATCACCACTATACTCATTTACAATATATTTTCTCATTACCCTGTGATACAGACTAGTTATGTATAAATGAGTATATTAATGTTTAAAATATGTGATTCCGCATAATAAATATAAACTTTTTATTGGACTAATAAAAAATTAAATTAAAAAATTAAAAAATAATGGTTCTCATATAGAATAGGTCTTGTATTTATATTAAAATATTAAAAATTATTTAAAAAACAATTTAAATCGAACTCAACGTTCAGTCCCCCTGGCACCAAAGTACGTAAGGAGTGTATCCATTTGGATTCTTTGCGACTAATATCTCGGACTAAGTGACTACCTCTCCAGGATGGTTTGTATTTTTCTATACCCCAAAATTGGAGGTGTGCAGGATCTTTATTGTGTACTAGTGCGAAATGCTTTGACACATTGTGTTTCGGGAAGCCCGATTTTATATTTTGTACGTGTTCCTTAATGCGTGTTTTTAATGCTCTTTTAGTTCGGCCCACGTATTGTAGGTTGCAGCTACATTGTAACACATAGACTACTCCTTCTGTGTGACATCCTATAAAATGTTTAATATTAAAATTTTGTCCTGTACTGGTGGCTGTAAACTCTTTACGCTTTCCCTGAAATTTCTTTGCATGGCGGCAAGCATAACAGTTGCGGCAGGGATAAAAGCCTTTTCCAGAAAAAAATGTGTATTCAGGTTTTGAGGGAGGATCAATTACTGACTTAACTATTAGATCTCTTATAGTGGGTGCTCTTTTATATACTATATTTGGTTTCTCTGGTAGTATTTCTTTGAGGTCTTTGTCATTCTTTAAGATGTGCCAATGCTTTTGAATCACTTTTGCCACATCTTTATGCTGTGTATTGAAGTCCAATATTATACTAGGCACTTCTTGTTGGAATCTTTTTTTGGGGCAGTCTTCAAGCATTTTCTTTCTTTCAATGAGATTCACATGTTCTATTTGGTTTTGTATCCAATGGCTATCATATCCTTTCACTTTGAACCTCTCTCCCACCATTTGTGCTTGGTTCTGATAGTCCTTGGATACAAAACCAAATAGAACATGTGAATCTCATTGAAAGAAAGAAAATGCTTGAAGACTGCCCCAAAAAAAGATTCCAACAAGAAGTGCCTAGTATAATATTGGACTTCAATACACAGCATAAAGATGTGGCAAAAGTGATTCAAAAGCATTGGCACATCTTAAAGAATGACAAAGACCTCAAAGAAATACTACCAGAGAAACCAAATATAGTATATAAAAGAGCACCCACTATAAGAGATCTAATAGTTAAGTCAGTAATTGATCCTCCCTCAAAACCTGAATACACATTTTTTTTTGGAAAAGGCTTTTATCCCTGCCGCAACTGTTATGCTTGCCGCCATGCAAAGAAATTTCAGGGAAAGCGTAAAGAGTTTACAGCCACCAGTACAGGACAAAATTTTAATATTAAACATTTTATAGGATGTCACACAGAAGGAGTAGTCTATGTGTTACAATGTAGCTGCAACCTACAATACGTGGGCCGAACTAAAAGAGCATTAAAAACACGCATTAAGGAACACGTACAAAATATAAAATCGGGCTTCCCGAAACACAATGTGTCAAAGCATTTCGCACTAGTACACAATAAAGATCCTGCACACCTCCAATTTTGGGGTATAGAAAAATACAAACCATCCTGGAGAGGTAGTCACTTAGTCCGAGATATTAGTCGCAAAGAATCCAAATGGATACACTCCTTACGTACTTTGGTGCCAGGGGGACTGAACGTTGAGTTCGATTTAAATTGTTTTTTAAATAATTTTTAATATTTTAATATAAATACAAGACCTATTTTATATGAGAACCATTATTTTTTAATTTTTTAATTTAATTTTTTATTAGTCCAATAAAAAGTTTATATTTATTATGTGGAATCACATATTTTAAACATTAATATACTCATTTATACATAACTAGTCTGTATCACAGGGTAATGAGAAAATATATTGTAAATGAGTATAGTGGTGATGGATATGTAATAATTGTTTAATTAAAATGTACCTATTTGTATTTCATTTATATAATATTAACTGGTACAGTTAGCAGAGCACTCTCGTACCTGCTTCATACATGTAAAAAAGGAATTTTATATCAATCTAATTTATTTGAGAGGGTGATTGCATTAATTCACCACTCAGTATGTACAACTCCTACTTGTAAATAATAACAGCATATGCTTTGGTAATAGAAATGGTCACCCTTTCCAAAAATCCTATAATACAACCATGTTTGTAATATTAAACAGCGGTATCTACTCGAATATAGAGGAATACCACCAAAAACATGGCCGCACACACTAAAGTTCAAACTATAGAGAAAGAATCCTCCTAAAACCAAAGAAAAATGACCGCCGAACCAAAATCATACTGACCATAAGCAAAATGGCGGCTCCGCAACTTCCGGCTCTATCACATATAAGCATACACAAGACAGCCAATCCGGTTCCCCAGATGAAGACACGTGACGGTGTCGTAACGCGTAGGGATTGGCTGGAGCAACACACTGAATCTGAAGCACAAGTGAGAGGGCGCTGAGAACGCCAGATCGTTTTTTTACATTCACTTTGCCTGTTTTTAATATGAGAAATGTAAGAGTAACAGCAAATAAATATTCCCCCTTTGATTTTAAAAGTTTAATGCACTAGTGGAGCCTCTTTCTTCTCCCCCCTCCCTATTTTATTTCCCCCACACTGAGTTCACTAGAGTGGAGCTGCAGAGAGGGAACGTTGGAGGAGAGAAAATAACAGAGAAAGAGAAAGCTACCAGAAACTATTCCCACACCTTAAAGACACATTACTGAATGCCTGATTACTACTAATGCAAGGTGAGAGTTCTGAGAGACCATACTGAGAGACAGCAGCAGCAGAAAGATAGACTTTCACTATATTTATTTTTTCAATATCAGAAGAACTATTCACAGTTATTTTTTATTTTTTATTTAAATATTCACCTATTTTATTTTTTAATCACTTTGGCACTAGAAGATCTACATATTATTGTAGCAACAAAACGGACTTTTTGCACAAATTGGATTGTATATTTTTTAACGTAGCACATATGTTTTATTGCACAGTTTTTTGATTGTGGATTTTAGAAGACCATACACGATTCACTACTGGAAATATCTTTATGCACATATTTTTATGCATTATGTCATTATCTATTTATGCATGCCAGTTTTAGGGTAGCATGAGGAGTATTTCAGCATTTACTGCTATTTAAGCCTCACTTTTGTGAGTAAAAGCAGCGATCATTATATTACACAAGAGAGATTTTAACACTACCACCTAACAGACAACAGTGTTCCACAATATATTTATCTACACTTATTTTATACAATTTTTAATATTGCGCGAAATTTATTTTTTATTCTATTCAGTCTTAAGTGTTTGGTGTGAACACCCATATTTTGCGGCAATATTATTATTTACTAATTATTTTACACAGCACTATATTTCACTTGATCACTTCACCATTTAAAATCCACCAGCGCGAAGGACAATTTTATATTTTTATACTATAGGTGAATTGCTGCCCCGGCATGCCTGAAAATGGTGCTTTTCAGCGTTCATAATCCTTCCAAGGCTCTCACGCAAGTGTAAATCCTTATGAGGCACAATCCCAGCATTAGTGTCTTTGGGATGAACCCCAAGTTCCGATAGCTTGGCATTCCTATAGTGATAAACAGCATCCTTCTGGTTCTGTGGAGAGCTTCCACACTCACTGATGAATCCTGGGCTCTAGGCCATGGTCCCTTTTATATGTCACAGGACCAGCGGGTTTGACCCAACAAAATGACCTGCCAAAAAGCAAAAGAACTGGAAAACGTCTTAACTCCTACCCTCCTGGCCGGGGCAGCACCAAGCTTATTGGCTAAAACTTATAACCTGCCTTACATGCATATTATAGTTATTTTCTACAGACATTTTCTGGAGGCTTTACAGGGAACATCAAGTATTAATACCAATCTGTGTTCCTAAGGAACCAGGGCCAGTTTGGGTAGCCAAACCTGTTAATATGCATTTGGATTGTGGAAAATAAACTAAGCCCCCTGAAAAACCTTATACAAATAGTGGAAGAACACACAAACTCCATTCAGCTAGTGTCCCGAGTGGGAGTTGAACCCATGATCCCAGTGGTGCATGTGCTTGAAAATGTGCTGTATGGCTGTTTCACATATACAGTAGTTAACAGTTACTCTGTTTGTACTTCTACATTTTGGGTATAATCCTAGCCTGAGGATGCAAAAATTATAAATTATGATAAAATTACCTTCTGGAAGGCTCCGCCCATCACAAAAAGTGATAGGTTTTGCCAGCTTCCTTGCAACCCCGGGAACAGGAGGATAAAGACGCAAACATTCCTTAATGCACATAGTTGTGTAAGGTATCTTTCCAATGTCGTCCCTAGTACAAAATGAACAAAGAAAATGTAGATCATCAATTTTTAATGTGCAATAAATTCCCTGAAAGAAAAGAGATTCACAGGAAATCACACCATAAGCAGCCACGGAGTTCAACAACTCCTCAATCTCTAGAAACAACCACACAGATTAGGCACCAATTTTTCTTTATGCTTCACTTATGGCGCGTACACACGGTCGGACTTTCTATCCTACTTGGTCCGGCACACTTTCCGACGGACTTTGTCCGCCAGGTGCGCCGGACTTTAAAACGGACGGACTTGCCCACACACGCCGGGACTTTCCGGCGGGCTAAGTCCGCCCGTCTTTCCGACGGACTTTCGCCGGAGTTCCGGTGGACTTTCAGAATGAACGGACTTGCCCACACACGGACAAGTCCGTTCATTTTGAACGTGACTCAGGTGCGACGGGACTAGAAAAGGATGATCAATCTTGCCGCTTTTATCGGCGAGATTGACACCTTGCGAGCCCCGTCGCGGGGCATACCAGGCCCTTAGGTCTGGTATGGATGATAAGCCCCCGCCCGCAGACCCCGACAACCAACGGCCAGGGTTGTCGGGAAGAGGCCCTTGTCCTCATCAACATGGGGACAAGGTGCTTTGGGGTGGGGAGGGCCCCGCAGGGCGCCCCCCTCCCCCAAAGCACCCACCCCCATGTTGAGGGCATGCGGCCTGGTACGGTTCAGGAGGGGGGGGGCGCTCGCTCGTCCCCACCCCCTTTCCTGACCGGCCAGGCTGCGTGCTCGGATCGGGGTCTGGTATGGATTTTAGGGGGGACCCCACGCCGTTTTTTCGGCGTAGGGGGTTCCCCTTTATAATCCATACCAGACCTAAGGGTCTGGTATGCCCCGCGCTCGCCGCAATAGGAAAATTTGTTTTTCCTATTGCAGCGAGCGCGAGATGCAATACCCTCCCCTCGTGTTGTATCTGGTCCGTCGGACCAGCATACACACGAGCGGACTTTCCGTCGGACAGGTACAAGTCAATGGGGGTTATTTACAAAAGGAAAATCCACTTTGCTCTGCAAGTACACTTGGAAGTGCAGTCGCTGTAGATCCGAGGGGGACATGCAAGGAAAATAAAAAACAGCATTTTAGCTTGTATATGATTGGATGATAAAATCAGCAGAGCTTCCACTCATTTCAGATCTACCCCTCAGATTTAGAGCCACTGCACTTCCAAGTGCACTTGCAGTGCAAAGTGGATTTGCCTTTCATAAATAACCCCCATAGTCTTACAATGGCTTCCATAGTACAATTGACAGACCTTATTATAATTTTATTACCCTATTATGTTTTACAGACCATCTAAGATAATCAAAAACAGAAGAAGTATTTTGACAGCTGTGCTATGAAAAATGGCCTCGAAGGGCAAATTACTAGTTAACTGGAAACCAATACCTGTCTGGATGGAAAAAATTAGAAATGGTATTGTTGATTTTCTAAAAATCCTTGCTTCCTTACGAAATGGTAAAATAGGTAAAATAAATGTACAGTACATGCAAAAAATCGTATCTACTAAAGCATACCTTCCAACTTTTTGAGATGGGAATGAGGGACACTTATCAGCAAAAGTATGCAGACATAGGACACACCCCTTGCCACTCCCCCTTAGAGGAGAATTGTACAAAAAACAAGATTGGTTAAACCCACAAGTGCTTTTGTTACCACTACTATTCCTTTATATTGCCTTTTGGAATTTACAAATGCAGCAATTTAGAAATCAGATGAAAGGTTTAGCGCTGGAAAACCCCTTTTGCTAGATAAAAAGTGCATTCTATATACATCTATATAGATCAGACCAAAATGAGGGACAAATGAGGAGGAATGAGGGACAGAGGGACATTGCTCCAAATCAGGGACAGTCCCTCGAAATCAGGGACAGTTGGGAGCTATGCTAAAGGATTAGAAAATCTCTCTAGCCATATGGTATCACCACTTTCTCTGCTAGAGTAAAGGAATACAGTGGTGTCAACTCCACACTGACTGGGCAATGAAGTAGCAGCAGCACAATAATAAGATATGCGCTCTGCTCTACCCTCCCGTCAGCATGTGATCTGCTCCTTGTGCAAACTCTCCCAGCAAGGCCAATATCAAGACAGATTCTGGTACTTATTCTAGTTCAATGCAAAAAATACAGCTACCATTGTTTAAAGGTATACACAACTGCATTAAATTGTGTTCTCTGTTACAATTCATCCAGAAAGTATTCACAGCGCTTCGCTTTTTCCACATTTTGTTATGTTACAGCCTTATTCCAAAATGGATTCAATTCATTATTTTTCTCAAAATTCTACAAACAATTCCCCCATAATGACAACTTGAAAGATTGTTTGTTTGAAAGGTTTGCAAATACTTTGTTGAAGCACCTTTGGCACCAATTACAGCCTCAAGTCTTTTTGAGTATGATGCTACAAGCTTGGCACACCTATTTTTGGGCAGTTTCTCCCATTCTTCTTTTTGCAGGACCTCTCAAGCTCCATCGTGTCGGATGGGGAGCGTCGGTGCACAGCCATTTTCAGATCTCTCCAGAGACGTTCAATCGGGTTCAAGTCTGGGCTCTGGCTGGGCCATTCAAGGACATTTACATTGTCCCGTAGCCACTCCTTTATTATCTTGACTGTGTGCTTAGGGTCATTGTCCTGTTGAAAGATGAACCTTCGACCCAGTCTGGGGTCCAGAGCGCTCTGGAGCAGGTTTTCATCAAGGATGTCTCTGTACATTGCTACATTCATCTTCACCTCGATCCTGACTAGTCTCCCAGTTCCTGCCGCTGAAAAACACCCCTGCAGCATGATGCTGTCACCACCATGCTTCACTGTAGGGATGGTATTGGCCAGGTGATGAGCGGTGCCTGGTTTCCTCCAGACATGATGCTTGCCATTCAGGCCAAACAGTTCAATCTTTCTTTCATGAGACCAGAGAATTTTGTTTCTTTTGGTCTGAGAGTCCTTCGGGTGCCTTTTGGCAAACTCCAGGCGTGGCTTCCATCTGGCCACTCTACTATATAGGTCTGATTGCTGCAGAGATGTTGTTTTTCTGGAAGGTTCTCCTCTCTCTCCCCCAATCTTTTAGTTTGGCTGGGCGGCCCACTCAAGGAAGAGTCTTGGTGGTTCCAAACTTTTTCCATGAGGATGAGGCCACTGTGCTCATTGGGACCTTCAATGCCGCAGAAATTTTTCTGTACCCCTCCCCAGATCTGTGCCTCAATACAATCCTATCTCAGAGGTCTAGAGACAATTCCTTGGAGTTCATGACTTAGTTTGTGCTCTGACATGCACTGTTAACTGTGGGACCTTATATAGACAGGTTTGTGCCTTTCCAAATCATGTCCAATCAACTGAATTTACCACAGGTGGACTGCAATCAAGTTATAGAAACATCTCAAGGATGATCAATGAAAACAGGATGCACATGAGCTCAATTTAGAGTGTCATGGCAAAGGCTGTGAATACTTATTTACATGTGATTTTTTTAATAAATTTGCAAAGATTTCAAACAAACTTCTTTCATGTTGTAATTAAGGAGTATTTGTTTGTATTTTGAGCAAAATAATAAATTGAATCCATTGTGGAATAAAGCTGTAACATAACAAAATGTGGAATAAATGAAGTGCTGTGAATACTTTCCGGATGCACAGTATCTGTTAGGAGTTCAGCGACTTAAAGTGGTCAGTAATAGTGGTCCCCATGTTTCTCTTATAATCAGTTTCCCTAAATATAACTGTAGTCCATCAGTTTATAGTAAGAAAAAACATTTATTTACCATTCCATGGTGTCCCGATCTCCCAGCACCTCACTGATCTCCTCCCGACATTTTTCCTGGTGTTCTGGATATTTGGCCATACAGTAGAATATCCAGGAGAGCCCACTGGCCGTTGTATCGTGTCCTTCAAACATGAAGGTGTCCACCTCTGCACGCAGGTCTTTATCAGACAAACCCTGACCGTTCTCATCCTAAAAACACACAGCTAATTCATCATTTATTTACATTTGAACTTCTAATGCCGCATACACACGAGCAGACTTTTCGACCGGACTGGTCCGACGGACTATCCGACGGACTTTCGGCGGACTTCCAACAGACTTTCCCAACGAATGGACTTGCCTACACATGATCACACCAAAGTCCGACGGATTCGTACATGATGACGTACGACCGGACTAAAATAAGGAAGTTGATAGCCAGTAGCCAATAGCTGCCCTAGCAACGTTTTTCGTTCGTCGGACTAGCATATAGACGAGCTGACTTTTCGATAGGAACTGGGTCCGGCGGAGTTCCGACGTAAAGATTTGAAACATGTTCCAAATGTAAAGCCAGTCAGATTTTCGACCGAAAAAGTCTGCTGCAGGTTCGATGAAGCCCACACACGGTCGAATTGTCCACCGCACTTGGTCCGTCGGACCAGTCCGGTTGAAAAGTCTGCTCGTGTGTACGCGGCATAACTCTTACTTAGCATGAAGAAGCACGTTGAAAGATGGCTAAAAACTGTATCTAACACATTTAAGTTTTTTTTTAACTTTATTTTATATGCATTTACATCTGTTTCTATCCATTAATGTGCCTTTCCAGGAAAAATGAAGGCCTATAATAAATGTACTTGTTTATTAGTACAAGGCACAACAATGAGGTGCATGAAGAAGTATAAAGTTGTCAACAATGAAAAAATACCATTTATAAACACTACATTTATTGTATTGCACATTAAACAGAAGAAGGGGCAGCCATTTAAGCCAATGAGAACAACTGCCCAGTGCTGGCAATCTAACCCAAGGAGCTTGCAAACAGGAATGTAAAGCACAAAAAATGCTGTTGCTTCTTCAAGATCCAATCAGACTCTAATGGGGCGTACACACGGTCGGACTTTTCAGCTACAAAAGTCCGACAGCCTGTCCGACAGACTTTCAACGGACTTTTGGCGGACTTTCGACAGACTTGCGGCGGACTTTCTAACGAACAGACTTGCCTACACACGATCACACAAAAGTCCGTTGAATTCTTACGTGATGACGTACACCGGACTAAAATAAGGAAGTTCATAGCCAGTAGCCAATAGCTGCCCTAGCGTGGGTTTTTGTCCGTCGGACTAGCATACAGACGAGCGGATTTTTCGACCGGACTCGAGTCCGTCGGAAAGATTTGAAGCATGTTTCAAATCTAAAGTCCGTCGGATTTGAGGCTAAAAAAGTCAGTTGAAAGTCCGGAGAAGCCCACACACGATCGGATTACCAGCCAGCTTTAGTCCGTCAGCGTCCGTTGGACTTTTGTAGCTGAAAAGTCCGACCGTGTGTACGCCCCATAAGACAGTTTTTTTGACTAAGGTTGGCCATACACGGTTCGAATCTCAGCTGGTTCAGCAGCAACCAGACAGGATTTGAACCATTAATGGGCAGGCTGAATGTACCAAGTAGATCGATCGATCAACTTGGGTACAACCAGCCTGCCAAATTATTTTTGCAATTATCGCTAGCGGTTGCTTTAGCGTCTAGCAATAATCACTCTCAATGGCCTGGCAGAAGGGATTCCCGCATCAACACTGACTGTGTTGATGGGGAAATCAAGCGATTTGCATGCCTGCAACCCGTGGTTGCAGGAAAGAAATTCACTTCATGTATGGCTGCTCTAAGGCCTCTTTCACAGGGGCGCCTCTGTGGAAAGGGATTCCGCCTGCTCAGAGGGGGGGAATCGCTCCGCTGATCCCCGATGAGCAGGCAGATGACAAGTCCTGGCCGCTCCGCTATGCAGAGCAGACACAGTCCTGCTTTCCTCTATGGGGAAATCGTGTGGAAACGGACCGCCTGTGCATTTTCATTTGATCCTATCCAATCTGTCAGACAGATGGAAAATAGGACCACCATCCGTCTGGATTTTATGGGCAGGATCGGAATGCATATGGGCGGATGTCAGCGGACATGTGCCTGCAGACATCCGCCGCTCCATAGGAGAGACTGCAAGATCCAATCAGGTCCGCCTGAAAAACTGACAGGTGGACCTGATCGTATAGCCCGTGTGAAAGGGGCCTAAGGGACTGCAATACATAAACCTGAGGTAGGGCCCTGGTTATGCTGTCTGGCAGGGTTATCTGGATCAGAAAGCTAAACATGGCTACAAATCTATTGCCACACAAAGCAGATTACACATATGTCTTTTAACTGTTAATCTAGCTGTCTACTGGCCTTGATCCTGAATGTAACATGAATACGATACACATCTAACATTCACACTACTTCTAACATCTGACCTTTGCACACAGTAGAATATCAAGAAAGTCAAGATGTCTTTTTTGGCTGATTTTGTCCAACTCCTTCTCGCATTTAAGCAATTCTTTTCTTTTTTTGATTACTTTATCTGGAATGCAAAGAAAAATGTTAGTTTCACAGATAGATAGATAGATAGATAGATAGATAGATAGATAGATAGATAGATAGATAGATAGATAGATAGATAAACATACAAGTGTTTATCCCTACCACATCTTACCACACAAGACCAACTTCATCCCGGCCATTACCCTATCGTCTTTATCAGCTTGATACAATTTTATGTTACCAGCACCAATAGAGCCAATCCCATGCCTTGTCTTAAATGGCTATACATGTTTTTTTAAGGAATGATCCCTCTACAAATATAATTTTGTCCACAAAGCCACTCATGCACCTCCAATGGCCCCTGTAGAGCTTTATGACCCATGCAACTGTGCAGGCAGTATTTCTCACCTTTACTTCAACACAGGCCTCCTCAGATACATCATGTTTAATCTAAATGTAGCATCCATATATTCCATAAGTAGGCTTGGAATTTTTTCCTGGGCATTCCCCAGGCCTTGTTTATATCTAAATGTAGCATCCTCCTAGTATAGGATGCTGGGTAAATTTATATTTTTACTTGCACTGTAATCTGAGGCACAGTGATCATTTGCCTTGGTCTGATCATGATTTCACAGTCTAGGAGGTGGATTGTTTCCCGTTGCCTCTGGGAGAAGCTTCCAGAGCATAGGGCAGGGAATGCAAATGACTAGCCTGTATATTTACTATGCCCTGGACAATTTCTGGGGAGGAGCACCCAGAAGGTGATCAGGGAGGAGGTAAATAGCCTGAAGCATGCTCTTTTTCCCTGTGAGGGATGGATCAGTGAGCGAGGGATGGATCAGTGAGCTTCAGGGGGCAGCTTGCCCCTGAAGCATTCCTGGACTGACTGCTGAGCTTCACTATTAGTGGATCACACCTGAGAACATGTCTCTTCTGGAATTTGTGAGTAGAGACTTCAACTGTTCTGCAATAATTTCCATGATTCCCTGCTGTCAGATTCTAACTATCCTGGAGCTACCTCATGGTCGCCAGCTATGAGGCTTTAACTGTTCTGCAGACTTATGATCCCCAGCTGTAAGAGCTAGATTGCACTGTCTTTTTTGAGAGTAGAGAGTCATTTGTCAACTGTTCTTAAGCATTTGGAGTGTCACATATGCCTCGTACCCCTCTCCTGTTCTGCAAGCATTAGATAAAAAAAGGACATGCCCTAGACTGTGTAATCGAACCAGAGTGAATGGATTGTTGCCTGTGTGATTACTAGTCTCTGCACTGTTTGGGGAAGAACCAGTTAAAATCAGCGGCTCCTATGGGGGTAGCGCTACATAAACATGCACACATATAGAAAAACGTACAGTAAATCCAAAATCTTACCTGTATGATGATGTGCTATCCTTTGTGCCTTTCGAAAGCGGAATCCCTGGGGGCTGAGGTAGTAAATGGTGTCACTATGATAGAGGAAGTTGCGGAACCTGTGATCGACCTGGTAGGCCAGCTGATAAACTGCCTTAATGTAGTCATTGTCACTTGAAAAAAGGGAAAAAGAAGAAATACTAACATTGTGTAACATTAAGGCTGGATTAACCTTCTTAGCGGTATTCCCCAGTGTGGCTCGGGGTTCATTTTCAATACCAAAAGCAGTAACCCCAAGCCACACTCAGGATTGCATCGCAGTATCCTGGTACAGGTTACTTACCTTGTCCCCAGGACCCTGCGATGTCCTCCCGCTGTGTCCTCCGCCGGATCCTGCGCCCAATGTATTACTGTTCTGGGCTCCGTTCCCTGCGAGCGTCGCAACGCATAGGGGCAGAGCCCGCCGGCAAATTCAAAAAAGTACAAAACACATAACACACATAATACACTGTAATCTGTAGATTACATTACTGTATCAAATCATTTCACATCAGTTTTGTCACTAGTGCTTTGTCCAATGCCCTGCATGCACGTTAATATTATACATGCTGTTCTTTCTGCCTGGAAACTTGAGAACTTCCATGTAATCCAACAAGTGTCCCTTTACATCAAAAGCGGTTTTAGACCAGCTAGAAAACAGCAATAGTAAATTCGAACTCTTGCAGAATTGAGCGATAGTGATTCATGGAGAAATTCGTCATCAGACACTGAAAATTACGACAGCGACGATTCTGCGACTGAGAAAATTTCAGTGTTTTTGATTTGATTACATTATTGAGTAAAATGTATTGTTATTATAGTATTATTTTTTATAATTATTTTTAGTTATTCATATATATAATTTATGATTTTGTGTTTCAAACTTTATCATACCCGGGATGTAGGGTTGCACCGATAACACTTTTTAAAGACCATTAGTACAAGTACCGATACTTTTTTTTCAAGTACTCGCCGATACTTTTTTTTAAATGTCAAGTGACAGTTTTCAAAGCACAATACAGACTAACAATATCTTCTTTATAATTATGAATGGGCACTGATATGCAGCACTGATGACTGACACTGATAGGTGGCACTTATGGGTACTGATAGGTGACACTGATATGTGGCACTGATTGATGGGCACTGATGGATGGCACTGATGGGCACTGATAGGTCTCTGCACTGTTTGGGGAAGAACAGCCAGCTTACCCCGGCCAGCTTACCTTCCGCTGCTGCCAGGACTCGCTCTCCATTGCTGCTAGGACTCGCTCTCCGCTCCACCCTCTCCACCCCGCCCTCTCTGCCCACTGACTTCCGGGAGCGAGCGTGCCGCCTCCTTAATGCAAAGGTATCGGATTAGGCATCGGGAGCATTTTCCCGAGTACCGATACAGAGGAATGAACAAAGGGTTCAATTAAAAATGATTATAGAGCATATACAAATTGCATGTAGTGGGTCGCTGGTGTCCCAATATAAAGAAGGTGGTCATAGGTAGATGTTGTATCCCAACATGTTTCGCCAGTGATGGCTTTCTCAGGGGATTGTTTAGGACCATCACAAATAACCCAGCTCTAACACAAAATGCAAAACAAAATATCAGTTGATTATATGAATAGTGAACATACAAAAATATGAGAATTGAAAATAAAAAAAAACACAAAAACCCCCCCCCCCCAAAACGACATTTGTCATGGCTTTAAAAAACACACAATACCTACCTCCGCCACTCCTGAACCAGAGAATGGACAGAATGGAGGGACCCCCTCAAAAAGAGGGGGGGTGTGTAGGTGTAAAGAGCCCCAGCCAGGAATAGTGCGAAGGAGACCGTGCACAGCCACAGGAAGTAGATAAAGACCCAGCTAAAATCTAAGAGAACAAGCAATAAATTATTATTTATGATATACATGGATATTGGACAAAAACCAGAGATCCAATACACAGGCAACCAACATTTGAGTTGATGGTTGTAGACGTGTTTTTTTTTTCTACGCGTGCATTGATGTGGGGTAAATTTTGTGTTTGTTTACAGAAAGAGCCAGAATACTTTTCATTCCTTAACATGCATTTCAGAACACTTGCAACCCATTGGGGTTGATTTACTAAAGGCAAATGGACTGTGCACTTTGCTTTTTTTAGCTCTGGAGCAAATGCCCTTGCAGAGTACAACTGCACTTGCAAAGAAAGCTCTCACAGACTTTGGGCAAGTTAGTCCGTTGAGCCGGACTGTCTAAGGAGGTCATTGTTATGATGATAATAGGACTAGCACTACTGTGTAAGGTGACTTATCTGATGGTTTGCTGTATAAATTCAGTGTGTTTCTAAAAATAAAGGAGTTCATTTTCTGGTGTACTCCAAGACTGGTGTTGTCTGGTCCTTGGGGTTTCTATAGGCAGATCCACTGGTCTCGTGGTCCAGGACTTGGGAAGCAGCTTCTTGGTGGAAATAGCCAACAGGGTGTTTGAAGTCCGTCACATTTGGTGGGCAGGGGTGGGATGCTTTCTTGTGCCTGGAACATCCAAACCACCGACGAGACCTTGTTGGATGGATCTTTGCTACTCCAGCCTTAAGCTAAGCACACTCAAGGATCTGCTGGAATCAAGGGGACAGAATGCCAGCAACAAGTCAAAGGCAACTCTAATTGCCAAGTTGATGGAGAGTGACCAGGCCAGCGACCAAAGCACTGGGCCAGCTATGGAAGGGTCCAGGATGGGCGAGCTTCAGTGAGAGATCCAGTGGTGGCTGTCGCTATACAGCACCACTCCCCCCCAAGAGCTGATCACCCAGACAATTGCAGACATGACAAGTCTGAAAATGCTTGAGGTTCAGAAGGAGATCAGGGGTACTGCAGCTGCAGAACGGGCTAGCCACAAGAAACTTCCCTACGCAGCTTTTCGACCCTTCCAGGATGGGGTAGAGGAAATCGACCGGTACCTTCATGTCTTCGAGACCCAGTGCGATCTCCAGCAAACTGACAAAGCTGACTGGGTCACTATCGTCATCAGCAAGCTGTCTGGTCGAGCACTGGATGCTTTTGAAGCCATACCTGGGGAAGACAAAAAATACTACAAGCGAGTCAAGGAGCGACTGCTGGCAAGATACGCAATCACCCCTGAAGCTCATAGGTCCAAATTTCGCAGTCTACCACGGAAAGAGGGCCAGCCCTATACAGAATGGGCTTATCAGATGTGCCAATCAGTAGATGCATGGTTCCCCGGCTGTCAGGCAACTACCTAGCGGATGCTGCCCAACTGATCCTACTGGAACAGTTTTACAACCAATCCCCTAGTGAAGTTCGCCAATGGGTCCAAAACCAAAAGCCCTTGATGGTAGACAAAGCAGCAGAACTACCCGACCAATATATGGATACCAAAAGATCCCACCAATCGAAGCCTCGCGGCATCTCCAGAGCACTGCCAGCACCTGCCCATATCCAGCCAATCACCCAACAGTCAGTCGCCCTCCCTGCAATGGCTCGACCGGCTATACCCATCAAGAAGACCGGGCCTCGCTGTTATGGGTGTAATCAAATGGGACACCAACGAGCTAACTGTCCTCAAAATGTCAACCTCACTTCATGGAACTGTGCTGCCCCTGGCCCAACCCGAGCGGCTGCTCATTACCTGGAAGCCACCCCACCATCTACCTCAACTAGCTGGGGTGAAGAGGAATTTGGGCTACTCAATGAGGTTAACCCGATACAAGCTGCTGCCGAAGACAATCGCAGGCCGTATGGGTGAATGGGCGACCCGTCCAGGGACTCAGGGACAGCGGAGCTACTATTACTTTGGTGCAACCCAGGATGGTTACAATGATTGAGAAAACCGGGAGGTCCATAGCTGTGCGAGCGGCTGGAGGCAAAGTTTTACGCATCCCTACAGCCCAAGTGCATATGGATTGGGGCTCGGGATACAGAGACGTGGAAGTTGGAGTGATGAGAGATATAACCGCAGATGTTGTACTTGGAAATGATTTTGGACATCTTTTTTCACCTTTCCATGTGGATTTATCCCCAGTAGCCTTCCCTGTGACCAAGGCGAGCTGAGGAGGCACTCGATGATGGGACCCAGGTGAGGCCTAACTTCCCTAACCCCAACCAGACTGTACCACCCTTTACCTGGGTTACCCCGACTGACTTTACCTGGGAACTACTGACTCAACTTTAGCTAGTTACCGGGAGAGGGCAGGGATGGACCCCGGGGGATTAGAAAGGGAACGGATAGAGTGGGATAGGGAATTACTTTATCGGGTGACCGAAGGGAAGGGATCTCATCCAGTGCCCAAGTGACAGCTAGTCATGCCTCAGAAATATCGACCTGCTTAGCATTGGACATGACATTCCCCCAGCTGGTCACTTTGGAGTGACCAAAGCTGTTCACCGTTTGACTCAGCTATTCTTCTGGCCAGGGATAACTGGAATATTAGACAGTATTGCCGTACCTGTGATACATGTCAGCGTGTGGGAAAGAAGGGTGACCAATCTAAAGCTCCTTTGTATCCCCTACCGATCATAGCTGAGCCCTTTAGCCGGTTAGCCGTAGACCTGGTAGGACCATTACCCCGACCCAGTGCCTCTGGGAAGAGATATATCTTAACGGTGGTGGATTATGCTACTTGTTACCCAGAGGCAGTTCCTCTGACAAACATCCAGTAGTGGGGGCCCTGCTCCGAATCTTTGCCAGGGTGGGTTTCCCTCAGGAGATTATCTCATGGATACCATATGGGAGAACCTACAGACCGCACAGGGGGGGCAGAAGCACTGGTATGATTGTACCGCCTGGAATCGCACCTTGGCTGTAGGGCAGAAAGTTCTTGCCCTCAAGCCTACCAAGTCAGACAAATTACAGGCCTCTTAGTGCAGCAAATATGTGACACTACCTACCTGGTAGCTAAGTGCTCAGATGAAAGTCCGGCGGACCTTCCATGTGAACATGCTCAAAGCGTACCAAGAGAGGCCTGAGGAGATAGCTGCCATATGTGCTCCAACTAGGGAAGATTCCGAGAACCTTCCCCTGCCAGAGCTACCGGTTAGAGATGGGGACAGAGCAGGTGTAGAGACAGTGAGGTTAAACAGGCAGCTAGGGCCGGAGCAGCAGGACCAGACCAGGCTGGTCCTTAGGCAGCATCAGGAAATGTTTTCCACCAAGCCTGGATACACTACTATGACAATGCACCGAGTGGAAACCCCGGGACAGCCACCTATCCGGCAGGTGGCTTACTGGGTACCTGAGTCAGTGAGAGAGTGTATGAGGCAGGAGATAAAGGACATGCTTGATTTAGGAGTCATTGAGCCCTCTAACAGCCCCTGGGCATCCCCAGTAGTGTTAGTGCCAAAGCGGGATGGTACTACCCGCTTCTGCGTAGATTACCGCCGACTAAACGACTGCATAACGACTGACGTCTACCCCATGCCCCGGATCGATGAACTGTTAGACCGAAACGCCCAAGGTAATTCCCTAACCACCCTTGACCTATGCAAAGGGTACTGACAGATTCCTCTGGACCAGAATCTGTGTCGCAGTCAGCATCCATCACCCCCTTTGGCTTGTACCAGTCTAAGGTCATGCAATTCAGAATGAAAAATGCTCTGGCGACGTTCTAGAGGAATTGTAGATTAACTCCTTGATGGCCTTCAGGATTATGCCTGTGCATACCTGGATGACATTTCTGATCTACAGCGATACCTGGGAGGAACCTCTACTCCACTTGGGTACTGTGTTAGACCGCATCAGGACTGCGGGACTAACATTAAAGCCAGAGAAATGTAGCACAGGGATGTCTGAGGTTCAGTACCTCGGGCATCGGGTAGGCTGTGGGCAACAGCGTCCTGAACCAGCTAAAGTGGAGGTCGTTGCCAACTGGCCTACCCCCCGGACAAAAACCCAGGTCTTGGCATTCCTAGGCACTGCAGGATACTATAGGAGGTTTGTTTTTCCTGGTGCCTCCATGGCAGCATACCTGTGACATGCTCCGCCTTGGCTCCTCTCTCAGGACCAGTGAATCTTCTAAAAGAAAAGGATTAGTGCACTCCCAGCATTCTACGTAATATAGCATACTGAGGGTGGGATTGTATGCTGTCATGGATAGGCACCAGGAAAAGAGCAAAAAAAATTACCGTAAGTAGGATACAATTTTCTGTTTTTTTTTTTCATTTTGGATAGAGTAAGGGAGGGTCAAAACCCCTGTCAGTTTATTTTTTGCCATCTATGTCACATTGCGGAGATTTGCCTTTACTTCCTATCCCACAGCCAAAACAGGAAGTGAGAGGAAATCCCTGCAAATTAAGGTAATCCCTTGGAGACCCCCAGATCACCAGAACTACTTTTCTAGGGACAACCCAAAATTTGGGAATTGCTTTTACTTTCACTTTCAATGATAATGGTAAACAGGACAAATAGAGAAAGTGAATTTCCTTAACGTGGGCACAAACAGCAGTAAAAACTGGCAGGTGTTCTAGACCCTCTCCACTCCATCCAAAACTAAAAAAAGTTTGCCTTTATTGTAGTTGTACTTTAAATGTTGTATACACTGATCTGCATAAGGTGTTTTTTTAATCCTTCGATGGCCCCTCCCGTGGCCCCCATCTTGCAGTTGTGTTAGGTTTTTGACAGAAGGTCATGGCTATTCTAAACACAAACTTGCTATCAGACACAATGAAGTATGACAGCTCAGGGGGCATTTGTAGGATTACAAAACACCTTTTGCAGAACAATGTACACAGCTTTTAAATATGTACATTTACTGGTAATTTACCGAAACAGTTCCTTTCTTGCATTCTGGCATCGGACCTGCATGCTCTCAGCACAGAGGATCCTAGAGCAGGAACAGGTGAGTGTTGAGAAATTAATGTTTCAAAAATCATGAGATTATACTCTAACATGACAAACCCCATAGAGTCCACAAAACTCCATTCCTGGCTTCTCTACTATGATTGAAGTCTCTTGACATTACATTTTTTTTAAATAAGGTAACACTTTTTTTTTGAGAACACCGTTAATGAAAATGTATTTGATCATTGCAGGTGAGAGTTTGCAGTCTTCAAAGTTTTGTTCTACCTGTCTGTCTGGCAGTTGCTCTGATAACTGAAGGCACATTTCATGATGGTGTCCAGAGTCATGAGGCTGACATGTTGGAAGAGTTCCACCGGCTTATCTTGGACAAGCTGCTCCCATTTATCCTGAAATCAGATAAAACAATCTTAGAGGGGTTGTGTTCTTTAAATAATTTTCCTATTCAATTAGCCATAGAAATTGGATCATTTTGTAATCTGGCCAATTTTAGCAGGATCAGGTTACCATCATTATAATGGGAACATTCAGAGTGCAGCGGACATTCCTAGCCATCAATGGGACTACCTGTACAGGGATGCATAGAACAGCTTAAGTACACCCCAAATGAACAAGGCGTAATGCATATTACCTTTGAATTAAAATATATTTAAATTGTCTGCATGTAGTCTGTATGTGAACGCTAAACATCTCAATATTATTTGAGCTTTGAAGGAAAACCTCATTACCAGCATGATCTTAGTGCAGTCAGCCGTTAATCGAACGTAGGGCTTTAGGACATCGTAGTGAAAGCCAGGAGTCAGAAGCCTGCGATGCTGGAACCACTTTGGCCCGGATAACACCAATAATCCTTCACCTAGTTCAAATAATAGTATCTTTAGAAAGCTATAAGACCAGACAGGTGAGTCAAATAGCAAACATAGGCTGTGGATCTTTCAGTAACATTTTACATCTTAATAAACTGTTTTAGAGTATTACTCTGACTGCCAGTGAACTGCAAATAGTCTTTTCAGAGTTTATACATTTATTTAATAGAATATTGTGCATAGCTCCCAACTGTTCCTGATTTCGAGGGACTGTTCCTCATTCAGAACAAAGTCCCTGGTGAGTGGTGGTGGAATAGGGGGAAGAGGCCGAAGAGCACGAAGCCACTATGCTGTCCCTGATGAAATTCGGGCCACAATTATAGATCATGTCATCGACCATGGCCTCTCAATGGCGGAGGCAGGTCACTGAGTGCAACCTAATGTGCCTCGCTCTACAGTCTTCTCTATCATCCAAACCTTTCACAGGGAAAACAGGTATGTAGTCAGTCAATGATGGAATTATATAATGTGTAGGACAGGACACTGTGCATTACGATTACATTGGTAACTCATTCTGTACGGAATACATAAGGTATAAATTACGAATGGAGTGTTGTCCTTTGCATTCTTTGTCTAGGATTGGACGACAACCTGGCACGGGTGGCCGAGGAAAACTTCTCAATGAATAACAAGAACAAGAGATCTGTAACATGGTGTTTGCAGATAATGCCATCACATTGAGACAGATCCACACTGCAAGACAATGCCATATTCCAAAATGTCAACTCTATAAGCATCTCCACAATAGCCCGCATATTGAAAAAGCATCAGATGACAATGAAGCAAATTTACAGGGTACCATTTGAGAGGAAGTCTGACAGAGTGAAAGAGCTGCGGTACCAGTATGTACATGTAAGTCAGTCACTGGTTGTCCATCAAGATAACCTTTTTACAATTACAATATGCAGTGGTACCCGAAAATGTGTTGGTTTCAGTACCCACTTTACCTGATTTCTGAATCTAGGTAATCCAGGTATGAAAGTATTTGATTTACGTATCTGATTTATAAACATTTTGTCTAAAAACTGCAGCTTACTGTATGATGCAATTATCATTATAATCCTTATTTTCCTATTTTGAAGAATATAACATATAATACAGTAAGACAAAGGGTCAAAGAGCTGCAATTACAGTAGTGCCTCCCATGTAAATCTATCTAATACTGTGGGTTTTACGGCAACATTTCAGTAAGTCTACTCATTGATAATTTTTCCCCTCCCCTTTCTGTCAAATACCCCCTGTAGTACCTCTGCATAGGGTACATGTACCCCAGGTTTGGAACCACTGGAATACTGGCCAGTAATATATTGAACTTGTGTAGAACATAGAACATTCCTATGTAACTGTCTGTAACTGTAGTGTATGACTCTTCTGTATGACTGATTTGATGTTTTCTTTTTTTACTCTATTGTTGAGAATGGCATTGCAAGGAAACGAGACCTCTCACATACTCGTGTATGTGGATGAGGCTGGCTTCAACCTGGCCAAGGCCCGAAGACATGGCCGTAATTTTATTGGCCACCGGGCCACAGTGGATGTCCCAGGCCAGCGAGGGGGCAATATAGCTATGTGTGCTGCCATTTCTGAGAATGGTGTGGCCACTCACATCCCCAGTCTTGGCCCATAGAATACACAGAAGCTCCTCATCTTTTTGGACCGCCTTCATTTGGATTTGATCCCTGAAAATAAGAGAGGTCTCATAGGGCCTCACCTACCACAATATATAATTGTATGGGACTATGTGAATTTCCACAGTGGCCTGCTTATCAGGGCCTGGTTCACTGCTCATCCAAGGATGGATATGGTGTTCCTACCACCTTACTCTCCTTTCCTCAACCCTATTGAGGAGTTTTTCTCCGCTTGGAGGTGGAGAGTGTATGAGCATCGGGCTCAAGATCAGAGGTCCCTGCTCCATGCAATGGATGCTGCCTGTGAGGATATTACAGGAGATCAGTGTAGGGGATGGTTGCGACATGCACACCATTTCTTCCCTCGTTGCATCGCAAGGGAGGATATACGCTGCGATGTTGATGAGAATCTGTGGCCAGACAGACAGCAGCATGTGGATGGGCAGGAGGGTGAGGACGGTGGCCAATGAAGAGATGTTACAGTAGCTGTGAAACTCCAGCTTTATTTACAGCATTGTAGGCTAAATGTAATTTTCCTTGTTTTATGTTTGTGTGTTTATATTTCCGTATATTATGCTGTATACATTTTCTTTTTACTCTGATGTATGGAAGTTACTTTGTGTGTGAATGATAATGGTTACAATACTGTAAAGTAATTTTTCCTTGGCAGTATGAGTGAAATGTGTGATGTCAAACCTTGGAGGCTACTCTTACCCTAAAATATTTTCTTTTTTTGCAGTTTTATACACAATTGTATTCAGTTAGCTAGACAAAAACTGTACAGTAACCATTGTCAATGAAGGACTGGGCTAAGACTGAAAGGTGGACATGAGGGATATTTCAATGGTCCTCTGCCTTGGAGACAAAACATCTAAACATTTTGACTTGCAGTGCTTACACAATGCCAAAGGGATGAAGCATTTTGGGGGCACTGACTATTTGAATGAGAAAGAAATTTATTTAAGACACATGAGTGAACTGTTTTGGGAAAGATATGAGCTTTTGAAGGTGAACCATGGTGTTGTGCTGAATCATCCAGGTTATTTTGGCAAAAGCACCAAGAGAGTTGAGAATGTCTGGTCTGTTTCAAGAAATGAGCCAAAGCAATTGAGAAGAATCTTTGCCATTTTGGTAGCACTGACTCTTTATATGGGAAAGGAATATGGTTTTGAAGCATGAGTGAACAGTTTTGAGAGAGATGTGAGCTTTTGCATGTGAGTTATATTGTTGTGCTGAACTGTAGGACTGTTTTGCCAAATGAACTTAGAGTTTTGAGAATGTAATTTCTGTTTCAAGAAATGAGCCAAAACAATGGAGAAAAACTGTAACAGTGCAACCTGTACAGCATTGGACCCGTGATCAGCAGATTGTAGGTGTAACGTCAGGCTCCTGCCGACTCTCAGTATAGCTGCCTACCTGTATCTCCTGTACAGGGCAGACAGTTAGGGCTCCTTTACACTTGCTTTGACTTCAACACACATTAAAGCGTCTACCGCTTCAACATGCTTTTTTGATGTGTTTTTGATGCTTCGGTGGTGCTTCGGTGATACTTTTTTTTAAAGCTTTAATGAAGCTTAACAGATGCCCTGTGTGTGTGTGTTGATATCTCATACCTGCAATTTCTCCAAAACAAAGTGAAGCTAAACCTGAATTAAAGCATCTCAAAGGCTGTAGGTGTTTCAAGCGAGCTTTGCCATAGACTTCTATGGAGGCTTTGAAGATGCTTTGAAGCGCAACTAAAGAGACATGGGGTATCATTTTTGAAGCGAAGCAAACGGGACTTGTAAACAGGACTGACGCAGTTCTCCCAGAGCTGATGAGACACATTTTGGCTCTCCAGAAGTACAGGTAGAGAACCACTTCAGCAGATAGCACAAACCCCTTTGGCACGAAAGAGGTGGAGACCTCTCCCCATAGGGCACCTGGAAAGTCATGCAGATGAACTTTGGTCAACTAATATACAGTTGTGCTCATAAGCTTTCATACCCTGGCAGAACTTATGATTTCTTGGCCATTTTTCAGAGAATATGAATGATAACACAAAAACTTTTCTTTCACTCATGGTGAGTGTTTGGCTGAAGCCATTTATTATCAACTGTGTTTACTCTTTTTAAATTAGAATGAAAACAGAAACTACCCAAATGACCCTGATCAAAAGTTTACATACCCCAGTTCTTAATACTGTGTATTGCCCCCTTTAACATCAATGACAGCTTGAAGTCTTTTGTGGTATTTGTGGATGAGGCTCTTTATCTTCTCAGATGGTAAAGCTGCCCATTCCTACTGGCAAAAAGCCTCCAGTTCCTCTAAATTCTTGGGCTGTCTTGCATGAACTGCACGTTTGAGATCTCCCCGGAGTGGCTCAATGATATTGAGGTCATGAGACTGAGATGGTCACTCCAGAACCTTCACTTTATTTGGCTGTAGCCAATGACATGTCGACTTGGCCTTGTGTTTTGGATCATTGTCATGTTGGAATGTCCAAGTACGTCCCATGCACAGCTTCCTGGCTGATGAATGCAAATGTTCCTCCAGTATTTTTTGATAACATACTGCATTCATCTTGCCATCAATTCTGACCAAATTTCCTGTGCCTTTGTAGCTCACACATCCCCAAAACATCAGCGATCCACCTCAGTAGGAATGGTGTACCTTTCATCATAGACCTTGTTGACTCCTCTCCAAATGTAGCGTTTATGGTTGTGGCCAAAAAGCTTAATTTTGGTCTCATCACTCCAAATGACTTTGTGCCAGAAGGTTTGAGGCTTGTCTCTGTGCTGTTTGGCGTATTGTAAGCGGGATACTTTGTGCATTTGCGTAGTAATGGTTTTCTTCTGGCGACTCGACCATGCAGCCCATCTTTCTTCACGTGCCTCCTTATTGTGCATCTTGAAACAGCCACGCCACATGTTTTTAGAGAGTCCTGTATTTCACCTGAAGTTATTTGTGGGTTTTTCTTTGCATCCCGAACAATTTTCCTGGAAGTTGTGGCTGAAATTTTAGTTGGTCTCCTGATCGTGGTTTGGTTTCAACAGAACCCCTCATTTTCCACTTCTTGATTAGAGTTTGAACACTGCTGATTGGCATTCCCAATTCCTTGGATATCTTTTTATATCCCTTTCCTGTTTTTATACAGTTCAACTACCTATTCCCACAAATCCTTTGAGAATTATTTTGCTTTCCCCATGACTCAGAATCCAGAAAAGTCAGTGCAGCACTGGATGAAAGATGCAAGGGTCTGTCAGGAGCCCAGAAACTCATTGACCTCTTATACACACACACACTAATTACAAGCAAACAGATCACAGGTGAGAATGGTTACCTTTAATAGCCATTCAAACCCCTTTGTGTCAACTTGTGGGCATGTTATCAGGCTAAAATCACCAGGGTATGTAAACGTTTGATCAGGGTTCAGGGTCATTTGGGTAGTTTCAGTTGTCATTATGATTTAAAAAGAGTAAACACAGTTGATTGATAATAAATGGCTTCAGCCAAACACTAACCATGAGTGAAAGAAATGTTTTTGTGTTATCATTCATATTCTCTGTAAAATGGCCAAGAAATAATAAATTCTGCCAGGGTATGTAAACTTATGAGCACAACTGTATATCTAGAAGAGTAATACATGAACGGACTTTTAGCTGTTCATTCTCATTTTAATTGTTTGGCATAGGGCAGATATTTTTTGACAAAACAGGACAAATAGAAACAATACATCTTTCTAACAGGGGTCCTACCTGCTTACTACTCCAAAACTAATTTTAGGTTTAGATAAACTTTAATTTACGTACCAATCCATGGGACAATAAATCTATAGGCTGCATCATCTTTAGGATCTGAAATAAAAATGCAAAATAAGACAGAATGAAAAGTTTAGCATTGCAGTCTGTACGTGATACAAATAGGGGACAGATTTCCACCACTGGAGCCTGTAGGCACAATGTCTTTAATGTATTTGATATGACTAATATCTCGACCAGTGTGTATATGACTGACCCTCCCATTCATTTCCAGGGACCCTCAGCTGCTACAGCGATATATGTGAGCACCATAGGTGGACAGAGGTCTCACCGGGAGATGGGAGGGGTGCTATCCCGCTCTTCCACTAGGACGGCATCAGTCGCCATACTTCGCCCAGTGTTGATTGGGAAGAAAGGTGATTGGCTGTTGGTAATTGAGGATTCGTTCATGTGTGCTTCTCTAAAAAGCAGCAGTGGATCAATTTTGAAAGGCGTTTGACAGGTGGAGAGGTGTCCATATGATGTCTGATTTAACCCTCAACAGGGATGGGGCTGCCCACTGTGTATGTGAAGCTCGGTTTATAGTTCAGGGATCGCTGGGATACAATCTGATTGTACAATCTGCTTTAGATCTACCAACATGTATGTATTGTAAGGGTCTGCCTGATTGGATAGATTAGGGAGGTTCTCATATTACAAAAGGGGATGACAATCAGTGCAAACAAATAGAACAAACACAGTCACAAGTAAATAATGCAAGCTGAACACTACAGGTAATCACATATGCCTGGAGAGTATACAACAATGAAGGGTAAGTGCAGCGCAGTAGGTAAAACTGAATGATCAAAGGATGGATGGATAGATTTTACAAATGTCCATCAGGATAAATCCGTATTAAATAAACTTCAAATGACATGAATCGGTCTTAAATAACATCTTCTCCCAAAAACTCAAAATGCGCTTACCAGATTCAGTGGACCTCTGCGAAGCAGGGGTCAAACTCACATGTATCCGCATGGGGGTTTTTATACACACACACATTTTAAAAAAATTTTTTATTGCCGCATAACCCTCTTTTCCTGGAGGTGTCCCCCGTGCAATTTAACATGGGGGTCTCTATCTGACTTCCGTTTCCGCCACCTCTTATTTAGATATAGCTTGATTCTAATCGTTTACTTGAGAGGACGTCGGTAAGGTCTGGTTGCTAAGGAAGTTCCTCTGACTTCCGTTCATGCCGCAGCCCACTCGGACACTGTCTGCTCTCTTCATAAGCTGCTGGGTGACAGTCAGGCTCCACCCCTAGCTGACGAAGTCCAATAGGATGTTATGCCGCGTACGGGGGGAGGAGCTTCGTTATGGACGTCACCCGGTGCCACATTGTGTGTGTCGGTACTACATTGTGTTGTAGTCCGATTATTATTTTTTTATATTACGTTCAAGAGTGCTGTTTTTTTTTTTACTGTTAACCAAGTGAATTTTTCAATAAAGCAAACAAATTACTCTTAGATGGTATCCCTATATTTTTTATTGACACTGTGGAGCGGACTTTCCTACCTCTTCACATATCGGGCTGGACGGCTGGTTTATTCCCCTGGATGACTGGACCTGTAGGTTCTCATATTACCGTACTTAGTATTGGTCTGGGCTTTGTTTCCAGCACTTAATACCACAAAACAGTGATATCAGCAGGTAGCGTCGCTGACAGTTTAAAAAAACTATTAGATGGGTACCTTAACGATCACAACATACAGGGATATGCAATGTACTATTGACATAGACGCACACATACAGGTTGAACTGGATGGACTGGTGTCTTTTTTCAACCTTACTAACTATGTAACTATGACTGATAGGACAAAATGCAGGGCTTATAATTATATGGGGAAACACCTATTACTTATTCTACTTTATACACTACTCTATGTGTTTTGGTGTGCTATTAAAAATAATTGTCAAATCAAAAAACAATGCAGGTTTTCAGGAGTGCAATTGTTATAGCTTCTCTGCCTTTTGGCTAAGATCAAGTGTAGTATCCAGTGATCCCATGAGGGTGCTGTGCTGTCATTCTGGCCTGACCAGGGCTGGAGTGGTGGCTATGTACTTCTGCTGGAGTGATGGGGGCTTGGAAGCTCAGTACCGGCTGGGACAGAAATCGGGGTGCACACAGGCAGTTGGGGCATGAAAGTAATCCTCTGGGGAAAACTGGAATAGCCCAGTACCTCCTGATTTGAGTGGATCTACCTTGTCTGGCCATGGGGGAAGGCAGAGAGTCTGCAGTATCTGTGCCCCCTGGGAGTGGTCGCCCTAGGGGTGCTCTTAGTAACACTAACAGGCACATGGTCACAGTCATCAAATGCTTACTTTCTGCACTGCACCTTTTTGGACTGGGCCTTTTGGCTAAGTCCGGGGCAATTTTTGTCTTCCAGGCCTCAGATCCCGACAAGTGCACTATTGCACAGCCACTTATTTATTTTATTTATTTTCTCCCACTGTTTTTCTCACTTTCACATTTGTGTGTGTTTTCTCACTAGGATGAAGTCCTCAGACTTGCCCTGACTTCTAGGGGGAGGATGTGTGGCCTTCTGGTTTCTTCCTCCCCTGCCCCTGGGGGGGGGGGTCACTCTTCGGGAGGGCCCCTCGACCAAGTATTCAATGGTTGACTTCAGCTGATAATAAATAAATGTTTACTTTTGGGTTAACGTTTAATACTGCTTTAAGATCTCATTCACACTTGCGCTCATCATCTTTAGTCAATTTTCAACCATTTTTTTATAGCCAGAGAAAAGCTAGTTATTAGGCAACAAAATACCTCAATAACACACATTTTTAAGGAGCTCCAACTGAAGTCTATTGAGACCAAAATGTGCAACTTTGCCCCAAATAGAGCTCATTTACTTCTTCAAGCTATGAAGTTGCACTATGCTCAGGTGTGAAGGGGCATCACTGAATATATTTGTAATCCTGGTGTTGAACGCTGAAGGACTTCTGGTGAAGCTTCAAATTGCTCAGGTGTGACCAAGGCCTAAAAAGGGTCCCTGCAGTCAGCATTCCTTGGCTCCGTTCACAGCTAGGCAATTTGAATCGCGGCAAAACGCAGGACGCGTCTGTGATGCCATTATTTCTTAATGGTACTCCAAATGTGGCGCGATTTTGCCGCAATTGCAGAGCGACAAAACGCATTACACTTGCAGCAAAAAATCACAACGCTCCTGGCTCTGTGCCAAGTTTTGGTACAGTGCCGCTCCACTAAAAAACACAAAAAAGCTAATAAAATGCGCTGTTACAGCTGTCGCTGCGCTACGCTCAGGTGTGAATGGATAAGTTCACCTTTCATAACATGTTACATCCATATTCAGGGTGTAACATGTAACATGTTACAAAACAGGCCTCCCCCCCCGCTCCCCTCCAATCCCCCGCTCTGACAGCTAGCGGGGATCTTCTCAGTTTTAAAACAGTCCTCTGTGAATGAAAAACTACAAGTCCCTTTGCGGCTGTCGACTTGTAGTTTTCAACGAACTACGATGGTGCAGTGGAGCGCTTTGGTAGTTCATTGAGTCTTCCTGTCAGATTGTATCTGCTTGCCTGTACAGGCACACAGATACACTGACAGGTCTGCAGGAGACCTGCATGGCACCAGTGGTCTGCTGATGGTTGGTGCAATGCTTTAAAGGCTCAAGAAACAAAAAAACAATAAATGTACATTTTCTTTACCTGCAAAAAAAAAAAAAAAGTGCATTTATTATTTTTGTTAAAAGGTGAACTTATCCTTTAAGGCCTGGTTCACACAACTATGCAACTAAGAGAGCTGCTTTTGCGTGAGCAAGGCAGCCCATTCAATTGAATAGGCCACTGTGCCTGCATTTCATGCAGGAAAAATGTTCCTGCACCATTTTAAAATGCAGCGGCAGGGAAATCACATGTTGCTTTTGCACCATGAGATTTCCCGGCGGTTCTCACACCCGCAAATGCACTAAGTTTTTAGATGTGTGGGGCTGCCATTAAGAATGAATGGCAGCCCGCACGTTTTTAAAGAGCAGCGCATTTTGGACTGGGGGTGCCAGAAAACCACAATTCCCTCATCCAGAAACATCTGCAATAGTGTGAACAGGTAGTTGTTGCTGGTTAACAAACTATTTAACCACTTCAGCCCCAGAAGGATTTACCCCCTTCCTGACCAGAGCACTTTTTACAATTTGGCACTGCGCTGCTTTAACTGGTAATTGCGCGGTCATGCAATACTGTACCCAAACTAAATTTGTGTCCTTTTTTTTCCCACAAATAGAGCTTTCTTTTGGTGGTATTTGATCACCTCTGCGGTTTTTATTTTTTGCAAAAAAAGACCGAAAAGTTTGAAAAAAAAAAAGATATTTTCTACTTTTTGCCATAAAAAAATACAATAAACTCAATTTTAGTCATATATTTAGGCCAAAAAGCATTCAGCCACATGTCTTGGGTAAGAACAAATTCAATAAGCGTATATTTATTAGTTTACATAAAAGTTATAGCGTCTACAAGCTAGGGTACATTTTCTGAAATTTACACAGCTTTTAGTTTATGACTGCCTATATAATTTCTTGAGTTGCTAAAATGGCAGGGCAGTACAATACCCCCCAAATGACCCCATTTTGGAAAGTAGACACCCCAAGGAATTTGAAAAAATGTACACAAAAGTTGTCACTGAAATTATATGTTGCTCAAACATGCCATGGTTATATGTGGAATTACACCCCAAAATACATTCTGCTGCTTCTCCTGAGTATGGGGATACCACATGTGTGGGACTTTTTGGGAGCCTAGCCACGTACAGGACCCTGAAAACCAATCATCGCCTTCAGGCTTTCTAAGGGCGTAAATTCCAGATTTCACTCTTCACTACCTATCATGGTTTCGGAGGCCATATGCCCAGATAGCACAACCCCCCCCCCCCCCAAAATGACCCCATTTTGGAATGTAGACACCCAAAGCTATTTGCTGAGAGGCATGTTGAGTATTTTGCAGATCTCGCTTTTTGTCACAAAGTTTTGAAAATTGAAAAAAGAAAAAAAAATTCCTTTTCTTTCTTCATTTTCCAAACAAATGAGAGCTGCAAAATACTCACCATGCCACTTAGCCAAAACCTTGGGGTGTCTACTTTCCAAAATGGGGTAATTTGGGGGGGGGGGTTTGTGCTATCTGGGCATTTCATGGCCTCCAAAACTGTGATAGGTAGTGAAGAGTGAAATCAAAAATTTACGCCCTTAGAAAGCCTAAGGGCTTGGTTTTCGGGGTCCCGTATGTGGCTAGACTGCCAAGTCCCACACATGTGGTATCCCCATACTCATGAAAAGCAGCAGAATGTATTTTGGGGTGTAATTTCACATATGCCCATGGCATGTTTGAGCAATATATCATTTAGTGACAACTTTATGAAAAAATAAATAAATTATTGTAATTTTCCCGAAACTTGTGGCAAAATATAAAATATTCCATGGACTCAACATGCCTATCAGCAAATAGCTTGGGGTGTCTACTTTCCAAAAAAAGGGTCATTTGGGGGGGGGGGGGGGGTTTGACCTGTCCTGGTATTTTATGCACAACATTAGAAGCTTATGCCAAACATTACCCACTCTTCTAACCACTTGAAGACAAAGCACTTTCTGACACTTTTTGTTTACATGGAAACATATTTTTTTCCTAGAAAATTACTCTGAACCTTCAAACATTATATATTTTTTAAAGCAAATGCCCTACAGATTAAAATGGTGGGTGTTGCAATTTTTTTTTTCACACAGTATTTGCGCAGCAATTTTTCAAACACTATTTAAAAAAAACCAAAAAACACTTTTTTGAATTTTAATGCACTAAAACACACTATATTGCCCAAATGTTTGATAAAATATAGAAGATGATCTTATGCAGAGTACATAGATACCAAACACAACATGCTTTAAAATTGCGTACAAGCGTGCAGCGGCGACAAACTACATACAATTTAAAAAGCCTTTACAGGTTACCACTTTAGATTTACAGAGGAAGTCTATTGCTAAAATTACTGCCCTCGATCTGATGTCTGCGGTGATACCTCACATGCATGGTGCAATTGCTGTTTACATATGACACGAGACCAACGCTTGCGTTCGCCTTTGCGCGCGAGCATGGGGGGGACAGGGTTTTTTTTTTTAATTATTATTATTTAATTTGTTTTTTTATTTTATTTTTACACTGTTCCTTTCTTGTTCTTTTTTTTTTAAATAATTTTTATTGTTATCACAGAATGTAAATATCCCCTTTGATAGCAATAGGTAGTTACATAGTGGTTACATGGTTAGTAAGGTTGAATAAAGACACCAGTCCATCCAGTTCAACCAGAGTGAGTGTGGGTGCGTGTTGTCCCTTTTCCTGTACATTGTATCTCATGAATATGCTCATCTATTATATTATTTTTTTTTTATTTAAGGTACCCATATAGCGCCGTCAATTTTACGCAGTGCTCCACACATACATTGCACACTCACATTGGTCCCTTCCCTCAAGGAGCCCACAATCCAAGGTCCCCAACTCACATTGATATACTAGGGCCAATTTTGGACAGAAGGCAATTAACCTACCAGCATGTCTTTGAAGTGTGGGAAGAAACCGGAGTACCCGGAGGAAACCCACGCAGGCACAGGCAGAACATGCAAACTCCAGGCAGGTAGTGTCATGGTTGGGAGATGAACCAGCAACCCTTTTTACTGCTAGGTGAGAGTGCTACCCACTACACCACTGTGCCGCCAGGTAGTGACAGGTACTCTAGATCTCTCCTCTGCCCTCAAAGCATCTGACCACATCAAGATCGGTGTGATAAGATGCTTTCCCAATGGCGCTGTTTCTATCCGGCGAAACCAAAGTCATGAAATGCTCACAGCTTCCGATTTCTTATGCCATAGAGATGATTGGTGCCATTCTGATCTTAGATCAGCTCTATGGTCAGCTGGCGGAGCCACCGGCTGCATTATCAGGTTACCCAATGGGACAGGAGAGCCAGTGAAAACCAAGGAAGATGACGGGGGGATGTTCCCTCCCACTGTTTGTAAAAGCAGTCTAGCAGCTAATTGGGTCAAGGGTCAACTGGGGATTATCGGCGATGAATTGACAAGCATACAAATTGCTTTGGTCTACAATAGATCTATAGAGATCTTCCGTGAAAAACAGCTAATAAAAATCAAGAGACGTAAAATCAACTGTTTCCACCTGAATTCCGAGTTGGCCAGTGAATGGGGAAGTATGGGTGGTGCAGAAGTGGTGGGCTCCCAATTAGGATTGGCAAATGCAGCAGGAAGGGCACTATGGGCTCAACGGGCCTGTGTTTGTCTTCTTGGTGGCTGCGGGGCACTACTTGTGCTAGCCACCACACCAGCTTAACCTGCACTTATGGGACTCCCCACGTCACCACGTGATTCTGCAGTGCTGGTTTGACTACGACCAGTGTGTACTAGGCTGCTGGTGCTTGCCAGTTCACCAGAAGGATGAGCGGCACTAATACTGGCTCTCTGCTCCATACGAGAGCCCTGCGGTTCTTGCACCTCAACAACAGCAGAAGAACGGGGTCGGGTACGCCTGACCTTAGCAGGGACCACTACTCCATCGTCAGAACTATCTGTCAGGGTGCCGCTGCTGTCTCGTACTCTGTGCCTCAATCTGACAGATAAGTGACTTCCTCCTCACTCTCATCTGTCATGCTCAGAAGCGTGTGGGCCTCATCACTAGTGTACCTTCGATTGGACATTGTGGCATCTAAATTTACTGGTACAACTAGGGAAACTCACAGGAAAAATGAGCACCTGATTGTCAGCTACCAAAAAAACTGTTAAGGTTCGCAGGGATCAGGCCTGTCTCTGCGAACGCTGCAGTTAGGTGTTTTGTGTTTTGTAAGTGACAGTAATCGATTGATACTGCACTTGGGTAGGCTGGACTGGGTGGAGGGGCTAATCCGCTAATGCTGCGTTTTTGGGAACCCTAAACTACTGGGGACACTAGTATAGATCTGATCAGATCAAAGATAGTGATCCGTTCAGACAATATACTAGTAAGGGAGGTGTATGGTGCATGCGTATATATGGCGGGTGCCTTGACGCTATAAAAAAAACAACTAACTAACCAGCGTCACCCTTGACACTAATACGGTAATCACTGGTGACAGGAGGTGAAAGGGTTAACTAGGGGGCAATCAGGGGGTTAAAACCTTTATTAGGTAATCTATGGGGGTACCTGACGCTATAAAAACCTGACGGTGAAACGAATCAACTAACTGGCTAACTAGCATCACCCGTGACACTAATAGGGCGATCAGAAAAAAGATCTATTAGTGACACTGAGACAGGGGGTGAAAGGGTTAACTAGGGGGCTATCAAGGAGTTAAACCTTAATTAGGGGGGTTTAGGGGGTACACTAGACCTACTTGGGCCTACTACTAATTGCCCTAACACTGATTAGAGTCACAAGTGACACCAATGCAGTGATCAGTGAAAAATCTGAAAACTGCAATTGGTGACACAGTGACAGGGAGTGAATGGGTTAACGGGGGGGGGCGATCGGGGGGTGACAAGTGTGCCTACGTGTACTGTGTCAGTGTAGTGTTGGTGCAACTCACTGTAAGACGTCCTCTCTCCTTTCTCTGGAATGGAAAAGTATTCCAGAGAGGGAGATAACATCACTTCCCCTGCCTGTGTTTACACTTACAGGCAGAGAAAGCATTTTCATTCGCCAGAATCGATCAGCAGGTCCAGGCCAGAAATCATTGGCCTGGACCTGAAGACTGATCGGTTCTGCAACTAATCCGATGGCCGCGGGCGACGTACGGGTACGTGATTTTGCGCAGCCGGGCCACTTTGCCGACGTATATCGGTGTGAGCCGGTCGGCAAGTGGTTAAAAAAGGCTTTTCCACAAAGAATAGTTAAAATGTCGCTGAAGGCAAAACTTTTTTTTTCATTTACACTGAGCAAAATGATAAACACAACACTTTTGTGTTTGCCCCTATTAATCATGAGCTGAACTTAAAGTTCTACGACTTTTTCTATGTACATGCAGTCCCCGAGTTACTCTCACAATAAGGACTGTAGGTTTGTTCGTAAGTAGAATTTGTTCATAAGTTGGAACACTGCATTTGTAAGTGCAACTTCCACCTGTGCATGGATGTGGGATGTTCCGGGTGCTTGTTATGTTATCTGGGGCTCTTCTGGCCATGCAGTAGATGTAGTACTGCAGTGTGGGATGTGTCCGGAGGTGCTCGGAGGTATCCAGGAACAGTGTGGAGCACAAGTGGCCAGCATTTGAGGCTGTTCGTAAGTAGGAGTCGTTCGTAACTTGGGTGTTCATAACCCGGGGATTGCCTGTACTCAAAAGGCCTATTTCTCTCAAATATTGTTCACAAATCTGTCTGAGCCTTGGTTCACCTGACTGTGGGAATGAGATTGTGCGAGTTCAAACTGGCACGATTTAATTCCTGCATGCCAGTCCCGACTTCGGGGGCGATTTCAGAGACATTTGTGTGGGTTTCTGCACAGATGTCAATGGAAATCACACCCCGAAATCACCAAAAGTAGTACAGAAACTACTTTTGTAAATCAGTGCAGCGCCGCAAATGCGGCGTCGCACCGATTCGGACGCTGCCATTGCAGCTGATTTGACATGCCATGCCATGTCAAATCGCATGCCAAATCGCATCAATGTGAACCAGGGCTTAATCTGTATTAGTGAGCACTTCTCCTTTGCCGAGATAATCCATCCACCTCACAGGTGTGGCATATCCAGATGCTGATTAGACAGCATGATTATAGCACAGGTGTGCCACAATAAAAGGCCACTCTAAAATGTGCAGTTTTATCACACAGCACAATGCCACAGATGTCGCAAGTTTTGAGGGAGTGTGCAATTGGCATGCTGACTTCAGGAATGTCCACCAGAGCTGTTGCCCTTGAATTGAATGTTCATTTCTCTACCATAAGCCGTCTTCAAAGGCGTTTCAGAGAATTTGGCAGTACATCCAACCGGCCTCACAACCGCAGACCACGTGTAACCACACCAGCCCAGGACCTCCACATCCAGCATCTTCACCTCCAAGACCTTCTGAGACCAGCCACCCGGACAGCTGCTGCAACAATCGATTTGCATAGCCAAAGAATTTCTGCACAAACTGTCAGAAACTGTCTCAGGGAAGCTCATCTGCATGCTCGTCGTCCTCATCGGGGTCTCGACCTGACTGCAGTTTGTCGTCGTAACCGACTTGAGTGGGCAAATGCTCACATTCCATGGGGTCTGGCACTTTGGAGAGGTGTTCTCTTCACGGAAGAAACACGATTTTCACTGTACAGGGCAGATGGCAGACAGCGTGTATGGCGTTGTGGGGGTGAGTGGTTAGCTGATGTCAACATTGTGGATTGAGTGGCCCATGGTGGCGGTGGGGTTATGGTATGGGCAGGCGTATGCTATGGACAACGAACACAGGTGCATTTTATTTATGGCATTTTGAATGCACAGAGATACCGTGGCGAGATCCTGAGGCCCATTGTTGCGCCATTCATCCACAACCATCACCTCATGTTGCAGCATGATAATGCATGGCCCCATGTTGCAAAGATCTGTATACAATTCCTGGAAGCTGAAAACATCCCAGTTCTTGCATGGCCAGCATACTCACCGGACATGTGACCCATTGAGCATGTTTGGGATGCTCTGGATCGGCGTATACGACAGCGCGTTCCAGTTCCTGATAATATCCAGCAACTTCGCACAGCCATTGAAGAGGAATGGACCAACATTCCACAGGCCACAATCAACAACCTGATCAACTCTATGAGAAGGAGATGTGCTGCACTGTGTGGGGCAAATGGTGGTCACACCAGATACTGGCTGGTTTTCAGATCCCCTGGACACTCCAATACAGTAAAACTGCACATTTTAGAGTGGCCTTTTATTGTGGCCAGCCTAAGACACGCCTGTGCAATAATCATGCTGTCTAATCAGCATCTTGATATGCCACACCTGTGAGGTGGATGCATTATCTCGGCAAAGGAGAAGTGCTCACTAACACAGATTTAGACAGATTTGTGAACAATATTTGAGAGAAATAGGCCTTTTGTGTACATAGAAAAAGTCGTAGATCTTTAAGTTCAGCTCATGATAAATAGGAGCAAACACAAAAGTGTTGCGTTTATAATTTTGCGCAGTGTAGTTTTGGATAGAGTGGAGAGAGATTACAATTCTTGTTAGGTTGTATAGCTGTCTGTGTCTCTGTTATGGAGATCACCCCTCCTATTTGCCCTGTTTACCGTTATCATCAGAAGCATAGCTCCCAACTGTCCCAGATTTTAAGGGACTGTTCCTGATTTGGAACAATGTCCCTCTGTTCCTCTTTCCTCCTCATTTGTCCCTCATTTTGACTTGATCTATATAGTTGTATACAAAATGCACTTTTTCTCTTTCAAAAAGTGTTTCCTGGTGCTAAACCTTTCATCCAACTTCTAAATTGCTACATTTGAGGAGCCATGCTTTGCTAAATTCTGTATGTAACGCAGGGGTTTACTAAAGTCATTTACTGGGTGGGGTGTTATTCCTTAAGTAAGGGAATGGCTCCCTCTAGTGGCTGCTACAACTTGGCATGAACTTTTCTCTACAATGATGCATTGTGGGATTAGTATTTTAATGAGGAAGTGACTCATGTTTAAATCAGTCAAGGAACTACCTACCCACAATGCTCAACTCACCTACCCACAAGGCAAAGCGACAGAACAGCCTGCTGGGTAAGGAAATAAAAGGGACAGGCGTGGCACGTTTTTCTCTCTCTTGGAAGGACGCCATTAAAGACATGCCTGCAGGGACCTGTGGGTGCGAGATCGGGGGACTGCGGCCTGGGTGGCGCGGAGCGGAATCGTGTGGCCTCTGAGGAGTTCCGGAACACAGTGGGCTGGATGAGCGTGTGGACAGATCGGAGGGCTCAGGATAACCCGAAAGTTTCCTGCATCAGTCATCAGCCATCAGAAGGAGTGGTATGGTGTGACAGCGCCAGCTTGGAGCAGGACAGAGATATCAGAAGCGGAGCAGTACAAGCATCTGGGCCTTGTGTGGTGAGCGGGCACTTGCCCAGATCGATGTAATACTTTGCTGCTGTATAAATAGGTCCCAGACGGCTGGTGAGACCTGTAGTCCCTCAGAAGCAATATCACTTATTCATAGACAGTGTACAGTGAAACCTCAGAGTTCGTCTTCCCTGCACTACAAAGTTGTGTTGCATCCTTCAGTAAGGAAGAAGTTCTACAGGTGCTTTATATAACTAAGCACACAGTTACCTACACATCACTTTTACTATAATTTGCTACTTACTTGTTCCCTGGATTACAAATACTGCAGTCTAATAAGCTAGCTGAAGAGGAAGAAGACAAGAGACTATACTAATCATTTAAAGCATTCTTACCTTGTTATACACTCTGAGAACTGCATTGCAACCTAGGGGGAGCCCTTGAGTATATGACATAAATATATGTATTGTATCACACTGTTGCATTGTGTTTGATATTGAACTGTTAATTTAAGGTGTATATGCTCTGAGGTTGGAGTGGAAAGGTGCCCAATGTAAGTGCTTTATCATGTTGGGCATTAGTCTCACTTCTTGCCTGTCTGCATATACTCCTCAGGTGATCATGGATTCCTCAATTTGCTATACATGTTGATTGTTATCATTTAATTTGTTATATCTGAGTTTTTACTGAGTCCATTGTTTTAGAAATATATAATACCGTAATTTATTTAATTGATTCAGTAGCTTTGTGTATGACTTTTATTGGTAGCATTGCACTACAACATGGAACCCGAGGTTTCAGAGGTAAGAGAGGATCTGAGGAGTCGGGGTAGCCAGTTGGGTATAGAGTCAATCAGCAGCCCTCACGGGGGTACCGCTACATTCGTAAATTTCAAAAGCCAGTATAAGGAATAGTAGTGGTAAAAAAAGGCATTTGGGGTTTAATTAATCTTTTTTTTGTATAATCCACCTTTAAGGGGGCGTGGCAGGGGGTGTGCCATATGTCTACATTTGCTAATAGACGTTCCTAGTTCCCATCTAAAAAAGTTGGGAGGTATGTCATAGGTGAAAGTAAAAGAAAATCCCAAATTTTGACATCAGACACACCTAGAAGCGGGTCAATGCTAAAGCCAGTGTAGTGCGTAGCCTCCCTGGCGGTTTTCCCGAGTGTGGCTCGGGGTTACATTTCAGGACCATTAGCGGTAACCCCGAGCCACACTCGGGATTACATCGCAGGATCCTGGTGCCTCCTTACTTACCTTGTCCCCGGATCCTGCGATGTCCCCCGCACTGTCCAAGGGCTCCGTCCTCCTCCGAAGCCTCTCCGTGCCAGGCTCCGTTCCCTGCGAGCGACGCGACGCACGGGGGCGGAGCCTGGCGGCAAATTCAAAAAAATGTAAAAATCATAACACATACAGTACTGTAATCTTACAGATTACAGTACTGTATGAAATCATTTCACATCCCATTTGTCCCCAGTGCTCTGGCCCATGCCCTGCATGCAGTTTTATATTGCATATACTGTTCTTTCTGCCTGGAAACTGGAGATTGTCCATAGCAACCAAAAAGTGTCCCTTTACGTCAAAAATGGCTTTAGACCAGCTAGAAAACTGCGATAGTAAATTAGAACACTTGCAGAATTGAGCGATAGTGAATCGTGTGGAAATTTATTTTATTACTATTTATTTTTATTTTTTATAATTATTTTTTTTTTTTTATTATATTATAATTTATGTTTTTGTGTTTCAAACTTTATCATACCCGGGATATCTACTAGACTCTTGTTTGGACAGATTTAAGTGTGTTATTGTTAATAATTAAATACCTACAATATAAAACGCCAAATTTCATTGCAAAATAATTGTACCGCTTTCAGCACCTAAAATCAGAAAGAATCATACCGCCAAGGAGGTTAAAGACAGTGGAGAACGGCAGTAAGTTTTTTTTTTTATCAATTTACCGTATACACTCGAGTATAAGCCGAGTTTTTCAGCACATTTTTTTTTGCTGAAAATGCCCTCCTCGGCTTATACTCGAGTCTGCGTCATCTGCAACCTCGTGCGCCTGATCTCCCGGCGTTGTGACATGCAGTCAGTCTAGTCGATGGCCGTGCAGTGTAACAAAGCCCTGCCTCTTCCTCGTCCTCGTCCGTGATTGGTGGAACACTGACTCACTGCTGGGAAACCGAATTAGTGTTCCTCCACAAACGAGGACGAGGAGGAGGCGGCGCTTTGGTACACTGCATGGCCGCCGACTAGACTAACTGCATGTCCCAGCGCTGGGAGATTGTAAGGCTGCAGATGGACACAGCGCCGGAGATCAGGTAGGGAGATTGGGCACAGTGAGGCATGGGCACAGTGACAGTGAGGCATGGGCACGGTGAGGCATGGGCACAGTGAGGCATACACATGGACACCCTAAGCTTATACTCGAGTCAATACGTTTTCCCAGTTTCTTGTGGTAAAATTAGGTGCCTCGGCTTATATTTGGGTCAGCTTATACTCGAGTATATATGGTACCTTTTAAACCAAGGGTTAGAGTCACCTAAACAACAATTCAACACTAATACAACACTGACATTGATTACTTACCCTGCCTGGCCAAAATAGCCTTTGCATAATCAGGGTGGGTGACTACCAGCCATGCTTGGAAATTGCTGACCCACAGTGGGAATCCATGCGGATATGTCTGAGCCCAGTGCAGAGCAAAGTCCAAGTCCTTTCCGACTTTAAGGAACTGCAAATGAAGCAAACCAAATTTACAGTGTACTTGCAGTAGGCAATCTCAACCTTTTAAATTACATATGTCCCTGATTTCCAAATATTTACATGGGTTTTGAAGGCAGGGGTGGCACTGAGACACACAGGGGGCATGGTGGGTACTAGAGTCAGCTGTTGTAAGAAGATGGCAAAAGCTAAAGTGTGGTGGAAGTGTGGCTGGTGTGCATTTCTCACTACTCACATAGGGGTTGATTTACTAAAGGCAAATAGAAAGTGCAGCTGCTCCATGACTTAGTACTATAAATGAAGGAAGTTTCACTTTAAAAAGAATGCCCAATCACGAGCAAGAAAAAAAAAAAAAAAACAACAGTTTTGCTTGCACATGATTGGATGATGGAAGTCAGCAGAGCTTCTGCTCATTTACTAAGCTCTGGAGCAAATGCTCTTGCAGAGTGCAACTTGCACTTTGAAAAGTGCACAGTCTATTTGCCTTTAGTAAATCAACCCCATTCTCTCCTCCGGGTAATGCTCAAGAGAGTTGCTGTCTATATGCTGAACACAGAGGGGGTTATTTATGAAAGGAAAATCCACTTTCCACTGCAAGTGCACTTGGAAGTGCAGTTGCTCTAAATCTAAGGGGTAGATCTGAAATTAGTGGAAGCTCTGCTGATTTTATCATCCAATCATGTGCAAGCTAAAATGCTGTTTTTTATTTTCCTTGCATGTCCCCCTCGGGTCTACAGCGACTTTACTTCCAAGCGCACTTTCAGTGCACTTTCAAGTGCACTTGCAGTGCAAAGTGGATTTTCCTTTAGTAAATAACCCCCAGGGTGTTGCTTGCCTGGCATTTTCCACCATTTAGAGGACATCTTGTATTGAATACAAGGCTGATGACATCATGAGGCTGGTGACATCATGGGACCTTGTCCAATCAAATAAAACATTGGGGTTTATTTACTAAAGGCAAACAGACTGTGCACTTTCTATGCATTAGGGTGAAAAACCTTCTGTGCTGCAGCTGCCCCCAGACCCCCCCCTGTTTTTCTTACCTGAACCCGATTGTTCCCTGCGACGTGCATGAGTGCAGCGGCTCCAGCCGCTGTTTTGGGTCCTCATCGGATAGACTGATAGCAGCAGGGGCCATTGGCTCCTGTCAATCAAATCCAGTAAAACGAGAGTCGGGGGGCAGGGCCTAGTTCTGCTGTCTGTGTCAATGGACGCAGCAGCGGAACTCGTGAGCACGCCCACACGGGTGCCCCCACACGGGTGCCCCCACGGAAAGCGGCTCTCTGTGGGGGCACCCGATGAAGAGGAAGAGCCCAGGGACATGCAGTCAGAGAGCCATGAACATAAAAAAAAAAAAAGATAGACTTTGAGGGTCGTAGGTCGGCAATGAGGGGGGGGGGGGGGTAGGTAGCTGAAGTATTATCCCACCACTGGTAAAAATTTGGGGCTCCTATCGTGTATGGTTCCGGAGATACGGGGCTCCTTGAGCAGCTTGTCAGAAGCTACATACAGAGCAGACAGTTTAAATACAAGCTGGCAGACTCTTTACATTAGACTGAGAGGATGAGCTCACAGTGCCTCTCCTCACTTCTTTTCAGAGGCACTGAGCTTAATGAACAGCTTGGAGTCTTGTACCAATGGTAAGGTACCATTAGCCCAAGCTGTCCAATAAAAATGCTGCAGTGGAGGCACGTCTCTCACTGCAGTATCATAGAAGGGGGCGTGTCTAAAAGATACATGCTCCCTTCCAGCCCAGCCCTCTTAACTACAAGAAAAAAGCATGTGATTATGGGTATAAGATTTACCCATAATCCCATGTTTTTCTCACACAGTTAAGAATCTGCTGCTGCTGAAAAGGTACAAGCTAAATCATATATTATTATGCTATATGTTATAAGATAATAATTTATTATTTATCTGTTTACTGTGAAATTACTGGTTTGGTTTGAAGTTATTACTCAGTAATTTGTCCATTAAACCACCTGCTTGAGTACAGTTTTTGAAAATATAGTAAATTACCTTAAAAACAATATATAATAACTATTTTTATATTACTTACCGTATTTATCAGCGTATAATAACATTTTATTAAAATAGGGGGAAAATCGTGTGTGCGTGTTATACACTGATATAGGCTGCCACTGAGGGGAGGGAGGGGACGAGCGCTGCCGAAATAGAGTCAGCTCTCCTGTGTACTCGGCTCGACTCGCAGTCACGCTCAGTCACGCCCCCCTGGACATCTCCTAGCATTGACATCCCGGCATTGGACCGGCGTTATGTCCATCATAGGATCTGAGCCAAGGGGCGGGACTGGGCGTGACGCTGAGCCGAGTACACAGGAGATCTGGCTCTATTTCGGCAGCGCTCGTCCCCTCCTTCCCCTCGGTGGCAGCAAGGCTGCAGATGGACACTGATCAAGCTGCAGTGAGGAGCAATGCTACAGATGGGCACTAATCAGGCTGCAGTGAGGAGCAATGCTGCAGGTTGGCACTAATCAGGCTGCAGTGAGGAGCAAGGCTGCAGATGGGCACTGATTAGACTGCAGATGGGCACTGATTAGGCTGCAGATGGGCACTGATTAGGCTGCAGATGGGCACTGATTAGACTGCAGATGGGCACTGATTAGACTGTATATGGGCACAGATCAGGCTGCAGATTGGCACAGATCAGGCTGCAGATGGGCACAGATCAGGCTGCACTGAAGCTGCAGATGGGCACAGATCAGGCTGCAGATGGGCACAGATCAGGCTGCACTGAAGCTGCAGATGGGCACAGATCAGGCTGCATTGATGCTCACTGGCCATTATTTTGCTTCAAAATGGTTTATTTAAAAAAAAAATTTTTTTCCTGAAACTTCCCCTTTAAATTGGGGTGCGCATTATACGCCGGTGCGTGTTATACGCCGATAAATATGGTACTTTTTTTGCTAGAAAATTACTCAGAACCCCCAAGCTATATATACTGTATATATATATATATATATATATATATATATATATATATATATACAACCCTCAAAATTTCCACTTGCCTACTCACATTTTGCGAGTGGAAAATGAGGGCTAGCGAGGAGCTGGGCTGCCTGGGAGTGGGAGCACCGCTGGCAGGCGGGGTCAACCGGGAGCCGTTCTCTTGGTGGAAGAGTGCATGGAGTTATGCCGCGTACACACGGTCGGACTTTTCGGCTACAAAAGTCCGACAGCCTGTCCGACAGCCTGTCCGACAGCCTGTCCGACAGACTTTCGACGGACTTTTGTCAGACTTTTGGCGGACTTGCGGCAGACTTTCTTACAAATGGACTTGCCTACATACGATCACACAAAAGTCAGACGGATTCGTACGTGATGACGTACACCGGACTAAAATAAGGAAGTTTATAGCCAGTAGCCAATAGCTGCCCTAGCGTGGGTTTTTGTCCGTCGGACTAGCACACAGACGAGCGGATTTCTGGGTCCGGCGTAGTTACGACGTAAAGATTTGAAGCATGTTTCAAATCTAAAGTCCGTCAGATTTGAGGCTGGAAAAGTCCGCTGAAAGTCCGCTGAAAGTCCGGGGAAGCCCACACACGATCAAATTGTCAGCCAGCTTTAGTCCGTCAGCGTCCGTCTGACTTTTGTAGACGAAAAGTCCGACTGTGTGTACGCGGCATTAGAGGAGAGCCGCGGGATCACCAAGCAGTAAAACACACTGTAACAGCTTACACTGAAACTGTCTCTGCTCTGCTCACTCTCACACAGCCCCACCTCCTCCTAACTCCGCGCCTGTAATAGACAGAACGCGGGTCCAATGCTGGGATGCATTGTGTCTATTACAGGCTCGGAGTTAGGAGGAGGCGGGGCTGTGTGAGAGTGAGCAGAGCGGAGACAGTTTCAATGTAAGCTGTTACAGTGTGTTTTACCGCTCGGTGATCCCGCGGCTCTCCTCGAACTCCAGTCATGATCTGGCCACCCCTCTCACTTCCTCCGCCCTGGCAAGGCTGCAATGGGGGCAATGTAAGGCTGCAATGGGGGCAATGTAAGGCTTCAATGTAAGGCTGCAATGGGGGCACTGTAAGACTGCAATGAGGGCGCTGTAAGGCTGCAATGTGGGGAATGGTAAGGCTGCAATGGGGGCACAGTGAGGCTGAGATTTGGGGCACGGTGAGGCTGCAATGTGGGGTACGGTGAGGCTGCAATGTGGGGCATGGTGAGGCTGCAATGTGGGGCACGGTGAGGCTGCAATGTGGGGTACAGTGAGGCTGCAATGTGGGGTACAGTGAGGCTGCAATGTGGGGTACGGTGAGGCTGCAATGTGGGGTACGGTGAGGCTGCAATGTAGGGCACGGTGAGGCTGCAATGTGGGGTACAGTGAGGCTGCAATGTGGGGTACGGTGAGGCTGCAATGTGGGGCACGGTGAGGCTGCAATGGGGGCACGGTGAGACTACAATGTGGGGCACGGTGAAGCTACAATGTGGGGCATGGTGAGGCTGCAATGTGGGGCACAGTGAGGCTGTAATGTTGGGCACGGTGAGGTGCAATGATGGGCACAGGTCATGCCGCATTGATGGGCACAGGTGAGCCTGCATTGATGGGCACTGGTGAGGCTGTGCTGTGGGGAACTGATAAAGTTGTTGTTAAAATTTATTTATGTAAGTTAATTATGCATAAAACATTTAAGTGTCATTTCATGAGATAATTTAGGGGCAGGGTTGGGTGGGGCAACTGGTGGCGAGTAACCCTTGAGACCTGGCTAGTAGCTCAGGGCTTAAAATTTTGAGCCCTGTATATATATATATTTGTTTTAGCAGACACCCTAAGGAATAAAATGGTGACCATTGCAACTTTTTATATGTATTTGTGCAGCAATTTTTCAAACACTTTTTTTTGGAAAGAAACTGTTTCATGAAAGATGATGTTACGCCGAGTAAATAGCTACCTAACATGTCAAGCTTTAAAACTGCGCACACTTGTGGAATGGCGCCAAACTTCAGTACTTAAAAACCTCCATAGGCTACTTTGTAAAAATGTTTACAGGTTGCATGTTTAGAGTTACAGAGGAGGTCTAGTACTAGAATTATTGCTCTCGCTCTAATGATTGCGGCATATGTAAGCTGTGTGTATTTGGCTCTGATACTAGCCACTGACCTCACCGCGTGTCCCTGGAGGAGCCAGGAGCGCCACCAGGGGACCCCAGAAAAGGAGGATCGGGGCTGCTTTGTGCAAAACCCTTGCACAGAGCAGGTAAGTATGACATATTTGTTATTTTAAAAAAAAAAAAAACTAACCTTAAGTCCTCATGCACATGGACGTTTTTACAGCTGCTTTTTTGAGCTTTTTTTGCAGCTTAAAAAGGCCTGTGTATATTAGTCTATGGCTTCATGCCCACCTAGGCATTTTTGAGCTGCAAGTGGCATAGGCGTTTTTAAGCTGTAAAAAAAACCCAGGACCAGTGGGTTCTGAGAGACGTTTTTCAGCTGTAAAAACGCTCTAATGCTCAAAACCGCTCAAAAACGCTCAAAAACGTCATTCACCAACGATTTTTAACGTTTTTGATCCATTGAAAAAAAAAAAATGTGAAAAAAAAAACGCTAAAAAACGCTCAAAAACGCTCAAAAACGCTATTGCAAAAACGCTGAAAAAAGCTGAAAAAAAGTAAAAAAAAATCACTGCAAAGATACTGGCGTTTTCATAACGTTATTTTAACAGCCTGTGTGCATGAGGGCTTACATTCACTTTAAGGAAAAAACAAAACAAGCGGATTCCCCATATACACACATAGATGATGTGGATGACACTGTATTTTGTCAGCGGGACTCAGCTGCAGCTTGTCTGTTTTTCCAGCTTGTCTGTTCGACAGAAGTCCATCTAAAGATGGACTTCTGTCAGTCGGGGATGAACACACGCAACTAGAAATTCAATCCTTCCTTGCTATTCTGACCAAACTTCAATCCGTCTATGGTTAGCTTAAATGCCTGCATCCTCAGTGGTCCACCGGATGTGAGATGTGAAGAAATAGATGTAAATACTAAGGTAATATTTTAAAGTTTGGATAAAAGAGTTAGTACAATATAAAGACTTTTGCTAGTTCAATTCTACGTTAATTTATACAAATCTATGAATCAGACCTGAAAAAGAGACAGTTGGGTATACTGGAAAGACAGGAGTATTTTCTTTCAAATGTTGTGCAATTCCAAATGCAATAATACACTTATCAGATCTGAGAGGGATTAAAGTACACCTTACCTCCCGTGCGTTTCCATAGAGCCAGTGACACGGAGGACCCGGAAAAGGTTGGAATGCAGTGACCAGCTCCCTCCATCCCATATAAATCCTAGTGATTCTATACAGCACATAGAGCCCAAACAGCCAGGCTGCCCATTGATACAGATTTGTGACACTCAGTGACAAGAGAGAGGAAAGCAGAGGAGACAAAGCCATGCTCAGGATAGTAAACAGACTGATCTTACTTTACTCTGCTTACTGGGCATGTGTAATGAGGAACGCAGCTGCTGCCAAGGGTAGCATAGCCTCAGCCTATCATTGTGAGCCGAAGGCTGGCCATGAATGAGAGGGGCTGGGAAACAATCTGAGCTTTATATTCTGATGAAAGAATAGCTGCAGCGTAAATAAAGAGAACTGAAATGAATCATTTCTGATCACTGCCAGGGATTAGCAAAACCTCTCATGTACAATACGTGTTATTTCATGGGAAATTCACTTATTCTAAAATAATATCTACATATACAGGGTGCTTAAAAGTAGGTAAACACTACTTCCACATTATAGTACATTATACATGTAGCGCTACTCCCGTAGGAGCCACAGGATTTTTTTGCCCACGTCTTCCCAAACTTCAGCCCCTCAGCCAGGCACACAGTGTTTTCTACAGCCAGGTGCACACAACACTTCCGCTCCTTTCTTCAATGACCAGTCTAGGGGATGTTGTTTTTGTTTTTGGATAATTTGGATAGAGATGAGGGTCGTGGTGGGATCCCAGATAGCAAGCAATTGTGTCTGCAAGTTTGAAAATGACTTGCTATCCCATCCCGGAGCCTCCAATTACCTAAAAGAATGTAAAATTTAAATTTACCCTTCAGCCTGAAATATTGTGACCATTCACCTAAGCAATTAGTCGGTGTAGAGCAATATCTCTGATATTCATTACTTTTTGGTGATTCGTTATTTTTAATTTTCCTTCCCAACATTATTTCCATACTCATAGTTTATACTGTAAGAAACATAGGTAAAGTGGTGACCTTCCAGTCCTACAGCTTGAACCCAACCGGGGTAGGCTGGACTAGGCCATCAAGGTTTATATCAGTACTATACTTTATGTCTTCTCAGTTTTTGTATTACAAATGTTGTATAATATATGCAGCAACTTCAATTGATTTGTATTTGTTTGATAAAATAAATAAAAATTATTGATAAAAAAAAAAAAAAGAAAGAAAATGTCTTGCTAAACTATTGCTAGACTTGCCAGGCTTCACAAGTTTGTTGCACAATTTCAGCAAGTCCACATTGTATGACTCCAGATCAACTTTCTTTGCAAACATTTTGCAAGTCTGTAGCAAGTTCTGGTTCAGTTATGTTGTGCAATAGTCCTCCCACCACAGGGGGTCACTGTGGCTGAATATTCATGCTGTAGATTTGCAGAGCTCTTGCTGTAGACTCACCTCTGCAACTTTGCTTTTGCTAGAGACTTGCCAAGCAAATTTGCTACAAATTGGAAAAGTGTCAACTAGAACCTGTGCTTGAAGTGCTCTGCAAGTGTACAACTTGCCAGTGAAAATGTGCAGCAAGTTAACACGACTTACAATTCAACACTGCCACAAATTTGTGCAAAGTTATCCTTGCTATCTGGGAGGTTGTTCTAAACATCTTGGAAAACTAACCACAGATCTTCTGTAGATGTAGGCTGTCTCTTCATGTAATCCCAGACAGACTCCATGATTTTGAGATCTGGGCTCTTTGGGTGCCAAACTATCACCTCCAGGACTGCTTGTTCTTCTTTATGCTGAAGATAGTTCTTAATGACATTGGCTGTATGTTTGGGGTTGTTGTCCTGGTGCAGAACAAATTTGGGGCCAATCACACATCTCCCAGATGTTATGACATGATAGGTAAGTATCTACATGGATTTCTCAGCATTGAGGGCTCCATTGATCCTGACCAAATCTCCAACTCCATTTGCAAAAATGCAGCAAAAAACATCCAAGGAACCTTCACTGTGGCCTGCAGACTCTAATGTAGTGGTACCCCCCTAGGGGCTGCTGAGTGATGTGGCCCACCTCTCACCCTGCCCAGCCCGGCATTCACTTTCAGACACTCCAGACAATGCTCATCAGCTTTGTTTTTGTGTTTTATTGAGGGATTAAACGTGGATGGGGTAAGGGATTCATGGGATGCCCATAAAAGATTCTTACATGGCTTGGGACAAACTAGATACACTCCTCTTGCACAATGCTTGCTGCAGACTATCTTTCCTTCTCCCTCCGGCACAATTGTTCAGGTGCAGCTAGCACATGGTTAGGCCTAGCACTGGTTTTAGCCAGGCCTTAGCAAAGTGCCTTATTACAGGCAGGAACCGCGGGCCCCTATGGTGTAGCAAAAGGAAGTTCTGGTGCTAGCTGCCCTCTTTGGTGGACTACTGATCCCAGTCAGTCCTCTTCAGACACTGACAGCCCTCCTGGCTGCAGCTGCCTGCTTCCACTGCCCATAACACCACAGTCCTTACTGGCTCTACATCTATCTCAGATTGCATCCTCCCAATCCACTTGGGCATGCCTATCCAGTGTTCCCAGTTGTGTGTCACTCACCAACACCTGGTGGCTCCCTCCTGGAGACTAGGGATGAGCCCGTGGTTCGAGTTGAACGTAAGTTTGCCTCGAACATCGGGTGTTTGTCCGTTCGCCGAATTCTGAACATTATGGGGCTTTAGCGGGAAATTTGAGCACCCGCGGAACGCCCCATAATGCACTGCGAGATCGCAGTGCATTGATGTCTGATGATTGGACAAAGAATGCACCTAACCTTCATGCTTTGGCCAATCGCAGCGTGCTCTGTTGTGAGAGCCATGATTGGCCAAAGGCAGGGTGCAACAGCCGCAAAATGACATTTCTAAAGGAAAAAATGTCATTTAAAACTGCTCGTGGCTGTAATTTATTGCGGGATACCGGCAATATAAATAAAAATCAATGAAAAAAATGTGTGGACATGCTGGGACTTATTATTTCACAGTAGTTGATGCAAACAGTTAATCTTTGCTCAAGGAACTTTATGCCAGCAGCACATGGAAACTACCTAGATGCATATTATAGATTACAGTACATGCTGGATGGGTGGAGTGCCTTGATGCCTGCTATGACAAAAAGGACTGGGTATTTTAAATGGGACTCTGAAGGCTTCTGATCATTGTATAATTGCAAGTACTCTGTGTGTCATTTGTTCTGGAAACCAGTAAATGCTGCTCTCTGGATGAACCAAGTTGCTGTGGGAAAATTCAGTTGGATTGGAGAAGTTTTCCGTTGAATTGGTGTACTCCTGTTTCCACAGTAACACTAATAATTATATAAAAAATAAAAAACAAAAAGTGCGCTTACAATATGATAATACACGTGAAAATGCAAATAATTGAATGTGCAAAACAAAATATATTGAGGACAAACTGGTAGCCCAGTATATCACATATAAATACGTGTATAACGTAAAAGAGTCTGGTGATGTCAAAGTAAGACCTGTGAAGGTGGGCAATTCAATGCAAATGTAATATATGTGAAGTGTATCTAGACAATAATGTGGGGACCGCAAATCACAGTCCATAAGATAAATCAAACAAAGTTCATCAGTGAAAAACTTGCATCCACTATGCAAACACCCAATGTCCTTAAAGATGGATCAAAAAGGAGAAAGGGATAAAAGAGGGTGATACAACTCCACTTGCGGTGACTCCAACGAGTATAGGTAAAGTAAAAGGTGGACCCTTACCCTCCGTGTTGGACCCCCTCACTGGCAGGGTCTATCGAGCATGCAGACTTTGCCCTCTGCAGGGACCGTGTTACGATTGACTCTGCAACAGCTGACAGGTCAGAACGATGTCTTCGGTCCAGACCGGTCCAAGTAATGCGCCTGGAGGGGGGAGGGAAGACGGCTCTCTTGCTCCCAGAACGATGAAAAAGATAAAGCAAAGAGAGCGGAGCTCCAATAGTGTAAAAAAGTTTCAAATTTATTGTTAAAAATACAAACAAAAACGGAGAATGCACGCTCCGTAAAAGTAATAGAACATTAAAAAAAGCCGGCTTAAAATCTAGCAGTAACCCGTGCATAACAGGGGGCAATCGTGACGGCTTACAACACGTAGCCACTCCCTACATGTTTCGTCATGAGTTGACGTCTTCAAAGGGGCGCCCTTTGAAGACGTCAACTCATGACGAAACATGTAGGGCTAATAATATCAATTATTAGTCATCGTCGGCATCATCGATGCATCGTCGGCATCATTGATGCTCAATAGGGTTTAGGTCTGGAGACATGCTTGGCCAGTCCTTCACCTTTACCCTCAGCTTCTTTAGCAAGGCAGTGGTCATCTTGGAGGTGTGTTTGGGGTCGCTATCATGTTGGAATACTGAAGGGAGGGGATCATACTCTGCTTCAGTATGTCATAGTACATGTTAGCATTCATGGTTCCCTCAATGAACTGTAGCTCCCCAGTGCAGCCCCAGACCATGACACTCCCACCACCATGCTTGACTGTAGGCAAGACACACTTGTCTTCGTACTCCTCACCTGGTTTCCGCCACACACACTTGACACCATCTGAACCAATTAAGTTTATCTTGGTCTCATCAGACCACAGGACACGGTTCCAGTAATCCATGTCCTTAGTCTGCTTGTCTTCAGCAAACTGTTTGCGTGCTTTCTTGTGCATCATTCTTAGAAGAGGCTTCCTTCTGGGTCGACAGCCATGCAGACTAATTTGATGCAGTGTGCGGTGTATGGTCTGAGCACTGACAGGCTGACCCCCCACCCCTTCAACCTCTGCAGCAATGCTGGCAGCACTCATACGTCTATTTCCCAAAAACAACCTTTGGATATGACGCTGAGCAAGTGGACTCAACTTCTTTGGTCGACCATGGTGAGGTCTGTTCTGAGTGGAACCTGTCCTCTTAAACCGCTATATGGTCTTGGCCACCGTGCTGTAGCCCAGTTTAAGGGTCTTGGCAATCTTCTTATAGCCTAGACCATCTTTATGTAGAGCAACAAGTTTTTTTTTCAGATCCTCAGAGAGTTCTTTGCCATGAGGTGCCATGTTGAACTTTCAGTGACCAGTATAAGAGAGTGAGAGCGATAACACCAAATTTAACACACCTGCACCCCATTCACACCTGAGACATTGTAACACTAACGAGTCACATGACACCGGGGAGGGAAAATGGCTAATTAGGCCCAATTTGGACATTTTCACTTAGGGGTGTACTCAATTTTGTTGCCAGCGGTTTAGACATTAATGGCTGTGTGTTGAGTTATTTTGAGGGGACAGCAAATTTACACTGTTATACAAGCTGTACACTCACTACTTTACATTGTAGCAAAGTGTCATTTCTTCAGTGTTGTCACATGAAAAGATATAATAAAATATTTACAAAAATGTAAGGGGTGTACTCACTTTTGTGAGATACTGTACAGTATTTGCAAATACCCTGAAGATCCTCTTTAACTTAACCCAAAACATTAATTAACTACTTCAATACTGGGCACTTTCACCCCCTTCCTGCCCAGTCCATTTTTCAGCTTTCAGCGCTGTCACACTTTGAATGACAATTACGCGGTCATGCAACACTGTACCCAAATTTATTTTTAATCATTTTCTTCACAAAAATAGAGCTTTCTTTTGGTGGTATTTCATCACTTTATTTGGGGTTTTTTATTTTTTACAAAAAAAATATTGAAAATTTTTGAAAAAAAAAACAAAAGTCTTTCTTAGTTTCTGTCAGTAAATTTTGTAAATAAGTCATTTTTCTCCTTCACTAATGTGCATTGATGAGGCGGCACTGATGGGCACTGATGAGGTGGCACTGATTAGGTGGCACTAATAGGTGGCACTGGTGGGTACTGATAGGTGGCACAGATAGGCAGCACTGATGGCACTGATGGGAGGCACTGATGGGCAGTAGGGATGAGCTTCGTGTTCGAGTCGAACCCATGTTCGACTCGAACATCGGCTGTTCGACCGTTCGCCGAATTGCGAACGATATGGGCCGTTCGTGCCAAATTCGTGCGGCGCGTCACGGCCCATAATTCACTGCGGCATCGCAGTGCATTGCTGGCTGATGATTGGCCAAGCATGCACTATGACCCGCATGCTTGGCCAATCACAGCGCCGCCTGAACAGAGAGCCGTAATTGGCCAAAGCCAAGGAGGCTTTGGCCAATTATGGCTCAGGGGATTTAGTACACGCCCCACACTATATAAGGCCGCCTGCACGGCGGCCCTGTGTAGTGTGTGTTCCGGTGTGCTGAGAGATAGAGAGAGAGAGAGAGACAGTGTCATTTCATTTGAGTTAGATAGATTAGGCAGAACAGTCAGTCAGTTAGCTGCACTTACAGTGTATTGTGTATATATATGCATCCCAGGTGTTGCATATATATATATACACTGTATTCAGTTTAGCTAGATCCGTTCCTGTTATCTTCTAGACTATTTACATTTAGTGCAGTGCGTCCTGCTCACAGTGTTCAGCTAGATCCGTTCCTGTTATCTTCTAGACTATTTACATTTAGTGCAGTGCGTCCTGCTCACAGTGTTCAGCTAGATCCGTTCCTGTTATCTTCTAGACTATTTACATTTAGTGCAGTGCGTCCTGATCACAGTGTTCAGCTAGATCCGTTCCTGTTATCTTCTAGACTATTTACATTTAGTGCAGTGCGTCCTGCTCACAGTGTTCAGTTAGATCCGTTCCTGTTATCTTCCTACTGACAGGCAGGCTTGTCTGGTTACAGTATATAAAGCTACCTGAAGAAAATTACTGGTGTTCTATTTGATCCTATTAGTACCACGGTCAGGCAGCTAGACTATTTACATTTAGTACAGTGCGTCCTGCTCACAGTGTTCAGCTAGATCCGTTCCTGTTATCTTCCTACTGACAGGCAGGCTTGTCTGGTTACAGTATATAAAGCTACCTGAAGAAAATTACTGGTGTTCTATTTGATCCTATTAGTACCACGGTCAGGCAGCTAGACTATTTACATTTAGTACAGTGCGTCCTGCTCACAGTGTTCAGCTAGATCCGTTCCTGTTATCTTCCTACTGACAGGCAGGCTTGTCTGGTTACAGTATATAAAGCTATCTGAAGAAAATTACTGGTGTTCTATTTGATCCTATTAGTACCACGGTCAGGCAGCTAGACTATTTACATTTAGTACAGTGCGTCCTGCTCACAGTGTTCAGCTAGATCCGTTCCTGTTATCTTCCTACTGACAGGCAGGCTTGTCTGGTTACAGTATATAAAGCTACCTGAAGAAAATTACTGGTGTTCTATTTGATCCTATTAGTACCACGGTCAGGCAGCTAGACTATTTACATTTAGTACAGTGCGTCCTGCTCACAGTGTTCAGCTAGATCCGTTCCTGTTATCTTCCTACTGACAGGCAGGCTTGTCTGGTTACAGTATATAAAGCTACCTGAAGAAAATTACTGGTGTTCTATTTGATCCTATTAGTACCACGGTCAGGCAGCTAGACTATTTACATTTAGTACAGTGCGTCCTGCTCACAGTGTTCAGCTAGATCCGTTCCTGTTATCTTCCTACTGACAGGCAGGCTTGTCTGGTTACAGTATATAAAGCTACCTGAAGAAAATTACTGGTGTTCTATTTGATCCTATTAGTACCACGGTCAGGCAGCTAGACTATTTACATTTAGTACAGTGCGTCCTGCTCACAGTGTTCAGCTAGATCCGTTCCTGTTATCTTCCTACTGACAGGCAGGCTTGTCTGGTTACAGTATATAAAGCTACCTGAAGAAAATTACTGGTGTTCTATTTGATCCTATTAGTACCACGGTCAGGCAGCTAGACTATTTACATTTAGTACAGTGCGTCCTGCTCACAGTGTTCAGCTAGATCCGTTCCTGTTATCTTCCTACTGACAGGCAGGCTTGTCTGGTTACAGTATATAAAGCTACCTGAAGAAAATTACTGGTGTTCTATTTGATCCTATTAGTACCACGGTCAGGCAGCTAGACTATTTACATTTAGTACAGTGCGTCCTGCTCACAGTGTTCAGCTAGATCCGTTCCTGTTATCTTCCTACTGACAGGCAGGCTTGTCTGGTTACAGTATATAAAGCTACCTGAAGAAAATTACTGGTGTTCTATTTGATCCTATTAGTACCACGGTCAGGCAGCTAGACTATTTACATTTAGTACAGTGCGTCCTGCTCACAGTGTTCAGCTAGATCCGTTCCTGTTATCTTCCTACTGACAGGCAGGCTTGTCTGGTTACAGTATATAAAGCTACCTGAAGAAAATTACTGGTGTTCTATCCCAGCTTAGTGCAGCTACAGGCCATTAGTATGTCTGGAAGGCCAAGAAGGAGAGGCAAACAGTCACAAGCCAATAAGAGAGGGCAAGCAGGCTCTGTGTCTAGTGCTGGTCGTGGAGACGGTGCATCCTCATCAGCACGTGGCCATGGGACATGCTTGGCCTTTTTTTCGGCAGCTGGCCGTGTTGATCCGCAACATGCGGAAGACTTGGTCGAGTGGATGACCAAGCCGTCCTCATCCTCCTCATCCTCTCTCACCCATGCCCAGGGTGCTTTGTCTGGCAAAGCAGCGGCCTCTTCCCTCAGCTCAATGTCATCAGTGACTCCTTCCCTAGCTCCACCATGTCCTCCTGAGGATTCTCTCGAACTGTTTGACCACAGTGTTGGGTACATGCTCCAGGAGGATGCCCAGCGTTTGGAAGGCTCTGATGATGATACTGAGCTCGATGAAGGCAGTAACATGAGCACGGACAGAGGGGGTGCCCAAGAAGGACAGCAATCTGGCAGTCATGCTCCCCCTGCTGCAGCATACTGCCAGGTTTGCTCCAGTGATGAGGAGGGAGGGGATGATGAGGTCACTGACTCAACGTGGGTGCCTGATAGGAGAGAGGAGGAGGAGGCGGCACATCACCAACGAGGCAGGATGCCCTCCAGGGGCCAGCCTAAGGGCAGCACATTGACTGCATCACACCCCAAAGCTCCACATGTGCAGGGCGCTGCAGTCTCTGCGCGTTATTCAAAAAGTTCTTTGGTGTGGGCCTTTTTTGAGACGAGTGCATCAGATCGCACCGCTGCTATTTGCAACATATGTCTCAAGCGTATCTCACGTGGCCAAAACATCTCCCGCTTGGGTACCACATGCTTGACCAGACATATGTTGACCTGCCATGCAGTTCGTTGGCAAGCGTATCTAAAAGACCCACACCAAAGAACAAAGAGGATCTCTCCTTCCTCCTCATCAGCTGAGATTTCCAACCCCACTAGACCTCCAGTCCTCTTTGAGACCTGCAGTGAGAGGAATGAGGGTGTAGAATTAGGTGTGTCACAGCCAAGTACTTGTGGGCAATCTGCTTTTGGTACACCGACGTCAGATTGTACCAGGCAAATTTCCCTGCCCCAGCTGCTGCACCGCCAAAAGAAGTTTGCTCCCAGCCATCCACATGCCCAGCGGTTGAATGCTAGCTTGGCAAAATTGCTAGCACTTCAACTGCTGCCTTTTCAGTTGGTAGACTCTGCCCCCTTCCGTGAGTTTGTGGAATGTGCGGTTCCTCAGTGGCAGGTACCCAAACGCCACTTTTTCTCACGGAAGGCGATTCCGGCTCTCTACCGGCATGTGGAAGGCAATGTCCATGCCTCGCTGGACAGGGCGGTCAGTGGTAAGGTGCATATTACCGCTGACTCATGGTCCAGCAGGCATGGACAGGGACGTTACCTAAGTTTCACGGCGCATTGGGTGACTCTACTGGCAGCTGGGAAGGATGCAGGACAAGGTGCAGTAGTGTTGGAGGTTGTTCCGCCACCACGCCTCCAAAATGCTGATTGTGACACACCTCTCTCCTCCACCCCCTCCTCTTCTTCTTCCTCCTCCATGGCCTCTTCCTCGGAACCAGCGGTGCTCCGTAGTCGTTCAAGGGGCTACGCAAGTACGCAGGCCAAAAGATGCCATGCGGTGCTTGAGCTGGTGTGCTTGGGGGACAGGAGCCACACTGGGGCAGAGGTTCTGTCAGCTCTGCAGGGGCAGGTTCAGAGGTGGTTGACGCCACGCCAACTTAAGGCAGGAATGGTGGTTTGCGACAATGGCACCAACCTCCTCTCTGCCCTCCGACAGGGACAAATGACCCATGTGCCCTGTTTGGCTCACGTCCTTAACTTGGTGGTGCAGCGGTTTTGGGCAGGTACCCGGGCTTACAGGATGTCCTGAGGCAGGCCAGGAAAGTCTGTGTACATTTCCGCCGGTCATATAATGCCAGTGCTCGGCTGACGGACCTCCAAAAGGAGTTTAACCTGCCCAAGAACCGCCTAATCTGTGACATGCCCACCAGGTGGAACTCAACGTTGGCCATGCTGCAGCGGCTGCACACGCAGCAGAGGGCCATCAATGAGTACCTGTGCAACTATGGCACCAGGACAGGGTCAGGGGAGCTTGTTTTTTTTTCCCCACGCCAGTGGGCCATGATCAGGGATGCATGCACTGTCCTGTCACCATTCGAGGAGGCCACGAGGATGGTGAGCAGTGACAGTGCATGCATCAGTGACACTGTCCCCCTTGTCCACCTGTTGGAGCACTCGCTGCGTGGAATAATGGACAGGGCACTTGAGGCAGAACAGAGGCAGGAAGAGGAGGACTTCCTTAGCTCTCAAGGCCCCCTTTATCCAGACAGTGTTCCTGCGTGCCCGCCGATCACACAGGAAGAGGACGGGGAGGAGGAGGAGGAGGAAGATTGTGTCAGTATGGAGGTGGAGCCTGGCACTCAGCATCAGCAGCAGTCTTTAAGGGATCAGTCCCAAGAAACACATGGACTTGTACGTGGCTGGGAGGAGGTGGCTGCGGACCATGTCGTCCTTAGTGACCCAGAGGACTCCGGACCGAATGCTTTAGCAAACCTACGCTGCATGGCCTCCCTGATCCTGCAAAGCCTGCGTAAGGATCCTCGTATTCGTGGTATCAAGGAGAAGGACCAATACTGGCTGGCAACCCTCCTTGATCCACGTTACAAGGGTAAGGTTGCGGACCTTATCTTGCCATCGCAGAGGGAGCAGAGGATGAAACATCTTCGGGAGGCCTTGCAGAAAGGTCTGTGCAATGCGTTCCCAGAGACTGGGAGGTTACAAACTCCTGTTTCTGGACAACGTGTTGCTGAGGCTTCGGTCAGTCAAAGAAGGAGCGGTGGAGAAGGTGGCCGTCTGACCGATGCGTTCAAACAATTTTTTGGTCCGCAGCCCCAAGGTATGATCGGTTCCAGCAACTATCGCCAGCGTCTGTTTTACATGGTGCAGGAATACCTAGGGGCAAGATCAGACTTGGACACCTTTCCCACCGAAAATCCTCTGGGTTACTGGGTCTTGAGGATGGATCACTGGCCAGAGCTTGCACAGTATGCAATTGAGCTACTGGCCTGTCCTGCATCCAGCGTTCTTTCGGAACGCACATTCAGTGCTGCTGGAGGCGTGGTAACCGATCACAGGGTGCGTCTGTCCACCGACTCGGTCGATCGGCTGACCTTCATAAAAATGAATCAGTCTTGGATCACCACCAGCTACCAAGCACCTGATGCTGATGTAACCGAATAATTTTTTTTGAAATCTCAGATCCCTTCAAAGACTGCCTATGCTGATGCTGAGTGACTATCCCTGAGTAATTATCCTCTTCCTCCTCAATCATCACGCTGATAGCTTGTAAGAACATTTTTGGTTCTGGGCGCCACCACCAGTGCCTAAGGCACAATTTTTCAGCCCCTGTTTAACAGGGGCGTGTAATTACAATTTTTAATGTAATACTTTGCAGCAGGGCTCGTTCCTGCATTCCAACTAGAGTGTCTGTGAGGGGTTGCAGTGTTGTGGCACCAGCACCAGTGCCTAAGGCCCAATTTTTCCTCCCCTGTCTAACAGGGGCGTGTAATTACAATTTTTGATGCAATGCTTTGCAGCAGGGCTCGTTCCTGCGTTCCAACTAGAGTGTCTGTGAGGGGTTGCAGTGTTGTGGCACCAGCACCAGTGCCTAAGGCCTAATTTTTCAGCTCCTGTTCAACAGGGGCATGTAATTACAATTCTTGATCTAATATTTCACAGCAGGGCCCTGTGAGGGCTTACAGTGTTGTGGCCACAGCAACACCTAAGGCCCAAATTTCTGCTGAGTATATAGGGCAGGACCCTACTTTCAAACATCTAACTTACAAACGACTCCTACTTGCAAACGGAAGGAGACAACAGGAAGTGAGATGAAATCTACCCCTAGGAAGGGAAATTCTCTCCTGTAAGAGTTAATATGGGAAAACAATTTCTCCTTTCCACTGATGCTTTCCAATCCTTGTTGCACAAAAAAACCCAAATTTTCAAAAAACATTTTTCATTGGGACAAAAAGTGAGGTGAAATCTTCTGAAGAGGAGGAAAGACAGCAAAACAAATGTCACAGGGGTGATAACCCTTCCCTCCCTTACTTAACAACAAACCTACAGTCCCTGTCTTGTTTGCACCGCCTGTATACTGCTGTTCAGAGTATATAGGGCCTTTCCTTATTTTAATTTGGGTGCGGGGTTCCCCTTAATATCCATACAAGACCCAAAGGGCCTGGTAATGGACTGGAGGGTACCCATGCCGTTTGTCTCACTGATTTTCATCCATATTGCCATGACCCGACATGACATTAAACCCGCAAGCAGTTTTAAATGAGATTTTTTCCTTTAAAAATGACATTTGGTGCAGGGACTGTTCTAAACACGGGAAACACACGTCACTTTACAGGCATACTATAGACACCCCCCAGGTACGATATTTAAAGGAATATTTCACTTTTTTTTTTTTTACTTTAAGCATCATTAAAATCACTGCTCCCGAAAAAACGGCCGTTTTTAAAAGTTTTTTTTGCATTGATACATGTCCCCTGGTGTAGGACCCGGGTCCCCAAACCCTTTTTAGGACAATACCATGCAAATTAGCCTTTAAAATGAGCACTTTTGATTTCGAACGTTCGAGTACCATAGACGTCAATGGGGTTCTAACGTTCGTGCGAACTTTCGGTCCGTTCGCAGGTTCTGGTGCGAACCGAACCGGGGGGGTGTTCGGCTCATCCCTAATGGGCAGCACTGACTGGCATCACTAATGGGCACTGATTGAAAAAAGAGGGATAAGGGGAGCGCTGAATAGTTAAGTGTGTAAAGGATAAATATTTAGATATAAATCCACCAGGTGTTGACCACAAATAATAAATCCTAGTCTATAATAACCAGCCTACCTATGTGAATCAAACATAAATGAATAAAATTCCTTAAAACTAAAACCAAATAGTGTTCAATAATAATTGTGCAACCATAACACAGATGAGTGATACTGATAATGATAACTCAAAATAAAACATAAATCAAATATACAATGTATAATAAAAAGTCAATCGAAGGTGAGAAAATAATTGAGATGAAATCATGGTATAAATCTTGATATCAAGGCGTGAACAGCAAAATCCCTTCACCATCACTGAAAAACACCAATGTGCTCATGGAAGTGGGTGTCAGCTTACCAGATGGAGTTGACCAATTTAATGAAAAAAAGGTCAAATAGGCTTTAGCAAGATAATGCTTGCTGCAATGGAGAGAGATGGACCGCACTCTTGTCCTCACATCACAGGGTCTCACGCATGGGATATAAAACAGATGGAGAGGAACCGAACATAGTGTAACACCATTTATTTAAAAACTGATAAAAACAAACATAGCCAAAGGGCTACTCACATACAAGGTGCCATCGCCCGGCACTGAGGCTGGAAAGCGTATCTTTGGTGGGGAAACTGCTCTGCAGAAAAAGTTCCCAGCTGATCGCGGCAGTGGCGTGCGTTCCACCCACAACAGACAGACGAACCACGGAGGCCGGATGTGATGTAATTGCGTGACCAAGTACCCAATTGGTGTTACTGATGGGCACTGCTGGGGGTTCCTGTAATCAGGGCACTGATGATCAGTGCCCTGATTACCTGTCCTGGTCTCCCCTGCAAAGAGATACCGCTGATCGGCTCTCCTCACCACACACTCTGTTAGTGTGAAGCGATGGGAGCCAGTTAACACCACTTCCGCATTTACATGATTGTACACAGCCGATCACATGGTTAAAGAGCCGTATCATCAGCTGTTTACAGAGATCAGGGTCGCGCCCTGTCCTAGGAGCGGCCGTTCTGGCTGTCATATGGCGTCATCCCAGAACGAGAGCCGCACCACCCCTCCGTCATTTGGCGGTGGGCAGGCAGCAAGCGGTTAAAGTGATACTAAACAGAGAGGAGTTGTTGTGTGGTCACATGATCTTTCTCTGTTCTTTGGCATCTGCAGGGAAAGTTCCTTCAGAAGGGCTTCTATTACTCCGTTCATCTACAGTATCATGTGTATGTATATTTTTTGTGAATTAATATAACAGATAGCAAGCATAACTTACCACACATTTGTGGCAGTATTGAATTGTAAGTCTTGTGAACTTGCTGCAGATCTTCCCTGGAAAGTTGTACACTTGCAGAGCACTTGAAGCACAAGTTCTAGTTGACACTTTTCCAATTTGAATCAAATTTGCGTGGCAAGTCTCTAGCAAGAGCAAAGTTGCGGTGGTAAGTCTACAGCGAGAGCCCTGCAAGTCTACAGCGAGATCCCTGCAAGTCTACAGCAAGAGCCCCGCAGGTCTACAGCAAGAGCCCCGCAGGTCTACAGCAAGAGCCCCGCAGGTCTACAGCAAGAGCCCCGCAGGTCTACAGCAAGAGCCCCGCAAGTCTATAGCAGGAGCCCTGCAAATCTCAGCAAGAGCCCCACAAGTCTCAGCAAGAGCCCCGCAAGTCTACAGCAAGAGCCCTGCAAGTCTACAGCAAGAGCCCCACAAGTCTACAGCAAGAGCCCCGCAAGTCTACAGCAAGAGCCCCGCAAGTCTACAGCAAAAGCCCCGCAAGTCTCAGCAAGAGCCCCGTAAGTCTATAGCAAGAGCCCTGCAAGTCTACAGCAAGAGTCCCGCAAGTCTAAGCAAGAGCCCCGTAAGTCTATAGCAAGAGCCCCACAAATCTCAGCAAGAGCCCCGCAAGTCTATAGCAAGAGCCCTGCAAGTCTATAACAAGGGCCCCGCAAGTCTCCATTTTTGGCAAGAAAAAAAAAGCAAGCAGCGCAAATGTACAATCCCATAATCTGGTGATAGTGAACCCACTGCTATTACCCTAATCCCTTACTGTACACGTGTGAAATACAATCAATCCAACAATAATATAATGATAAACTGTGTCATTGCATAAATTAATTAATCTATCATACAAAATCATTTGTTTCTATGAAACAAACCAAGTGCAAATGCTGTTAAAAAAAAGTGCAAACGAAAAAACAGTGTGCCGGCACAGTGAACAAAAAGTGCTTAGTGCAAGAAAATATTGTTCATTAGTAAAGTGCATGCATCAAAAATTCACAAGTGTTCAAAATATTTGAAGTCCATTTTGCAATCCCAGGATGAATCCAAGAAAGATCACCAGATTGTGGGATTATAGATTTGCGCTGTTTGCTTCTTTTTGCTTACATATTAACTGGTGATCATAGGCATGTTCCGGTAGGTGTGCCATGTGTGCCCGGGCACACCCTAATCACCCCAAGCACATTAGCATTATCACTCTGTGTGCAGGCAGGGAGATGGGAAATATCTCCCTCTGACCAGTTCTGCCATTCACTAAGTACTACCATACTTCTCTTTCACTGTAACGGCTCTACCATAATGCCCTGTACACACGATAGGATTTTCCGATGGAAAATGTGTGATAGGACCTTGTTGTCGGAAATTCCGACCGTGTGTGGGCTCCGACACACAAAGTTTGAGAGCTTGCTATAGAATTTTCCGACAACAAAATCCGTTGTCGGAAATTCCGATCGCGTGTACACAAATCCGACGCACAAAGTGCCACGCATGCTCAGAATAAATTAAGAGACTAAAGCTATTGGCTACTGCCCCGTTTATAGTCCCGGCGTACGTGTTTTACGTCACCGCGTTCAGAATGATCGGATTTTCCGACAACTTTGTGTGACCGTGTGTATGCAAGACAAGTTTGAGCCAACATCCGTCTGAAAAAATCCATGGATTTTGTTGTCAGAATGTCCGATCAATGTCCGACTGTGTGTACAGGGCATAAGTGAGTGTGTCTGTATGTATATGTAATATCTATATCTATCTATCTATCTATCTATCTATCTATCTATCTATCTATCTATCTATCTAGAGAGAGATAGAGATAGAGATAGAGATAGAGATAGAGATAGAGATAGAGATAGATATATATATATATATATATATATATATATATATATATATATATATATATATATATATATATATCTCACACACACACATATACACACGCGTGTGTGTTTGATCTTTGGGGTAGGCACCCTAATGCAATAGGCTACACACACCTATGCTGGTGATTCACCGGTACTTAGGTGGCAGCAATCTTATTTAATCCCTCAATCTTCCATTAATATCTTTGGCACTAGTTTTTCATGTTGTTTGTCCAAGTGTGCATTTTTTTCGGGTCTATTCACTAATAAGTGAAGAGAGATGAATTGAAAGAAAAATTGCAAAATCTATGCCAAAGTGGCTGAAGTGAAGTAAAAAAAAAAAAAGCTCTCATTGAAATATTTTTAGTTCAGCTTTTTTGGCCTATATTTTACCATTTCCCTAATAAATGTACTTCAGTTCACTGAGTAGTACATTAACCACTTCAGCCCCGGAAGATTTTACCCCCTTCCTGACCAGAGCACTTTTTACAATTCGGCACTGCGTCGCTTTAACTGCTAATTGCGCGGTCATGCAATGCTGTACCCAAATGAAATTTGCGTCCTTTTCTTCCCACAAATAGAGCTTTCTTTTGATGGTATTTGATCACCTCTGCCGTTTTTATTTTTTGCGCTATAAACGGAAAAAGACCGAAAATTTTGAAAAAAAATGATATTTTCTACTTTTTGTTATAAAAAAAATCCAATAAACTAAATTTTAGTCATACATTTAGGCCAAAATGTATTTGGCCACATGTCTTTGGTAAAAAAAATGTCAATAAGCGTATATTTATTGGTTTGCGCAAAAGTTATAGCGTCTACAAACTAGGGTACATTTTCTGCAATTTACACAGCTTTTAGTTTATGACTGCCTATGTCATTTCTTGAGGTGCTAAAATGGCAGGGCAGTACAAAAACCCCCCAAATGACCCCATTTTAAAAAGTAGACACCCCAAGGAAATTGCTGAGAGGCATGTTGAACCCATTGAATATTTATTTTTTTTGTCCCAAGTGATTGAATAATGACAAAAAAAAAAAAAAAAAAAAATTTACAAAAAGTTGTCACTAAATGATATATTGCTCACACAGGCCATGGGCATATGTGGAATTGCACCCCAAAATACATTCAGCTGCTTCTCCTGAGTATGGGGATACCACATGTGTGGGACTTTTTGGGAGCCTAGCCGCGTACGGGGCCCCGAAAACCAAGCACCGCCTTCAGGATTTCTAAGGGCATAAATTTTTGATTTCACGCCTCACTACCTATCACAGTTTTGAAGGCCATAAAATGCCCAGGTGGCACAAACCCCCCCAAATGACCCCATTTTGGAAAGTAGACACCCCAAGCTATTTGCTGAGAGGCATGGTGAGTATTTTGCAGCTCTCATTTGTTTTTGAAAATGAAGAAAGACCAGAAAAAAAAAAAAATTTCTTTTTTCAATTTTCAAAACTTTGTGACAAAAAGTGAGGTCTGCAAAATACTCACTATACCTCTCAGCACATAGCTTGGGGTGTCTACTTTCCAAAATGGGGTCATTTTGGGGGGTTTTGTGCCACCTGGGCATTCCATGGCCTCCGAAACTGTGATAGGCAGTGAAGAGTGAAATCAAAAATTTACGCCCTTAGAAAGCCTGAAGGCGGTGCTTGGTTTTCGGGGTCCCGTGCGCAGCTAGGCTCCCAAAAAGTCCCACACATGTGGTATCCCCGTACTCAGGAGAAGCAGCAGAATGTATTTTGGGGTGTAATTTCACATATCCCCATGGCATGTTTGAGCAATATATCATTTAGTGACAACTTTGTGCAAAAAAAAAAAAATTTGTCTCTTTCCCGCAACTTGTGTCGCAATATAAAATATTCCATGGACTCGACATGCCTCTCAGGAAATAGCTTGGGGTGTCTACTTTCCAAAATGGGGTCATTTGGGGGGGTTTTGAACTGTCCTGGCATTTTATGCACAACATTTAGAAGCTTATGTCACACATCACCCACTCTTCTAACCACTTGAAGGCAAAACCCTTTCTGACACTTTTTGATTACGTGAAAAAATTATTTTTTTTTGCAAGAAAATTACTTTGAACCCCCAAACATTATATATTTTTTTAAAGCAAATGCCCTACAGATTAAAATGGTGAGTGTTTCATTTTTTTTTTTTCACACGGTATTTGCGCAGCGATTTTTCAAACGCATTTTTTGTGGAAAAAACACACTTTTTAAAATTTTAATGCACTAAAACACACTATATTGCCCAAATGTTTGATGGAATAAAAAAGATGATCTTAAGCCGAGTACATGGATACCAAACATGACATGCTTTAAAATTGCACACAAACGTGCAGTGGCAACAAAATTAATACATTTTTAAAAGCCTTTAAAAGCCTTTACAGGTTACCACTTTAGATTTACAGAGGAGGTCTACTGTTAAAAATACTGCCCTCGATCTGACCTTCGCGGTGATACCTCACATGCATGGTGCAATTGCTGTTTACATTTGACGCCAGACCGACGCTTGCGTTCGCCTTAGTGCGAGAGCAGGGGGGACAGGGGTGCTTTTTTTTTTTTTCTTTATTATTTTTTTGCTTTTTTATCTTATTTTTAAACTGTTGCTTTCATTTTTTTTTTTTTTTAATCATTTTTATTGTTATCTCAGGGAATGTAAATATCCCCTATGATAGCAATAGGTAGTGACAGGTACTCTTTTTTGAAAAAATTGGGGTCTATTAGACCCTAGATCTCTCCTCTGCCCTCAAAGCATCTGACCACACCAAGATCGGTGTGATAAAATGCTTCCCCAATTTCCCAATGGCGCTGTTTACATCCGGCGAAATCTAAGTCATAAAATGCTCGTAGCTTCCGGTTTCTTAGGCCATAGAGATGTTTGGAGCCACTCTGGTCTCTGATCAGCTCTATGGTCAGCTGGCTGAATCACCGGCTGCATTCTCAGGTTCCCTGTTGAGACAGGAGAGCCAGAGAAAAACACGGAAGACGGTGGGGGGGGGCATTCCCTCCCACTGCTTGTAAAAGCAGTCTAGAGGCTAATTAACCGCTAGGATTGCTTTTACATGAAAGCCGACCGCTGGCTGAAAAGAATGATACCAAGATGATACCTAAACCTGCAGGCATCATTCTGGTATAACCACTCAAAGTCGTGAATGGTGTACCTGAAGACCAAAAAATGGTTAACAATAAAGCACAGTAAACGGTAAAGTATAAAAAATTGCATACCTGAAAAGCAAACATGATAAAACATAATAACAATAAAACATTGCAGAATAGAATACAGTAAAAAAGAGCAGAACAATAGAGAGAGAATAGAGAGAGAGAATAAAACAACAACTATTTTTTTTTTATTTTTGTTTGTGTTTTTTTTGCAAACTTGTAACTTTTATAACTGTAACCGGTTCCAGGTTCGGGTCTCTCAAAATGCGATGGCATCTTGGGAGACCCTGTGAAAGTGTGCCTAGTCTGTGGAATGCTCTACCCTACGCTTATACTCAACTAGTGAATGGTAGCGTTCAAAACATTCACCAATGCAAAGACCAGGATTGTCAGGACAGGAGGGACAATAATAGCGGGTGTCACGCCTATATCCACGCTTGCTGCAGACACGACATCTATTTTGGGGGGGTTTGTTGGGTAGGGGTACTCGGGAGGACATAAAAATGCCTCTCATGCAGCCGACTGCATTTGGTTGGGGATGTGAATGGGGGAAGTACGGGCGCTGCAGAAGCGGTGGGTTCCCAATTAGGATTGGCGAATGCAGTAGGAAGGGCACTATGGGCACGACGGACCTGTGTTTGTCTTTTTGGTGGCAGCGGGACATTACTTGTGCTTGCCACCTCACCAGCTTGAACTGCACTTATGGGACTCGCCACGTCACCAAGTGTTACTGCAGTGCTGGTTTGACTACGACCGGGGTGTACTAGGCCGCTGGCGCTTGCCAGTTCACCAAAACGCTGCCAAAAAAACTGTTAGCGATCGCAGGGATCAGGCCTGACTCTGCGAACGCTGCAGTTATGCGTTTAGTGTTCTGTAAGTGACAGTGATCGATCGATACTGCACTTGGGTGGGCTGGGCTGGGCCGGGCAGAGGGGCAAAACGCAGGTGCTAGTAGGTATCTGGGCTGATCCCGCTAACACTGCGTTTTTGGGAACCCTAAACTGCTGGGGACGCCAGTATAGATCTGATCGGATCAGGTATTGATCCGTTCAGATACTATACCACTAAGGGAGGTGTACGGTGCGTGCGTGGGTGTTAGCGGTACTGGCGCTAACCTGACGCTGCCTGGGGCTGGTGCTTACCAGTTCACCAAAACGCTACCAAAAAAACTGTTAGCGATCGCAGGGATCAGGCCTGACTCTGCGAACGCTGCAGTTATGCGTTTAGTGTTCTGTAAGTGACAGTGATCGATCGATACTGCACTTGGGTGGGCTGGGCTAGGCTGGGCGGAGGGGCAAAACGCAGGTGCTAGCAGGTATCTGGGCTGATCCCGCTAACCCTGCGTTTTTGGGAACCCTAAACTGCTGGGGACGCTAGTATAGATCTGATCGGATCAGATATTGATGCGTTCAGATACTATACCACTAAGGGAGGCGTATGCAGCGTGCGTGGGTGTTAGCGGTACTGGCGCTAATCTGACGCTGCCTGGGGCGACGCATATCACCGCCGGGCGATCAGGGGGCTAAACCTTTATTCGGTAATAAACGGCGGGTGCCCTGACACTATAAAAAATAAACGAACTAACCAGCGTCACCCGTAACAGTTATACGGTGATCAGTGGTGAAAGGGTTAACTAGGGGACAATCAAGGGGTTAAAACATTTATTAGGTAGTATATGGGGGTCCCTGACGCTATAAAACGCTGACGGCGAACCTAAATATTTACCTCCCTAACTAGCGTCACCAGCGACACTAATACAGCGATCAGAAAAATGATCGCTTAGTGACACTGGTGACAGGGGGTGATCAAGGGGTTAAAAATTTTAGGTTAGGGGGGTACCCTAGACCTACAGGGGGCTAACCCTAATTGTCCTAACACTGTAACTGTCACAAACTGACACTATGCAGCAATCAGAAAAAAAAAAAAAAAAAAAAAAAAAAAAAAAAAAAAACCTGCTTGGTGTCAGTTTGTGACAGGGGGGGGTGATTGGGGGGGGGATCGGGGGGCGATCGGGGGGGGGATCGGGGTGTTTAGTGTGCCTGGCATGTTCTACTGTGTTGTGTGTGTGTTGTGCACTTACTTACATGTCGTCTCTCCTCGGGCCGGAACAGAAACTCCCGAGCCGAGGAGAGATGACATCACATCCTCTGCCTCTGTGTACTATACAGAGGCAGAGGATGTTTCTCATTGGCTGGGAGCGATCGCGAGGGGGGGGCCACGATCGGATGGCCTCCCCCTCGTCTCTCACTTCTCCCAGCCAAATGCCGACCGCAGCTGGCACCGGGGGGGGGGGGGGGGTCCGATCGGACCCCCCGCCCGCGGGAAGGCAATCACGTACCAGGTACGTGATTTTGCCTGCCCGTGCCATTCTGCTCACGTATATAGGCGTGAGGCGGTCGGCAAGTGGTTAAGACAAAACTGATCTTTATAAAAACATTTATTAAAATATTTGAAAAAAATCAATACAAAAACACTGGATTACATCTTAGTTAAAAACAATAAAAATGATACAAACCCCCCCCCCCCCCCACAAAACAAAAATTGCAGTATTATGCGATAATATGCGATACTATGTGAAACAGTGATAAAGTCCACTAATTCAAGAAGCTAAACAGACAAAAAAGGCAAAAAAGATATGCATAAATGACTATTCTTAATTTAAAAAACAAAAAAATACAATAATATGTGAAACAATGATAATGAGTGCTCGAATCAAAAGCAGTTTTTCATCTCATTTTACATTAAAAAAAAAACAATAAAATAAAAAAGTAATGAGATGTGAAGATCACGTGCTCAAAAAACAGTTCTTGAAAGTTGTGAACACAATTGTTCCCACCATCCAGGCATCCACCAGGAGTGTGCTCTAGCAACTCACCTTAAACAAAGACCACAACAGGTCTAGTGGCGCTTTGGTATACAAATCCTTAATGGCAGTTCACGTTCCACTCTCCTCTCCTCTCCTCTCCTCTCCTCCATCGAAATCCACAGCTGGTCTGACAAGTCTTTAATATATGGATCCTTTATGGAAAATCACATTCCACTCCGCTCCTCTCCTAAGTGGCGGTTCACACAGGGGCGACTTTTCAGGTGACCTAGCCACCTGACAAGTCGCCTCCCCTTCTGTACTACGGAACCGTTCTAATAGAGCGACGCAAGTCGCTCCGACTTAGAAAAAGGTTGCTGTAGTATTTTTGGGGCGACTTCAGGCGACTTGCATTGACTTCTATACAGAAGTCGTTTTGCAAGTCGCCGCTGAAGTCGTGTGCAGGTCGGTGAGGTGACCTGCAAGTCGTGCCGCCCCTGTGTGAACCGGCACTTGAAGTGCCACTAGACCTGTTGTGGTCATTGTTTAACCTCTTCCCGCCCGCCGGCCGTCAAATGATGGTTGGGCGGCTCTTGTTCTGGGTGGACATCATATGCCCAGAATGACCACACTCGTGCGCCCCCGGTTGCTAGTGTTGCTAGGACACGGTGCGACCCCGATCTGTGTAAAGAGCCGCGGTTCTTTAACCATGTGACCGGCTGTGTCCAATCACAGCCAGTCACATGTAAATACAGAGGTGCCAGTAATCGGCACTCCTCGCCTCACACTGACAGAGTGTGAGGAGAGGAGAGCCGATCAGCGGCATCTTCTCACAGAGGACATCTAGGGATGTAATCAGGGCACTGATCATCAGTGCCCTGATTACAATTAAGTGCCACCAGTGCCAGAACTGGGTGCCCACCACTGCCAGCAATCAGTGCCCACAATTGCCACCAATCTGTGCCCACAAGTACCACCAATCAGTGGCCATTAGTGATGCCAGTCAGTGTTGGCTATCAGTGCTGCCCATCAATGCCACCCATCAATACCCATCAGTGCAGCCTATCTGTGCCGCCTATCCATGCCCACCCAGTGCTGCCTATCTGTGCCCACCAGTGCCGCCTATCTGTGCCCAGTGCCCACCAGTGCCACCCATCAGTGCCACATATCAGTGCCACCTATCAGTGCCCATAAGTGCAGCATATTCGTGCCTCCTCATCAGTGCCACCTAATCAGTGCCCATTAGTGCCGCCTCATCAGAGCAGCCCATCAGTGCTACCTCATCAGCACCCATCAGTGAAGGAGAAAAATTACTTATTTACAACATTTACTGACAGAAACTAAGAAATTTTTGGCCTTTTAAAAAAAAAAAATAGGAAATAAAAAACCCAGGAGTGATTAAATATCACCAAAAGAAAGCTCTATTTGTGTGAAGAAAATTATAAAAAACTTCACATGGTTACAGTGTAGCATGACCTCGCAATTGTCATTCAAAGTGTGACAGCGCTGAAAGCTGAAAAATGGTCTGGGCAGGAAGGAGGTGTAAGTGCCCAGCATTGAGGTGGTTAAGGTGAGCTGCTAGCATATAAGCAAGGAAAAAGAAAACATTCCAAATTGTGCTCCACCAATGGGATATTAGGGTTAGTCGTTCTTGATTTCTACCTCTCTGAACTCCATATCAGATCTCATGGATAACCCTCACCTCTCTGCACACCACTCCCAAAGTGATTCTATGACTGCCCCAGCAGCAATTAAAGAAAAACCTTACACACAGCAGGGAGCAATGATGACAATCCAGTCACAGTGACCCCCTATGGTGGGATGACTATTACACAACATAACTGAACCAGAACTTGCAGCAGACTTGCAGAATGTTTGCAAAGAAAGTTGATCTGCAGTCATGCAATGCGGAGTTGCTGCAATTGTGCAACAAACTTGTGAAGCCCGGCAGGTCTAGCGATAGCTTAGCAAGTCCTTTTCAATCTTGCAGCACAATTGTTTGCTATCTGGGATGGTGTAGGCAGAATCAGAGATGATTGACACAAGCTTTCATTTTGTTCAGATGGCATCTGCATACAAAGCTCTTTCTTTTATGTTGCAGGTATTAGCAATTACATTTGATATATTTAATACTGATTTATATTAAAACTAAGCATTTTTGTGATTTTCTTAGTGAATGTAATCAATTAGCATACTATATCCCGCTCCCATAGTGTTTAGCAATAGGAGGATATGGAGGAGGAGGGAGGGAAGTGTCATTTAACACTCGGTATACACCCACTTGTGTGACTCAATAGTCATGTGGGCTCCACAGATAAGTAACAGGAGGAAATGAAGAGCTTAGAACTGAAACTGGAGCATGCTCAGTAGAGGACACTAGCTGGTGTACACAATCGCAGGCTGCAGTGGGAACATAGGGAAGATAGGAGTTGCCACCTCATCCCTTTAAAACCAAACACATATTAATTACACAGGTTCTGTGGCTGATTAAGGTGGTAATTAAACTCACTTGGTACCTTTCTGCAATAAATTAGCCTCAGAACATACATTTAGTGGTAGTATTAACACTATAGGTTATTTACTAAAGAAAAATCCACTTTGCACTGCAAGTGCACTTGGAAGTAAAATCACTGTAGATCTGAGGGGGACATGCAAGGAAAATAAAAAACAGCATTTTAGCTTGTACATGATTGGATGATAAAATCAGCAGAGCTTCCACTCATTTCAGATCTACCCCTTAGATTTAGAGCCACTGCACTTCCAAGTGCACTTTAAGTGCAATTTCAAGTGCACTTTGCACTTGTAGTTTGCACTTGTAGTGCAAAGTGGATTTGCCTTTCGTAAATAACCCCCACTCTGTTATATAGCATGTAATGGGAGTTTTTCATGGATGGTTTACAATGGGGCTTTAATGGTACTTTAAATGCGGTCCCCCCGGCTGAGACAATATTGAGACAGGAAGTATCTTTGTTTTTAACTTTACTTGAACACGTTATCAAAGTACAACAGCCCACATTTTGTCATTCTCTTCAGTGTATACAACATCCACAACTTCCCATAATACTGGCATTAGAATATGGTTTATACTTCTCCAAGTCCTGGTAGTCACATTGTAATGTCCCACTATTAGAGCTGCACAATTCTGGCTAAAATGAGAATCGCAATTTTTTTGCTTAGAGGATAGATCACGATTCTCTCGCGATTCTCACGGTGTAACATCATCTTTCACATTAAACAAAATAATTGGGCTAACTTTACTGTTTCTTTTTTTTGTTTATTCATTGAAGTGTATTTTCCCCAAAAAATGCGTTTGAAAGACCACTGTGCAAATACAGTGTGATATAAAATATTGCAACAATCGCCATTTTATTCCCTAGGGTCTCTGCTAAAAATTTTTATATATATATATATATATATATATATATATATATATATATATATATATATATATATATATATATATATATATATATATATATATATATATAATGTATGGGGGTTCCAAGTAATTTTCTAGCAAAAAAAGGTTTAGACTTTAAGTGGTTAAACTTCCTGCATATTCACACAGAAGTTTTATCCCTTTGATCTAAGAGAAGAGTTACAATGTTGTTAAAAACTTGGCAGACTGCCCGGTTTGACAGACTGCCAGAGTGACATACTACCCTGTTTCCCCGAAAATAAGACCTAGCGTGATGGTCGGTGATGGCTGCAATATAAGCCCTACCCACCAAATAAGCCCTACCCTGTTTCCCCGAAAATAAGCCCTAACTCTGAAAATATGACCTACAAGGACTTTAACTAGGGCTTATTTGGGGGGTAGGGCTTATATTGCAGCCATCACCGACCATCACGCTAGGTCTTATTTTCGGGGAAACTGGGTATATACTTGTTACATTAAAGAATTGGGAAATTCTGCAATGCAGATCGTCAGAGGGGTTGAATCAAGATTGCGATCTTTTAACGATTAATTGTGCAGCTCTACCCAGTATCTAACAGGAGGGGTGCTATGGTGCTACTCACTATTTCCCTTTATGATATTCTGTCCAGGCCGTATACCTCCACATGTCTAGTCCCATCCCCTAGGCTCCAGGTGGAGCTCTCCTCCTCAAAGGTCCCATGCTTCTTCTATCAGCTGATGGCGTTGCAATACAGTGATTGACGTGGATGAACTTCAAGCTGGCCACAGCTAGATATGTTAGGGGTTACTTTTCAAAGTGATTTCTCAACAAAATAAAGCATAAAGCATGGATACATGGATGGATTGATGAGTTTGCTTTGAATATTAAAAATTAAATTAAGACTTAAATAGAGTTTTGTGGCACTCAGATTCTGTTTTAAGGTCCAGAAATTGACACCTTGTTATATGATAAATCAGCATACACAAAGCAAAAGCCCTTAACATGCTACTTATATAGACAGACGTTCAACAACCATCTCTCTTATAAGTATGTGTTTGGTGGTTCTGCCACTGGGTGGTGCTGTGGGGTTAATTTATGCTCAACCTTCCTTTTTTCGTTTTGGGCATGTCTTTATTTTGTACCTTACACATTTCACCTTTTGTAGTCTACTCTAATGTTATACTTTTAAAACTTTTTGGACACATGGTTTTCATTTAATACTTATTTAAGATACATACATTTTATTTCCTTGATTTAATTGGTAATAAATATAGAAAAAGGTTAAAAAAAAAAAAAAAAAAAGCAGTTTTCCTGTAGTTTTTCCCAAAGCAACTCCCATAAATCCCCTGTCTCCAGACATTTACCCCAAAATACAATGAACAAAATCTTCTGACTAAAGGGACACAATTGCTATTTTTAAATAACTTTGTGCATTGGTAAAGATCAAAGTTAGCATTCACATTTCAGCTCTGAATAGGGTGACCACATTTCCAAACTGCCATTCAGGGACAATTTTGGACGGGGGGGGGGTTGAATGTAGTTTCGGGGTTGGCTAAATTTCGGCGACGAGTGATTTGTCGGGTGAATGGCTGGTTTTAGCACCTATATTATCCCAAAACCATGCTTGAAATGTATTTCTATTGTTACATTGTAATAATAGACCCCCCTCCCTTAGTACAGACCCACTTCCCTCAGTATAGATCCCCCTCCCTCAGTAGGGACCCCCTTCTACTAACTATAGCCCCCTCCCTCAGTCTGACCCCCTCTCCACTAAGTATAAGCCTCCTCCCTCAGTACGAACCCCCCCCCACTAAGTATAGGCCCCCTCCCTCAGTACAGACCCCCCACACTAACTATAGACCCCCCTCCCTCAATACGGACCCACCTCTCCACTAAGTATAGGCCCCCTCCCTCAGTACAGACCCCTCCACTAACTACAGACCCCCTCCCTCAGTACAGATCCCCCCTCTACTAACTATAGACCCCCTCCCTCAGTACGGCCCCCTCTCCACTAAGTATAAGCCCCTTCCCTCTGTACAGACCCTCCCCCCCACTAACTATAGGCCCCCTCCCTCAGTACAGGCCCCCCTCCACTAACTATAGGCCCCCTCCCTCAGTACGGACCCCCCTTTCCACTAAGTATATACCCCCTCAGTAAAGACCCCCCTCCATCAAGTATAAATTCCCCTCCCTCAGTACAGACTTCCCCTTCTCAGTATAGACCCCCCACTAAATAAATACAGACCCCTTCTCCATCAGTATAGACCCCCCTCCCTCATTATAGACCCCCTTCAGTACTGACCCCCCTCCCTCATTATAGACCCCCTTAGGTACAGAACCCCCCACTAAGTACAGACCCCCCACCCCACAGTACAGACCCCCCACTAAGTAGAGAACCCCCCACAGTACAACCCCCCCCCTTCCACTTGTGCTAGTGGAGAGGTGGGTGTCAGAAACGTGCTGGGGGGGCACTTTTTACCCTTTTCCTGATCACTATCCATGCCCCTTCTCTGTCCATCTACATAAACATAATATAAGCTTAGAACAGACCTCAGATCAGCGCCAGGAATGCACAGCGGTGTCCCTCTTCCCTCTCCGTATACTTGTAAATAGCCGAGGAGGGGGAGGCGGCTTCGGTCTGCTCTGCGATACGAGGCAGGGAGAGACATCCAGATAACAGACAGTGCCCAGTGGATTAGTGTCTTTGAGGCTGCCCCCGCTGACAGCCTCATCTGGCATGGTGGAGAGCATTAGGCGCGGAGGAGAAAGTTAACTTCTCCTCCGCTTTGCATGCTGGGCAGTCTGTGAGGTCACTGGTTGCTAGCCGCCAGGCGGCTATAGCAACCAGTGACCAGAGTCTCAGGTGGAGCTGGAGGCAGAGCGAGCACCAGCGCTATAGCGGGGTTTGCTCGCTCTGTCAATTCCATTCCGGGACACTGTATTGTCCCGGAATGAAGGTGCCCGGGACCTGGGACAGACCTGCCAATTGCGGGAATGTCCCGGGCAATCCAGGACACGTGGGCACCCTAGCTCAGAAGAGCTGTTTTCCCCCCAACAAAGCATGTGGCAAAAAGTAATACAGTTGCATAAACTGCTAGCATATAATTTGAAAGTCTGTTCATAAAGGATTCACCGCAGGATTGGCATATTGAATGTTTGCTGGACATTTAATAGCTTTCAGCTAATATTTTCAAGGAGGGTTCACCCTTTTTGTCTAACATTATAAAGAGGATGTGTCCATTAACATACAACATAATAGAAAGATCCCAATTGCAAACAAGAATTACCCATCACATTTAAAGTGGCTGTAAATGTGCCCTATGAAGGAGAGTTGCCACTTTTTCTTCAAGACAAACCCGAACACTTTGCAAGTGCACAGCAATTTTTTTTTTTTTTTTTAAGGGGGAATGCTATGGACTCTGGTGTAAAGGGGAACTCTGATATATGGGGGGTTCTGCTCTCCAAGGCCCTCACTTACATCAGAGTTCCCAGCATCCCCCCTTAAATCAGGGTTCCCGAAGCCTCCCTTACATCAGAGGTGCAGAGCACCCCTCACATCTGAGTCCCCTTACCTTAGTGTACTCACTTGGTCAGAGCCAGGAGACAGAATCGAGGGAGGGGGGAGACTTCAGTCACCAACAGTGAATGGGGAGCTCAATTACCCAAGGATAGGGGCTCAAGCATTGGTACCTTTTATCCACGATGTATCTGCTGGGCTTCAAAAATTTTCTGAAGCACAGCATGCCAGGGATTAGAGTGTAGGTTGGCAGACACAGGGGGTAGGGTGGGAACGTGCCCTCTCTCCTCTCCCATCTTTCCAATGGGGGGGGGGGGGGAGTGGGACTGTGCTGGTTCTGGGCAGTGTGAGAGAGATAGTCACAGACACTCAGCTTAGACAGCTGCAGCCAGCCCTCCAAAACGGTTGGCAACCCTGGTGATGAGTTATGCCGGTATGCATTCAGCGTGGTACTGGGTTACTAAGCTTCACTATAAATAAATATATATATATATATATATACACATACACACACACACACACACACACATATACCCACACACACACACTCACCGGCCACTTTATTAGGTAAACCTGTTCAATTGTTTGGTAACACAAATTGCTAATCAGCCAATCACATGGCAGCAACTCTGTGAATTTAGGCATCTAGACGTGGTGAAGATGCTGAAGTTCAAACTGAGCATCAGAAGGGGGAAGAAAGGAGTTTAAGTGACTTTGAACGTGGCATGGTTGTTGGTGCCAGATGGTCTGGTCTGAGTATTTCAAAAACGGCTGATCTACTGGGATTTTCACACACAACTATCTCTAGGCTTTACAGAGAATGGTCCAAAAAAGATAAAATATCCAGTGAGCGGCAGTTGTGTGGACGAAAATGCCTTGTTGAGGTCAGAGGACAATGGGCAGACTGGTTTGAGATGATAGAAACAGTAACTCAAATAACCACTTGTTACAACCAAGGTATGCAGAATACTATCTCTGAATGCACAACACATTGAACCTTGAAGCAGATGGGCTACAGCAGCAGAAGACCACACCAGGTGCCACTCCTGTCAGCTAAGAACAGGAAACTGAGGCTACAATTCGCACAGGCTCACCAAAATTGGACAATAGAAGATTGGAAAAACGTTGCCTGATCTGAGGAGTCTCGATTTCAGTTGCAACATTCAGATGGTAGGGTCAGAATTTGGCATAAACAACATGAAAGCATGGATCCATCCTGCCTTGTATCAATGGTTCACACTCTTGGTGGTGGTGGTGGTGGTGTAATGGTGTGGGAGCTATTTTCTTGGCATACTTTGGGCCCCTTAGTACCAACTGAGCATCGTTTAAATTCCATGGCCTTCCTGAGTATTGTTGCTGACCATGTCCATCCCTTTATGACTACAGTGTCCCCATCTTCTGATGGCTCCTTCCAGCAGGATAATGCTCCATGTCACAAAGCTCAAATCGTCTCACCACTGGTTTCTTGAATATGCCAATGAGTTAACTGTACTCCAATGGTCTCCCCACAGTCACCAGATCTCCATCCAATAGAGCACCTTTCGATGTGATGGAATGAGAGATTCACATCATGGATATGCAGCCGACAAATCTGCAGCAACTGTGTGATGCTATCATGTCAATATAGCCAAAAATCAGAGGAATGTTTCCAACACCTTGTTGAACCTATGCCATGAAGAATTAAGGCAGTTCTGAAGGCAAAGGGGGGTCCAACCTGCTACAAGCAAGGTGTGCCTAATAAAGTGGCTGGTGAGCGTATATAATTCACATATACATATACACATATATATATATTATAGTTGTGCTTCTAAGTTTACATACCCTGGCAGAATTTATGATTTCTTAGCCATTTTTCAGAGAATATGAATGATAACACAAAAACTATTCTTTCACTCGTGGTTAGTGTTTGGCTGAAGCCATTTATTATCAATCAACTGTGTTTACTATTTTTAAATCATAATCACAACAGAAACTACCCAAATCACCCTGATCAAAAGTTTACATACCCCAGGTCTTAATACTGTGTATTGCCCCCTTTAATATCAATGACAGCTTAAAGTCTTTTGTGATATTTGTGGATGAGGCTCTTTATCTTCTCAGATGGTAAAGCTGCCCATTCCTCTTGGCAAAAAGCCTCCAGTTCCTGTAAATTCTTGGGCTGTTTTGCATGAACTGCACGTCTGAGATCTCCCCGGAGTGGCTCCATGACATTGAGGTCCGGAGACTGAGATGGTCACTCCAGAACCTTCACTTTATTCTGCTGTAGCCAATGACAGGTCAACTTGGCCTTGTGTTTCGGATCATTGTCATGTTGGAATGTCCAAGTACGTCCCATGCACAGCTTCCTGGCTGATGAATGCAAATGTTCCTCCAGTATTTTTTGATAACATACTGCATTCATCTTGCCATCAATTTTGACCAAATTTCCTGTGCCTTTGTAGTTCACACATCCCCTAAACATCAGTGATCCACCTCCGTGTTTCACAGTAGGAATGGTGTACCTTACATCATAGGCCTTGTTGACTCCTCTCCAAATGTAGCGTTTATGGTTGTGGCCAAAAAGCTCAATTATGGTCTCATTACTCCAAATGACTTTGTGCTAGAAGATTTGAGGCTTGTCTCTGTGCTGTTTGGCGTATTGTAAGTGAGATACTTTGTGGCATTTGCATAGTAATGGCTTTCTTCTGGCGACTCGATCATGCAGCCCATCTTTCTTCACGTGCCTCCTTATTGTGTATCTTGAAACAGCCACACCACATGTTTTCAGAGAGTCCCGTATTTCACCTAAAGTTATTTGTGGGTTTTTCTTTGCATCCCGAACAATTTTCCTGGCAGTTGTGGCTGAAATTTTAGTCTAGCTGACCGTGGTTTGGTTTCAACAGAAACCCTCATTTTGCACTTCTTGATTAGAGTTTGAACACTGCTGCATTCTCAATTCCTTGGATATCTTTTTATATCCCTTTCTTGTTTTATATAGTTCAACTACCTATTCCCACAGATCCTTTGACAATTCTTTTGCTTTCCCCATGATTCAGAAGCCAGAAACTGAAAGGGTTAATTCTGCCAGTGGACTCCTTACAGAGCTCTGGGAGCACACAATGAAGAAGACACAAAATGGATTCAAAGTATGCTCGATTTTAATGGTAGCTTGGCTTGAGTTTTTATAAAAACTCAGAACGAAAGGCGTCACGTTGCATAAGGGGAAGGAACAAGACATAAATCATATACATGTATATAGTATGACATTTTAGACATACAGTTTAAACTAGCAACATGCATCACAGGATGTTGGTGGTCAGCCTGTCTGGGGACAGTCTCACAATCAGTTATTTATGGAGCTCGTTTGGCCTGCAGTTATGCTATGTGTGAAAGTACAGCAGAAAGACACTTTGTTTCTCAACCATTTAATGTTACAGTGCATTAACTCTTTCTAACCCTTCAATCCCCTCTTAAAACACAACTTGATTTCACCATAACTTTCTGGTGACTTCAGTATTCTGTTCACCATATTTGCAAAAAAAACTGGATAAGTTTGAACAAAAGGTATACAGCAAAAACAGTAGGCACATTAAAATTAGTTGTTTTTTTTAGCATTCCAGCTTTCCTAAACCATGAAAAAATGGAGCCAAAGAAATCACCAAAGCTTCCCAATCCTTTAAGGGATTCCATCAATCTTTGGCAATGTGTATGGCTTGGCTTCAGCCTGGAGGAGTGACACCTCCTGTCGGTGTTTGTTGATTAATTCATAATAATCAGGTACTTCAATACTTGGATTATGAATCCAGGTACAGCACTCGTAGTCCTCCGTGACTTCACAGAGTCCTATCAGGGCAGCACTCATGGATTCGATAGCTAAATCATGCAGTTCTAATTTCTTACGAATAGCTCTTTGCTCAATACTTAACAGTTTGATATCTGCAGAGTTCTTTTCCATAACATCATCTATAATTTTGGAGTAGTTGTTTAGCCTTTTCATTAATTCTATACCCCACCCTGTCCATGAGGGGAACCATGCCCAAGTCATGTCATGTTCCAAAAACAGTTCCCTTTTTCCTATGTGTTTAAGGGGATAACTGGGATGTGTACTAGCCTTCAAATGTGTTGATGTTTACCTTCTCCATTACCTATGATTGCCAGTACTGGGACCAGTAAGGCCAGATAACACCACCCTCGCTCTTTAAAGGGAATCCGTATGGAACTCAACTGGAATGCAGCAAAACACATCAAAAATGCGCCGGAACGCACTAGGCCTCAATTGAAATGAAGAAACAGGGCAAAACACCCACTGCAGCACATCAAAAACACACTGGAGTGCATCAAAAAAATGCATGCAGAAATGCATCCGGAAAGCAGAAATTGTGGTGTGAACCGACCCTTAAACCATGTGATTGAACTTGTTAGTAGTTACAGTACTGAATCTCTTATTACTTATTGTCCAAAACTCGCCATTCATTGGTTACATTGACCCCTTGACCAGCCACACACATATATGCGGTTGCTAGGCAGTTGGGCCTTAACGACGAGCGCCTGCTTATATGTGGCCTTATTAAAAAAACTTACTGTGCTGGCAGCATGCTTCCAGCTTGGTAGCTGGTGGGTACGAGAAAGCTCCCGATGCTCCAGAAGAAAGGGTCAGCAACTTTGTGTGATGGGCTCTAAAATGTAATTTATTATAGCTTCATAAAGAGTACAAAAACGTCCCAATGCACAAGAGGTTGATGCATTTCAGCCTAAGTGGGCTTTAGTCAAAGTTTGTATGGCTGCGGTCTGGACACACGTGGAGCACTTTCTAATCTGCTTTGGATGGGTTGCAGCACAGATTCGATATTGTGTATATATATATATATATATATATATATATATATATATATATATATATATGTATGTATGTATAAGTATACATTTTGTACTTCTACACTCTACTATTCAGCTATAATTTGTATATCTGCTTTTTGAAACCAATTGCCCTGCAGTTTTCCAAGCCAATACTTGCAGATGAAAAAGGCCCCTTCTAAACAGGTTTCCCAGATATTAAATTTGCTTAATCAGGAGAATGGGATCATTTTTTGAATAATTTACTAGATACAGGCATTTGATCATATATATGGGGAAGGGGGAGCAACAAGATATACAATGGTCTCTGAAAGCCAGCATCCAAAAGAAACCATTGATAACACAGATCTCAGCACCAATAATCATCCACTATAAATCACCAAACCCAAAATATAGAAAATCCAAAATATCACCAAACCCAAAATGTACCCACTATACTGTATGTCACCAGACCCAAAGTTTGATAAATTCCACAGGTCCAATTTTATGGAAGTGAGCTGTAGGTAGCACATTCGGAATAAGCAATTGTTACGTTTCAAATCCATCAATGCACAAATAAAGATTAAGATGGCATAGATATAAAATCTTTTCGATCATGCTGGTCCAATAAGTGCCTCTGCACCTCCCAAACAGAAGGGACAGGACATCTACCTTGTTCATGACATGCTGCTTCTGTTGGGGAAGTGCGCTTGTTTGTAGGCTTGTGCAATTCGTTTCGTAACAAATCGAAATTCGGCTGAATTTTGCATCTTTTGAATATTCAGATGCATGCCAATGTCCGAATAAAAAAATAACGTATTTCAACTAATACCAAAGAAATTATAACGGATATAATGAATGAATTCGACATGATTCGGTAATTCGTTAAAGACCTAATGAAACAAAAAGGTCAACTCAAAGTAAATCTTACAGTCTAATCAGCTGATTAATTTTGTGCTGGAGGTTGGATTACTGGCAAAGTGCAACTGAGTAAGAAAGGTGTTGTATTGTATTTGAGCAGAGGAGAAGAGATATTGTCATTGTGTGTGTTAAAAGATTCAATAAACAAATGACTTTCCAAACTACGAATCATTATCACGAATATATATAGATACATAAATATCAAATTTCAACGAATACGAACGAAATTTTAGCGCATATAACAAATGAATTCGACATGATTCGAGATTGAGTATAACGAATATCGACACTACAGAAATAACGAATTATCCGGAAACGTATTAACGTGTCATAACGGATATAACAGAACGAAATTATGTATTTTTCGAATGACAACGAACCGAAACTAAACGAAATTTTCCGTTGTGCACAAGTCTACTTGTTTGTCAGCATGATTGGTAAAAATGTAAAGCTATTTAAATGTTGGATTGACATTGATCTATTCTGTTAAAGTATAACTAAAGGAAAAACTTTTTTTTAGTTTTGGATACAGTGGAGCGGAATTGGGAGATTCTCCCTCTCTATTTGTCCTGTTTACCATTATCATTGAAAGTAAAAGTAAAACAAAAAATCACAAATTTTGGGTTGTCCCCAGAAAAGCAATAGAGGGGAAAGCTTCCAATGGGGACACAAGTTCTGGTGACCTTGGGTGTCCCCAAGGAATTCCCTGAATTTGCAGGGATTTCCTTTCACTTCCTGTCCTATAGCCAAAAAGGAAGTACAAGGAAATTCCTGCAATGGTACACAGATGACAAAAAAAAACCTCCTTCCTTACTCTATCCAAAAGGAAATAAAAGTTTTGCCTATAGTTCATTATTGCGCTGTCAGTCATCCATCACTGTACCCAAACTAAATTTTTATCATTTTGTTCCCACAAATAGAGCTTTCTTTTGGTGGTATTTGATCACCTCTGCGGTTTTTATTTTTTGCTAAACAAATAAAAAGACAGAAAATTCTGAAAAAAAAAAAAAGTTTTGCTTTTGTTTCTGTTATAAAATTTTGTAAATAAGTAAGTTTTCTCTTTCACTGATGGGCACTGATAAGGCGGCACTGACAAGCACTGGCGATGGGCACTGATATGCGGCACTGATGGGCACTGGTAGGCGGCACTGATGGGTGGCACTGATATGCAGCACTGATGGGCATTGATAGGCGGCACTGATGGGCACTCATGGGTGGCACTGGTGGGCACTGATAGGTGACACTGATGGGCACTGAAAGGCTGCAAAGATGAGTACTCATGGGTGGCACTGATAAGCGGCACTGATGGGCACTGATAGGCAGCACTGCTGGGCACTGATAGGCGGCACTGATGGGCATTGATACGTGGCACTGATATGCGGCACTGATGGGCATCCCTGGTGGCACTGGCAGTCATTGTGAGTGGGCACTGATTGGCAGCTGCCTGGGCACAGATTAGTATTTCCCTGAGGGTCTAGGGGGGCATACCTGGTGGTCCAGTGCTGATGGGCATCCTGGTGGTCCTGGGCGGCATGATGGTGGTCCTGGGCGGGATCCGAGGGGGGGCTGTGCTAACAATCAGCACAGACCCCCCCTGTCAGGAGAGCAGCTGATCGGCTCTCCTCTACTCACGTCTGTTAGACACGAGTGAGGACAAGTCGATCACCGGCTCTTCCTATTTACATCGTGATCAGCTGTGATTGGACATGGCTGATCACGTGGTAAAGAGTCTCCATCAGAGACTCTTTACCTAGATCGGAGTTGCGGTGTGTCGGACTGACACACCGCAACAACGATCACCGTGATGCGCGCCCCCGGGGGCGCGCAGAGGCTTACTATCCTGAGGACGTCATATGACGTCAAGTCAGGTTATTGAAACCACTTTGCCGCCGTCATTCTGCTATATGGCGGGCGGCAAGTGGTTAACTGACAATTGCCCGGTCGTGCCACGCTGTACCCAAACAAAATTGATGTCCTTTTTTCCCCACAAATAAAGCTTTCTTTTGGTGGTATTTGATCACCTCTGCGATTTTTTTTTTTTTTTTTGCGCTATAAACAAAAAAAGACCAACAATTTTGAAGACAAACAATATTTTTTACTTTTTGCTGTAATAAACATCCCAATTTAAAAAATTTTCTTCATCAGTTTAAGCCAATATGTATTCTTCTACATATTTTTGGTAAAAAGTAAAAAATAAATAAATAAAAAATCACAATAAGCGTATATTGGTTGGTTTGTGAAAAAGGTGTGGCGTCTACAAAATAGGGAATAGATTTATGGCACTTTTATTATTATTTTTTTTACTAGTAATGGTGGTGATCACCAATCAATCATCAATAGTGGAACTACGACATTGCGGCGGACAGATCAGACACTTTTGACACTTTTTTGAGACCATTGACATTTATACAGCGATCAGTGCTAAAAATAGCCACTGATTACTGTATAAAAGTCACTGGCAGGGAAGGGGTTAACACTAGGGGGTAATCAAGGGGTTAACTATGTTACCTGGGTGTGTTCTAACTGTAGGGGGGGTGCGCTCACTGGAACATGACAGAGATCGCTGTTCCCAATTCACTGGGAACAGAAGATCTGACATGTCACTAGGCAGAATGGATAATTGCATTTTTACATAGGCAGTTCCCTGTTCTGCCTCTGTGCACCGCGATCGCGGGTTGCTGGCAGACAACAAGTCCACGGGACCCGCGAGCATGCTCCCACTGCTAGCCTCCCTGCACAGACCGACGTACACCTACGGCGGTTTGCAGAGGAGAGCTGACCTGCCGCGGTATAATGACGGCGGCTGATTGGCAAGAGATTAACTCAGCACATCTTGATCAGGGTGAAAAATAGTGGAAGATCATTGATGCCAAAATTTGGGTTATTAAAAATTTCTTTTGGATGCTGCCTCTGCCGCATTAAATCCCTTAGAGCCGTCATGTGATTGGAAAGCTCCCAATCGCAAGAAGCACACAGGAGCTTTCAGTTAGCCGCTGGTAACTGTGCTGGGAGCGTGCAGAGCACGTGCTCCTGGCACAGCTCTATTGGTGTTATTGAACACAAATATGCAGCCGCTCGGCGCTGAGGTCCAGCCTCCAAGAGGTCACATATTTGCGTGCGCACGGCGCCAAAGGAGTTCATTTCTGTTCATTTCTGTTCTTATACCCACTGATTTGAAACATTTATAATAGGGGGGATTTGGGACTTTAAATGAGGCATGGTTAAGTGTCTCCATCTGTGTCTCAGATACATAGCAAGGGAAGTTGGGACTTTAAATGAAGCAGTGGGAATGCGGAGGTAAAAGTAAAAAGATTTTTAATTCGTAACATAGTAATGATTGAAAAAGGTTTCATATATATGCACACATATAAATAGCACAAAATATGGGCATGGTAGATAAAAAAATACAATAAAGAAACACATATCATGGTGGATACATGATGGTAAAAATAGTTGCATACAAAGCGATAATATAGCCTACAAGTGCCAAGGGTGGCATGCCCGATAACTGTGTCCGTGATCACATGATATGCAGGTATATCGGGACATAACTGATATGAATGTGGCATCGGATTTAACTCATAGCTCGACGCGTTTCGTGAATACCTTCACTCGTCAGGAGCAGATACAACAATTGCATGTAGAATATATATATATAGATATGGTAAACCACACTCAATGTAGAGGGGGTAAAATAGGTAAGCTTTGACTAAAAGTAGTAGTTCAATCATTATTATGTTACGAATTAAAAACCTTTTTACTTTTACCTCCGCATTCCCACTGCTTCATTTAAAGTCCCAACTTCCCTTGCTATGTATCTGAGACAGGAATGGAGACACTTAACCGTGCCTCATTTAAAGTCCCAAATCCCCCCTATTATAAATTACATACAGGAATGGAAGCAGTTGGAAATTGGATTGACAGTGTTCCCCTGCCATCCACGTGTGAGGATTGTTCTTAAGATGTCTGTATACCCCATTGGGATCTGTACTTCTAGGATAATCAAAATACTGTGTTCATTTATGTATGCATTTACTAGCTTTACAAATATCATCAACAGATGGCATTCCCGGCACTGGTCTTGTGTTCTCACATGATCACTAGTATCTTTGTTTATTGCACGCTTATCGTTGGCCAGTGTAATATGCCTCTGTGGTTCACTGAGCTTCACGGTGATGCTGGGGAGTTTCCCTCTCTTCGGGGGCTGCGATGCGCTCTATGGGTCCTCCCTTCCTCCCCTTACACCTCTGAGTGCTCGGGAGGTCTGGGGGGACGCCCCTCAGCGCATCTGCGCCACGTTCCTTGCATCGCGCGTGTGATGTCAGCCACGACGCCACCGCACTGACGTACTGAGTATCCACCTGCGTGCTCCCTGTTAGGGAGGTTTGGCGCCAATCGCTGAGCAATTATCGAGCTCAGGTGCGGACGCCATCCCTCCTGGTGTGCACGCACGTGGCGCTGGTGACGTGTACTCTAAATTCCCCACTCGGAGCAGGCTGTCTACACGGCTGGACCCCTTTTGGGGTTTTCCGCGGACCAGTTTTTGGTCTGCTGGTATTGTATGGATGCAGCAATTGGGTAAGGGCCCCTTGGTTTATTGTTATCACGTTTTTATTTTATTTTATTTTTTTCATTTTGGTTGTCATGTTTCCTGCTACACCCCATATCTTTCTTTTACCACTTAGTTCTCTTTACTTACACCATTAATATCTTTTTTAATTAGCTTACATGCACATCAGTCATCTAGTTAACCTTCTCCCCACATCATCACTTCACTTCAGTATATTCATACTGGGTTTATTGTCTATTAACTACTCCAAAATGATCTACTACTGTTCTTATTACATATTATATTCAATATTTATTCCCAGATACTCCTGTTTGATGAGCCACATACCACCACTGTGTATATATGGATACCATCCTTATACTCATGCACTCTCTCACACCATCCTATGCTGCAATCCTATATACACGCCACCTCAGCCCCCGTGGAGAGATCTGTATCTCTGGCTCACCTTGTGCCGTTTATCGCATGCTATATCAGCTGCCTGACTTGGTAAGTGTGCTTGGCCAACTACTTTTAGTCAAAGCTTACCTATTTTACTCCCCTCTACATTGAGTGTGGTTTACCATATCTATATATATATTCTACAGGCAATTGTCGCATCTGCTCCTGACGAGTGAAGGTATTCATGAAACGCGCCGAGCTATGAGTTAAATCCGATGCCACATTCATATCAGTTATGTCCCGATGTACCTGCATATCATGTGATCACGGACACAGTTATCGGGCATGTCACCCTTGGCACTTGTAGGCTATATTATCGCTTTGTATGCAACTATTTCTACCATCATGTATCCCCCATGATATGTGTTTCTTTATTGTATTTTTTTATCTACCATGCCCATATTTTGTGCTATTTATATGTGTGCATATATATGAAACCTTTTTCAATCATTACTATGTTACGAATTAAAAACCTTTTTACTTTTACCTCCACATTTCCACTGCTTCATTTAAAGTCCCAACTTCCCTTGCTATGTAACTGATTTGAAACATAACAATTGCTGATTTTGTTTTGTTTTGATGTTACTCATAGCTCAACTCCATGATATTGGACCCGTGGACCACGTTCACTATTGTGTCAGTGGAGCCCTTAATGCCCTGTACACACGGTCAGACTTTCCGACGTAAAATGTGCGATCAGAGATTGTTGTCAGAAATTCCGACCGTGTGTAGGCTCCACCAAACAGTTTCCATCGGAATTTCCGTCGCACAAAATTTGAGATCTGGTTCCCAAATTTTCCGACAGCAAATTCCGATCGTGTGTACACAATTCTGACGTACAAAGTGCCACGCATGCTCAGAATCAAGCAGAAAGCAGCACTGACTATTGAACTTCATTTTTCTCGGCTCGTCGTACGTCACCGCGTTCTTGACGTTTGGAATTTCCAACCAACTTTGTGTGACCGTGTGTATGCAAGACAAGTTTGAGCCAACATCCGTCTGAAAAAATCCATGGATTTTGTTGTCAGAATGTCCAATCAATGTCCGACCGTGTGTACAGGGCATAAAACTGCAAAGGTTGATCAGACCTATTTGTTGGATTTTGCATTATTCACAGTGGCAATATTTATTGTTCCACCTTCACATTTACATCCTTAGCAAATTCTTTCCACCAGCTGTATACTTTTGTAAACTTTTTTTGCTTTTTTTATGCATGCTATAACCTTGCACAAAGTAAAGTAATCTACAGAAGAGTCAATAAAAAGTGATTATGTATTACAAAGGTTAAGGTCGTACAGGTAATCATTTGAGTTGAATGCTCTAACTTTACCTTAATTTCCATAAACAAAGAATTGGATGTCTGTTAGACTGATGGCATCGGGTGTAACTATCCTCAAATCACATCAAAAAAGATATCTGTTATATATGTTATCAGACAGAATTAATGGGACATAGGCTTCCTCAGTGATATAGTGAATCCACAGTAATTAATTATACTGCAGTTTACTGAAGCCAGACAAGAACGACATGGATTACAGTTAGTTATTATGACTATTGGACTTGGCACTTTGCCCCTTGTCCTGTTTTATAGAACTGGTCCTGTAAATGTTTGTATTAGTTTTATTGTACAATTAATCCTAATGCACTGTGCTAAAGGCAAAACGTCTAATTGGGGGGTGTCTGATATGCTGAAATTTACACACAATTCATTAAAAATGCAACCTAATTAATCACTTGACCACTGGAAGGTTTTACCCCCTTCATGATCAGGGCATTTTTTGCAATTGAGCTCTGTGTACTTTAACTGGCAGTCATTCATCACTGTACACAAATTTAAAAAATTGCATTTTGTTCACACAAATAGATTCCTTTTGGTGGTATTTAATCACTACTGGGTTTTTTATTTGTTTGCTATATAAATGAAAAAAATACTATACTATACTATACTATACTATACTATACTATACTATACTATACTATATATATAGTTTATACTATAGACTTTATACTATAGACCAACACAAAGTGGCACATAATTGTGAAGAAGGAAAATGATAAATGGTTTTCAAATTTTTTTACAAATAAATATCTGAAAAGTGTGGGGGGGCATTTGTATTCAGCCCCCTTTACTCTGATACCCCTAACTAAAATCAAGTGGAACCAATTGCCTTCAGAAGTCACCTAATTAGTAAATAGAGTACACCTGTGTGTAATGTAATCTCAGTATAAATACAGCTGTTCTGTGAAGCCCTCAGAGGTTTGTTAGAGAACCTTAGTAAACAAACAGCACCATGAAGGCCAAGGAACACACCAGACAGGTCAGGGATAAAATTGTGGAGAAGATTAAAAGCAGGGTTCGGTTACAAAAAAATATAAAAATCGCTAATTCCGCACTAAGGTAACCCCAAAAACTTCACTAGGTGGAGTTGTTCAAAATGGTATAAATAGGGGAGGGGTATGGTGGTGCTGCCAATAGTATAAAGTTTAAATATATGTGTATAGTATCTTACATCATAACATCCTCTGAGTGCTCAGTAAAGTGATGATACATATATGCTAATGAACATATTCAGTGCAAATCAATATAAATATAATAAAAAGTGCAAAAAGTGCTTAAAGTGCAAGAAATTCCAGTTCCTCTTTTGGAATAAATTCCTGTAAACAACACAAAATATATAAAAATGTAAACAAAAAAAAATATATATATATATATATATATATATATATATACACACAATGAAAACAGGGGGCGCAATATGGGTCCACTTTCTTGAGATTGTGGACTCACCTACACTAACCTCATCACAGGTTAGTGTAGGTAACATTGCAGCAACATAGGTATAGGTAGCAGGGCTGTGGCCCCTTTAAGGAGGAGAAAGTAAGGGATTCAGGAAAAGCCAATCAGGTTACTGGGAAGCAGTGCTGGGACAAGGCCATTTGGTGCCCAGGGCGAAGATGGCAAACTGCGCCCCCCCCCCCCCGGTTTTAATAAAGAATCAATGTCGTTTCAAAACAAGAATATACTTAAAACAATACAAGTATTGCAGAGTATTGCACAGTGCACAGTATTGTGGAGTATTGCAGAGTATTGCACAGTGTTGCGGGGTATTGCAGAGTATTTCAGGGTATTGCACAGTATTGTGGAGTATTTCAGGGTATTGCACAGTATTGTGGGGTATTGCAGAGTATTTCAGGGTATTGCAGAGTATTGCAGTGTTGCGGGGTATTGCAGAGTATTTCAGGGTATTGCAGAGCATTGCACAGTATTGTGGGGTATTGCAGAGTATTGCACAGTATTGTGGGGTATTGCAGAGTATTTCAGGGTATTGCAGAGTATTGAACATTATTGTGGAGTATTGCAGAGTATTGCACAGTGTTGCGGGGTATTGCACAGTATTTCGGGGTATTGCACAGCATTGCACAGTATTGTGGGGTATTGCAGAGTATTGCACAGTATTGCAGAGTATTGCACAGTATTGTGGGGTATTGCAGAGTATTTCAGGGTATTGCAGAGTATTGCACAGTATTGTGGGGTATTGCAGAGTATTTCAGGGTATTGCAGAGTATTGCACAGTGTTGCGGGGTATTGCAGAGTATTGCACAGTATTGTGGGGTATTGCAGAGTATTGCACAGTATTGTGGGGTATTGCAGAGTATTGCACAGTATTGTGGGGTATTGCAGAGTATTTCAGGGTATTGCAGAGTATTTCACAGTATTGTGGGGTATTGCAGAGTATTGCACAGTATTGTGGGGTATTGCAGAGTATTGCACAGTATTGTGGGGTATTGCAGAGTATTTCAGGGTATTGCAGAGTATTTCAGGGTATTGCAGAGTATTGCACAGTGTTGCGGGGTATTGCAGAGTATTGCACAGTATTGTGGGATATTGCAGAGTATTGCACAGTATTGTGGGGTATTGCAGAGTATTGCACAGTATTGTGGGGTATTGCAGAGTATTGCACAGTATTGTGGGGTATTGCAGAGTATTGCACAGTATTGTGGGGTAGTGCAGAGTATTGCACAGTATTGTGGGGTATTGCAGAGTATTGCACAGTATTGTGGGGTATTGCAGAGTATTGCACAGTATTGTGGAGTATTGCAGAGTATTGCACAGTATTGTGGAGTATTGCAGAGTATTGCACAGTATTGTGGGGTATTGCAGAGTATTGCACAGTATTGTGGGGTAGTGCAGAGTATTGCACAGTATTGTGGGGTATTGCAGAGTATTGCACAGTATTGTGGGGTATTGCAGAGTATTGCACAGTATTGTGGGGTATTCAGCAGTGGTGGTCACTGGTCATTAACCTTGCCTCAGCCTCCTCCCCTCCCCCAATCCAGCCATTTATTAATCTGTTTTTTAGTGTTTACTTACACAAGTTCAGACTCAGAAGTTATGAGTCTGAACTTGTGTAAGTAAACACTAAAAAAACAGATTAATAAATGTCTGGATTGGGGGGAGGGGAGGAGGCTGAGGCGAGGTTAATGACCAGTGACCACCACTGCTAAATATCTGAGTCAGAACACTGGCACTGCGCTCTTCTACCTTCCAGATTGAATCCAGCCAGCCAGGCAGCAGCTCCTCAGCTCGGCTCCGCTTGAGATAACAGACGCCGACACGACACAGCTCCCGCCTCCCGCCTCCCTGCGCTCCTCTCTGCGTCCTCCCACCTCGCCTCCGGCCGTGAGTGACGTCACGGCGCTGGCAGAGACAACGGGACTCCTCCGTAGGGGAGTAACAGTGTAGTTGTGTGCTGAGGGAAGGGAAGGGAGGATCATGCAGGAGCGCACAGCTGCGCCCCCCCCCCCCCCATACCAAATGGTACCGCCCAGGGCAAGTGCCCTCTCCGCCCCTGCCTTGTACCGGCCCTGCTGGGAAGTTTCTGGAAGGGGTTAGGCTATATAAGGTTAGCAGGAAGGGGGTTTTCCCTCTTTGCCCGTGGAAAATCAAGAAGATTGGAGCTCCCTCCCACCCCAGTCGCGAGCACCTGTTATGTGGTAGGGTCACCCCGGATTCTGGGGGGGACTGTTATTTATATTTAAAATTGTGCTTTGTGCTACTGCTCAAGTTCTAAAAACTGAGCAGATAGAATTCTGTTTGGTTGAATTTATGAAGTTACGTGATTTAATAAAAAAGTTATGTTAAATACGTTGTTAAAAAAACAATAAAGATGCCATGGCCAAATTTTTGCCAAAAGGTGGTTTCGTTGTTTTACTTAAGTATCCTGGGAATCCCGGGTGGGTATGGGGTGTGGCCTACAAACTCAATGTTCTCTGGTGCAAAACACAGTCCAAAAAAAAAAAACCGCAGATCTGTGTTCTAGTGATGATGAAAGATACTATACACATATATTTAAACTTTACACTATTGGCAGCGGCACCATATAACTCCCCCATTTATACCATTATAAAAAAATATCTCAAACATCTCACGGAGCACTGTTCAATCCATCATCAGAAAATGGAAATGGAAAGAGTATGGCACATCTGCAAACCTACCAAGACATGACCGTCCACCTAAACTGACAGGCCGGGCAAGGAGAGCATTAATCAGAGAAGCAGCCAAGAGGTCCATGGTAACTCTGGAGGAGCTGCAGAGATCCACAGCTCAGGTGGGAGAATCTGTCCACAGGACAACTATTAGTCGTGCACTCCACAAATCTGGCCTTTATGGAAGAGTGGCAAGAAGAAAATCGTTGTTGAAAGAAAGCCATAAGATGTCCCGTTTGCAGTTTGCAAGAAGCCAAACATGTGGAAGAAGGTGCTCTGGTCAGATGTACCAAAATTTTACTTTTTGGCCTAAAAGCAAAACGCTATGTGTGGAGGAAAACAATATCCCAAACTGCACATCACCCTGAACACACCATCCCCACCGTGAAAAATGGTGGTGGCAGAATCATGTTGTGGGATGCTTTTCTTCAGCAGGGACAGGGAAGCTGGATGGAGCCAATTACAGGGCAATCTTAGAAGAAAACCTGTTATAAGTCTGCAAAAGAATTGAGACTGGGGCGGTGGTTCACCTTCCAGCAGGACAACGACCATAAACATACAGTTAGAGCTACAATGGAATGGTTTAGATCAAAGCATATTCATGTGTTAGAATGGCCCAGTCAAAGTCCAGACCTAAATCCAATTGAGAATCTGTGGCAAGACTTGAAAATTGCTGTTCACAGACTCTCTCCATCCAATCTGACAGAGCTTGAGCTATTTTGCACAGAAGAATGGGCAAAAATGTCACTCTCCTAGATGTGCAAAGCTGGTAGAGACATCCCCAAAAAGACTTGTAGCTGTAATTGCAGTGAAAGGCGGTTCTACAAAGTATTGACTCAGGAGGGCTGAATACAAATGCACGCCACACTTTTCACATATTTATTTGTACAAAATGTTGAAAACATTTATCATTTTTCTTCTACTTCACAATTATGTGCCACTTTGTGTTGGTCTATCATATAAAATCCCAATAAAATACATTTATGTTTTTGGTTGTAACATGACAAAATGTGGAAAATTCCAAGGGGTATGAACACTTTTTCATGCATTACAAGTGGACACAGATAATTAAAATAATCAATCAATCCTTACTAGCATTACTAAACAAGAAATTTGGAAAGAAAAGAAAAAATAAAATATCACACAATACATATAAACACAACTCCATCAGCGGTCAACAGCTCATTACTTGCCTGAGCGATGTGCACATTATGTTTGGACCAAAAGTATTCACAGCCTTTGCCATGACACTCAAAATTGAGCTCAGATGCATCCTGTTTCCACTGATCATTCTTGAGATGTTTCTACAACTTGATTGGAGTCCACCTGTGGTAAATTTAGTTGAATGGACATGATTTGGAAAGGCACACACCTGTCTATATAAGGTCCCACAGTTATTAACCACTTAAGCCCTGGACCATTTGGCTGCCCAAAGACCAGAGCACTTTTTTGCGATTCGGCACTGCATCGCTTCAACTGACAATTGCGCAGTCGTGCGACGTGGCTCCCAAACAGAATTTACGTCATTTTTTCCCCACAAATAGAGCTTTCTTTTGGTGGTATTTGATCACCTCTGTGGTTTTTATTTTTTGCGCTATAAACAAAAAAATAGCGACAATTTTGAAAAAAACACATTATTTTGTACTTTTGGCTATAATAAATATCCCCAAAAAATATTTAAATTTTTTTTTCCTCTTTTTAGGCCGATACGTATTCTTCTACATATTTTTGGTAAAAAAAATCTCAATAATCGTTTATTACTAAGTATAAAATTGATGCGCTTTAAATAAATAGTGCACAATATGCTGCTGCGACTAAGCTTAAATCCAGGAATAAAAAATGCATACATCTGAATAAAATAGATAAATAATTATGGTGCTAATACATGTGTTAAAATTGCCAAAATAAATCTTCAAATTGGTGATGTGACAGTGAATATAAATAAAATAATAATGACACTCTGACTACAATGTCCAGATAGAAATAAATAGTGGGGGAAAGTAAAAATAATTAAACAGTTCCTTCCCTTAATCCAGATTGATTGACTCACTGGGTTAGATCGTTTGTATCAGGATATTTAGTTTTTCTTGCATCCCACTTTAGCCATAATACTGCTGATGATTCGGCTCTCAGGATAAAGGTTTTATGCAAAGCAAGCAAAGAAAAAATAGATCATTGTGCAGTGAACTTACTAGATAGTGCACAAGCAAAACAGGGACAAGAGATACACTCGCAAACTCCCGGTCTATTAGAAGCATTCAAATATGCAGATTGCAGTCAGCCGATGTGGACGAGGTTTCCCATAGAGAAACAGCTGCTGTTAACCTTCAGGTGTATTGCAGCACTGAACGTCCTAAGCTCCCAAACAGAATTTACGTCATTTTTTCCCCACAAATAGAGCTTTCTTTTGGTGGTATTTGTTCACCTCTGCGGTTTTTATTTTTTGCGCTATAAACAAAAAAATAGCGACGATTTTGAAAAAAACACATTATTTTTTACTTTTTGCTATAATAAATATCCCCAAAAAATATTTAAATTTTTTTTCCTCAGTTTAGGCCGATACGTATTCTTCTACATATTTTTGGTAAAAAAAATCTCAATAATCGTTTATTGATCGGTTTGCGCAAAAGTTATAGCGTCTACAAAATAGGGGATAGTTTTATGGCATTTTTGTTAATCATCTTTTTTTACTACTAATGGCGACGATCAGCGATTTTTATCGTGACTGCGACATTATGGCATACAGATCGGACACTTTTGGCGCGATTTTTGGACCATTCACATTTATACAGTGATCAGTACAATTAAAAATGCATTGATTACTGTGTAAATGTGACTGGCAGTGAAGGGGTTAACCACTAGGTGGCACTGTAGGGGTTAAGTGTGTCCTAGGGAGTGATTCTAACTGTGGGGGGGAGGGGTTCTGTGTGACACGACACTGATCACCGCTCCCGATTACAGGGAGCTGTGATCAGTGTCAGTGTCAGTGTCACTAGGCAGAACGGAGAAATGCAATCAGCATTTCCTCGTTCTTCCTCTCCGTGAGACGATCGCAGGTATCCCTGTGGACATCGAGTCCGCGGGACCCGCGATCACACTCACGGAGGTCGTGGAGCGTGCACGTGCCGCAAACCGCTTCTTAAAGGGCAACGTACAGCCATGGTAATCTGCCTGTACAAGCCCTCTTGCCGACGTATATCGGCGTGAGCCGGTCGGCAAGCGGTTAATGCATGTCAGAGCACAAACCAAGCCATGAAGTCCACGTCCAAGGAATTGTCTGTAGACCACCGAGACAGGATTGTATCAAGACATAGATCTGGGAAAGGGCACAGAAACATTTCTACAATTCACAGTGGCCCCCATCATCCGTTTATGGAAGAAATTTGGAACCACCAGGACTCTTCCTAGAGCAGGCCGCCCGGCCAAACTGAGGGATCGGGGGAGAAGTGCCTTAGTCGGTCACTCTTACAGAGCTCCAGCGTTTCTCTGTGGAGAGAGGAGAACCTTCCAGGAGAACAACCATCTCTGCAGAATTCCACCAATCAGGCCTGTATGGCAGAGTGGCCAGACGGAAGCCACTCCTCAGTAAAAGGCACATGACAGCCCACTTGGAGTTTGCCAAAAGGCGCCTGAAGGACTCTCAGACCATGAGGAACAAAATTCTCTGGTCTGATGAAACAAATATTGAACTCCTTGGCCTGAATGGCAAGCATCATGTCTGGAGGAAACTAGGCACTGCTCATCACCTGGCCAATACCATCGCTGGTATTGGCATGGTGACATCCCTACAGCATGATTCTGCCACCACCATGCTATACTAGTAATGTTCACTGTTATACAATCAGGTCCATAAATATTGGGACATCGACACAATTCTAATCTTTTGGGCTCTGTACACCACCACAATGGATTTGAAATGAAACGGACAAGATGTGCTTTAACTGCAGACTTTCATCTTTAATTTGAGGGTATTTATATCCAAATCGGGTGAACGGTGTAGGAATTACAACAGTTTGTATGTGCCTCCCACTTTTTAAGGGACCAAAAGTAATGGGACAGATTAACAGTCATCCATCAAACTTTCACTTTTTAATACTTGGTTGCAAATCCTTTGCAGTCAATTACAGTGTGAAGTTTGGAACGCATAGAGATCACCAGACGCTGGGTTTCATCACTGGCGATGCTCTGCCAGGCCTCTACTGCAACTGTCTTGAGTTCCTGCTTGTTCTTGGGGCATTTTCCCTTCAGTTTTGTCTTCAGCAAGTGAAATGCATGCTCAATCGGATTCAAGTCAGGTGATTGACTTGGCCATTGTATAACATTCCACTTCTTTCCATTAAAAAACTCTTTGGTTGCTTTCGCAGTATGCTTCGGGTCATTGTCCATCTGCACTGTGAAGCGCCATCCATTGAGTTCTGAAGCATTTTGCTGAATATGAGCAGATAATATTGCCTGAAACACTTCAGAATTTATCCTGCTGCTTTTGTCAGCATTCAACATCATCAAAAAGTACAAGAGAACCAGTTCCATTGGCAGCCATACATGCCCACGCCATGACACTACCACCACCATGCTTCACTGATGAGGTGGTAGGCTTTGAATCATGAGCAGTTCCTTTCCTTCTTCATACTCTTCTCTTCCCATCACCCTGGTACAAGTTGATCTTGGTCTCATCTGTCCATAGGATGTTGTTCCAGAACTGCGAAGGCTTTTTTAGATGTTGTTTGGCAAACTCTAATCTGGCCTTCCTGTTTCTGAGGCTCACCAATGGTTTACATCTTGTGGTGAACCCTCTGTATTCACTCTGGTGAAGTCTTCTCTTGATTGTTGACTTTGGCACACATACACCTACCTCCTGGAGAGTGTTCTTGATCTGGCCAACTGTTGTGAAGGGTGTTTTCTTCACCAGGGAAAGAATTCTTCGGTCATCCACCACAGTTGTTATCCGTGGTGTTCCGGGTCTTTTGGTGTTGCTGAGCTCACCGCTGCGTTCTTTCTTTTTAAGGTTGTTCCAAACAGTTGATTTGGCCACACCTAATGTTTTTGCTATCTCTCTGATAGGTTTGTTTTGTTTTTTGCAGCCTAATGATGGCTTGCTTCACTGATAGTGACAGCTCTTTGGATCTCATATTGAGAGTTGACAGCAACAGATTCCAAATGCAAATAGCACACTTGAAATTAACTCTGTACCTTTTATCTGCTCCTTGTAAATGGGATCATGAGGGAATAACACACACCTGGCCATGGAACAGCTGAGCAGCAAATTGTCCCATTACTTTTGGTCCCTTAAAAAGTGGGAGGCACATATACAAACTGTTGTAATTCCTACACCATTCACCCGATTTGGATGTAAATACCCTCAAATTAAAGCTGAAAGTCTGCAGTTAAAGCACATCTTGTTTGTTTCATTTCAAATCCATTGTGGTGGTGTATAGAGCCAAAAAGATTTGAATTGTGTCGATGTCCCAACATTTATGGACCTGACTGTATATAAACGGATTAGCTGCCGCTATAATAAAAAATTAATGAAAACCAACAACCCTAGAAATTCATAGGTTAAAGCAGCGCTTGAAGGTGATAGGAAAAACACCAAATTGTGGTAAGGTGCCCTATGAAGGGCGAGTCCAAACAGACACCAAAAAACTAAATTTTATAATTCCTATAGAGTGTTCATATGGGATCTTGTCAAGGCGTGACCAGACGACTTCTTGTACCTGTCAGCTGCTACGAACTCCACCTGGGCATCACCGCGGACATAATATTTCTGGAACGGTCAGAGAGTATCAGGCTTTGCTGTACAGACCAGATGGTTATACCATGAAATGCTTGTTTATTTTTGACAGTTTGTAAGTGTAAATCTTAAAAGGGGGGTTCTGTTGGCTGGAAATAAAATTTTAAAACAGGTTCATGCTATGAGGACTGTTTTTGTTTCCTTATGTCACAAGCCATTTTTCCAGCAATGAGCTATTGAGTGGAAATCCTATCTGACTGAAGATATATTTCGGGAGTGATGCACTAACCCTTTATGAGTGCCGATAAGGATTTAAGGAAGTGTGGTTGCTGCTTGCCCAACATCCATCTTTACATACCAAAGCTGTTTTATTAGATCCATTTGGTGAGCGTTTAATTTGAGGGGAGTGGTGTCACGTGGTTTGGTGAAGGGCTATCATCTCTTCTGACAAGATCCCATATGGGCACTCTATAGGAATTATAAAAATGTGTTTTTTGTGCCTGTTTGGACTCGCTCTTCATAGGGCACCTTACCACAAATTGGTGTTTTTCCTATCACCTTTAGGCGCTGCTTTAACCTATGAATTTCTAGGATTGCTAGTTATCAACAATATTAAACTGTTTACTCTATGGTACTTGAAGAAGACATGTGGCCACGACTGGAGGTTAGAAGAAAGGAGGCTTAAAGTGTTACTAAACCCACAACAGTAAAATCAGTCTGTATATTAAGCATAGCATGCTTGTTACACTCACTGTGGAACTTAAGGGGTTAATCCTCTGCATTGTGTAAAAAGGCTGTTTTATCCTGTATGCACAGATCCTCCCCCTCCTGCACTGTCTATCCGGGGAAAGCCAACTAACACACAGGCAATAGCCAACCCGCTCGTGCTCAGTTGTGCCTTTTATGCTGGAGAGAACAGTTTCTTGTTCTCAGAGATAACCAGGTCACATGATATTGGCATCACACATGTGGGCGTGTCTACAGGCTGCAGGGAAAATCTCCACCCACCTGAACTCTCAAGAAACTGTGTAGTTTATGATGTAACCATGGCACACAGATCATACAAAAAGGTATATAGTGGCAATATTTTATTGTAAAAAAAAAAGATTTATAAGCTGTGGGCACTGTGGGTGGCGGATGAACTATTTTCATATTACTGGGTTTAGTAACACTTCAACCTTAGATTGTGGAAAGAGTTCTTTGCTGTTAGAGCAGTAAAAATGTGGAGCTCCTTCCCCCAGGATGTGGTACTTTCTGAAAGTGTCGACAGCTTCAAAAAACTTTTAGATATCTTCCTCAGGAAGCAGAATATACAGGGCTGTATGGATTGGTAAAAAAACAAAAATCACACACATTGGTTGAACTGGATTGGGACGCCTGCCTTTACACGCACATGAACTTTAATGGCATCCCAGTCTTAAGCCTCATACACACGATCGGACTTTATACAAACTTTTCCGTGGATTTCTGTACAAAGGGCGTTGGCCGTGAACTTGTTAAGCATACACATGGCAGGACTTTTTAGCCAACAAATACGAACGTAGTGACGTTTTAACGTACTGACGAAACTTCAAAAGAGGACGTTCAATTCTCCGGCACCACCCTTTGGTCAACTTCTGTATTGTTGTCTGATCTTTTGCATTGGTTCTGAGCATGCGTGTTGGTACTTTGTACTAAAGTCCGATGGTTTTGTGTACACACGATCGGACTTGCCAACGTCAGACTTTTGTTGCCGCCAAGTTTGTCCGTTCGCACAGCCAACATTTGTCCAATGAAAACCGAAAAAGTTTGTCCGATGGAGCATACGCACGGTCGGATGTTGCCTTGAAACAGCTAATTTGCATGTTTGTTGTCAAAAAGTCAGATCGTGTGTACGGGGCTTTAGTCTGTAGGGTTCAATATTGAGTTGGCCCACCCTTTGCAGCTATAACAGCTTCCGCTCTTCTGGGAAGGCTGTCCACAAGGTTTAGGAGTGTGTCTATGGGAATGTTCTTCCAGAAGCACATTTGTGAGGTCAGGCACTGATGTTGGACGAGAAGGCCTGGCTCATGGTCTCAACTCGAATTCATCCCAAAGGTGTTCTATCAGGTTGAGGTCAGGTCTCTGTGCAGGTCAGTCAAGTTCCTCCACCCCAAACTCGCTCATCCATGTCTTTATGGACCTTGCTTTGTGCACTGGTGCGCAGTCAGACAAATTTGGGAGCATGAAATTGTCCAAAATGTCTCAGTATGCTGACACCTTAAGAGTAAGGATGAGCTCAGGCGTGTTCGCAAACAGCACGTGCAGAGCCTGCCAGGAATTCGGCACTGCGGATCGCTAATCACAAGCAGTGAGACATTGTCCCGATGCGCGGCTGCAGAAACTGTGAAATGTCTCACTGCTTGTGATTAGCACTCCCCAGTGCCGATTTCCTGGCGGGCTCTGCACATGCTGTTTGCGAACATACCTGAGCTCATCCTTACTTAAGAGTTCACTGGAACCAAGGGGGCCAAGCCCAATCGCTGAAAAACAACCCCACACCATAATCCCCCCTCCACCAAATGATTTGGACCAGTGCACACCCACAAGACACACATATAAGGTGAAACAAATATTCAGAAAATAATATAATGCATCAAATTCACGATAAACCAATCTATAATGATGTCAAGTGTGCAAAAAATAAAAGATAAAAATACACATATAAATATATGGAAGCAGGGGGGAAAACAGGTATAAAAAAATAAGTCCACTCCAATAATTCAGAGTACAATAATTAAGGATGAGCTCCGGGATGTTCGCACACTCCACATGCAGAGCCCGCCAGGAAGTCGGCATGGTGCTGCGCTAATCACAGGCAGTGAGACATTTTCCTGATGTGCGGTTGCAGAGCTCGGGAAATGTCTCACTGCCTGTGATTAGCGCAGTTCCGACTTCCTGGCGGGCTCTACACGTGGAGTGTGCGAACACGCCGGAGCTCATCCTTAACAATAATGTGAACTAGTCCCACTTTACCAAGCGGATCTTCATTCATAAACACCAGTGAATTGTCAGTAATATGCACCACCGTGTTCTACCACCACCCTCGGGCATGCAGGCTCACCTTATCCTCTGACCCATATAATATACAGGTCAACATGCGCTCAACAGTATCAGCATCAAAGGATGATCCCTAAACATTCCATGTCCCCACAAGTACGAGATTTAAAAGCTCACTCCAAACGGTACATGCTCATGGAATAGATTGCACAAGTGTCATCATTATAGATTGATTCATTGATTGACTGATTTATTTTCAATTTGATGCATTATATTATTTGCTGAATATTTGTTATACCTTATATGTGTCTTGTGGGCTGGCGAGTGTTTACATGAAGTTGATTTATTCATGCTATACCTTTTATATTCATTAGTATTTCACTATTGAAAGTCATCTTTTTTTATATATTTAGTTTTATTTGCACATTTTTGTATCATAGCGCTGTATGGTGTTTGTGTTTATTTTTATTCACGTACCGTATTTATTTGCTGAAGTTTATTGAAGTTTAGTGAATATACGTTTAAATGGAGTGACTAGCAGAACAGCAATATTCTACATTTACTTCAGTTAAAAATAATTATTTTACATGAATCTGGCTAACCCATTCCGGTAAAAATGCTTCTGCTGGATACTGTGATTTAATATACTCCATTGCTTGTTTTCTCTTTCTTCCACTAAATCTCTCATACACCTGCTGCACTCAATGTCTGTATATGATTGTCAGGGAAGTCACAGCCTCCTGCAGGGTTTATCCACCTCCTCTGCACATTGTCCTATCCATTGCATTTGTGAAGACATGCCTTCTACTGACAATGTGATTTGACATTAGTACAGAGATCAGTGCAGTGTACACAGAGCAGAGTACATTTCCAGCATGGCGTCCTCTGTATTTGGATTTCCCTCTCTGAGTTTTTCAGATATATTTCACTGGGTTGCCTGGCTGTGTGTCTTCTATCTCCTATATAAAGCTTATTCATTGCACCTGAGGAGGAAGCAGCTGCTGAAAATTTTCCGTTCTTTTCCAGGTCCTGAGACGCACTGGCTGTATGGCAATACGCATGTGGTAAGGCACTGTTATGCTTATCTTGACCATAATTTAACCACTTCAGCCCGCGGACCATTTGGCTGCTCAATGACCAGAGCACTTTTTAGTTAATTAGATAAGTTAGTTAATTAGTTAAGTTAGTTAGTTAACCACTTCAATACCGGGCCTATTCTGGCACTTCTCTCCTTCATGTAAAAATCATAATTTTTTTTCTAGAAAATTACTCAGAACCCCGAAACATTATATATGTTTTTTTTAGCAGACACCCTAGGAAATAAAATGGCGGTCATTACAACTTTTTATCTCACACGGTATTTGCGCAATAATTTTTCAAATGTTTCATTAATTAAAAAATAACAAAACAGTAAAGTTAGCCCAATTTTTTTGTATAATGTGAAAGATGATGTTACGCCGAGTAAATAGATACCTAACATGTCACACTTTAAAATTGCGCACAATCATGGAATGGCGCCAAACTTCATTACTTAAAGATCTCCATAGGCGACGCTTTAAATTTTTTTACAGGTTACCAGTTTAGAGTTACAGAGGAGGTCTAGTGCTAGAATTGTTGCACACGCTCTAACGCACGCGGCGATACCTCACATGTGTGGTTTGAGCAGCGTTTACATATGTGGGCGGGACTTACGTGTGCGTTCGCTTCTGAGCGCGAGACAGGGGCGTTTTGAATTTTTTTATTTTATTTAATTTTTTTTTATTTTTACACTTTTTAACATTTTTTTTGATTACTTTTAATCCTATTACAAGGAATGTAAACATCCCTTGTAATTGGAATCTATGTGACAGGTCCTCTTTAGGGAGAGATGTGGGGTCAACAAGACCCCACATCTTTCATCCAGGCTGGAAAGCATGAGATCTGGAAAAAAAAATCCACGATCTCATGCTGACAGCCGCAATTGCGGCTTCGTTTATTTCCGGGTACCCGGGCGTGACGTCATAACGTAACGCCTGGACCTCTGATGGCCATAGAGATGACTGGTGACCATCTCTATCGTCTTCATCCAGCGCTGGCCGATTCTTTCTCTGGGCCCCCAATGGCACGGGAGAGCCCGGAGAAGCACCGGATGGCGGCGGGAGGGGGGGACGTCCCCTCCCGTCGACTATAAGAACGATCAAGTGGTGGAACTGCCGCTATGATCATTCTTATCGTGCACAGAATCGCCGGCTGCAATCTGATTGATGCATCTAGCTGCACCCATCATTCAGATATCACCCCACAAAGTAGAGGACGTCATTTTACTATAGCCGGGTATTGAAGTGATTAATTTGGCATGGCGCTGCTTGAACTGGTAATTGCGCGGTCATGCAATGCTGTACCCAAACGAAATTTGCGTCCTTTTTTCCCCACAAATAGAGGTTTCTTTTGATGGTATTTGATTGCCTCTGCGATATTTATTTTTTGCAATATAAACGGAAAAAGACCGAAAATGTTGAAAAAAAAAGATATTTTTAAATTTTTGTTATAAAAAATCCAATAAACTCAATTTTAGTCATACATTAAGGCCAAAATGTATTCAGCCACATGTCTTTGGTTAAAAAATAAAAAAGTCAAGTGTAATATTATTGGTTTGCGCAAAAGTTTTATAGCGTCTACAAACTAGGGTACATTTTCTGGAATTTATGCAGCTTTTAGTTTATGACTGCCTATCTCCTTTCTTGAGGTGCTAAAATGGCAGGGCAGTACAACCCCCCCCCCCCCCCCCCCCCAAATGACTCCATTTTGGAGAGTAGACAACCCAAGGAAATTGCTGAGAGGCATTTTGAGCCCATTGAATATTTTATTTTTTTGTCACAAGTGATTGAAAAATGACAAAAAAATAAATAAATAAAATTACACAAAGTTGCCACTAATTGATATATTGCTCACACATGCCATGGTTATATCTGGAACTACACCCCAAAATACATTTTGCTGCTTCTCCTGAGTACGGGGATACCACATGTTTGAGACTTTTTGGGAGCCTACCACGTACAGGACCCTGAAAACCAAGCACCGCCTCCAGGCTTTCTAAGGGCATACATTTTTGATTTCACTCTTCACTACTAAGGAAGAGCTCCGGCGTGTTCGCACACCCCACATGCCGAGCCTGCCAGGAAGTCTGCACTGCGCTGCTCTAATCACAGGCAGTGAGACATTGTCCCGATGCGCAGCTGCCGTGCATCGGGACAATGTCTCACTGCCTGTGATTAGTGCAGCACAGCACCGTGTCGACTTCCTGGCGGGCTCTGCACAAGGTGTGTGCGAACACGCCGGAGCTCAATAAATAATAAATTATATTTTGTTCAAACATGGCATGGTTATATGTGACTATTGCACCACAAAATATATTCTGCTGCTTCTCCTGAGTACAGGGATACCACATGTGTGAGACTTTTTGGCAGTCTAACCGCGTACAGGAACCCGAAAACCAATTACTGTCTTCAGGCTTTCTAAGGGCGTACATTTTTGATTTCACTCCACACTACCTATCACAGTTTCGGAGGCCCCCCCCCCCCAAATGACCCCATTTTGGAAAGTAGACCCCCCAGCTATTTGCTGAGAGGCATGTTGAGTATTTTATTAAAACAAGTGATTCCGCGCTACAGTGAATTCAGATAAAAATAAATATAAATATAAATAAAAGGTGATCACAAAGTGCATCCAATCAATAAGGCATAAAGACCTCACAAGAGGAATAAATAATCTATCAAATATTGAATAAGACTGGGATAGTGTAAAAGTGTGGTCTCTGAAATAGCTTCAGCAAGAAGGATAATAAACTGGAGTTGTGTCCTAAAACCATCTATAAACTAGTGCTAAGCAAGAGGTAGACACAGAGCTCTCACCTTTATAAAATGTCCAAAGAGTAAATATATCCAAAGGGTAAATAGATAAGTGATCTAAATCCGTAATAAAAGTTAATAAATTATCCACCACTAGGGGGTGTTCTGTGTGGACAACGATGCAGTAAAAACTCAATCCAAAATGTCAGCAATTAGTCATAAGTATAAAGATGTCTTTCGTTGATAATAGCTTCCACCACTAGGGGGTCCTCTCCTTCATTCACAAAGTCTCCCAGTCAGTGCTGCACTTCCAAGCCTCTTCATATCCCTCGTAACCTCCGTAAAACAGTGGGGGGGGGGGGAGGGGGGGGCAGCAGCAGACAGAGGTGAGAGAGAAGGGGAGAGAGAGACAAAAAAATCCCAATGGTGTAGTATGATTAGAATAACAATAGCTTTAATAAAGAACGCTAAAATGGACTCTTACAATGAAAAACAATGAAATAGGCATAAACAGTAGATAAGGCGTCTGAACGCCGCTCTCACTTCACTTCCTGGTATCGCTCAGTCTCTCCGGCCACTCCCTACGCGTTACGTCATCACGTGACTTCTTCAGGGGATGCTGATTGGCTGAGACGATATTGCTTATATTTCCAAAAAACGGAAATGAGCCAGCGGCCATTTTCTTGTGGTCCGCTCTATTTACCGACGGCGGCCATTTTATTGTGGTACATAACTGTTTCTATAGCGGCCATTTTCGGGAGAAGTGTATCTCTGCTGACACTTCTAAGATCGATGTTTTAATTACTGGGCAGACGCAGAGGATGTGTCTCGGAATACTCGTGACACCGCCTTAAAATTACCTCTTCCGTTTCGGTAAATGGAGTATGTGGAGTTCAGAATATGCATTTAAAAACATCTGGCATGGGGGGGCGTGGCCGGATGGTGAAGAGATGGTGAAGAGAGCATTTGCATAGACACACAGCTCCGGCTCCCAACGACCATCCTGCAGCTATCCTGGGTCCTAGATCCTCGTGGAAGACATCCTCCGGTTCCCCACGGCTGTGGGCATCCTCCAGACTGGCTGACATGGTGAAATACGGGCCGCCGCGGCCCTCACACACGGCGGAACAATTAGCGCGGTTCCGGAGGCAAAATGGCGCCGAGACACATGCAGGGCACTTAGACACGCTGCAGCCCTCCTCCTCAGCCATCCAGGACTCTGTAACAGGGGTGAGTGCATCTATTCCTGCTATATTCCGCACACCCACAGAACCCCTGCAGACACCAGAATCACAGCAATCTGCTGAATTTAGTCAGACTGCAGACTCCCTCCATGCTGAGCCTACATTATCTACAATTATGCTGGCTATTCAGGATTGCAAGGCCTCCCTCTCCACTCAAATAGCCACTATCCGTATGGACTTTTCTTTATTGAAACAAGATGTCCAGAATCTCAGAGACCGCACAGGGGATGCTGAGGAACGGATTAGTACATTAGAAGACACTGTACACCCCATGTCTGTTACTATACGTGACACCACAAGTGAGATGGCGGCACTACGCGCTAAAATCGACGATTTGGAAAATCGCTCTCGCAGGAACAACCTCAGATTTGTGGGTTTCCCAGAACGTGCGGAAGGTTCCCATCCTGAAAAATTTCTATATTCATGGCTGCGGGACATTTTCGGTAAAGACGCACCCTCATTCTCACATGTTATAGAACGTGCACATCGCACTCCCCCTCGTCCACCCCCAGTGGGAGCCCCACCACGCTCCATCATAGCACGTATCCTTAACTTTCAAGATAAAGTTGCCATCCTACGCTTGGCACGTGAAAAAGGCCCGCTCTCATTCAATGGCAATAATATCTCTGTTTATCCGGACTTTTCTGCTGAAGTCCAACGCCAGCGGATCTCCTTCTCAGCAGTGAAGTCTAGATTGCGCACAGAAGGCCTCTCCTACGCCATGCTTTTCCCTGCTAAACTGCGCATTATCCATGATGGTAGGGCCCACTTCTATACTAATCCTAAGGAGGCCATGAAATGGCTGAATGATCATTATGGTGCAGCACATAGAAGCAGAGGAGACTGAGGATACTCTTAACCTGCAAGGAAAGATCTACACCCTGCTATGCAAGTTACAGCGTCAACAATCTGCATGTCCCCTCCTTGCAATGAGGGAATTTTTTTTTTTTTTGGCTGGTTTCTATCCCCTTTTCATATACCCCCTTTTTTTTTTCTTTTTTTTTGGGGTCTCTTCTACTGTACAACCCAGCCTGCATTGCTACGATTTGCATCCTGTGAGGACCTGCATACTGGAACAATCACACCAGAACAATTCTACGCCAAAGAAGGGGGAGAGGAAGGATATCTTCCTTTTTTTCTTTTTTTTCTTTCCTTTTTTCTCTCCTCCCCTACACCATTCCTTTTGTTTTGTCTTTTTCTCCATGTGAACAACCAGCTTATCTACCCTTCAACAGGACTTGTCTACTGGGGGGTGAGGAATAGAGAGAAAGAGATTTTTTTTTTCTCTTTCTCTCTCTTCCCTCTCTCTTCGGTCAATAGTTGGGAGCCTCGCCAGACCCCACGTTACCCCCCTTACCAGCTTGTGGCGAGGCCACGGTACAGTTTTTTTTCTTCCGCAGTTCCTAGTTAGGAAGGACTTTTAGTTTAGGGATCCAAAGCTTGCTGTGTTTGGGATGGCTAAGCGGGGTGGGGGGCACGAAGGTTTAAAGAAAAAGGTGATTGGGGTTTTTTTTCAGGTTTTTTGTTTCTTGTTTTTTCCTCCCCTTTTTATTTTTTATGTCCTTTCTAACACACCTATGTCATTTGATAATGGAAGGTCATCAAAAATATACCGGGTCATTACATGTAGAGGTTTATCAACACTTCTGTGGTCATTTATATGTCCAATGTTTTTTTCTAAGGTAAAGCAGGGAAAATGTTCATGGTCCATGTCACCTTATCGGCAGACCCACGCATTTTTTTGGTATGTGCTTGTGTGTGCTTCAGGTGGCACGGCCTATCTACTTATATTGATACCAACTCAGAGGTTTACTTATGCATCTTTACCACTTCATGTTTTATTATGGCACAACCCCTTAGGATAGTCTCCTGGAACACTAGGGGCCTGAATGCACCTCAGAAAAGATCCTTGGTTTTTTCCGTACTAAAAAAATGTCACCCTCACATTATTTGCCTTCAGGAGACCCACCTGACAGGTTCTAAGGTACGGGCTCTAAAACGTCCCTGGCTCTCTAAGCTATATCATGCCACCCACACTAACTACTCAAGAGGTGTATCTATACTCCTAGCTAAATCCCTTCCAGCTGAATTAATTAGTGTTAAAACAGACCCAGAGGGGAGGTATATTGTTCTTATATTACGAATTTCTACTATAATTTTTACATTGGTGAACGTCTATGTTCCCCCTCCATTCTCAGTGGAAGTACTCTCTAAATTATCCCTGCACTTACTGAATAGACCCATGGGCCCTCTGCTTTATATAGGGGATTTTAATGCAGTCCTGGACCCAACGGTGGATAGATTGGGTGGGGGAGGCAGATCTTTTCCCTCCTTTGTAGACTGGGCTCAGGTTCATGGTCTGACGGAGGTGTGGCGATGGAAACATCCGGAGAAACGCCAATTTTCCTGCCATTCGGATTCCTTCCATACTATGTCTAGGCTAGATATGGCTTTTGCGTCGACGGAGACCCTTCCAGTCGTCTCCGCCGTCTCATACCTACCCAGGGGGGTTTCCGATCATGCCCCCTTGTCTGTGTCCCTTCTCATCCTTCCAGGTTCGGGACCTGTTTTGTGGCGCCTGAATTCATACTGGCTGGAAGACGAGATAGTGCAGGGTGAGTGCAGGACGAGTATTTCTAACTACTGGAAGCAAAACTTAAACAAAGTAGACCCCCCCACGGAGTGGGATGCGTTTAAGTCCACATTAAGAGGTACCTTTATGTCTATTACAGGAATTCTACGTAAAAATAATAAGATGCGCACTGAGGAATTAGAAAATGCTATGTTAAAGCGGTTGTATACCCGCTGTCATTTTTTTTTTTTTTTTACACCTGCAAGGGAAAAGGCATAATGAGCTAGTATGCACCGCATACTAGCTCATTATGAGATACTTACCTTAGAACGAGGCGCCGGCATCTCACCTGGTCCACGCCGAGGGAGCCGACATCTCCCCTCGGCGTGTCTTCCGGGTATCGCGGCTCCGGCGCTGTGAGTGGCCGGAGCCGCGATGTCGTCACTCCCGCGCATGCGCACGGGAGACTTCTGCCCGGCAAGCTCCGGAGTTTGCCGGGCTGTCAGCCGAGAGTCCCCTGTGCGCATGCGCCGCTGCAGTTAGCGGCTCATTGCGAGGGGAATATCTCCTAAACCTTACAGGTTTAGGAGATATTTTTTTTACCTACAGGTAAGCCTTATTATAGGCTTACCTGTAGGTAAAAGTTACAAATATAGGTATACAACCGCTTTAAGTGCAGAATCTGCCTATGCCTCTAACCCTGTCTCTGACACTAGAGAGACTTGGCTACAGTGCCGTAGGGAATACGAAATTCGTTTGCTGGATCTCACACAAAAACGCATGTTGTATGTCTCACAGAAATCGTTTGAATATGGTAATAAAGCGGGACGTCTCTTGGCATATTTGACCAAACCTGAGCACACCCCCATCTCTATACCACGAATCCTGACTGCTCAAGGTGCGATCAGTGACAACCCACGGGATATCCTAGACTCCTTTCTAAACTTTTACAGTAAATTGTACACTTCCAGGGTTGACTATGACGACTCCCAGTTGTCTGACTATCTGGCTGACATATCCCTTCCCTCCCTGTCAGATGAGGGACGGGACATGTTGGAGGAACCTATCACGGTAGAAGAGATTGCAGCAGCTATCTCCCAAATGCCGGCACATAAAACCCCCGGACCTGATGGTTTCCCGACTGAATGGTATGCTAAGTTCAAGGATCTCCTATCCCCCTTCCTTCTCCGAATCTATAACAAAGCCCTGGAGGCTGGGATCCTTCCTCCATCAATGAGGGAGGCTTTGATAGTTCTTCTGCTGAAGCCCCGCAAGGACCCACTACACTGTGAATCTTACCGTCCAATTTCACTTATAAATGTGGACGTTAAGATTCTGGCCAAGATATTAGCAAATCGTTTAAATACTGTGGTCACATCTTTGGTCAATAGCGACCAGGGTGGATTTATCCCAGGCAGGTCCACCAGAATGAACATACGCAGATTGTTCCACAACTTGCAGTATCCACATGACTGCCCTTCTACACGTGTCATTGTGTCATTAGACACCTGTAAAGCATTTGACAGTGTGGAATGGCCGTACCTCTTTCGGGTGTTGCAGAAGTATGGTTTTGGTCCCCGAGTGATAAAATGGATAAAAATTCTGTACACCTCCCCAACGGCTAAAATAAGGGTTAATTCGTTTATTACTGACTCCTTCCCAATTACTAGGGGCACTCGACAGGGGTGCCCATTGTCACCTCTGTTGTTTGCTCTGGCTATGGAACCGCTTGCAGTCCGCATTCGCTCCTCCCCTATAATTAAAGGCCTCCCAATTGAAAATATAGAAGAGCGCATCTCTCTTTACGCAGACGATACACTGGTATATCTGGCAGATGCTGATGAGTCTTTGGGGGCATTACTGGAAGAGGTCAACACCTTTGGGGACTACTCAGGATTCCGAGTTAACTGGGATAAGTCCAGTCTCTTCCCTTTAGATGTGAGTGACCCCCCTCAGGTGCACCCGGACTCTAAGCTTCAAGTGGTGTCTTCTTTTAGATATCTTGGGGTGTTGGTTCAGGCTCCCTTATCTTTGTATGCCACTAATAATCTTGACCCATTGCTGACCCGCCTCCAGGAGCAAACTAAACAATGGATGGATTTACCGTTAGACCTCATGGGGAGGGCCAATATACTTAAAATGATTTATACCTAGACTGCTCTATATCCTCTCTAACTCCCCATGTAAAATATCCAAAGCTACTTTCAAACGCATAGATACGATGTGTACTTCTTTCCTGTGGAGGGGCGGATCCCCCAAAGTGGCACTGGAGACCTTGAGGTTACCAGCCCATTTGGCAGGCCTAGCATTCCCTAACTTTTTCCTTTACTACATGGCATCTCAGCTAGTGCAGATACATGACTGGATGAACCCGGATCCAGCTAATGCCTGTACAGCCACAGAGGGGGCTATCGCATCCTCCCATGAAACCTTACATAACATAATATATAGAGGTCAGGTCCCAGACCGCCCTGGAACCTCTCTGCTCTCAGTCTCCCTCTCACTGTTTAAACACATTACTACAAAAATATCGAAACATTCTTGGACAAAATCCCCTAATAACCCCTTGTGGTTCAATCCCAATCTGCAAGAACTATACTCTTTTCCAGATGCCAATCGTTGGTATTCAAAAGGAGTTAAATATCTATGCCATTTATATACTACGCAGGGCTTTAAAACCTTCTCTCAGTTGAGTACAGACTTTGATCTACCAAAATCTCATTTATTTTATTATTATCAACTTAGACATGCCATCCACACCCAATTTGGTACCCTAGATGATGTCACTGATCTGCCTCCACTGGAAAAACTACTTAGGCAACCAGAACCCTCTAAATTAGTCTCCACCTATTACGCAGCTTTAGTGACTGACTCAAACCCTAGGTTTCACAGAGCACAGGAGAAGTGGGAGACACTAGATATTGATATGGCAAACGACGATTGGACAGAATTTAGTGACACATATAAAACCTCTGTCATTTCCTCCCGAGACCGTATTATACAAATTAAAATTTTTCATCAAACTCACCTCACCCCGGCCAGACTGCATAGGATGGGTCTATTGCCATCAGCTGTCTGTTTCCGAGGCTGCGGCCAGGAGGCAGACTTTTTACATTGCTTCTGGTCATGCCCAATAGTTAGTGACTTCTGGGAAGAAGTGGGTGGTTTTATTTCAACTGTGTTGGGCCTTCCCAATATAATACACCCTAAGAACTGCTCATTGGGAGTATTTGGAGATTTACATATACCCTCACATGCCAAGAGACTGCTCCGTATTCTTTATTTTTATGTTAAAAAATCTATTCTACTGTCCTGGAAAGGTGCACAGACCTCTTTGAAGTCCATCTGGCTAAAACTTATCAATGACTCTATTCCATTATACAAACTAACTTTTGAAATTCGTAAAAGAAATAAAACCTTTTATAAAATCTGGGGGAAATGGTTGGATAGTCCACTAACTCTCTCCAAAAATTGAATACAATTGATCATTGATGGGCCGTGCCACAGGGACCCCAAGTGCCAGGTCCATTACTATGGTAATGCTGTGTAAAAGTGCATATATCTGACTGTTGCGACTACCAATTTCTTAACTCTTTTGAAACGAAATAACATGCCTACAATGACCTGTGTGATCTACCCACTGATTGTATATCGCCTGTGTATACTGAATGGATCAGATATTCATGTGTGTTTTGTTTTTTTTGTTTTTATTTTGTCTTTTGTGACTGTTTTGTGTCTGTTGGTTCGTGTAGAACCTAAAACTAATAAAAATATCTTTAAAAAAAAAAAAACATCTGGCATAAACCTTTTAATACAGCAACGATTTAAAAACCTCATAAATCATGCAAATGCTCCTGGATTGATAGAATATGGATTTATGACTCGAAAAATAAAATAAAAAAATTGAAAAAAATAAAAATAATAATCAACGTGGAAAAAATAAATAATAAAAATAAAAATAAATATGAAAAATGAAAATGAAAATAAAGAAAAAATGAAAGAAATATTAAAAATAAAGTAACAAATAAAAATAAATAAACAAAAAATTAAAAAATAGAAAATATAAAATGAAAACACAAACAAAAAATATGTAAAAAAATATAAAAAAATAATAAAAAATAAAAAATAAAAATATGAAAATAAAAATAGAAATAGAAATACAAATAAAACAAAAAATAAAAATAAAAAATAAAAAATAAAATATAAAAATAAAAATAGAAATAAAAATATAAATACAAAAATAAAAATAAAGAATGAATAAAGTATAAGGATAACTAGATGAGGATAACAGTGGAAATAAACATAAAAAATAAAAATAAAAATAAAAATAAAAATTAAATAAATAAAAAATAAATAAAAAATCAAAAAAAATTTTTGCTGAAATTATTAATCTTCTAAAATGGCTAATTTATCCCAAGATCCTAGAACAAAAATTGTCCCATCATCAGAAAATGTATTAATCTAAACTGGTGGACCTGGTAGCTCTTCATATTAATATTAAAAATATTAAAAACTAATATTAAAAAATATATATATAATCAAAAGGTATTAAACAATCCCATAAGATGACTACTGGTGAAAAAGAGAGTTTGTCAAACGAACCTATATCAGGAATAGAGGGAGAGCCACGTTCAGATCAACATTAGAATACATAGATAAAAGCAAAAAATAAATCCCAATGCATTAAAAATTACTTAAAAAACAATTGAGATCAAATTCGACATTCAAGCCACCTGGTACTAGACTTTTCATTATATATATATCCATCTTGACTCTTTCTGACTAATTGTCCTTATCTTGTGACTACCTCTCCATGATGGATTATACTTTTCTATACCCCAAAATTGTAGGTGCGAAGGGTCTTTATTATGTACTGCAGCAAAATGTCTCGAAACATTGTGTTTGGGAAAGCCGTTTACAATGTTCTGTACATGTTCCTTTATCCTGGTCTTTAAAGCCCTTTTTGTTCTACCTATGTACTGCAAATTGCAGCTACATTGAAGACAATACACCACTCCTTCGGTATGACATCCTATGAAATCCCTGATCTCATAAGTGTGACCAGTGGTGGTGGCTGTAAACTCTGACCTCTTTTTTTGAAATTTCTTAGTGCGTCGGCAGGCATAACAATTCCTACAAGGATAGAAGCCTTTCCCAGAAAAGAACGTAAATGAGTTTTTTGGGGGGGGTTCAACTATGGATTTAACAATCATGTCCCTTAGTGTTGGAGCTCTTTTATATACGATATTCGGTGTATCAGGTAGAATATCTTTCAGATCTTTATCACTTTTCAGCACATGCCAGTGTCTTTTGATAAGTTTGGCTACCTCTTTATATTGTATATTGTAGTCCAATATAAGGCATGGTGCTTCAGTCTGATATTCCTTCTTCCTTTATATTTTCCTGTAGCATCAAGGTTCTATCCATTCTATTCACCTGCTGTATTTGGTCGTTGATCCAAGTACCATCATAACCTTTTTCGATAAATCTTACACCAATTTGATCCGCTTGAGTTTTGTAGTCCTCCTCATATGTGCAATTCCGCTTGATTCTAACCATTTGCCCTTTGGGGATGTTGTACAACCAAGGTTTGTAATGGCAGCTGTTGATGGACAGATAGCTATTAGTGTCCACACTTTTAAAGTGCGTTTTAGTGATCAATCTGTCTCTCTGCACCGAGATACTGAGATCTAAAAAATCCACAGATATTCCATCTATTTTCCAGACCAGTTTTATGTTCTTTCCATTCTTGTTCAATCCTTCCAGGAATTCTTCCAATGCATTTCTACTTCCATTCCAGACGATCAAAATATCATCTATATACCTCCCATATAGGGTTAACTCAGCTGGCATGTTCTCATAGACGGCTTCTTTTTCCCAGAATGCCATAAACGCATTAGCTATACTGGGTGCAAACTTGGCTCCCATGGCTATGCCTGTGATTTGTCTATAATACACTTGATCGTGCCAGAAATAATTATGTTTCAAACAGAAATCAAGGCATTTGATTAAAAATTTTCTTTGTTTGCATTCTAAGGTGCTATACGTTCTCAAGAGCCATTTTGCCGCTGCGCATGCCTCATGGTGTTGCACAATAGTATATAATGAGGACACATCAGCTGTTGCCAAGAGAGTCCTGCCTTCCAATACCGATATAGTGTCAAATAATTGAAGCGTATGTTTGGTATCTTTTATATATGCCTTGGTTTTCTGAACCGCCGGTTGAATGAAAAAGTCAATATATTCTCCCATTCTGGAAGTTAATGAACCTATACCGTTCACGATCGGTCTGCCTGGTGGTTCTTCACGATTCTTGTGGATTTTTGGAATGGTGTAAATTATTGGTATCCTGCATGATTCTGGTACCATATATTTAGATTCTTTCTTGTTCAGTATACCCTTATTGCTCCCTAGATTCACTATTGCCTGTAATTGTTTTTTAAAATCCTTTTGTGGGGTTAGTTGACAGCCTAATATAAGTTTCCTCGTCTTGTAGTTGTCTGTTCAATTCTCGTAAATATTGCTCCTTTGATTGTATAACCACAGCCCCTCCCTTGTCAGCTGGACGTATCACAATGTCTTGACTTTCTGTTAATTTCTTGATCCCTTCCTTTATATGTATCGGATCATGCATTCGCTTCGGTTTAAGTTTTTCTAAATCTTGTAGGACCAATCTCTTGAATACTTCCACATGCTGATTATTTGATAGTTGAGGATTGAAAACTGAGTTATTCCATAATGTACTGTGTAGAGATAGCCTTTGATCGTGTCCATCTTCCTGTATCGATTTGGGGGGATTCCCAATCAGATATTTTTTAATGTTGATCTTTCTAACGTATTTTTGAATCTCTACATATGTTTGGAATTTATTCAAATTTCTCACTGGGGCATGTTTAACTCCTTTGTCCAATACCGCTAATTCCTGTGGGGTGATCATTTTTCCGCTCAGATTCACTACTCCTTCTCCTACTTTTCTCTTTTGCGTTTGGACTCTCTTCCCCGCTCTGCATCCTCTCTTTTTTCCGGGCTGTGCCTTATCCTGTCTTCTTGTTGTCTTCTTCTGGGGGAGCGATGAGATTCCTCGGGATATCTTCTGGGGGAGTAGTCCCTCTTCTCCCTGTCTAAAAAAGGCCTCTGGTTATCTCTTTCTTGTTGATCATGATAGTAGTTCTGTTCTTCTCGGTAGCCATCATGATGATTCCTTATAGGGTCAAATCGATTATAGGTGGGTATAGGGCTTCTGTCGTATCTTGTTGGATATTCATGGTGTCGTACATAGCCTCTATCATCTCTCTGGTTGTGATACCAATTATTGTACGGTTTTCTAAAGGGTTTCTTATAACCCCTTTTCCCTCCCCTTTTGGGGGTCTGCGTGTAGTGTCCTGTATCTCGCTGGTCGTGATAGGGCCTTGGTGTCATATAATGAGCTCCATCTCGTGGTCCATATTGGGATCTTGGGGAATTGGCACGATCCATCTGTTGTTGATCATATGGGGGTCTAGGAGCTTGCTGTTGTGCATCATTTCTCTCCCATCTTGACCCATCTGGGAGGTAAGAGCCCGTAGGGTCTAGAATCTTCACTTCCTTTTCTGGTGTAGAAAATGTTGAGGTAGGTTGTGTGGGTTCTATTTTAGTCTGCCATTTGAATACCCGACCTGCTTTATAGTCGGTAATATCTCGTATGTATTTCTTCATCTTCCTTTGTTGCACTTCCAAATCCTTAGCAATCAAATCCTTATTCAGTTGTAAGGCCAGTTTCTTAAAATCCGCTGGTTCTTTATATGGTTCTAGCTTAATTTTGATCTCTTCAATCTGACTTTCAACAAGTTGAGTTTTTCTTTGTTTTCTTTTTAAAACTAGTCTTACACAATCTAAACTTCTACTATTAAAAAATTCAAACCATTCCTCCATGGCTTCCTTATCAGCTAGCCCATCATTGGGTGGTATCTCCCATCTCAGACGTCTAGGGGTTATATTTTCCCTTAGGTATCTCTCAAATGTATTGGTGTCCCACCACAAATTTACCTTCTTTTCCATCAAATGTCCCAGTCTTTTAATCATGCTCTCCAAATCAGTGTTACGTGTTTTATTCTGTGCATTAAAAATCTCATCCAAATTAATATTTCTGTTTTCCATAAAAGTAAACAGATCCATAGTGGCAGCAAAGGTAAATATGTGAAAAAGTGAGTAAAGTGCGAATGCAAGGCCCTCGCGCTACTATGATAAAAGTGTACAAAATACAGTGATAAATAGAGTGTTCAAACCCTAAAGTGCCTAAAATGCATATGTGTAGATATAAAATAAACGTGCCTGCCTGCAGCAGAACCTAAAGTGTATCACAATCCACTCACAGTAATAATATTAAAACAAGTGATTCCGCGCTACAGTGAATTCAGATAAAAATAAATATAAATATAAATAAAAGGTGATCACAAAGTGCATCCAATCAATAAGGCATAAAGACCTCACAAGAGGAATAAATAATCTATCAAATATTGAATAAGACTGGGATAGTGTAAAAGTGTGGTCTCTGAAATAGCTTCAGCAAGAAGGATAATAAACTGGAGTTGTGTCCTAAAACCATCTATAAACTAGTGCTAAGCAAGAGGTAGACACAGAGCTCTCACCTTTATAAAATGTCCAAAGAGTAAATATATCCAAAGGGTAAATAGATAAGTGATCTAAATCCGTAATAAAAGTTAATAAATTATCCACCACTAGGGGGTGTTCTGTGTGGACAACGTTGCAGTAAAAACTCAATCCAAAATGTCAGCAATTAGTCATAAGTATAAAGATGTCTTTCGTTGATAATAGTTTCCACCACTAGGGGGTCCTCTCCTTCATTCACAAAGTCTCCCAGTCAGTGCTGCACTTCCAAGCCTCTTCATATCCCTCGTAACCTCCGTAAAACAGTGGGGGGGGGGGGGGGGGGGCAGCAGCAGACAGAGGTGAGAGAGAAGGGGAGAGAGAGACAAAAAAATCCCAATGGTGTAGTATGATTAGAATAACAATAGCTTTAATAAAGAACGCTAAAATGGACTCTTACAATGAAAAACAATGAAATAGGCATAAACAGTAGATAAGGCGTCCGAACGCCGCTCTCACTTCACTTCCTGGTATCGCTCAGTCTCTCCGGCCACTCCCTACGCGTTACGTCATCACGTGACTTCTTCAGGGGATGCTGATTGGCTGAGACGATATTGCTTATATTTCTTGTGGTCCGCTCTGTTTACCGACGGCGGCCATTTTATTGTGGTACATAACTGTTTCTATAGAGTATTTTGCAGATCTCGCTTTTTGTCACAAAGTTTTGAAAATTGAAAAAATAAAAAAAATACATTTTTTTTCAAAAATAAATAAGATCTGCAAAATACTAACCATGCCTCTTAGCAAATAGCTTGGGGTGTGTACTTTTCAAAATGGGGTAATTTGGGGGGGGGGTTGTGCTATCTTGACATTTCATGGCCTCCGTAATTGTGATAGGTAGCGAGGAGTAAAATCACAATTTTATGCCTTTAGAAAGCCTGAAGGTGGTGCTTGGTTTTTGGGGTCCTGTACGCAGCTAGGCTCCCAAAAAGTCCCACACATGTGGTATCCCTGTACTCAGGAGAAGCAGCAGAATATATTTTGGGGTGTAATTCCTCATATGCCCATGGCATGTTTGAGCAATATATCATTTTGTGCAAAAAAAAAAAAAAGTTTGTAATTTTCCCGAAACTTGTAGCAAAATATAAAATATTCCATGGACTCAACATGCCTATCAGCAAATAGCTTGGGGTGTCTACTTTCCAAAATGGGGTCATTTGGGGGGCTTTGAACTGTCCTGACATTTTATGCACAACATTAGAAGCTTATGTCACACATCACCCACTCTTCTAATCACTTGAAGACAAAGCATAAAAAATAAGAGGGTTGTGCTAATACATATAAAAAATTACATAAGAATCATAAGTGAAGATACTCTTATTAATGTGTGTAAACAAAAATAAATGTGGATAACAGCTGAGTGTGATCCACCAAACTGTCCCAACAAGTGAAATGAATAAAGTATAGTAGTGACTCCAAATAACCTGCAGATAAAAAAGTCCAAGTGATAGTTGTCCAGGGGCCCCTGGAAGACGTGATGATGTCACGAAACGTGTAGGGCGGAGCCAGACGACGCGCTGACGTCACCACCATACAGTCTTACATTCCATTAGGACGGGTTTGTCCGTGCTCCTGTGGCCAAGGAACCGGACTTAAGGCTATTTTATCTTCAAACGCTATGTGAGTGTTCATTTTATGTATTTAATTTTAAATAAATCTCTACGGTTTTACACTATGTGAGTTCCCCTTTTGTATTCTATGGTGTATCCCTGCCATGAGTTCTGTTGGTGTGGCTGATGGTGTGATGACCTCTAGTGGATGCCGGTAGAAGCTTCTATTGTTTGCCCTACAAGTTTGCCTGCTTGCTGTGATCCTCTGTAGTGGGGGGTCATGGCCATCCGGTAAGGAGTAACCCCTTCTACTCTCGGTGGTGGACCCTCCTTTGTAGTCACGGATTACTTATCAACTATCACTTGGACTTTTTTATCTGCGGGTTATTTGGAGTCACTACTATACTTTATTCATTTCACTTGTTGGGACAGTTTGGTGGATCACACTCAGCTGTTATCCACATTTATTTTTGTTTACACACATTAATAAGAGTATCTTCACTTATGATTCTTATGTAATTTTTTATATGTATTAGCGCAACCCTCTTATTTTTTATGCTTATTTCACAATTGATGTTTATTGTTGAGATTGCTGCTATTTTTATGATCAATTGTTCACTTGGGATATAGCGCGTTTTTTTTCTATTTTTCTTATACTTGAAGACAAAGCCCTTTCTGACACTTTTTGCTTACATGAAAAAAATTTCCGAACTCATGAAATGCTCGTAGCTTCCTAGATTGCTTTTACATGAAATCCGACAGCTGGCTGAAAAGAATGATACCAACATGATACCTAAACCTGTAGGCATTATTCTGGTATAACAACTCAAATCCAGCAACATGCCAGTACGTTTTTTTTTTTTTTTTTTTTTTTTCATGGAGCCTGTGGGCTGAACGAAAAAAAGAGATTGATTGGTGGGTATGCCCACCATTAGCCTAGTGAAGTTCGCCAGTGGGTCTAAGACCAAAACCCCTTGACGGTAGACAAAGCAGCGGAACTAGCCGACCAGTATATGGATACCCAGAGATCCCACCAACTGGAGCCTCACTGCATCTCCAGACCACCACCAGCACCTGCCCATATCCAGCCATCCACCCAGCAGTCAGTCGCCCTCCCTGCAATGGCCCAACCGGCTATACACATCAAGAAGACCGGGCTTCGCTGTTATGGGTGTAATCAAATGGGATACCAAGGAGCTAACTGTCCTCGAAATGTCAACGTCACTTCATGGAACCGTGCTGCCCCTGGCCCAGCCCGAGCTGCTGCTCATTACCTGGAAGCCGCCCCACCATCTACCTCAACTGGCTGGGGTGAAGAGGAATTTGGTCTACTCCATGAGGTGAACCCGATACAAGCTGCTGCTGATGACAATCGCAGGGATTACCGACAGGCCGTATGGGTAAAGGACTCGGGGACAGCGGAGCTACTATTACTTTGGTACAACCCAGGATGGTTACAATGACTCAGAAAACCGGACTGAGTTTTATGCATCCCTACTGCCCAAGTGCATATGGATTGGGGCTTGGGATACAGAGACTTGGAAGTTGGAGTTATGAGAGGTATACCCGTTCTACTTGGAAATGATTTGGGACATCTTTCTTCATCTTTCCATGTGGATTTATTCCCAGAAGCCTTACCTGTGACCACCAAGCAAGCAAGACGAGCGGAGAAGGCACTCTATGATAGGACCCAGGTGAGGCCTAACTTCCCTAACCCCGACCAGACTGTACCACCTTTTACCTGGGCTACCCCGACTGACATTACCCAGGAACTACTATCTGACCCGACGTTCGCTAGTTACCGGGAGAGGGCAGGGATGGACCCCGGGGGATTAGAAAGGGAATGGATAGAGTGGGATCGGGAATTACTTTATCGGGTGACGGAAGGGATCTTATCCAGTGCCCAAGCGACAGCTGGTCGTGCTGCAGAAATATCGGCTTGACCTACTTAACATCGGACATGACATAACTGAAGATATTGAACAGTATTTCCAAAACGTCTTTCAGGACAGCACCCGAGAGATCATGGCTCCTCCTCCCACAGGAAACACCTCCTCAATTAAGTCTTTAATTGGAGTCCTCCACACTGCCCCGTCAGTTTTTTGTGTTTCCTCCAGCTGGAGGAACACCTCTGGTGGGAGCCATGATCTCTCAGGGCTTTCCTGGGAGACACAGGTTCTCACCTGTTAGGTCTTTTTTTGCTAGGAGAGTGATCCTCCCACTTGCTTCCCAGATGGACGGGAGGATGGATGAACAGATCCTCCGTTCCCTGCTGGCTGCATTTGCGGAACAAGCGGTGGCAGCCGCCATGTTTCTGGTGGCAGAGGAGCACCTCAGCCATGTCCTGTATGGGAAGAAGCAGCACTTCCGGCGCGTGCGTAATTTCCGGCCGCAAAGTGCAGAGGCAAAGGGCAGGGTCTCCTGGTGCTTTAATTCTGGTTCCAGGTCAGCGCAGCATCGTTTTCAAATCTGGAACCGTTCGTTTCACCATGTGTACGCAGACAGCTATGGATGCAGCGGATAAGGCGGCAAGCCAAGGCGCCAGCAAGGCTAAGGTAAGGGACTGTGTCCTCTATTACTCTGGGCCATTTTCTCCTATGGGCGGGTTACTCACCCTTTCCCCCCCTCCCCCTATCTCCCTGGGAATGTATGTTGCAGTGGCTAGTGTTAGCATATCTGCCCAGCAACAGGAGTTTTTTTTTGGTGGTGGTGGCTTGCTGGGCACATGGAAGTAAGATGTTATCTTCCCTAGTTCACCTGGGTGTCTTATCTGTGCTGTGTAGCAGCCTTTTAAGCGTGGTTCCTTGTCTCTTTTCTGTTTGTCCAGGCCAAAGGTTCTGCCCAACCAGTCAAGAAAAGGTGCCCTGTCTGCAAAGAGAAATTAAGTGATGTTTGGACCAAAACGCTTTGTGCAGTTTGCATTGCAAATTTAGTCAGGGAGGAGTCTCCATCCGTGTGTGGCGATTTGTTTACAACCATAAAGGATGAGCTCCGGGCCACCTTTCAAGCTTTTAGGTCAAACCTAAGAGAGGATCCATGTCTCTCAAGGGATCCTTCGGTTCCACAGCCATCTTCAGAACCCCAAGGCGGCTCTCAAATAATTTTAGGGGGTCCGATATCACAGGACATTTCCCAAGGGTCCGTTTCCCTCGCCCCAGATGAAACAGATTCTGAGGAGGAGGAAAATGAAACAGGTTCCGCTTCTAAGTACAAAATGTCGCTAGAAGAGGTTGGAGGACTTCTGAAAGTAATCCATGCCACTTTGGGGATAGAAGAGGAAAAGAAGGAACTCTCCCTGCATGACCGCATGTATGCTGGTTTAGGAGATTCAAAAGGCCGTTCTTTTCCAGTCCATTCAGTTATCACTGATATGATTAAAAAAGAGTGTCTGGAACCTGAGAAAAAGCCATTCTTTTCCCGGGCTCACAAGAAAAGATTTCCATTTGAGTTAAATCCTGATTCTATATGGAACAAGGTTCCAAAATTGGACTCTGCCTTTTCTCAGGTCTGAAAGTCTACGGACCTCGACTTTGAGGATATGGACACTCTGAAGGAGCCCATGGATAAAAGGATGGACCTGCTTCTTAAAAGAACCTGGCAATCGGTGATGAACAATCTAAAACCGGCAATGGTAACAACCTGTGTTGCAAGGAATTTAGATCACTGGGTTAACCAGCTGAAGGCCCAGGTTTACAGCGGATTTCTCAAAACAGGAGATTCTAGACTCCTTTACAACTCTGTCTGCAGCAATATCATATATTGCGGATGCTTCTGCAGAATCTCACCGCATGTCAGCCAGGTCAGCAGCTTTAACTAATTCTGCTATGAGGGCCTTATGGCTGAAGACTTGGCCAGGGGATGCTGCATCTAAAAATAGACTGTGTAGTATTCATTTTGCATGTGATCTGTTATTTGATTCAGAGCTAGAGTCCATTCTTGACCGTACGGCAGATAAGAAGAAGTCGTTTCCGGTCAAGAAGAAACAGGTGCAAACCCGTAAGCGTTTTTTTCGGCCCCAAAAAGGGCAACAGGAAGGAAAAACGTAGGGCAAGCAGAAGCCATGGTTTTCTCAGAAGCCCAAAGGTAGGAGTGGAGTGCTCTTCAATCCTCCTGCGACCTCCGGAAAATCGCAATGACTCCCTCAAGGTCGGGGGAAGACTCCAAGAGTTTCTTCCTCAGTGGAGAGCCATCACTTCAAACCAGTTTATTGTAAATATGCTCTCCCAGGGGTATGTGATAGAATTCACGGAAGAACCTCCAAAAAGATTCTTGATGACAAACGTCCCAAGGGATCCGATCAAGGCTTTCGCCATGAAGTCCCTAATTCAGGAACTGAAAACCCAGAAAGTCATTGTTCCGGTCCCGACGGGAGTTCTTCCAGGGTTTCTACTCACATGTGTTCCTCGTTCAGAAACCTTCAGGAAAGTTCCGCCTCATCCTGAATCTCAAAATGCTGAACAAATCAGTAGAGTACAGAAGGTTTCGGATGGATTCCATTTTTTCAGTAAGAAACCTCCTGTATCAAGGGTGCTACATGGCATCAATAGATTTACAAGATGCCTACCCCCACATTCCTATTGCCGCCAGGTCACAGAAATATCTGAGGTTAGCACTGAAAGAAGGGAAGAAGGTGGTACATTTGCAATTCAGAGCACTCCCATTTGGTCTGTCATCATCCCCAAGGGTGTTCACAAAAATAATGGCCGAAGCATTGGCGCCTCTGCGTCTAGAAGGAATCTCACTTATTCCTTATCTGGACGATCTGCTTTTTTTTGCTCAAACCAGAGAAGGTCTTCAAGAAAACTTGCTCAGAGCCCGTGTTCACCTAGAGTCAATTGGGTGGATCTTAAACCTTCAATAATCAAATCTGATTCCCTCACAGGAAGTGTTATTCCTGGGTTTCCGTATCAACTCTTTGGAGCAAAAATTTTTTCTTCCAGAGGAAAAACAGAAAAAGTTGGTACAAGTGGTGTCACTGATACAGTCCAATCTAATTCTGTCTATCAGGAAGGTCATGTCAGCATTAGGAACCCTGACCTCTTCCTTACCGGCCGTCCGGTGGGCAAAGCTCCATTTCAGACCTCTGCAAAGTTTCCTGTTAAAAACCTGGAATCACCAGCAGGATTTACTAGATTCACTAGTGAAGATCCCTACATCAGTGAAAAGGAGTCTTTGGTGGTAGAAGAACCAGACAAGATATTCAGAGGGTCTGTTATGGTCCTTCCCAACCCAGGTAAGGTTAACAACCGATGCCAGTTCCTGGGGTTGGGGGGCTCATATGAACGGTCGGTGGGCCCAGGGCTCGTGGTCCACAAAAGATGCACTGAGTTCCTCAAATTGGAGGGAACTAAAAGCTATAGAGATAGCCTTGTTGACCTTTGCAAAAGAAGTCCAGGGACAGCATACTCAGATCCTGTCAGACAATGCCACGGCGGTGGCCTACATAAACAGACACGGGGGGGAACCAGAAGCAGAGTTCCGCAAAACCTAGCAAGAAGCATTCTAAGTTGGGGAGAGCTCCATACTCTATCCTTGTCCGTGGTCCACTTAAAGGCCTGAGGAGATAGCTTCCATATGTGCTCCTAAACAGGGTAGCGGACTTCCCCAGCAAGAACCAGGTATTAGAAGCGGAGTGGCAATTGAATCCAGAGGTCTTCCATTTGATCGTGAACAAGTGGGGGCGCCCAAGAGTGGATCTCTTTGCAACTCAGGAAAACTCGCAAGTGTCTCGTTTCTTCTCCCTGAACAGGAACGAGTCATCACTGGGAATGGATGCTCTGGCGCACAGTTGGAAATTTCACCTCTGTTATGCATTCCCCCCGTTTCAGCTTATCCCTCGGGTCATAGCAAAAATCTGGAAGGAAGATACAACAGTGATCCTCATCACTTCCTTCTGGCCCAAAAGGCCTTGGTTTTCATCCCTTCTTCAGATACAACTAAAACCGTATTGGCACCTTCCGTTAAGGAAAGACCTTCTGTTACAAGGTCCTCTGCTTCACCAGGAAGTAGCAAAGCTAAAACTCATGGCTTGGCTACTGAGGAACAGCTCTTGAAGAGAAAAGGTTTCTGGGATAGATTGGTGGCTACCCTCCTATCCAGCAGAAAGAAGGTTGCAAGAGCAAATTATTCCAAAGTTCGGAAAGTCTTCAATTCCTGGTGCACAGCATCTGACAGATCACCAAAACAAATTTCCTCTGTTCTGGAATTTCTGCAAGAAGGAGCGGACAAGGGCCTAGCGGTCAGCACCCTCAAGGTTCAAGTTGCTGCGCTGGGGGTATTTCTGGAAAAATCCATTTCGTCAGAACCCTTAGTGGTTAGATTCTTCAAAGCTCTCACCCGGTCTAGACCAGTGGTGATCAAAAGCTGTCCAGCATGGGACTTATCAGTTGTTCTACAGGCCCTGACCAGGGAACCTTTTGAACCCATTAATTTAGCCTCCCTGAAATTAGTTACTTTAAAAACTGTTTTTTTTAGTGGCTGTTACAACAGCTCGAAGAGTCAGTGAGCTGCAAGCCTTATCAATCAGGGAGCCATTCTTTTCCATTTTTTCAGACCAAATTGTTCTGAAGACGGATCCTAATTTTTTACCGAAGGTCGCTTCGGTCCAGAATCGAACTCAGGAGATAATACTTCCTACCTTTTTGTTCTAATCCATCGGGTAAGAAGGAAGAAGAATTCCATACCCTGGATGTTAAAAGAGCAGTCTTGAGTTACTTGGAAAACACTAAAGACTTTAGATGTTCAGATGCTCTATTTGTTTTATTTTCCGGTAATAAAAAGGAAGACAAGCTTCCAGAGGAACCATTGCCAGATGGTTGAGAATGGCTGAATAGTTGAGAATCTCAGAAGCCTATTCCCTTACAGGTCAAGAGAGTCCAGTGAATGTCTGGGCTCATTCTACAAGAGCTTCATCGGTGAGTTGGGCAGAAAAAGCTGGCGCCACCCCCAAACAAATCTGTAAGGCAGCTACTTGGACAAGTCTGACAACCTTTGCCCGTCATTATAGGTTAGACCTCATGATGGTTGGGGACCAGGCTTTTGGAAGAAAAGTCTTACAGGCTGTTGTCCCACCCTAAATGGAGTAAGTCTCGATTATCCTCTCGGGTGCTGTCCTGAAAGACGTTTTGGAAAAATGCAAGTTAGACTTACCGGTAACTTGTTTTCCAATAGGCTTTCAGGACAGCAGTAACCCACCCTTTTTTTATGCTGTTGCTGTAATACTATGATATAACTGTCGCTTATGTGTTGCAGCTGGGGCTGGAGTTCTCTACAAACAACTGACGAGGCAACGTGGAGAACTCCAATTAAAGACTTAATTGAGGAGGAGTTTCCTGTGGGAGGAGGAGCCATGATCTCTCGGGTGCTCTCCTGAAAGCCTATTGGAAAACAAATTACCGGTAAGTCTAACTTGCATTTTTCCGTACCTGTGATACTTGCCAGCGTGTGGGAAAGAAGGGCGACCGATCCAAAGCTCCTTTTCCCCCCTACCAATCATAGCTGAGCCCTTTAGCCAGACAGCCGTAGACCTGGTAGGACCATTACCCCGACTCAGTTTACTGCGGACCTAACCCAGCAGTTGTGGAAGCTCTGTGGAATTGAGCCTATACACAGCTCTCCCTACCACCCCCAGACTAATGGACTATGCGAGAGGTTCAGTGGGACACTAAAGCATTTGCTGCAGACCTTTGCAACTTCTCACAGGAATTGGGAGAAATTTCTGCCGCACCTCCTGTTTGCTTACAGGGAAGTGCTGCAGGAACCTACGGAGTTCTCCCCATTTGAGTTATTGTATGGGAGATGGGTGAGGGGGCCACTATATCTACTTGGAGCCTATTGGGAAGGAGGTGTAGGGGCTGAGGAGACCTCTGTGGTAGGGTACATACTAGCGCTCAGGGGCTGGCTGAAGGAACTCACGGACACCGTACGGGAGAACCTGCAGACGGCATGGGGGGGGCAGAAGCGGTGGTATGATCGTACCGCCGGGAATTGCACCTTGGCTGAAGGGCAGAAAGTTTTTGCCCTCAAGCCTACCAAGTCAGACAAATTACAGGCCTCTTAGCAGGGACCCTACAAGGTAGTGTAGGGTATATGTGATGACACCTACCTGGTAGCTAAATGCTCAGATGAAAGAGTCCGGCAGACCTTCTATGTGAACATGTTTAAAGCGTACAAAGAGAGGCCTGAGGAGATAGCTTCCATATGTGCTCCAGCCGGGGAAGATTCCAAGAACATTCCCCTGCCAGAGCTACTGGTGAGAGATGGGGACAGAGCAGGTGTAGAGACAGTGAGGATAGACGGGCAGCTAGGGCCGGAGCAGCAGGACCAGGCCAGGCTGGTCCTTAGGCAGCATCAGGAATTGTTTTCCACCAAGCCTGGATACACTACTATGACAGTGCATCGAGTGGAAACCCCAGGACAGCCACCTATCCGGCAGGCGGTACCTGAGTCAGTGAGAGAGGCAGGAGATAAAGGACATGCTCGATTTAAGAGTCATCGAGCCCTCCAACAGCCCCTGGGCATCCTCAGTAGTGTTAGTGCCAAAGCGGGATGGTACTACGCGCTTCTGCGTAGATTACCGCCGACTAAACGACTGCACGACGACTGACGCCTACCCCATGCCCCGGGCGATGAACTGTTAGACCGCATCGCCTGAGGTAATTTCCTAACTACCCTTGACCTATGCAAAGGGTACTGGCAGATTCCTCTGGACCCGGATTCTGTTTCGAAGTCAGCATTCATCACCCCCTTTGGCTTGTACCAGTCTAAGGTCATGCCATTCAGAATGAAAAATGCTCCGGCGATGTTTCAGAGGATGGTAGATCAGATTCCTCTATGGCCTTCAGGATTATGCCTGTGTATACCTGAATGACATTGCAATCTACAGCGATACCTGGGAGGAACCTCTACTGTGTTTAGTCCCGCAGTCCTGATGCAGTCTAACATTAAAGCCAGAGAAATGTAGCATCAGGATGTCCGAGGTTCAGTACCTCAGGCATTGGGTAGGCCATGGGCAACAGTGTCCTGAACCAGCTAACGTAGAGGCCGTTGCCAACTGGCACCCGAGGTTTGTTCCCAACTATAGCACTATAGCTAAACCCCTGAGTGACTTGACCAGAAATAATCTTCCTCGTCAGTCCCTGTGGTCCCCAGAGTGTGAAAATGCTTTCCAGCGCCTGAAAAAAGCTTTGGTTTCTGCCCTAGTTTTGGCTGTTCCTGACCCAAACAAATGTTTTTGTGTACATACAGATGCTTCTACCTTTGGGTTGGGAGCAGTGCTAAGCCAAGTGGGAGCCGACGGCAGAGAGCACCCTGTTGCCTACATCAGTTACAAGCTACTACCCCGGGAGGTGGGGTATGCAGCCATAGAAAAAGACTGTTTGGCGCTGGTGTGGGCCTTGAAAAAACTTCAGCTGTATCTCAATGGATGATCCTTCACGGTGCTCACGGACCACAACCCTTTGATCTGGTTAAATTGAGTATCCGGGGACAACGAACGCTTATTGAGATGGAGACTTGCCCTGCAGCCCTACAACATTACTCTGCAGTACATGCCGGGCTGACAAAATGGCAACGCAGATGGACTTTCCTGGCAAACTGAACTTTGACTGTACTATAGCTCCCGGACATCCCCAAGCTGACTCGTATTGGATCTAGCCGGTTCTGCCAGACTATGCAACGGGGGGGGGGGGGGGGGGGGGTATTGTCACGTACTTTGGACTGCAGGAGAACCATGGCCTGGGGAACTGTGTTTTTATAATGTGTTCTTAAGTTATCCAGAGCTGATCATGAATCGATTGTGGCTTCTTATGGAAGTTACTCCTATAGGGGGAGACGGACAATCTAAGGAGGTCATTGTTATGATAATAGGACTAGCTCTACTGTGTAAGGTGACCTTTGTCTGAGATAATGGGAGTAGCCCTTATCTGATGGTTTGCTGTATAAATTCAGTGTGTTTTTTAAAAATAAATCAGTTCAGTTTCTGGTGTACTCTATAGCCAAATCAATTAGTCTCATGTTCCAGGACTTGGGAAGCAGATTATTGGCGGAAATGCCCAACAGGGTGTCTGGACTTCGTCACAAATGCCACCCTGTAAAATAAGATAATATATATATTTGCATTGCTGCTAGATCTATATGTTAAAACCCAGTGTTGTTGATCCCATGCAGCAGCAAATATCTAACACGTCTAGCTGTGTCAAATACTTGCTCCCTGTTAGCTTGTACATCATGTAATAATCTACCAAACCACAGGTGGAATTACATGGTTAGGTGGGAGGAATGCACACACCCAGAATTGTTGGATACCTGCAGCAGATAGGGATCAACAACACGGCAGACCTTTAACACATGGGCCACCAGAAAGGTACAGTATGTTACAGGGTGGCTTTATTTTACTTTTGGCTCTGTAGTGATAGGGTCACTTTAACAATTAAAAGTTGAATTTCACTTCCAGTTATGGCAATGCGTCCGGCATGGAGATTTAGGGGGGCGGCGCCCCTTATGGACCGGTCGCCGCTGGTAAGGAGTGCAGTTACTCTTTAAATAACCCAATGCAACCGTTTTGTGTTCATCTTCACACTTTTACCCAGTGCAGGATTCTTCAAGATAGTCTTCCAACAGATTCTATCATGCTTTTTCTCCATTGTCAAAAATTCCTCCTTTTTTTTTTTTTTTTTTGTTTTTGTTTGCTCATAGTTTAAAAAAGATGGCACAGATTTGGATATTGTGGCTGGTTATGGGAGAAAATTTGAATATGCATTTCCCATGTGGCTTGGAAGATTCTTTGCTACTGTCACTATCTGTCATCCAGACTATGCAAAGGTCATTTTTTCCAGACAAGGTAAGAAGTTTTTTTTTTTTTTTTATAGAATTTCAATTTATAAAAGGATAACCTGTTGTGATAAGGATTTGGGTATAGTAATGTAGATTACTTTGCAGTCTGAGCTGTGCCTTGAATCAGGTAACCGTGTTCTTGAAAATGCCAGTGCTAACGATTTTAGTACTTTTGCAGGCAATACACGGAGCAAATTTCTTTCCTGCAGGAAATTCACTCAATTCCCCAATCAACACAGTGTTGACAGGAGAATCCCTCCCGCTGAGCCATTGTATTCTCCCAGAGGGGGAAGCCGTTCCCATCAGGAGAAGACAGTGATTGTTGCTAGCGGCTATACCAGTCGGTAGTAATAACTGCGTGTAAAAGCAGACAGGCTGGTTGTACCCAAGTTGATCGATCAACTTGGTCCATTCAGCCTGCCCATTCAGCCTGCCCATATATGGGACAAATCTCAGCCGGTTCCTGCTGAACCAGCTGAGATTTGAACTGTGTATGGCCAGCCTTTGAGTTGCATCTCTAAAGCCAGTATGCAACAAATGAAGTTGGAACTCCCAATCTACAAACTTGTTCCTGGTTAGTAACTCAGAAAATGTTGAAGCCATGTTAAATAAATGGAAATATAAGATTGTTTCACTTTTATCACCTTCCTAGTTAGCCAGCTTTTGGCTCTACTGTAATCAGTTGAGCAGCTTGTAATTGCTTTGGGCTGCTCTTGGGTTTCACAGGATTTGGGTTTGACTGCTTCCCCCTGCCTTCTGGAGAGTACTGGAATGCAGTGGGCTGGGAGAGTCAAATCTACAGTCTGAATATGTATGTGGTCCCAGACAATTCCTGGGGGAGGGTGCCCAGTAGGTGGCTGAGAGAGTGCAGAAATAGTTTGAGACCTAGAGCAGAGGGGTTCTTGCCCAGGAGAAGATGTCAGCCTCAATGTCTACTGCCCTTCTGAAGAGTTCACAGGAGACTTGTCTAGCTGATATTGGAAGGAGGCATCCAAATATTAAAGTACATTGGTGAGTACAGACTGCTGTGTGAGATCTCGATGATGGTGTGCTGCCGCTATCCCTCTGGAATCTGTGTCGGGTGGACATTTCTTATGGTGCCCCTGTGTAGTTCAGTCCATCATTTGCTGGTGCAAGGACTGTGCTCAGATTTTTTATGAGGAAGATAGGTTTCCTCAGGTTACAAGATTTATTAAAGCATCAAAAAAGGATACCCCAGTGCTAATTATTGAGCTACAAAAGAGACTGTGTGCCCAGCTGCCAGACCACCATCTTGGGAAAGAACACTGGGACCACTCAGCGAGCACTTTTGGGTGTGAGCGCTACACACTAGAGTGGGAGTGGGGTGGGAATTTCGCAATGGGACACTTACTCCAATGACAGTGATGACAGCTGTCCAAGATGAGATAGCACATTACCAATTACCAATTTTCTTCCTGATGAGTCTCTGACAGGATATAAGGGGGGATATTTTCAAGTAGAGAGACAGGCAGAATTAAAAACCCAACAGAGGTCCTATCCCTTTCCCACTCAAAAACAAGAGGGAATGCTTTGGCTGGAGTTCCACCTTAAAGTTTTTAGGATATATTGTGTGTTGTATGCATGAATGCCTCCTTATGCTTTTACACACATGCGCAGCAATTACGGTTTTACTTCCTCCGTAGGTCATTTGTCTTTGATTTTATTTATTTATTTATTTTTTACCCTCCCCTCATTTTATTCTACCCTACAATGTTAATTGCCACTTGTTAAAAAGGCAGATATCACCTCATACATTTTAAAACTGAATAATTGAGTTGGGAAGACGGGTACATTTTTCACAAGCTTGATAGGAGGAGACCATACATGTTTATCAGTTATCTAATACTCTCTACTCATTTACAATCCTTGTACTTTAATCTTCTGATATTAAAAAACATTTAAAAAATAAAAAGGGGGGGGATCAAAACAATTTCTATGATGGACTTGGAAAAGCATAAAAATATATCCAACTTGCCCTATTTTTGGTTCTGCAATTTTTCCCCTTGAATGGAGTACCTGGAACTGTTCAGTGCTCTATGTGACCTATACACAGAAATATCGCGCTCTGTTTTTTTTCCTTACAGATCCAAAGGATTACTTTATCTATAACCTCCTCACCCCGTGGATTGGTATGTAACAGCTTTCTTATCAGCTAACATTAGATTAGGGTGTGTGTGTGTGTGTGTGTCAGGGGCAGACTGTCACAGGGGGACACAGAGGACGCGGGGGGCGCAGAGGACACAGGAGGTAACAGGTAGGCTTGGGGAGGCACGGAGGACACAGGAGGTAACAGGGATGCCGTGGGGGGGCACGGAGGACACAGGAGGTAACAGGGATGCCGTGGGGGGGCACGGAGGACACAGGAGGTAACAGGGATGCGGTGGGGGGGCACGGAGGACACAGGAGGTAACAGGGATGTCGTGGGGGGGGCACGGAGCACACTGGGATTGCTTGGGGGGGCACGGAGGACACTGGGGGATGCCTGGGGGGGGCAGGGGGAGGACACATGTCCTCTGTGGCATCTCTTTGATTTGGGGGGTAAGTGGATTTGTTCGCACCCCTGCACAAATCCTCTCCCCCTCCTCTGCCATCACTTCTCCATGTGTGCTGTCCCCCTCCTCTGTATCCATCAATAAACCATCAGCCGGCTCTAGGAGTGCAATGTGCCCCCTCGGCCATCCTGTCTATGAAAACACCAGAGCGGAGGAGGATGGGCGGGGGGGGTCATTGGTAGCTCGATGCGGTATGCTGTGTGCAGGCTGTCAGCGGACCCCCTGACCCCCTACATCTGTACTGGCTGCCTGCCCCCCCCCCCTCACCCGATGCCTGTAATAATACCTCTCATAGAATGCTGCTCCTCGCTGGCCCCTCCTCTCTTCTCGTCTGTCCTGGGTAATGCCATATACAAGCACCTGGGGTGGACGGGAGGGAATGAGGGCGGGCGGGGAGCAGCATGCTGTGAGAGGTATTATTACAGCCGCTTCCCTTCCTACACTGCCTATGTTGCAGAGCCTCTCATGGGGCCCCCTAATGGCCTCAGGCAGTGCCTAAGTGCCGATGGGGTCAGTCCGCCCCTGGTGTATGTATATACATACAGTATCTCACAAAAGTTAGTACACCCCTCACATTTTTGTAAATATTTTATTACCGTATATCTTTTCATGTGACAACACTGAAGAAATGACACTTTGCTACAATGTAAAGTAGTGAGTGTACAGCTTGTATAACAGTTTAAATTTGCTGTCCCCTCAAAAGAACTCAACACGCAGCCATTAATGTGTAAACCGCTGGCAACAAAAGTGAGTACACCCCTACGTGAAAATGTCCCAATTGGGCCCAAATAGCCATTTTCCCTCCCCGGTGTCATGCGACTCGTTAGTGTTACAAGGTCTCTGGTGTGAATGGAGAGCAGGTGTGTTAAATTTGGTGTTATCGCTCTCTCATACTGGTCACCGGAAGGTCAAAATGGCACCTTATGGCAAAGAACTCTCTGAGGATCTGAAAAAAAGAATTGTTCTACATAAAGATGGCCTAGGCTCTAAGAAGAATTTGAACAGAACAAGTTCCCCTAGTGGACTTTAAAGGCACATATAGGAGGACATATAGGAGAATGTATAATAAGTAAATGATAGTTTATTCATTACAAAAACATCATAAAAAACATCAAGATATAATACAAAATGAAAGGAGTGTGATTCATGCATATATACACATGTAGCTAATGATACCAATATGCTTGCACCCAACGCGTTTCGGAGTTGTTAGCCTCCTTCTTCAGGGGTGGTTGTAAGTTTTAGCAATGGTTTCTATATTAAAAATAGTATATTTAGCATAAACATGGTAAGTATATGTACATCTCAGACCGTAAGGACATAAATATAGATTGAATAGTTTTGTTTACACTTACATTAGTATATGTGTAGATTCCAAAGAAGTTTAAAAACAAACGTGCTGACACTGTCTGCCATCCATCGTGTTTCCCAATTGTGATATATAAAAGAAGTTTGGCATGCCCAGGTTATTAATATTTCGTATGTAGAAATGAGAGTAGCTGGGTATGAATATCTAGGACAATTTACTTCCTTATAATAGGAAAAGGCCCATCAATCTAGGGCGTATAGATGTTTGGATCTGGAGTCCCACTGAGGCCGAATGCGGGTCCTGTAAAGTGCGAAGGTATAAGGATGTATAATGACCAACCATATAGGTATACTTAATAAAAAAGAAAACTTTTAAGTAATGCAGGTGTATCATACCTGATGGGCTTACTGTGGAGAGTTCAAAGGAAAACTACAAAGGATAATGGAAGTAAACGGAAAAGATCTCGGATAGCTGAAAAAAATCAACACAGAGGAAAGGGAACATATGGGAGTCTCATTTAGGTAGATATGCAGTTTATCTTGACCGTTTAAGGTGTACACATAAGGGTGTATTTAAAGATTTTGTATAACGTAACACAGGTTCAACCAAGTTGTCCCTGGTGGGTAGTATTCAGATTAGTTGGGTGCTCCTATATTTAATCACTGAAAAAGGGAGGAGGGGAGGGAAAAGAGGGGGAGGGAAGGGGGGGAGAGAAGGGGGGAGGGAAAAGGGAAGGAAAAAGGGGGGGGGGAAGGGGGAGGGGAGAAGGGAAAGGGAAAAAGGGGGGGGGAGGTGGGGAAAAAAGAAGGAAAAGAAAAAAAGAGAAAAAGGGGGGGGAAAGAACCCAGGAAAAACCGAGAAAATAAATAAAACCTGAAAGAATGAAGAAAAGAAAAGAAGAAAAAGAGAAAGAGAGGAAAAGACAAAAGAAGAAAAAAAAAGAAGAGAAAAGCACGGGAAAAGGAGGAGAGGAGGAAAGAGAAAGAAAAGAGAGGGGAGGGGGGGTGGTTGAAGGGTAGAGAGGGAGGAAGAAAGGAAGGGGAGGGGGACATGGGGGGGGTTTTGGAAAGAAAGGGGAGGGGAGGAAAAGGGAAGGGGGAGGAAGGGGGGGGGGGAGAAGGGAAAAGGGGGGGGGAGGAGAAAGGAAAAAGGGGGGCATTAGAGTTCCAATGTATTAGGGGCTTGAAGTCTTCTAATCACAGCAGTGCAAGTTTAGATTAGTGAGTATATGTAAGTGTAATTACAGGTATGGTATCAGGATCACTTACTTTATGTTTGCAGCAGCTCACACCAACAACGTCCTGCCCGCAGCAAAGGACGTCTGGTGTGAGCTGTGTTTGTGTATTTCAAGCCCTCCCCACCAATCAGCTGTTGGTGTAATAGCCAACAGCTGGTTGTAGGTGGTGGAGGAGGGACGGACAAGCTTAGAATGGCCCCCCGGGTGGAGTGAGCGCCACCAGGCACCCACAGCGCATGCGCACGCATACGCGGTGAGGTGTGGCCACGCTCACTACACCCGCCGACACGTCTGGCTTCCCCGGCGGACTGCGCATGCCCGCCGGGGTCGCAAGATGGAGGACAGTGTAATCAACACTGTAGCCTCACACAGCGCCGCCGTGAGCTGGAGTCGCTTAGGCGGCTTTGTGTGCCGGGTGGACAGCAGATCACAAAGTGAATAGGAGTAGTAATATGAAAAAGAGGGCACTGATGGCGTGCATCACATATGGAAAGAAGAAATTATATGTAAATTTAGCACAATTTTATGGGAAACATCGTTGGTGGGCAGTCTTTACAGGTAGGGATTATACATACAGTGAAAAAACACACAGTGTAGATACTGACTTAAATAAATATATATACACAAGATACATTGCTCAATCAACATTATGTGGGTTGGGAAACAGGAATCTGAGCTGATTGCAAACACAGCCCAGATCGCTGGGGCCCAAGGTACCTAAGCCTAAATAGGCATATACATAAAGGTAATCAGACCATAAGTAACCAGGACATATCACCAGAATTCAGTGTGTGATAAATAACAGACATACAGTTTACAAGTTCCAATTTTATATGCAGATAGGGACACAGGTTATATACATCATCCAAGTTGAGTACATATAAATATGGCATGGCTCCGAGAGAGTTTTTTTAGGTTCTGATCCAGAATACCTTGTAAATCTGCATTAAAGGAGTCTATGGTCCATAGTACAGGATCTGCTGGGCATATATCCATATATATATAGCTGGCCCATATTTAAAATATGTGCCCCTACATACATACGTACGTGTCGTGGTTGTATAGAGAAGGAAGGGAAAGAGCAATAGATAAATTGGAATTGTACTGGCATGCAGGGGTAAGGGCAGTAATGCCAAAGGGGCCGAGAGTATCAAGAGACAAGGTGTAAATATAGTCGGACTACAAAATGGTGGCCCAGGCATATATATATATGTACTATATAAATATAGTGTAATCTTGTTCATTGTTCTCTGCCACCTGATGAAAAGCCTTCGAGAAAAGGCTTGAACCAGATGGTTTCGTTCAGGCCTGGGGGTTGGGTATCTTTTAGGTTGTATATCCAGTGGGATTCTAGCTGTAAAAGTGTCTTGTTCCAGTCACCTCCCCTAGACCCCGGATGTACCCGATCCAAAATAAGAAATTTGATTTTTGGGAATTTGCCATTATGCACTATTGAAGTGTGTCTCCCAAGTGGGAGGTCAGGGTCACAAGTTTCCATGCTTACTATGTGTCTATATGCTCTCTTCCAAAATTCTGTTTTCGTTTTCCCTATATAGAAGCATGTACATTCGCACAGGAGTAGATAGATCACCCCGTGTGTTTTACAATTGGCAAAATGTTTGGGATGGAAAGACTGGCCATTTGGAAGAATCGGATTTTTGTCTGTAAGCATATATTTGCAGTAGTTACTTTCCACATCTAAATGTTCCCTTATATTTGCAATGTGTTTTATTCGCCCCTTCCTTAAATTCACTCGCAGTGACCTTATCTCTCAAAGAGGTAGTTCTTTTGAAAGTAAAGAGGGGTCTCTGTGGGACAAACGGTCCTAGTGTGGGGTCGTACTGTAGCATATGCCAGTATTTTGTCACAATGTTCCTGACTTGTCTATGTTGATTATTGAATTTGGTAATAAACCTGAGAGTGTCAGTGTCGTTTTTGTCAGTTTTCTTTGCTCCTTTAGAGTATAGTAGCTCCTCTCTTGGCTGCATGAGAGCTTTTTTGAAGGAGCGTTTAAGTGACGCGTGGGAATAGCCCCGTAGTAGTAATCCGTCGCGTAGCTTATTAGCCTCTAATCTGAAAGTGTCATCATTGGAGCAGTTGCGTTTTACTCTCAGGTACTGGCTATATGGAATAGAATGGAGGAGGGGCTTAGGGTGGAAACTCGTGGCGTGTAAAATTGCGTTACTCGCAGTGGGTTTTCTATATAGTTTGCTTGTAATGTTTCCTTCCTCGCCTCTGCATACCTCCACGTCCAAAAATGTGACGCACTGTTTGTCGAATGACATAGTGAAGTTGAGGTTGAAATCGTTACGATTCATTCTCAGCAAACATTGTTGGAGGAGATCAATCGATCCGTCCCATATAATGAAAAGGTCGTCGATGTATCGGTACCATCCGAGTATGTGGTCCGTATACATCGATAGACTTTCGTCACTCAAAAACATGGCCTCCCACTCCCCCAGGTACAGGTTGGCATACGATGGGGCACAGCATGTCCCCATCGCAACCCCCTGCACCTGGAGGTAGTGGGAGCCATTAAAAGTAAACACATTGTGGCTGAGAATGAATTCTAATAATGAAGTAATGAACTCCCCATATGTGGGATCTATGTCTCTGGCTGTACGAAGGATATGTTTAATGGCTGCTACACCCTTCTCGTGGGGAATAGAACTATACAAAGATTCGACATCAATTGTAACGAAGACTGCATGTTCAGGGATTGCCAGTTTGTCAATAATTTGTAGGAAATCTGTATCTTTAACAAAGGAAGGTAAGGAGTAAACAAATGGTTTCAACACTTCGTCTATCAGTTTGCTTGCATTCTCACTAATTGCCCCTATACCGGAGATAATTGGTCTGCCGGGTGGGTTTTCTATGTCTTTATGGACTTTTGGTAGTGAGTAAAAAACCGGTGTGCGGGGGAAGTTGTTCCTAATGAATTCCCATAGTGGTTTTGTAATTGTTGAGTTCGAAAAGGCCGTATCTATCAGTGTATAGAAGTCCTGATTATATTTTTTAACCAAACTCACCGGTATCGGGCGATACCACTCTCGGTTGTTTAATAATTTATTACACATTTTGATGTAGTCTTTATTGTCGAGCACCACAATGTTTCCACCCTTATCTGCATTTTTGATTGTAATTTGGTCATTCTTTGATAGTGTTTTAAGTGCTGCCATTTCACTTTTAGTTAGATTATCAGGGGGTTTGGTATGAATTCTTATCTTTTCTAATTCTTTGTCGACTAACTTGAGAAAGGCCGCTGCGTTCGGATGGGTACTAGGTGCAGGGCAGAAGTCAAATTTCTTTCTGAGTGTGGATTTGTTTCCCCCAGGGGGTTCATCGGGTGTTTCGATTGACTCTAATATTTGGGACAGATTGATTTCATCTATGAGATCAGTTGGGTCATTTTCATCAAGAAGAGACTTCTTAGGCTCTAAGAAGATTGCCAAGACCTTACAGTGGTTTAACAGTACAGGTTTCACTCAGAACAGGCCTCGCCATGGTCGACCAAAGAAGTTGAGTGCACGTGTTCAGCGTCATATCCAGAGGTTGTCTTTTGGGAAATAGACATATGAGTGCTTCCAGCATTGCTGCAGAGGTTAAACCAGGGTCGGATCTAGGGGGGCAATTGGGCCCCCCCCCCGAGAAATTAGTGACAGGGAGGCGGGTGGATCAGTCAGCGGGCCGGCGGGAGGATCAGTTAGCGGGGCTGGTGGGTGAGCCGGCATATCAGTTAGCGGGCCAGCGGGTGGATCAGTCAGCGTGCCGGCGGGTGAGCGGCCCAACAGGTCAGTCAGCAGGTGAGTGGGCGGGTGGGGGAGAATAGAGATAACATAATCTCTCACTGCTCGCCCTGCATCACCGCTCTCCTGCCCTCACTGTCCAGCCACGGGCAGCAGAGAGATTACATCATCTCTCTGCTGCCTGCCTTCATGCTGGGACACAGCAAGTGAGAATCTGCACCGTGTAGCTGTAGCAGGCAAGTGACAATCTGCATCTGGTGGCAAGTGACAATCTGCAACGTATGGCAGGTGACGTGGGAAGTGACAATCCGCACCTTGTAGCAGACAAGGCACAGCAAGTGACAATCCCAAATGTGTGGCAAGTGACAATCCACAACTTGTGCCAAGTGACAAGCCGCACCTTGTAGCAGGCAAGTGACACAGCAAGTGACAATCCGCAACTTGTGGCAGGTGACGTGGCAAGTGGGAATCAGCATCTGGTGGCAGGTGACGTGGCAAGTCACACACTCAGGGCTCCCACTGATTCTGCATTGGGGTGAGTGGAAATATTTTATTTTATGTTCCAATGTAATAATAGAAATAATGCGTTTCAATCTTCCTGACACCATAACAACCATGGTGCCGGGATGATTGAATCACCAACACCAGCCATTTCCTCGATGAAATTACCTGCAAAAAAAACGTATTTTCTGGCAGTGCCCCTCCCGATACTAGACTCTGGATCCACCCCTGAGTTGAAGGGGTGGGGGTCAGCCTGTCAGTGCTCAGACCATATGCTGCAGACTGCATCAAATTGGTCTGCATGGCTGTCGTCCCAGAAGGAGGCCTCTTTAAAGATGATGCACAAGAAAGCCTGCAAACAGTTTCCTGAAGACAAGCATACTAAGGACATGGATTACTGGAACCGTGTCCTGTGGTCTGATGAGACCAAAATAAATGTATTTGGTTCAGATGGTGTCAAGCGTGTATGGCGGCAACAAGGTGAGGAGTATAAAGACAAGTGTGTCTTGCCTACAGTCAAGCATGGTGGTGGGAGTATCATGGTCTGGGGCTGCATGAGTGCTGCACTGGGGAGCTACAGTTCATTCAGGGAAACATGAATGCCAACATGTACTGTGACATACTGAAGCAGAGCATGATCCTCTCCCTTTGGGGACTGGGCCACAGGGCATTTCTCCAACATGATAACGAACCCAAACACACCTCCAAGACGACCACTGCCTTGCTAAAGAAGGTAGGGTAAAGGTGATGGACTGGCCAAGCATGTCTCCAGACCTAAACCCTATTGAGCATCTGTGGGGCATCCTCAAATGGAAGGTGGAGGAGAGCAAGGTCTCTAATATCCACCAGCTCCGTGATGTCATCATGGTGGAGTGGAAGTGGACTCCAGTGGCAACCTGTGAAGCTCTGGTGAACTCCATGCCCAAGGGGGTTAGGGCAGTGCTGGAAAATAATGGTAGCCACAGAAAACATTGACACTTTGGGCTCAATTTGGACATTTTCACGTAGGGGTGTACTCACTTTTGTTGCCAGCGGTGTAGACATTAATGGCTTTGTGTTGAGTTATTTTGAGGGGACAGCAAGTTGACACTGTTATACAAGCTGTACACTCACTACTTTACATTGTAGCAAAGTGTCATTTCTTCAGTGTTGTCACATGAAAAGATAAATAATAAAATATTTTTAAAAATGTGAGGAGTGTACTCACTTTTGTGAGATACAGTACATGTGTAAGAAACCATTATTTCCCAATATATAAAACAGTAAAATATTTCTGTTTTCAACTTTCCGTAATTATTGACAGAGCAGGGCCCTTTACATTGGTCCCGGGGCCCTTTATTGCTGTTGTGGGGTCCTTTATTATGGTCCCACGGTGGGACCCTTTCACATGTTCTGCAGTGGGCTCCATTCCTGTTATCTTTGGACCTCCCCCCATGGTGGCAGAACACCAGGGCCCGATCGCAAGTGCAACCTATGTGACCCTGGTAATTCTGCCGCTGTTAGTTCTGTACATTCCTGCATGCTGCTTACGAACTCTTCACAGTCAGTTGCGTTTTTAAAAGTCTTGCTTGCTACATTTTTGGTGCATGTTTAAAACCTCAGTCTATTGAGAACATATTAAAAATGCACCTGTGGTTCAGTTTTTTTGATTCGCATGCCCTTTTTTTGCAAGCGCAGGCTGATGTAGGGCAACCAAAAAAATGCACAGAAAAAAAAACGCATATGCATTTTTTTTACTGCGTTAACACAACAGAGCAGCGTGAAAGCAGCCTTATTGGCAGTTGACACTTATGTACAGTGTCTTGCAAAAGTATTCACCCCCCTTGGCTTTTTACCTATTTTGTTACATTACAGCTTTTAGTTTAATGTTTTTTTTTAATCTGAATTATATGTGATAGATCAGAACACAATAGTCTAAGTTGAAGTAAAATTAGAAAAATATATACATAAAACTGTTTTTCAGAAATAAAAAACTGATAATTGGCATGGGCGTATGTATTCACCCCCTTTGTTATGAAGCCCATAAAAAGCTCTGGTGCAACCAGTTACCTTCAGAAGTCACATAATTTGTGAAATGATGTCCACCTGTGTGCAATCTAAGTGTCACATGATCTGTCATTACATATACACACCTTTTTGAAAGGCCCCAGAGGCTGCAACACCTAAGCAAGAGGCACCACTAACCAAACACTGCCATGAAGACCAAGGAACTCTCCAAACAAGTAAGAGACAATGTTGTTGAGAAGTACAAGTCAGGGTTAGGTTATAAAAAAAATATCCAAATCTTTGATGATCCCTAGGAGCACCATCAAATCTATTATAACCAAATGGAAAGAACATGGCACAACAGCAAACCTGCCAAGAGATGACCGCACACCAAAACTCACAGACCGGGCAAGGAGGGCATTAATCAGAGAGGCAGCACAGAGACCTAAGGTAACCCTGGAGGAGCTGCAGAGTTCCACAGCAGAGACTGGAGTATCTGTACATAGGACGACAATAAGCCGTATGCTCCATAGAGTTGGGCTTTATGGCAGAGTGACCAGAAGAAAGCCATTACTTTCAGCAAAAAACAAAATGGCACATTTTGAGTTTGAGAAAAGGCATGTGGGAGACTCCCAAAATGTATGGAGGAAGGTGCTCTGGTCTGATGAGACTAAAATTGAACTTTTTGGCCATCAAAGAAAATGCTATGTCTGGCACAAACTCAACACATCACATCACCCAAAGAACACCATCCCCACAGTGAAACATGGTGGTGGCAGCATCATGCTGTGGGGATGTTTTTCAGCAGTCGGGACTGGGAAACTGGTCAGAGTTGAGTTGAGGGAAAGATGAATGGTGCTAAATACAGGGATATTCTTGAGCAAAACCTGTAGCACTCTGTGTATGATTTGAGTCTAGGACGGAGGTTCACCTTCCAGCAGGACAATGACCCTAAACACACTGCTAAAGCAACACTTGAGTGGTTTAAGGGGAAACATGTAAATGTGTTGGTATGGCCTAGTCAAAGCCCAGACCTCAATCCAATAGAAAATCTGTGGTCAGACTTAAAGATTGCTATTCACAAGCGCAAACCATCCAATTTGAAAGAGCTGGAGCAGTTTTTCAAGGAGGAATGGGCAAAAATCCCAGTGGTAAGATGTGGCAAGCTCATAGAGACTTATCCAAAGCAACTTTGAGCTGTGATAGCCGCAAAAGGTGGCTCTACAAGTATTGACTTTAGGGAGGTGAATAGTTATACATATTGACTTTTTCTGATTTTGTCCTATTTGTTGTTTGCTTCACAATAAAAAAAAAAACATCTTCAAAGTTGTGGGCATGTTCTGTAAATTGATGCAAATCCTCAAACAATCCATGTTAATTCCAGGTTGTGAGGAAACAAAACACGAAAAATGCCAAGGGGGTGAATACTTTTGCAAGGCACTGTATGCTTCTAAAAAGAGTCCTCCAATCCAAAATTGAGATCTTGCTTTGGAATATATACCCCCACCTCCCCAAATCTCATATATCTCTCAGTCAAGGACTGAGCCTGAATTCCACATGCGTCTCATTCTATGTCCATATGCTTTGAATGCAGTTCTGTTTGCACGTGTGCAGTTTATATGGATATGCTTTTACATTATTTGCTCCCAAGAAGGAGAGGTGATCAAGTACTGTGATACTTGTCTCTAGAAGGGCCTTTTAATATGAGTAGCATTAGCTATCACTGCCATTCATGCATTGTTACAGCAGAGTACTCTACCAAGCTGGAAGACGTTTACAGTACACCTCTCCTAGTAAATAGCACAGTTGAGCATCTGCCATCATTTTGTGTCTACTACCAATATACTTTTATCCTTAAGGCTTGTTGGGGGTCTCTATATGGTATTTTTCACACATATGGCTATATGGTCCCGGTACCTCAGTAGTGTGATGGATGTACTGTATGCAATAGTGGGTGGCTTGGAGTTCGTTGACAATGTTGTCACCATATCCACAATGGAAATTTTTGATGGGGGGCTTTTCGTTTTAATTTTTTTTTTTTTCTTAATTCTGTGAAATAAATGGTATGCTTCTAATCAGCAGACCATTTTACTATATCCTATCTTTTGTATTGTGTTGTATTTTTGATATCTGCAAAATCATGACTCTCAACTGCTGCAATTTATATTCTCTACATCAGGGTCAACTAGGGTTCCTCCAGAGGTTGCTAGGGGCTCTTTGAGCAATTTCTACCTTTTTAGCTATGTTCCCACTGACATTATTGGTCCATTTAGCTATCTGTAAGGTGGTAATCCTTACCAATGAAATATAAGGAACATTGTTCCCATTGACTATCACACTAATAATGTAACATGAGTTGTAGAAATAGAAATTTTTAGCAGGGGTTCCCCAAAACGGGAAAGTTCTTTCAAGGGTTCCTCTGTGTTGAAAAGGTTAAGAAAGACTGCTCTGCTTACACAAGGACATGTTCTCTTCCTTTTTAAAAAGTCTCCCCTTTTGCAAGTGGTGATGAGGCATGAAGTTTCTTCCTTACCACTTGACTTAACCCCGTAAATGCTACACTATCTTGCCACAATGGGCATGCATTGTACACAGTTGAGGAGCAGTTGAGGTATGGCCCCATAGACTTGCATTGGTCGAGTTGGTAGCCGTAACACCTGCCAAGTGCAACATGTACTGTACATGTAACTCTGGTTCTTATGCATCTTTTGCTCTGATCCTTCTACTGTGCTTTTGTTATGCAGGGAAAGGGTTATTGATATTATCTGGTGCAAAGTGGTTCCAGCACCGCAAGTTGCTGACCCCGGGTTTCCATTATGATGTTCTGAAGCCATATGTGGGAGTGATGTCAGACTGCACTAATGTGATGCTGGTAAGAAAGAATCAGTGCTGAGATATAGGCTGGCCCTGTAGAGGGTGAATAAGCAAGACGTTGCCCATCATTTTCCCAGTTGGTTAAGGTGAAACTGACCTCTAATAATCACATTTTAATTTGCCTTTGACCTCTCTTGGAAATGCTAGAGCCCTGGCTGTCATGCTGACCTAATGGTTTCTATATTTTATGAGTTGCTGACCCAGAGCTACTATGCAGCAAATTAAAGTTAAACTCCAGGCAGATATAAAATACACAAATTTGTGCAACTATATTTAATAATTTAAAGGAGAAGTATGGCCAAAGCTTTTTTCGCCCTATTTTTCCTATAAATTACAGCTGTGCAGTTAGTTTGGCTGTCGGCTGATGTCACTGGACTGGCAGCTGGCTCAGCCTCTCAGCTGCGCCGCTAAGAGCCTGAGCCAGATGCTCCTCCCCTCCCCATCCCGGTGCTCCAGTGAGTGCTGGAAGGGTCAGAGCAAGGAGCCAGTGATTGACAGTCACCACTCTCTACTCTGAAATAAATAAAAAAAGCTTGGATCTACAGCTGGACTAACGATCAGTATAAGTACCTTTTTTATAAATAATCTCTCAACCAATCACCATATGCCATCCACATATGGTGCAGTCCATGTGACCAAAAATCATAGGAAAAAGGGGGAGGAAGAAACCTACCAAGAAGGTCACCTCGGACACACCACGGTTGAATAAAGATGTACGTTTATTTATAGAAAAAAGCACCATATTATATAAACGACCACAAAATTACAAGTGAAAAAAGCTTCAAAGTTACATTAAAAAAGACAAGGTTGTCCGAGGGAGGGTCGCAGCTGCGCTCGCATCCATTCACCCAGCAGTCACACTTCAATATGGTCTATAAGCTACTAGTAGTTGATTAATTACACTGTATGATCAATTAGGATTTGCATGGGACCATATATAAACTGTGTATCTCCGCTGGCGTGGTTGCGGGTACTAATATGTGGTTTACACATTCAGGAACTGTAAGTTGTAAAGATTAAGTGAAAGTTCATGCAAGTATTTCCTGCTGTTCTGATACTCAGTTCTCTGTGGCTTTAGGCTGTGACTGCAGGTTGTGCTTGGTCAGTCAGGCTAGTAATGACCTACCATAAAGAGGAGTGTATTTCTCCCATGGTTGAGAAGCAGGATCTTTCACTCTATCACAGGGGCGGACTGACCATTGAGCGACTCGGGCACTGCCCGAGGGCCTTGGGCCACTAGGGGGACCCATCAGGGTTGCCAGCCTCAGTAAAACCAGGGACAGTATGTATAAATCTGTTTTTTTTTACATCTGTCTGTGTATACTGTGTGATTGTATACTGTGTGTGTGTGTATACCGTGTGGCCCCATAATCTCTGATTGCCTGGGGGCCCCATAATCTCCTATTGCCCGGGGGCCCCATGAGTTATCAGTCCGCCCCTGCTCTATCAATAGTGTAGGACCCACTGATAATGGGGTACTTTGACGCAGTAGTGGGCTTAAGCACTATATGGCCATATGGTGTTACCAAATCCCCATATTTTTGCTTATTTTCTGAATATGCCCAGATGTTTTAAATAGCCTTGCAGGATTTAAATGTCATTTTTGTTTGTGTGCACTATAATCTTTTTGTTCTAAGTGAGGGATAAGCTGCACAAGGAGCCAATAAATTTTACTGCAATGCTCATGTGCTAACTAGGAAAATGCTGATAGGACAGAGCAGAGAAACCGTGTGATGAGCTCATGGCAGGGACAAGACCTATGACAGGCCCTGTACTTTTTCTTTTGAGTGGTTTACCTTTTAAAGTGACACTAAATTGTATCTCTCCTTCTTTTTAAAAAAAAGCCATACACATCCACTTTTGAATGGCCCTGTGAACTACAGTATTGCTGTATCCCGACTAGGGAGATTTCTCATCGCTTCCTGTCAGAATGGGGCAAAATAATGGTAGAGTGGAGAAGGGATAGAACTTGACTTGTTAAGTTAGCAGGTTTTCGAATGAATGTTTTTACAAAAATTCCTTGTAAATTCGAAAGACTGGACAAATGTTGTTCAACAGTTTTTTTAAAACGTTTTGTTGAATGTAATTTCCTGAATGAAAACCACATACCACTCGTTCGACAAAAAATTTCCATCACACTCCTTCAAATTTTCTCATCACCGTGGTCAAAAAACGATCATTGATTTGACCCATTAATGATTAGTCCATCACATCTCACCAGTGTAGTCACGGGCAGTAATAAAAACCAGACAAAAGTTTTTACTTTTCCCTACTTTATCTGTAACACACAAAAAAAGCTGAATTTAGTCTTTAATGAATGAATGCGTTAATATATTCCTTCTTGTTTGATCTTCATTAGGACAAATGGGAGCATCTGGTCTCAGAAAAGCAGTCTATAGAGCTGTTCCAGCATGTGAGCCTCATGACATTGGACACCATCATGAAATGTGCCTTCAGTTACCAAAGCAACTGCCAGAATGACAGGTCAGTATCTTCTGAAAGCAGTATAAAAATTTTTTTTTTTATTACTATGAGGACACCTGGGTCTAAAAGAGTATTGCATGACATAGACTGCTCTCACATTTTGTCCCCTTACAGTGAGAGTGAATACATCAAGGCTGTCTATGATCTCTCCTATCTGGTGGATTTTCGATTTAGAAAATTCCAATACCATAGTGATCTCATCTTCAACCTGAGCCCCCATGGATACCGCTTCCGGAAGGCACTAAGAACAGCTCATGAACACACAGGTAAGTGTCAACTTATGAATGCTACAGGACATCTGTTACAGGAAAAGTATATTGGCTGACATTACTGACCTTCGAAAAATGGTACTTGTCTGACTGCCTCTGGCTTTAGTAATTTATTAACATTGACCTGGAAAAACTATACAGAGCTTCCGATCTGAGTACTGGCCAGTCACTCAGAACTCAGAAAACACTGCAGTTAGAGGATCAACATTCATCATCATCATCCTCTGGGCCAGCTATTCTCAACCAGGGCTCATTGACTGCTCATTTTATGGGGCCCATCAATGTTTGAGGGCCAGCACCACTTGGCAGAGGCAGCAGCATGACACTATATATAATTTTAGCTGCCTGTAATGGTGGTATTTTGACCAACACTGTAAGAGGGACACTCTTCCTATTTAAAATGCTTGTAAGTGCTTCTCAAATTATAAATAGTTGCGATAGGCAAATTCATCAACAAATTTGTCATATTAGGTGCTATCATGCAACCAGTAACCATAAAGTGCATAGAAGTAAATAATACCATAAAAAAATAATTCAGCCATGGGCATATAATAAAGAAAATAAACGTAATAATCAAAAAACAGTTCAACTTCATAAAGTCCATGCTATCATGCAACTGTTGCCCTAGTGACGACATCTCATAAAAAGACACGTACGTTGGGAGGAGGTCGTAGCAGTGACGTCAGCACGCCCACCAGGGCGTTGGACGGTTTCATTTACTGAATGCCTGTTTTTTTACTATACTTGTGAGTATATGCCTTTTTATAAAATAAAGAGTATCTTTTGTGGATGTTGCGCAATGAGTACTTCTCTTCCTCTTTTCACACGTACCCTGCTCCATATGAATACTTTGGACTAGTAATTTGCAGAGAGATCTGGAGATCCTTACTAAGGGGCCGATTACCATATGATCCTTTCTGATGGGAGCTATGTTCCATACCCAAAGTGAGAGGTGTTCTCACTAAAGCAAGGCTAGATGCTGTTATAAGGTCTTAATAGCTGGTAGTAGGCTAATTTTTACACCTACAACTGGAACACAAATGGGTGATCACCTGGAGCACTAGCAAAATAGGAGGTGCATATGTGCATCATTTCATTTATGACTTTGCCATATATACAACGTATATGGATTTTGTATTTGACTTTTGATAGCAGACTTTATGAATTTGAACTGTTTTTTTTTTTTTTTTTTTAAATCTTAATTATTATGATGATTTTGTTTATTATATACACATGGATGACCTGCTATTTATGATTTTTTTTTCTTTTTTAGGCACCTATTTGCACTTTATGGTTACTGGTTGCATGATAGCACCTAATATAACAAATTTGTTGATGAATTTGCCTATTTATACGATGAGAAGCACAATCATTTTAAATGACTGCTCAACATTCTTTCTTTTTATATGTTTTTGTATTGGTATGTGCAATACAGTGAGTGCAGCTGTCGGTATTATTGAATATTAGCACAATCTGAAGAATAATCACACTAAGCACAGAAAACAATTTTAAGAGTCTTCCCACTGGACATTATTGTAACAAACATTTTCCCTTGATTCCCCCAATTAGTTTATTTTAGCAAGGGCTCCTTGAGATTTAAACATTATTTGATAAGGTTCCTCTGGGGTAAAAAGGTTGATAAATGCCGCTTCAAGCAAAACCAGCAGGTACACCTTGCAATAGGGAGCTACATTATGCATATTTATTTTATATAAAATGGTAACTTGAAGTTCAATAGGAGTGATAACAAGCAAAGTTTGCCTTGTCTTTGCTTTGGGACTATCTTGGGCAACGTTGCCCAAAACAGCCCAACAGGGCTGGTGTGAACAAGACCTATTTTGTACTTATGTAACCATAGGGACCTAGAAAGACCATGAAGGGCAATCCAAAATTTTATCTTACAACAGACACCTGTTTTGATGGGAAATATCTAAGGGGAAATGTCCCTAACCTTGGGAGGTTTCTTCTAACTTCTTGTTGCGTCCCTGGAACTGGAAGTGAAGGGAAATGTCCCCAATGTTACACAGGCAGCAAAAAGATAACTTGGCAGGGATTTTAACATTTTTATACTTTATCCAAAACTAAAAAAAGTTTTGGCTTTAAACTTTTAAATGAAAGCTGTGTTTGAACATTTGTTAGGTTTAATCATAACTTAACTGCTTTTAAGAGGTGCAAACTCCGGGGCCTGGAACTTGTGAATTTTCACCCAAAAATGGGCACAGACTTGCGTTACTTATAGCTGCACTTGAACTTCTACATTAATAATACCCTCTGAACGTTTTGTACTAAGGTTATGATATATTCAAATTTCAGAATTTTGTAATTTGGCAGTTATGGGGCGTACACACGGTCGGACTTTTCGTCTACAAAAGTCCAACGGACGCCGACGGACTAAAGCTGGCTGGTAATCCGATCATGTGTGGGCTTCCCCGGACTTTCAGCGGACTTTTTCAGCCTCAAATCCGACGGACTTTAGATTTGAAACATGCTTCAAATCTTTACGTCGTAACTACGACGGACCCCGAAATTCGCTCGTCTGTGTGCTAGTCCGACGGACAAAAACCCACGCTAGGGCAGCTATTGGCTACTGGCTATCAACTTTCTTATTTTAGTCCGGAGTCCGTCGGACTTTTGTGTGGTCGTGTGTAGGCAAGTCCGTTCGTTAGAAAGTCTGCCGCAAGTCCGCCGCAAGTCCGCCGAAAGTCCGCCGGAAGTCTGTCGGACAGGCTGTCGGACTTTTGTAGATGAAAAGTCCGACCGTGTGTACGCCCCATTACAACATTTTATACTTTATAACATCCTGATTAGTTGAAACAATGGCTGTAACCCTATTTATTTATTTATTTTCCCAATACAGATAATGTGATCAAGCAGCGGAAAGAATCTCTTAAACAGGACACAGAGTTGGAGAAAGTGAAGCAGAAGAGACACCTGGACTTTCTTGACATTCTTCTGTATGCCAAGGTACCAAATCTAATCTGAAATGACCACTTGATCTACAGTAGATGGTATAATCTTCATCAGTTATTCTGGCAGTACAAATTGTATCCACTTCCATGGATCATGTGTAAAATTTTATTAGATTGTCAAACTAGAGTTATAGAAAAAGAAACGTGGGTTGCCTTTTTACTTGTCATTCTGCAAATACTATTTTTTTTTTTTTTTTTACTATAACGCTAACCCTCTTGCTTCAAAGCTGACACATGAACAAGTATGCAAGGGCTGATACACATTCTTGTTCTGGGGTCAATGTTTTAGGATATCTTGAAGCCAGAGATCAACATAACAGCCAGGTAATCAGTATTTTCAGAAGGAAAAAAAAACAGTTTTTCTTTAGTTCGAGGGAGCATTGTGAAAATAGTATTATCTAGCCCAGATTTGCCTTCCTTACCAGGAATTCTATGGCCTTGTGTACACTGGACATTTTTTCATTTGCTCCTAAGGGCATCTGGCATGGCATTTTTTCCTGCCTCTAAACACTCCTGCATGTCTATGAGACCATGCAGGAGTTTAGAGGCTTAGGTGTTTAGAGGCATAAAAAAACTTAAAAGTTAGACTTACCGGTAACTCTGTTTTCAGGAGTCTTCAAGGACGTGCTATGTCTCATGGGCTGTCCTGGAAGACGAATTGGGAAAATCCCACTGCCAATGTGTCCAGGAGCAGCAACGGTTTCCCAGAAAAACCGCTTGGCGCGTGGAACACTAGGCGTGTTTAGCACTTGAGCGTTAATTCATTTCAATGGCCAGAATATATTATTATTCTGGCCAATGAAATGAGTTAACGTCCAAACGCTTGATGCAACTAGACACACCTAAATGCGTTAAACACTTTTACAAGCGCCAAGCATTTTTTTATCCCAAAATACCACTGCCAGGAGATAAGACGTCGAGGAGAGATAAAGAAGCGTCTAGTGTGCATGAGGCATATCCATATCCAAAAAAGGCATATCCATATGTTTTGTAAATAAAATGGCACCTTTAATAAGACCTGTTTAATTTTAATGTTTAAATTTACTCACAATTTACACTAATAATTTTCTGAATTTAAATTCAACCTTCAAGGGCAGAAATATAGAGGATGCTTTTGCTGACCCATCTGATCATTTCTTTCAAAATCCTAGGTAGACTAGGTCAAGGTTTTTGACTTGTCCTTATTTTTTTTATTATAAAATGTTGGAAGGTTTGCTAATATATGAGTTGTTTTAAAACATCAGGATGAAAATGGTCAGGGTCTGTCAGATGAGGACTTGCGTGCAGAGGTGGACACATTCATGTTTGAGGGACACGATACAACAGCCAGCGGGGTCTCCTGGACATTATACTGTATGGCTACACACCCTGAACACCAGGACAAATGTCGTGAGGAGATTAGAGAGCTCCTGGCAGGTCGAAACACCTTGGAATGGTGAGAACATTATTTCATTGCCCTTTAATTTTGATGACCTACCGAAAAGCTTTCTGTGCAGTAATAATGGCTAAGGCCAATCAAAACCCAATTAGCACTTCTGGTTGGATGCTTGAAAGTTAGAATATCTCCGTTTTCTAAATTCCGGATATAAGGGGCTAGTTGGTGGTTAAACTCACAATTGTCCATGCCCAGCTTTCCTATCAATTTTGGTTTGACTGAGCCTTTAAGCGGAGGTAATGGTGAGTGGGGAGAAGGGATTGAATCTTCACCCTGCCCTAAGCCTCATACACGCGGTACGATTGTTGGTCAACCGAGCGTCTGATTTTTGTCAACAGGGCGTGTGCCAGGATCTTGTCTTGCATACTAACGGTACACAATTGTTGTGCCACAAACACGAACGTAGTGACGTACTATGAGGAATTTCAGCTCTTGAGCGCCACCCTTGGGCCCCTTCTGCTAATTTCGTGTTTGGTGAGCATTGATTCCGAGCATGCGTGTTTGTACTTTCGACTTATGTGTGACGGATTTGTGTACTGACCATACGAAAATCTGACGTCAAATCGTTGTCCGCCAAACCGTTGTATGATTGTTGGCAGACAATCTCCTGCCAACAATCATACCTTGGCTTTGCTCATGTGAATGAGACCAGAAAAGAACTTATAGTTTGTGATCATACAGTGTCACTATTAATATTAAAATGAAACTATGGCCTCCCAGTTAAACAAAATTTGTGCTTTAACATATACATGTGCAATTTGTTTCGTTCCGAATTCGTTTTTTCGACTAAATTCTACAAATTCATTCAGAAATATTCGAATTAACAAAAACCTGTTTAACGAATTTATTTTGGATAATTCGTAATTTCGGATACATTTGTATTAGTTATATTCACTAACAGCCAAATTTTAAAGGAAATTCCAATACCTATAATTTAATAGTTAGATATTGTTAGTTATTTCGGATTTTCGTTCTTAAGAATTTTCGAAAATAACCAATTTCAATCATAACGAATGACCTGAAAAACTAAAAAAAACAAAAACAAAACGAATGAAGCGAAAACTAAAACATTTTTCAGCAGTGCACATGTCTACTGTAACACTTAATTATACAGTCAGTGATTATAAATTTTTAATTATTTTTTTTTTTTTTTTATTTATTTATTTTTTTTATTTATTTATTTTTTTTAGGCTTGTACTGTACATCATATAGTAACTACATTTGGTACTTGTCCAAACCAGTCTTTTTCAACCAGGCACCCTGGGATACCTTCTGGGTTCTTTAGGTGTGCCTTGGCAAAATGCCTAAAAAATTGCCCGAAATTACCCCAAAATTGTCAGCAAGCCAGCAAATGCATCAGCCCCACCTTTTTGTTACACAAGCCACAGGGTTTTATGTGCAGCATTGCAATCTTGGGCACTGTGAGGGCCAGTCACTGGCATTCTAACAACCAATGATGTAAGTGGTTGATAAGGAGGGTGTCGGGCTCCTGCATCCTTGTTTGCCCCTCTCCATTAGCACTGGGGTTCCTTTACCTGCATGAGGGAGAAGAAGAACGTTGGAATACTTATCAGTAGCAGTAATATACCAGGTGTATTAGCTTTGTAAGAATAAATACCCTGTAATGTTAAGTGCCTTTACATTTTGGGGATGTTGCTGCATTATGTAGAACTATTTGTTTAGTTCTTTACATTTTAGAATATGTCGCCTCAAGATTGTGTGGAATTTTAAAGGGTGGCTTGACTGAAAAAAGGTTGAGGTTCCTTTATGCTTGCCTTACCAAACTCTTCAGACTTGGAATGTAACGTGTAGAGTTCTCTTACCTTTGGATGTTCTCCAGACAAGAGCAGTTCTCAATGATGGAACGTCGTCATGTCCACACTGCTTTCTGCATCACTCTATATTGATCACAATCTACCTGGTAATTGCGGTCATGTCACTGTTGGATTGCGGCCAGATGACCGCTAGATTGCATCCCTGGTTTGCCGGCCCCTGGTCTAAACTGCTTCTCACAAAGGCAGAGAGGCACAGAGAAGCAACACACCTAGCATGCAGCGCTGATCCCCACACCCCCTCTCAAGTCCATCACAGGGGATGAACAAGTAAGGGGGGGTGATGGGGATCAGTGCACCAGAGGAGCAAATAGCAGAGCGTAGCCAGCATTTCACTGTTCTACCAGTTCGGGAATTTTCTGCCTTGCTGTGACCACTGTACACGCAAATTTCTGCCATGATGCTCCCATCCATTGCTCCACTGCTTATTGACCGTTCCCTGCTTACCGACCATCCACTGCTTACTAACCATCCACTGCCCCATGCGTACTGACCATCCAACGCTTATTAACCATCTACTGCCCCACTGCTTATGGACCATTCACTGCCCTAGTGCTTACTCACTGTCCACTGCCCTACTGACTCTGTCAACAAACCTTACTGAGACACCGTCCACACACCATCCACTGCCACTGATACTGTCCACTGTTCTACTGAAACTGTCCACTGCTGTAATGACATAATGCCAAGTTTATCACTGAAGCAAAATTTGAAGGTAGGCTAAGTTTCTATCTTTACAGGGACATTTTTTTTTCTTATTTTTTTAAAATTTTTCCTCGTGTCATCCTTCCTATTTATTGGGGGCTTGCTAGTTTAATTTCTAGTTTGTTTCTAAAAACAAAACAAAAAATAATATATAAAAAAGCTCCAAAACCCGGTGATCTTTGATCTCTTCCATGTTGTTCAGGTAGATCTCCACCTCTCAAATGTTGCCTATCCCTACACTATATGAATGCAGAGAACTTTGGTGATGCTCCCTCAGTGGGAGAGTCTGTGATGTACTTGTACCCACCAGATGTCCTCAATCTTCTGTGCATCATTCAACTTAGAAGACCGAGGACATCTAGTCACACAATAGAACTACTGCAGAAGACGAGAGTAAGAATTGAATATAGTCTTGGAGACTATTATAAAAATAAATACCGGTATATGAGGTTTGGGCTTTAAATATTAACATCTATTTCATTTTGTGTGTGATCAGGGATGATTTGGGTAAGATGCCGTACACCACCATGTGTATTAAGGAGAGCATGCGCCTGTATCCACCAGTACCAGGAGTGGCCCGTCAACTTACCTCACCCGTCACCTTCCCTGATGGGCGGAGTCTCCCAAAAGGTCAGTCGTCACAAATGCATTGTATACTGAGATTGTGTGTTCTGTGTCTTTAAAGCCCAACTATTGTTTGTTTTTTAAAGTACACTTCTGTGAAATTGCACTACTAATATTACTATTGCCATATTTCTCCAAATACATAATTTGGGTCTCCTCACATTTACAAACTGTTTACCCATGGTGCACTCCAAGAATTTGGTTGCCACTGAGTTATGTCTTAATCATGCTAGTTAACAAACTACAATAGAACAATGTAATATGTTAACATGACATCCAGATCATTTCAACTAACTGCTCTTAGTATGATGTCCACATGCCACACTGAATGTGCCCAAACATGCCACATTAACATTCAGACTATGCCTGCTGAATGCACCTAGGTTAGTGTTTTATTAGCTTTTTTTAGGTCATGGTATGCTTTAAAAATGCACAAAATCTCGAGGCACGTCGGTCTATAATGTAGAAAATGTATGCATTACCAATAATGGGAAACCCCCTTCACATAAGAGGTCCCTCCACCACTTCATTCTCCCCCCCCTTCATATCAAAAGTGCCCTCATCACATCAAAGTCCATCCCCCATCATGTCAGAGTCCCCCTTCCTAACATCAGGGTCCCCCTTTCCCCCTTCTCATCAGTCATCTATTCCTATAAGAGTTCCCCCCCCCCCCCATCACATCAGATGTATTCTCATAACATCTGGGTATCCCTTTCACAATGTCCCCCTTTACATAAGAGTTTCTCTTTACATTGACTCCTCATCATAATAGAGTACCCCCCCATCACATCAGAGTACCCCCACCACATTAGAGTAGTCCCTTTACTTAGTCCCTCTTATCACATTAGCAGCCCCTCTTCCCATCAGGGTCCCCCAACAGATCAGAACCCCCTATCTCTCTCCCCCCCCCATTTAGAGTTCCCTCATCACATTGGAGGTTCCCCCTTCAGAGTTCTCTCATCACATAGGAGTCCTCCCAGTACATAAGAGTCCCTCATCACATCAGTAGCCCCCTCTTCCCATAGGAGGGTCTCTGTCACATCAGTTACCCTTTCACATCAGAGTCTATCCATTACAGAATCCTCTCATCACATCAGAATCCATCCCTTTCCATTAGAGTCCCTCCCATAAATATGAGAGCCCACTCCTCACATCAGAGTTCCCATATCAGAGAAGCCAGCCCTTCCCATTAGAGTCCCCCATAAATAGGAGAGCCCCCTCCTCACATCAGAGTTCCCCTATCAGAGAGTCCTCTCTTCCCATCAGAACCTTACTTCAGCAGCTTGGCAGAGGGCAGGAGGCAGAGCAGGTCTGGACAGAGGTGCATGTCACCTGCCCTGGATCAGCTTCATGTGATGCCATGGCGAGACCCTATATGGTTGATTAACTAAAACTGGAGAGTGCAAAATTTGGTGCAGCTCTGCACAAAAACCAATCAGCTTTCAATTTTTTTCCCCCTTTTGTCAAAGCTTAATTGAACAAGCCGAAGTTAGAAGCTGATTGGCTATGATGCACAGCTGCACCAGATTTTGCACTCACCAGTTTTAGTAACTCAACCCCAATGCGCGTTTTTTTTTTTTTTTGTGCTGGCGGCTGGCCTGCCCACACCATGGCAATGCATGACACTGATCAAGGGCAAACTACATCCCGCAGATTTGGGATTCTTCACTTTTCATGCTGTGTTGACAGGGTGTCTTTTAAATACAATTTAAGTTGTACCTTGTGCACATATGGCCCATCAAATTTTTACACTCCTTGAAAAACAAATATTTAATTATACCATTTTATTCCAACAAATCTGAGATTTACAATATATAAAGCTTTGTTCTCTTTTATCTGGCAGATTCTATTGTTTTTCTGAGTATATTTCTCATGAATAGATGCCCCAGTGTCTGGGATGATCCAGAGGTAAGGTTGGTCTACTTTAAAAATGTATGTGTATAATAACATGTAATGGATTGTTATTTCCCTTTTCTTATTATTTTATCCGGTGATATCTACAGTCATTTAGTAAAAGCTCTGTGCAAAATCACATCCTTCTTAAACAAGTTTAGTCTTCATTTAATGAAATACACCAACTTTTACATAATTTTCTGTGTACAGCATTTCGTGAGCCATCGTGTGTTCTTAACCACTTGCTGACTGCCGCACACCGATATACGTCGGCACAATGGCAGCGCTGGTACCTGTATGTCCCCTTTAATTTGCGGGGCTAGTGGGCATGCCCGCCGCATACAGCGTCACCATGCCCGTGGGTCCCGCAGACTTGATGTCCGCCAGTGTCCCCGCGATCGTGTCACGGAGCGGCAGAACGGGGAGATGATTATGTAAACTTTCCCCATTCTGCCTAGTGACAGAGGGATCTACTGCTCCCTGTCATCGGGAGCAGTGATCGCTGTCATGTTAGTGGTAGACCATCCCCCTCACATTTAGAATCACTCCCTAGGACACTTAACCCCTTGATCGCCCCCTAGACTTCGTGTATGATTTCACACCCGCACTGCGGTTAGGGTTGTCACTTGTCCGGGATTTGAATCAAATGTCCGGGTTTCAGTCTCTATTAAGACAGGAATGTGGCTCGGAACGGGGCTTGACAGGAGGGGGAGGGGGCACTATGTGCCCAGCATTATTATTCTCTTTGGACTACCCAATAGTGTCCGAGGTCTGTTACAATCCTATAGTGTATACTAAAACCAAAAATTTTTACTGTGCGTCGCTAAAGTGTTCGGGTTTGGCTTAAAGAAAAAGTGGCAACCCTAACTGCGGTGCTGATCACATTCGACGTCTGTGCAATGCGAGTTCAGCCGTACAGTTGGTATGGCTGAACTCGCATTGAATTCGCACAAAAAAGGTGCAGGGACACTTTTTTTTTTTTTTTTCTTTTTTTTTTCCACACTGGAATCAGATTGCATGCATGCAATCTGATTCCTGTCCGAATCCACAGTTCGCACTGCGATCTGTGAACCGATCTGGGGGTGTCATTAACATTGTAGTGACACTCTCAGCGGTTCGCAGACGGCACTGAACAGCCTGCGAGGGAGATGCGATGTGGGAAGCGGCACTCGAATCGCACTGGTTCCCGCATTGCTATAGTGTGAACCCAGGCTGAAGAAATTTCCTCTCACTTGGGCTCCATTCACATTTGAGGTTGCGGGATCTTGGGCAGAATCGGTGTGATTTCTGTTTGCGATCTCAAAACGCATTACAACTGCGAAATGCAGGCACAGGTGGCATTATTTTTAAAAATGCGGTTTTAGCTGTGGTCCCGTAGACTTTTTTATTAGGTTGTGTGTTTTTGCTGCAGTTTCTGAAAGTGCACCAAAAATGCAGCATGTAGGACTTTTGGTGCACTTTCAGAAAATGCTGAAAAAATGCACAACCTAATAGAAAGTGTATGGAACCACAGCTTAAACTGCGGGTAAAGTGCATGAAAATTGTAGCCACACCGGTGCTGCCACCAGACCAAAGCTCACTAGTGTAATATTGGAACATTGGTAGACCGGTTCCACATGGATAATTCATGCTTGTTCACAACACAACATAGATGAGTTGAATCTCAGATGGTTTAGCAGATTTGGTCCATCTATGTGCAGGCTGGTTGTACTGAAGAAGATCCATTGATTGCCTGTTGGATTTATTTAATGCCATCACTGCCGGCAGGAGCAATTCCACCATCAACACTGACCTCTGGTTGCAGGAAAGAAAATTGCATTATACATGGCTTGGTTTACCATTGACTAAAAAAAAAAAAATGGATTTCCTATCATTTTCTGTTTTGATGGTAATGGTCACCAAGACAAATAGAGATCTCTCCCAGTGAGAACACAGAGACACCAATAAAAACTTAGCAGGGTTTTAATCCTTTCATGTTCCTTCCAAAACAAAAAAGGTTTTGGGCTATACATACACTTTATTGGTGATAATGCTGATATTTTATACTGCATAGGCGGTCTTGACATATAGCTAACTAGTGTTCTGTTATGTGTTGTTCTTGTCCTATTGGTATGTCATGTTTTTAGCGATTATATTTAAAATGGTACATACATTGTGATCGCTTTTTATTTATTTATTTCCTTTTCAGGTTTTTGATCCTTTAAGATTTTCACCAGAGAATTCCACCGGCCGACATTCATATGCCTTTGTACCTTTCTCAGCTGGATCAAGGTATACGTCTTAGCCTGATTTTACAGTGTTGGAGATTTTACCAAGGTTTATATGTGCCTTTTTTATATGTCAACATCCCTTTAGGGCAGTGACGATGCGTCCATTAAGGGCATTGCATGAATCTATCCATGGGCGCTGTAGCCACCCCCTATTCAGGCGTCCGGCCCCTTTTCAGACACCAGGCGCCTGAATAACAGCGGCGGGGGGGTGTTTTTGAAGCACCTGATTAGAGCTATAGGCTCTAATAGGATTCAAAAAAGGTGAACTGAGAGCACAAAACCTTGTACTCGCAGTCCACCCAGGTGTGTTAGCAAAGCAAATTAATACAGAACACCTCTCAGCCAATCAGGAGGCATGGATGTAATACCGGCCACCTGATTGGATGAAGGCAGAGGCGATCCCATTGGCCGCCTAACAGGAAGAAGACGCGCACGGAAGACACAGGAGCCATCGCTGTGCTACCTGTCCCACAGCTCCCCGCCTGACCTGCCACCACAATGGGGTAAGTGCCCGGCAGACAGCAGGCCGGCAGGGGTCACAGTGGCTGCATATAATGCACACCGAGGCTGCAATTGATGGGCCCAGTTGGCTGAATTTGCTGGGCATAGTGTCTGCATATTATGGGCACCAAGGCTGCAATTGATGGGCACAGTTGGCTGCATTTGCTGGGCACGTGGCTGCATATTATGGGCACAGAGGCTGCAATTGATGGCTGCATATTATGGGCACAGTTGGCTTCATTTGATGAGCACAGAGGCTGCATGTGATGGGCACAGTTGGCTGCACTTGCTGGGTACAGTTGTCTGCACTTGCTGGGTACAGTTGTCTGCACTTGCTGGGTACAGTTGTCTGCATTTGCTGGGTACAGTTGGCTGCATTTGCTGGGTACAGTTGGCTGTATTTGCTGGGCACAGTTGGCTGCATATGATGGGCACAGTGGCTGCAATTGATGTTTTTGTTTCAGTATTTTTCAGTTAGTTTGCGCCCCCCCCCCCAAAAAAAAATTTTGAGCACCAGCCGCCACTGCTTTAGGGTAAGGCCGGCCATAGACTATTGGAATCATGTATGTTCTGTTATAGCCGCTAGCAATAATTCCCGTATTCTCTTGGCGGTAGGACGGCTTCCTCGCAGGGAGAAAACAATGGCGGTAGAGATTCACCTGTCAACGCTGTCCGTGGTTGCAGGAAAGAAGATCGCTTCATCTGGCTGGCCTAAGCGACCCTTTAGATTAGATAACAATAAGCTCATCACAGCATGTTACTGACAGACGACACAAACACACCAGAGGGTCTGTTTATAAATGTTTTCACATAGGATTCATGCAATTTTCACCCAGGAATAACGATTTAGAAAGATGTGTAAATCTGGGGGGGGAAAGCTACATAAAAATATTAAAGCGGAGTTCCACACAAAAATGGAACTTCCGCTTTTTGGAACCCTCCCCCCCTCCGGTGTCACATTTGGCACCTTTCAGGGGGGAGGGGGGTGCAGATACCTGTCTAAGACAGGTATTTGCACCCACTTCCGGCATAGACTCCCATGGGAGTCTACGCCTCTTCCCGTCCCCACCGCGCTGTCTCCTGGGAAACGCACAGCTCCCAGGAGAGAGCGGGGACCACTTACGATGCGCAGCGCGACTCGCGCATGCGCAGTAGGGAACGGGGAAGTGAAGCCGCAGCGCTTCACTTCCTGATTCCCTCACCTAGGATGGCGGCAGTAGCTGCCGAGAACCCAGCGGGTTCTCGGCGTCGCCTGCCGACATCGCTGGACCCTGGGACAGGTAAGTGGCCATGTATTAAAAGTCAGCAGCTGCAGTATTTGTAGCTGCTGGCTTTTAATATTTTTTTTCTTTTTTTTTGGCGGTGTGGGTGGACCCCTGATTTAAGTAGACGCAGTATTGTATCGAGTATGACGAGATCCGACACAATTTAATAACTTACCTTTTTTTTTTTTTTTTTAACAAATGAGCCACATAGACCATAGTGGTGGACATATACATTGTAAAGAAAAACAGATTGGATACTTATAAAATGCTATATACATAGTATCCAAATGCCACTTCTTCTTGATGTTTGCATGCCAGAGTTTTCAGCATTGCTTTTATCTCTTGGTACTTACTGCCATGTGTGATAGTCTTGTCCCAGTGGTTTCAACTGCCTCAAATGTACCTTACTTAGCGTGAATTTGTCTGCCTATGTGCCATCAGAAAGGTTTCATATTCTATCCCTTTACAGTGCAAACATTCATCATTTGTAGTCCTAGGTTCCTCCTCCTTTGCACCACTGAGCCCTACTGTTTTTTGGAGTTTCTGTGAATCAGTGAAGGTAGAAGAGGTGTTTCTAAGCCCCGACACTCAGTGAACATTCCTCCAGATCTTTTACTTAAGGTCTCTTTTGTAATAATATTTTGCTAACTACGATCTCAAGTAACAATAGGATATGCTGAACTTGGGTTGTATAAGGGTATGGAATCCTGTATATTAATTCTCAATACCTTATGTAGCCCTAACCCCAAAGGAGCCACTTGGTAATTTGGGTTTTCTGTTCTACACCTTGACTCCAAGAACAACCTCAGCCCCTCTGACACAGCTGGTTGAATAAAAATCACTGCAAGCACCTATAAGAACACAAGTATAGATTCCTTTAATGTTGGGGCCCAATTGTGCAATCAGTGTACATGAAAATGGTCCCAGTCGAGCTTGCAGGCAGCAATAAAGCTACTAATACTAGATAACTATATGGTAAGTTCCTAAAGGGCTCAGTCTCTCTAGGAGTGATTTTTAGTAAATCCCCACAGCAGCATCTCACCAGTCCCAGCAATATTGCAGCTCACCATCCGGTCACACACAGTGATCAGTCCACTCTCTGCCCTGCACCCAGGTGACTCTGGCTGTTGGCACTCCCAAACTCCACACTCCAGATCCTGCTCAGGCCACCAACATGCAGCAGTGATGGTGCACCCCTAACAGTGATGTGCAATCTCCAGTTTCTTGCACACCAAAAAAAAAACTATTCTGCCAGTGGTCCATAGCACGTGAACTTCCTGAACCTCAATTCCCACATTTAATTGTGGCCAACAGAAAGGTCACTTGAATACTTTAGACTTGTCTGCTCCTGTAATGGACCACCTGGCACCCCACCTGGGTGCCTCTGCCAAATGGTGCCTCCTGCCTTCCAAACCTTTCCGACACAGTGATAGCTAATACCAGCCCTTATCCCAAGCATCGTACACTGACAAGATTTTTTTTTAAACTCAGACACATGCTTTATATTCCTAGAAGGGCCTTACCCTCTTGGGGATATTGGCATGACAATGCAAACTTCAAACAGCAATCCAGTTAGCAGATAACCGTGCTCTAATTAACAGTAAGCTAATCAACCAAGCACCAAGAGGATGCTTTGATTAGTCAGGCAGCCCAGCTCAGACAGCCCGGAAACAAGATACAAAAAATACATTACACATGCTGTCTTTCAGGTGTTTGGCTTTCACTTGTGTAATCTCTCCACTAGAAAAGACATCATAAAGACATCATAAAGACAAAACTCATACAATGTTCCAGCAGTCTGAAAATTTTGTGTGGCCACCATTATTTTCCAGCACTGCCTTAACCCTCTTGGGCATGGAGTTCACCTGACAACATCACGGAGCTGGTGGGTGTTGGAGACCTTGCTCTGCTCTTCCTTCCATTTTGAGGATGCTTCACAGATGCTCAATAGGGTTTAGGTCTGGAGACATGCTTGGCCAGTCCATCACCTTTACCCTCAGCTTCTTTAGCAAGGCAGTGGTCATCTTGGAGGTGTGTTTGGGGTCGTTATGTTGGAATACTGCCCTGTGGCCCGGTCTCCGAAGGGAGGGGATCAATCTCTGCTTCAGCATGTCACAATAAATGTTGGCATTCATGGTTCCCTCAATGAACTGTAGATCCCCACCACCATGTTTGACTGTAGGTAAGACACATTTGTCTTTGTACTCCTCACCTGGTTGCCACCACACATGCTTGACACCATCTGAACCAAATATGTTTATCTTGGTCTCCTCAGACCACAGGACATGGTTCCAGTAATCCATGTTCTTAGCCTGCTGGTCTTCAGCAAACTGTTTTGCAGGCTTTCTTGTGCATCATCTTTGGAAGAGGATTCCTCCTGGAACGACAGCCATGCAGACCAATTTGATGCAGCGTGCGGCGTATGGTCTTAGCACTGACAAGCTGACCCCCCCACCCCTTCAACCTCTGCAGCAATGCTGGCAGCACTCATATGCCTATTTCTTAAAGACAACCTCTGGATATGATGCTGCACACGTGCACTCAATTTCTTTGGTCGACCATGGCGAGGCCTGTTCTGAGTGGAACCTGTCCTGTTAAATGCAGGATCTTGGCAATCTTCTTATAGCCTATGCAATCTTTATGTAGAGCAACATTTCTTTTTTTCGGATCCTCAGAGTTCTTTGCCCTGAGGTGCCATGTTGAATTTCCAGTGACCAGCATGAGAGAGTGAGAGTGATGACACCAAATTTAACACACCTGCTCTCTATTCATACCTGAGACCTTGTAACACTAACGAGTCACATGACATCAGGGAGAGAAAATTTGGCTAATTGGGCCCAATTTGGACATTTTCCCTTAGGGGTATACTCATTTTTGTTGCCAGCAGTTTAGACATTAATGGTTGTGTGAGTTATTTTGAGGGTACAGCAAATTTACACTGTTACACAAGCTGTACACTCACTACTTTACATTGTAGCAAAGTGTAATCTCTTCCGTGTTGTCACATAAAAAGATATAATAAAATATTTACAAAAATGTGAGGGGTGTAATCACTTTTGTGAGATAATAATAAAGGACTAATGCGCACAACCCAATTCTCACAGGATCAAGAGTACTAAACAAAGAAAAGCTGCCTACATATGAGGTGGCCTCACCCACCCTGCATAAGTAACGTAATAAAAGATCAAAGTTATGTGGCGCTAATCTATGTATAACAGTAAAATGCTTCCTTGCTGCTCAATAATAAAAACTCTCAATATACAATAAACGCTTTACCTATTAGGGGGCAGTGAAAGCAACAAGCTGTAAGGTCCTGGTGATTACAACAAAATAATAAATATCATACAGTGCAAGTGTAGGTGAAAAACGTGACTAAGTGCTGACAACACCCGGTCACACGAAATAAATAAATGTATGCTCCCTCAAATTGTGTTATCCAATGATGTGAAATACTCTTCAAATCGATATGTGATAAGAACTAAACTAAAATGAGAAATGCAACACTATCTCACAAAAAAATATATAACACTATATCGCATAATAATAATATCCCTTTGATAAAGTCACGTGGGTGTGACGCAACGCGTCAGGGTAGGAGGAGCCAGGTGCCGACGCTTCCTGGGAACGGCCGTACCCGGAAGCCTGAGTGTGTTCACTGACATTTCGCTGACATCTTCTGATTTTAATGTAAGTTACTACTTTTTAATAAATGTGTATTGGAATTACTTCACTATGGGAGCATCTCCTTCTTCATTGTCATTTTGGGAGCGCCGGTGATTTGCTAGAGCATTCGACCCAGATACATCTGTAGGAAGAGGGGGACGGCTGCTGGAGCACCATCACACACAGAGGATTACTAACCGCTGGCCTGACTTGGCCCACTGGGGGCCGCTGCTGGAGGTGAGAGGCTGGGGGAAACACCTGTGTGCTGCACCAGTTCTTCCTATTGCATGAATCCAGCACTAAGTCACGCTAAGGGCTACTGATATCAACCGTCTTTATGGACACTTTGAATCACATTGCATGAAGCATCATTTATTGTGGACTTGTTCACCATTTACTGTCACCATTTTCACCATTTTTTACTGTATATATATTTTTGGTTGTTTTGGGAGAGGAGTTGGACTCTGGGAACTCACTTTAAGAATTGGATCAGTTATGCACGTTGGTGCATTTATGTCACAAGTTTTTGCACTTGATCACGTTCATTATTATTATGCGATATAGTGTTATATATTTTTTTGTGAGATAGTGTTGCATTTCTCATTTTAGTTTAGTTCTTATCACATATCGATTTGAAGAGTATTTCACATCATTGGATAACACAATTTGAGGGAGCATACATTTATTTATTTCGTGTGACCGGGTGTTGTCAGCACTTAGTCACGTTTTTCACCTACACTTGCACTGTATGATATTTATTATTTTGTTGTAATCACCAGGACCTTACAGCTTGTTGCTTTCACTGCCCCCTAATAGGTAAAGCGTTTATTGTATATTGAGAGTTTTTATTATTGAGCAGCAAGGAAGCATTTTACTGTTATACATAGATTAGCGCCACATAACTTTGATCTTTTATTACGTCACTTTTGTGAGATACTGTATGTAAGTCTACTCTACTGGGTTCCATTTATAGATGATTAATAAATTGCTGTTGTATACTCTTCTCTTCAGAAACTGCATCGGACAGAACTTTGCCATGAATGAGATGAAAGTCGCCCTCGCATTGACGTTACAGAGATTTAAACTGAGCCCAGACCCCGAGAAAGTGCCAAAGAAAATTCCTCAGCTCGTTCTACGATCTGTAAATGGTGTCCATGTATATCTGAAGAAAATAAATATGTAAATATAATAAAATAAATATCTGGCTTTGTTCCTATCACAAAACAATTAAGTGATAAATGTGTGTGAGAGTTTCTTGTTATTGTTAATCTCCTTTCTGACTGACGGAATTATTAATTGCAATCTAACTTCATTCAAAAGCTGTACTTGGATTTTCTGGGGGAGGGTTAGAACCTCTTCGTGGTTTTTATTTCTGGAGAAATTTACTCTCATTTCTTGAATGCTGGAATCTCATTGAAAGGGCAGAATGATGTGTTCAGCAGAGGGGTGTGTACATTGGATCTTCTGAAGGAAGGGCGGCAGCACATCATATAAACCCACTGCTTTGCCAAGTCCCTACCAAATCTGGTTTCTAACCTACCCTTCCATCTCCCCCTATGTCAGGCTTACATAATGGCTCCCCCAAAACATATAAACAAACCGAGGGGGGAGGTCAGAGAGGGCCCCTTTACTTCCCCCCCTCCTCCTTCCCCGCTCCCTTCTTCTTCTTTTCTTCTCTCTCCCGCCCCCCATCTCCTTATTTCTCCCCACCTCCTCCCCCGCTCCCTTGATTATCCCCCCTTCCACTTTCCCTTATCCCTCCACCTATGAGATACATGGCCCAGTTGCCTATCTCCCACACATGCTTGCTCACCCCGTTACAATGGAGCTTACACCGAGCTCATTACAAACACCCCATTTGTCGCCTCTCCTCCTGGCAGAGGGGCAGATACCAGGCCTAAAAAGGATACCTAATAAACCCATCCTTTTCTTTAAAACTCATATAGTTCCAGGTACCTCCTGACCCTATGGTCTTCATCCCGTTAGGGACTAGATTCGCAAGACATACAAGTATTACTTGAAGCACAAAATAGGCACAGATACATCATATTTAGGAATTTCAACCGAATTGCCTAAGTCTCTTAAGTTACGGTATATTGGTGCTGCATGTATTCTAATTGTTTATTTGTCTATGAAGCGTTCTGTAAATGTTATTTGTGCATATAAATAAAAGATATTGTTGGGAAAAAAAAAAAAAAACACCCACTGCTTTTTTTCAACCAGAATGTGGTGAAACTCCATTCGACCACCTCCAGGTTTTGCTCTCCGCTCCTTGCTCACCACTGTCACTTGAAAAACACAGAAGCCAGGCTTCTGTGCTTATAAGGACAGCTTACCTCTCCTGGTAGCTCCACAGATCCCTCCCTGCCCTGCACTCACAACAGGTACATGGGAGTTACAGCTATTAGTGCAGTGGGGTCATGGGTGGGAGGGGGAATCACCTGGTAGGCTGCACTCTCTGGGATCGCCAACTGTTCCCAGGGTGCACGGATGACAACTCCCATGGATGATCTGGTGTTTTTTTTAAAAGGTAAGATGCGTAAAACCTTTGAAGAAATGGTAGGGGAAATTGAACACAGTGGAGTGGGGTGTGTGCAGAGGTGGGTGATGAGGGGAGACTAGGGCAGTGAAGGGCAGTGAAGGAGGGGGTGTGTGCAAAGGTGGGGGATGGGGGGGTAATAGTCCAGAGGTCAGAGCTGAGAAGGGGTTAAAATGATATATGGATGGGGGGATGCAGAGGTAAGGACATGTGAAAGAGCTGCACTCTGTAGGTAGCACACCCCTAAAGGCTGCACTCTATACATAGCAAACTCCAGAATTCTGCACTCTGTGTGTAGCGCACCCCAGAACCCTGTACTCTATCTATAACACACTCCTAGACACTGGAGTCTGTACTCTTCACTCTGTATGTTATGCACTCCTGGTATTAAACGCCCCCTTAAGACCCTCCCACTGCAATTTGATCACACTCACCATTTGATGCAGTTTGCCAGGAAGGAGGGGCGTGTGGTTGAGTTTCTGCACCTTTTCTCTGAGAAAAAAGCCCCGTATAAACCATAGATCGCTATAGGAACCTAGTGCCACCTTGAGCATGCCCAGGTCCTGGCCTGTTTGGTCTCCATAAAATACACATACACAAGAACACACAAAGGTCCCTAAATCCCTCCCAAGTAGACCTACGGCTCTCTCTCTCTCTCACATTTACTGAGTGTAGAAAATATACAGTATCTCACAAACGTGAGTACACCCCTCACATTTTTGTAAATATTTTATTTTTATCTTTTCATGTGACAACACTGAAGAAATGACACTTTGCTACAATGTAAAGTAGTGAGTGTACAGCTTGTATAACAGTGTAAATTTGCTGTCCCCTCAAAATAACTAAAACACACAGCCATTAATGTCTAAACCGCTGGCAAAAAAAGTGAGTACACCCCTAAGTGAAAATGTCCAAATTGGGCCCAAAGTGTCAATATTTTGTGTGGCCACCATTATTTTCCAGCACTGCCTTAAGCCTCCTGGGCATGGAGTTCACCAGAGCTTCACGGGTTGCCACTGGAGTCCTCTTCCATTCCTCCATGGGTGCTGGTCAATGTTATAGACCTTGCGCTCCTCCACCTTTCATTTGAGGATGTCCCACTGATGATCACTAGGGTTCAGGTCTGGAGACATGCTTGGCCAGTCCATCCCCTTTACCCTCAGCTTCTTTAGCAAGGCAGGGGTCATCTTGGAGGTGCGTTTGGGTTCTCTATCATGTTGCAATACTGCCCTGTGGCCCAGTCTCTGAAGGGAGGGGATCATGCTCTGCTTTAGTATGTCACAGGACATATAATAATAGAAAGAATATTCCCACGCTACCCGAACCAAAAACGATAGTAACACACTAGTTGCAGCATACACTGGGTTGGTCAAACCATAACCAAAAATAGAAATGTAAGTAAAATTAATAGATGGTGCTGAACTCTAAGTGGTGAATTTACAGTTATGCCCCGTACACACAGTCGGATTTTCTGACAGAAAATGTGTGATAGGACCTTGTTGTCGGAAATTCCAACCGTGTGTAGGCTCCATCACACATTTTCCATCGGATTTTCCGACACACAAAGTTTGAGAGCAGGCTATAAAATTTTCCGACAACAAAATCCGTTGCTGGAAATTCCGATCGTGTGTACACAAATCCGAGGCACAAAGTGCCACGCATGCTCAGAATAAATTAAGAGACGAAAGCTATTGGCTACTGCCCCGTTTATAGTCCCGACGTACGTGTTTTACGTCACCGCATTCAGAATGATCAGATTTTCCGACAACTTTGTGTGACCGTGTGTGTGCAAGACAAGTTTGAGCCAACATCCGTCGGAAAAAATCCATGGATTTTGTTGTTGGAATGTCGGATCAATGTCCGACCATGTGTACGGGGCATAAGAATGCTAAAAGACTAAATATGTAACTTCAATGCAATGTACAAAAGTGACAATGCAAACACATAAAGATATTATAAACAATATAAAGTGCTAGGTGCTAACAAGATAAATCTAAACTCCAATAAACAAATAATGTAATAAAAAATAAACGAGTGAATAATATCCTATATAGGATACATAGAAATAAAGTGCTGGTGCCAAAAGTCAAATCCAGATACACACAAAGTCCCCAGGTGTGTAGTAATAAGCAAATGAAAAAACGTAGGGTGCTACTCCAACTGGCACTTGCTGGCAATTGCACCGTCCTAATCGGTGGGACGCCACATTTGCGGCACTGCAGTCTATCCCTATTTTGTAGACGCTATAACTTTTGCACAAACCAATCAATATACGCTTATTGCGATTTTTATTACCAAAAATATGTAGAAGAATATATATCGGCCTAAACTGAGAAAAAATTTGCTTTTTTTTTTTTTTTAAAAAAGTGGGATATTTATTATAGCAAAAAGTACAAAATGTTGTGTTTTTTTTCAAAATTGTCGCTCCTTTGTTTTGTTTATAATGCAAAAAATAAAAACTGCAGAGATGATCAAATACCGCCAAAAGAAAGTTCTATTTGTAGGAAAAAAAGGACGTCAATTTTGTTTGGGTACAACGTCGCACGACCGTGCAATTGTCAGTTAAAGCGATGCAATGCCGAATCGCAAAAAATGGCCTGGTCATTCGGAAGCCAAATCTTCCGGGGCTGAAGTGGTTAAAGTTCATGTGCATGTAAAGGCAGGCAAAGTTTTCGCATTCAAATAGATTTCCAAAGAGGATAAAATAGAATAGAAAATAAAGGAATAGAATAGAAAAAACAATAGACTAGAAAAGAATATAACAGAAAATAAAAGAATAGAATATAATAGAGTAAAAGAACAAAATACAATAGAAAATAAAAGATCAGAATAGACTAGAATATAATGGGAACAAATAGAATAGAATAAAAAAAAAAAAAAGAATATAATCATCTTCTGAAATTTGAATTTCAAATAGAATATTTTTGAATTCGAATAAGAATAGAATAGCAAAGAACAGAAAAGAAAAAGGATAGAATAGACTATAATAGAATGGAAAAGAATAAAATTTAAAAAACAATAGATTAGAATAGAAAGAATATAACCATTTCCCAAAATTCGATTAGAATTCATTCAATTTTGAATAGAATAGATTAGAAAATAAAAGAATAGTATAGCAAAAACAACAGAATAGAAAGAATATAACCACCTTCTGAAATTCGTATTTCAAATAGAATAAATTTGAATAGAAAAGAATAGAATATAATTAAATAAACAATAGAATAGAAAGATGGTTATATTCATTCTATTGTTTTTTTTCTATACTATTGTGTTATTTTCTACTCTATTCGAATTGATTTTATTTGAATTATGGAAAAAGGTTGTATTATTTCTGTTCTATTCTATTGCTTTTTTTAATTCTATTCTTTTCTATTCAAATTTCAGAAGATGGTTATAATCTTTCTATTTTATTCTATTTTTTTTTAATTCTATTTCTTTCTATTCTATTCTGTTCTTTTATTTTCTATCCTATTTTGTTCTGTTTTACTCTATTATATTCTTTTATTTTCTGTTATATTCTTTTCTATTCTATTATTTCATATTCTATTCCTTTATTTTCTATTCTATTCTCTTTGGAAAACTATTCACAATTCATTAGAAAACGTTTCGAATCGATTCAAAAACAAAATTCCGTAAATTAAACAAATGAAACAAATTTAACTAAACTAATTTAAGTAAATAGCGAATCATAACAAATGTTTTCGTTCTGCACATGCCTACCTGCAACTACAGCACCTCCCTTGTCTCCACCCCACCTCGTCTCAGCAGCCTGCAGCAGAGAGGATGACAGAACTTCTCCACCAGATCCTGCACTTCTCCTTGCACTCGTCTCTGACCCCCCCCATCTCAGCAGGCGTCAGCAAAGAGGACAGAACTCCTCCTACAGATCCTGTGCTTCTCTGTGCAGCCACAGCACCCCCTACTCTCTGCATCCCCTGGTCTCAGCACTCAGCAGACTTCGGCCATCCTCTGGTTATCCTCCAGACCCTGCACTTTCTGCAATTTGCAAATAAATTCTTTCAAAAATCAGACAATGAGATTTGTCTGGATTTGTTTCCACATTTTGTCTCTCATAGTTGAGGTATACCTATGATGACAATTACAGGCCTCTCTCATCTTTTTAAGTGGGAGAACTTGCACAATTGGTAGCTGACTAAATCCTTTTTTGCTCCACTGTATATGAAGAAAATGGGGTGGAGGAATGTCGAGTCCAAGTAAAGGGCAATCTGGTGTGAATGGGCACTTAGTATGTAGCATCAAAAGGGAATTAAAGCTCTCCTAAAGCAAAATGTTCACATTGATCTATACAATTCCACTACAATAAAGTGGTTCTAAAAGGCAACACATTTTTACGTTAATATGTTCCCTGTATTACCCACTTCAGCCCCGGAAGATGTTACCCCCTTAATGACCAGAACATTTGTTGCGATTCGGCACTGTGTCGCTTTAACTGACAATTGTGCGATGTTGTATCCAAACAAAATTGACGTACTTTTTTTACCACAAATAGAGCTTTCTTTTGGTGGTATTTGATCACGTCTGCGGTTTTTATTTTAAAAAGCAATATTTTTTACGTTTTGCTATAATAAATATCCCCTAAAAAAATATTTTAAACAACTTCTTTCTCAGTGTAGGCCGATGTTTATTCTTCTACATATTTTTGTTAAAAAAAATCGCAATAAGCGTATATTGATTGGTTTGTGCAAAAGTTATAGCGTCTACAAAATAGGGGATGGATTTATAGCATTTTTTTAATTACATTTTTTTTTATTAGTAATGGCGGTAATCTTTATCGGGACTGCAACATTGTGGCAGACAGATTTGACCCTTTTGGCACTATTTTGGGACCATTGACATTTATACAGAGATCAGAGCTAAAAATAGCCACTGATTACTGTATAAATGTCACTGGCAGGGAAGGGGTTAAACACTAGGGGGCGATCAAGGGGTTTAATGTGCTCCCTCAGTGTGTTCTAACTGTAGGGGGGGTGGGCTACCTAGGACATGACAGAGATCACATTTCCCGATGATAGGGAGCACTAGATCCCTGTCATGTCACACTAAGCATCGGCGTGCGGCGGTAGGGAAGCGGTTAAGATAAAAATGTCCCAGTAATTAAATCACGACCCCCCCCCCCCACCGTCTATGGACACGCACAGCTTGGCTTGGTAGCGAGCCCATAGGTATGCCTCAATAGCAAGTGGCTTGCTAGGGGGGCACACAGAAAAGAGGAGGAACTAAGAGTGCCAGTGGGGGACCCCAGAAGAAGACATGGGCTAGCACAGATGGGATTATAATAAAGACACGGTGTTATCCATAGGGGTTACCTAAAAGTACTCAAATTTATTTTAAAGAATAGAATATAAAGCCATCCTGGCTACAATTGAACAAATTAAATGGTGTCCATCCAACAATGCTGGACGACTACTCCCCCTCATGGACAACATCATGACAAAAAAAAAAAAGGGGGGCGGGTGGGTGGGTGTCACTTGTTCTGCTTCAAACGGTCAGTGAGCCGTTGCACTCAGCCCCTTATATAGGCTTCTTCAGCGCTGCTCAGCGCCCGCCAAATTCCTCCAATCCGACGCTGGCCCTTGCTACCAATCCTCTTACTGTTGCTGCCCTGAGCAACAGTGGCAACCAATGGCAACCTAATAGATAGATAAAAGGGAGAGAAAAACTGCAGCCCCCTCTGAGCCATCCCATGTGGGCCCCAGCATAATGCTATGACCCTTCATGGGCTAGCACAGATGGGATTATAATAAAGACAAACACTGTTATTTAAATTTAAACAAATTATTTATTAATTGGTATTTATAAGGCCACGGTGTTATCCATAGGGGTTACCTAAAAGTACTCAAATTTATTTTAAAGAATATAAAGCCATCCTGGCTACAATTGAACAAATTAAATGGTGTCCATCCAACAATGCTGGACGACTACTCCCCACCGGCTGAGGACAGCAGCAGTGCTGCCGGCCGAGGCCCCCCCCCAACACCGTGGCTGATTCAATTAGATTTTGTAAACCCATATTAAATATATCTAAGCCTATCACAGATAAATGGACCATATCTTCACGAAATAAACCATGTACAAAACTTTCTAATTCTAAGTGGCGAAAAGATATGCCACCGGAAGAACTTAAAAAACTATGGATTGTTCTATTGAGACGCCTTCTAATCTTATCCACATAAAATAAGTTGCCCGAAGGAGACCATAGAAGACGAGGAATCCTCTCTGAAAATGCCACTATAGCATTTGGGAACAAAAGTTTAACATAACAAAGGTCCCTCTTAATTTCACATAGAAGATCCCACGTCTTAACTTTGCCTAAATCATTGCCCCCGGCATGAAGCACTAAGATCTGGGGTAAAGGCCAAACATTAGATAGGTGAAGTAAATGATTTCTCAGATTTTTCCACCTCAAACCCCTAATACCTGACCACAAAACTGTGAAAGACTTAGAGTCCAGACCTAAATTAGCAGAGTAGGTTCTAGTTTCAGCATGCTTGGCTGCCCAAAAAATGTAGGAATGACCTACAATCCAGACCGTAGCTTTGGAAGATCCTGAAAAGAGATTACAAAATTAGAAGATCAGGGCGAACATAAATCTTATATCTATCACTACCCCAACGGCCAATTCTTTTTAAAGTTTCTGCCGGAAAACCTAAAGAGTCAGCTGTGGTGGCTGCCCCAATGCGAAATGAATGTGAAGAAAAGCAAAAACCAGACAGGTTCAAGCGTTTCAGAGAAGCAGCCAACACAGCTGAAAACTGATACCTAGTTAAGGAGGACAGATCCTGATGGATAAAGAAGGAATCATCAGAACATGGTCTAATTGACATATATCTAGAAACCAATAGCACCGGGCATATTGTAGGATTGATAGAGCTAGCCAGAGAAATCCAATGACCATGACCTGTTGGAAGGGATTTAGACCTACAAAGGAAAAGGCTAAGGGACCCATCATACACAACGACATGTGATTTGAGGAGAAAAGATGAGGACCTTTTATTTTCAGATGTAAATTCCCCAATTCTGAGGGCGCCAAAAAAGGCAACTGAAAAAACGGCCCTGAACAAAATTAACTCAAATTCCGAGAAACACACCACTTCTAGAATCTTAAGGAGATCAACCAACAGAGCAGCCGAAATAGGGCGCCTATTATCTAACAAAGGTCTTGACCTCCTAAAACCTTTTAAAACTTGATTAACTTGAAAGAAAGAGGTTAGAGATGGCAAACCAGCAAATTTTAGAAAGAAGGAGACACCCGCTAAAATTTTGCTGATAGAAGCTGGGCTAAGATTAGCCTGAAGCAATGAAGACACAAAAGACAGGGAGACATAAGAAGTTACAACAAGAGAATCCAGACCAAAGTCCTGACAAAAGGAGCACCATCTGGTCCAGGATAGGCGATAATCTGACCACGTTTTCTTCGACACTGAATTCTTGAAGTTACCAAGAATTAACTCCATATTAAGCCCCAGAGGAAATCCGGGCAAGGAGTTCCGCACCGATCCGATGTTGGAGCCAATTCCCGAAACCTCGTGAACTGTGAAGGAGATAAAGCATCAGCAATATTATTTTGTACGCCTGGAATGTGCTCTGCTTTCAACCAAATATTGAATCGCATGCATTGTAAAACAAGAAAACGTAGTAGCCTAATCACCGGCTCAGACTTAGAGGATAAAGTATTCACTGCATACAAAACACCTTTATTATCAGTATGCACCAGAACTCTGCGATTCGCAAAAACGTCTTTCCAAACTACTAAAGAGACTATCACAGGGAAAAGCTCCAAAAGGACCAAATTTTGAATGATGTCCTTTTGTAACCAGTCCTGATGCCACTCACCTGCGCACCAATGCCCATCCATAAATGCTCCAAAGCCTGAAGACCCAGCTGCATCCGTGAAAAAATTAAGCTGATCGTTAGTAACAAAGTCCTGTTGCCATATAGTAGAACCATTAAAATTACACAGAAAAGCATCCCAAATTCTAAGGTCTTCCCGAACGCTCTTGGAGATCTGAATATGGGAATATGGGTTTGTAAAACCTTTGATTGCCAATGAAAACTTGCGAGAAAACACCCTAGCCATTGGAATGACTCTGGCTGCAAAAGCAAACAGACCCAGAAGAGATTGAGCCTCCTTCAATAGTACTTTCTTTCTTAAAAGAAAAACTGAGATCAGGGATCTCATTTTTTGTATTTTCTGAAGAGGCAATTTAAATTCCATTGCAGCTGAATCGATGGTAATCCCTAAAAATTCAATCGAAGTAGATGGAAACACTGTCTTTTCTGCTGCTAAAGGGATCCCAAAGTGCTCACAAATATTAAAAAATATCTGAAGAGATTTGAGGCACGAGGGGGAATCAGATGGACCAACAAATAAAAAATCATCTAGATAATGCAGAAAATCTCCACAGGGATAGAGATCTGGCAAAATCCACTGAAGAAAGGTTGAAAAAGCTTCAAAATAAAAACAAGACAAAGAAAACCCCATGGGCATGAAGCCTTGCGGATGGACCGGGAGCAAACGAAATGCTGACTTAATATCTGCCTTGGCTAGCAAAGCCCCTTGTCCATGACTCCTTAGTATAACCAAAGCCTCATCGAATGATGCGTAACAAACTGGAGCTTCAACACCAGCTACATCATCATTCAAAGAGGAGTTCTCTGGATATGAAAGGTGATTCTTCAAACGGTAAGAACCTTGTTCTTTTTTAGGAACTAACCCCAACGGGGAAAGCCTAAAATTTGCGAATGGCGGAGAAGCAAAAGGACCTGCCACCCTCCCTTCTTCCAGTTCTTTGTAAATTTTCTTTCTTACCACTCAAGTGTTAGTATAAACAGATTTTAAATTCTGAACCATAGAACAGCCCGTGCCTTGAAAGGCCGGGACCAAAAAACCCTCCTTGAAACCCTCAGTTAGCAGAGCCGCCATCCTGCGATCTGGATAGCGCTCTAACCACGGGAGCATTCTTGGGAGGTTAACTGGAGTCACTGCCCTTCCCATGAGCGTGCCCGGGGAATGGCTGAAAGGCTGTCGCTGCAGATTTGCGAAAGCACCTGCTAGCCGGATGGTTCCCGCTACAATGGGAGCATTCATGCTTATATCTGCAATTTGAGAGAAACTTGCATTGCCCTTCATTGAAAGAAAAGCAAAATGCCTTACGAAACGCAGACTGTGCGTTAGATACCCCTTTTGGAGTGAACTGAGGCTTAGGAGGCAACATGAGATTCAACCATAGCCCAACATCTTTGGATCCCCAATGTAGGGAGGGGTGGACTGCCAACTTTTGGCGAAAATTTTCGTCATATGTGAACCATGCAGAGCCACCGAAATGACGAAAAGCCTCTGCAACAATATCTAAGTGTTGGAATAAACCTGAACACTTTGCAGGGAAACGTTCACCCATAACTGCTGCATAAATGCAGAAAGCCTGCAGCCAATTTTGGAAGGTCCTTGGTATAGCCCTCCTCCTGTCCTCCTCAGATCTATCCGCTGCCAGCCTGTTAGATTTCAACAAAAATTCTTTAGAAGCCGGCAAAAGTGACAATATGTCAATGAATTCTCCTCTCCAAATCTTTTCTTTAACAGGCTTGGTTAAATGGAACCCTAAAGGTGACAAAACACATGGTAAGGGTTCTTTAAAAGAAGCCTCCCCAACTGCCACTGCTGAAGGCTTGATAGGCAGGATGGGATTAAAAGACAATGGAGAGTTAACCACATTATCATGGTTTAACATGCCATGATCAATCATTTGTGACTCATTTAAGTTTTGCCATACTGAACTAACTTCATTCATATAATCATTCAATGGTAATTTTTTAACAGCACCATAATCATGTGCCCCTGTAAATATTTCAGTATCACTACCAACAGGCTCAGAAGCACCAGATATCTGTGCTCTCTGATCAACTTTACTGGTATGCATAATATGCCTAGCATAAATTTTTTCTTTTTGTGCCCCTAGAATTTGAGAATTAACATTAGTTTGTTTAACATTCAATGCACCAGTGACCTGTGCTCCTTTAAAACTATTATTATTAGCACCAGCAGTCTGTGCCCCTTTAAATTGCTGTAAAATATTTGACAATGAATTCACTAGGAATGAAACATCTGCAATATTTGTAAACTGACTCTGCTCACCATCATATGATATTGACGGATGCTCACTGAGTGCAGCAGCCTGGGGAAGCTGAGTAGCGCTGCTCTCCCTCATAGCCGGCTCTCTCTGTGTTCTGGAAGTGCCAGCTCTCTCCTCCCTTGCCACCTGAGGCGAAGCCGCTGTTCTCATTAGTTTCTTCTTTCTCCCCGGCTGTTGCCGAGTCCCGCCTCCGACTGGGGCCGAAGCTTCTTCCATCTTCTGGTTTGTGAGGGATGTTTCAGCAGGCGGAGCCGAGTCGCGCTCCTCCCCTAGGCATTGAAGGAGCCATTCTTCACCGCCCTCTCCCTCCGCTCTCTCAATAAGGCGACACAGGAGTTCTTCCCGACTATCAGACGAACGGCGCTTCATGCTGCAGGAGCTCTGTGACGTCGCTTGTTCTGCTTCAAACGGTCAGTGAGCCGTTGCACTCAGCCCCTTATATAGGCTTCTTCAGCGCTGCTCAGCGCCCGCCAAATTCCTCCAATCCGACGCTGGCCCTTGCTACCAATCCTCTTACTGTTGCTGCCCTGAGCAACAGTGGCAACCAATGGCAACCTAATAAATAGATAAAAGGGAGAGAGAAACTGCAGCCCCCTCTGAGCCATCCCATGTGGGCCCCAGCATAATGCTATGACCCTTCATTCAGGGCCACTCTGTGAAATATCATTGCACAGATTAGCTAAGCATAACATGTATAAGATCCTTTACAACTGATTTAAATAAACGTCCCACTAATGTGATATCATGTTAATCAGCAGATTGACTATATTTTAGGGCAAATATATGGTAGCGTGCAAATTACATAAATGTTACTAAGAATTTTTTTTTAAGTGCATTATTCTATTCAATTTTTATTTTTGGTTCACTAATTATTATAAATAAAAAACAAATAAATAAATATATATGTTTCCAAATTTGCTACCAATCTAAAGCCCTATGCATCCCAAAAAAGTACTGTATATATAAATGTAAGGGTAGACAATAAAATATAATGTGTGAAATTGAGTCATTGTTGAAATGAAAAAATGCTCTGGAATTTAAGGGAATTTAGGGAGAAAAGGGGCTCAGAACTCAAGTTGTTAAAATGATTGTTTTATACAATATAAAATAGATCATACATGCACAAATAAATAAGACAAAATGAAATAAATTAGATGTAAATTTAGATATTCTATCACTAGAACTTTTTTCATAACAAAAAAGGCACAAAAATATAGAATGAAATGATAGCACAGAATGGATAAAATTGAATGTATACATTGTTGTCGATGTGTTAGAACCAAACTAGGAATGTGATCCGAATTGTTTCATGCATATTCGATAGATGCATTGTAACTATATAGCTTTGAGCAAGAATTATAGTGGATGAAAAACAATCAAGAAAGAAAGGAAGGAAGGGAAAAAAAGAAAGTGTGAAGAGGTGAACCCCACCTTTCCATCGGTCCCGCAGGTCCAGCATACATCGCTATTCATTATTCTCCTGAGATATCATGTATCTTTGAGTCCTATATTTTTTTTTCATATGAATGCATTTTATTCATTCAGAGTGGCTGATCATTTTTCATTTACCATTATCCATTATATATTTGTGTTTAGCAATGCGAATGGGGTGGATGAAGAACTCCAAGATCTGGAAATTGCTATCCTAGCAGCTAGAAATATAAATGAGATCAGTTTTTTAGTATGTCTTGGTACCTCCTCCGTTGGTCATCTTCATAGGGCTTGCCAGGGTGATTTTTTTAAAGTTGATCTAAGTTAAAGAATATGTAAAATGATATACTCAAATTCAAAACCTCTTAACTTTCGACCACCATTTGTAAAGAAACCTTTTTCAACGTATCTATGATTTTCATTGGTTCACTTTCGCAAGGGTCTTGCGATGCAGACTAAATATGAAAGGCTGTTATGGCAGAAGAGTTCATATACCAGGTGATCACTAGAACACGTAATACATTGATTAGTCCAATGAACTAGTCCCAAACTGTCCATAAATATCTTGCCTATGTTGAATTTGGGTTACACACATTTGGGTTTCCTGCACTGGAAAATTCCTTTCCTATTGTGAAACAAAAAATTAATTGAGATTTTTGGTTAATTTACTTTATATAATTTTTAAATATAACATGATTACTTAAAGTTATTCTTTTTTTGGCTTTGTGAGCAAGACTGGACCTAATTTGAGGTCTTGAAGTAGGAGGTCCCAGTTCTTTATGTGAAATGTTTGATAGCTCTATAACTGTGATTTAATGGAGTATTGAAATTTATGTTTTGAAAACCTATATCTTTTTTTTTTGTCAGTTTTGGGTGGGAATTCCCAGTAGCGCGCTTCAGTGATCATTTCCATCATTTAACCTTTATCTAGAATTTGTCTTGTAAAAGAATGCTTTGTTTAGTAAATCCTCCTTTGTACAACTTTTTTGAGTCTGCAGAATTGACCTTTAGGTACATTGTTCTTCCACAATGTTTTCTGGTAAAAATCTGTTTGCTTAGCTGGCTCTACATCTAAAGAAAAAACAATTACATGGATAAATGACACACCCAAAGCATTACTATTAATATTACAATAATCTAAGAACAGAATTATGGTATCACAAGGGCCATCCCATATGATGATGATATCATCTATGTAGCGCCCATAATTAGGTGAGAGGGCTAGGGGTTGCTATTCCAAATGTTGATATTCTCCTCATATCCCTTTTATTATGTTGGCATAGCTGGATACATAATTTGCACTCATAGATGTGCCCTTGGTCTAAGAAAAGAAATTGTCTAAGAAAAATAATTACACTCTAGAGTGAATTTAGTACATTATAAATTGAGCTTGCTTGAAACTGAGTATTAAACACCAGCTGTACAGAGATAGAAATGTAAAGGGAGCTGAAATCAAGAGATACCCAAAAATAAAAGGGTTCCCATGTATAGAATTTACAATAAGGCTACATTTGTATGGGTGATTTGGCCCAATGTGAATGACAGCAGCAAGAATCTGCTGATTCCTGCAGCTGTTTTTGCCACCTGTGAGCGGCTAGTTGTGGCTGCCGGGCCCGTACACTTTTGATCACAGGTGTGCAGTGGCTGCAGCTATCCATGGCTGTTACCTGTGGTGATTGCTGCTGGATGCACACAAATGGGGCTATTTACTAAAGGAAAATCCACTTTACACTGCAAGTGCACTTGAAAGTGCACTGAAAGTGCACTTGGAAGTAAAGTCGCTGTAGATCCGAGGGGGACATGCAAGGAAAATAAAAAACAGCATTTTAGCTTGCACGTGATTGGATGATAAAATCAGCAGAGCTTCCCCTCATTTCAGATCTACCCCCTAGATTTAGAGCGACTGCACTTCCAATTTGCCTTTCGTAAATAACCCCCAAAGTTTATCAGTGGGGGAGAAGAATGCGCAAGCATTGATATTAGAGGGAAGAATGTCTCAACATTGGTGTCAATGGAAGAGTAGCCTAGTGTTGGTGCCAGTGGAAGAATTCCACAGCGTTAGTGTCAGTTGAAAGAAATTGCTCCTCGTCAGTGGCATTAAAGGAAGAATCCCCGAACATTGGTGTCAGTGGTTAGTTACCTAAGTAGATGCAAGATCCACTAAGTCCAGGTGCTGTTTTGATAGCCAAGGCTTCGATACCTTTGGGTAGTGCCAGAGCTTGCCTCTTTCTCTCCCATCCCTGCACACTCCTTTATGATAGGCTGCCTCACTAACTAAAAGAAACAAACAGGAGACAAGAAAGAACAGTACGTTAGGGAAATGTCAAAACGTCGTCAGATGGTGGCAGCATTTGATCATGCCTAAAGCAAGTATGTGGTGCTTGCAGCAGCTTTCTTTTCCACCTGCAAAGCCAGACTGTCCGAAAGGAAAAATTCTCTGACTCTTCTGGGTAGTTTCAAACGTTGCCCACTCTCTCCCCCTAAGCATTCATATTGGCAAATCACTATGATGGTCTGCTTCATTGGCTAAATGGAATGTCTAGGAAGCAAGAGGGGGCAGGCAATTAGAGCGACCCAGCAACAGAGCTTTGCCCAATTAGAGAGACCCAGCATTTGGCATAGAGTGGAGATGAATGTTACTGTCGTTTTTAGGCAGTTTATTAATTTAAGTGACCAAAATACCTAAAACGTAACAACCCCATCAACACTTTGAGGGCTGGATGTATGGGTTAACCTCCCTGGTGGTATGATTATTTCGGATTTTAGGTGCTGAAAGCTGTACAATTATTTTGCATGGAAATTTGGCATTTTATATTGTAGGCCTGTAATTCTTAACAATAACACACTTAAATCTGTCCAAACAAGAGTCTAGTAGATATCTGGGTATGATGAAGTTTGAAACACAAAAACATAAATTATAATATAATAAATAAATAGAAATAATTAAAAAAATAATAATATAATAATAATAAAATAAATTTCCCCACGATTCACTATCGCTCAATTCTGCAAATGTTCTAATTTACTATTGCTGTTTTCTAGCTGGTCTAAAGCCACTTTTGACGTAAAGGGACACTTTTTGGTTGCTATGGACAATCTCCAGTTTCCAGGCAGAAAGAACAGTATATATAACATAAAATTGCATGCAGGGCATGGGCCAAAGCACTGGGGACAAAAGGGATGTGAAATAATTTCATACAGTACTGTAATCTGTAAGAATACAGTACTGTATGTGTTATAGTTTGTACATCTTTTTGAATTTGCCGCCAGGCTCCGCCCCCCGTGCGTCGCGACGCTCGCAGGGAACGGAGCTTGGCACAAAGAGGCTTCGGAGGAGGACAGAGCCCGCAGACACAGCGGGGGACATCGCAGGATCCTGGGGGCAAGGTAAGTAACGCCGCACCAGGATCCTGCAATGTAATCCTGAGTGTGGCTCGGGGTTACCGCTAGGGATGAGCCGAACACCCCCCGGTTCGCACCAGAACCTGCGAACGGACCGAAAATTTGCACGAACGTTAGAACCCCATTGACGTCTATGGGACTCGAACGTTCGAAATCAAAAGTGCTCATTTTAAAGGCTAATTTGCATGGTATTGTCCTAAAAAGAGTTTGGGGACCAGAGTCCTACCCCAGGGGACATGTATCAATGCAAAAAAAACTTTTAAAAACAGCCGTTTTTTCGGGAGCAGTGATTTTAATGATGCTTAAAGTAAAAAAAAAAGTGAAATATTCCTTTAAATATCGTACCTGGGGGGTGTCTATAGTATGCCTGTAAAGTGGCGCGTGTTTCTGTGTTTAGAACAGTCCCTGCACAAAATGTCATTTTTAAAGGAAAAAATCTCATTTAAAACTGCTTGCGGCTTTAATGTAATGTCGGGTCCTGGCAATATGGATGAAAATCAGTGAGACAAACAGCATGGGTACCCCCCAGTCCATTACCAGGCCCTTTGGGTCTTGTATGGATATTAAGGGGAACCCCGCACCCAAATTAAAATAAGGAAAGGTGTAGGGCCACCAGGCCCTATATACTCTGTACAGCAGTATACAGGCGGTGCAAACAAGACAGGGACTGTAGGTTTGTTGTTAAGTAGAATCTGTTTGTAATTTTGAACAGGTACATTTTTAACGTGTTTAGCTCCAGCCAAAAAATCTTTTTTAAGCTTTTTGGAAAACATAGGGAAGGGTTATCACCCCTGTGACATTTGTTTTGCTGTCTGTCCTCCTCTTCAGAAGATTTCACCTCACTTTTTGTCCCAATGACAAATGTTTTTTGAAAATTTGGGGTTTTTTGTGGAACAAGGATTGGAAAGCATCAGTGGAAAGGAGAAATGTTTTTCCCATATTAACTCTTATAGGAGAGAATTTCCCTTCCTAGGGGTAGATTTTATCTCACTTCCTGTTGTCTCCTTCCGTTTGCAAGTAGGAGTCGTTTGTAAGTTAGATGTTTGAAAGTATATACTCAGCAGAAATTTGGGCCTTAGGTGTTGTTGTGGCCACAACACTGTAAGCCCTCACAGGGCCCTGCTGTGAAATATTAGATCAAGAATTGTAATTACATGCCCCTGTTGACCAGGGGCAGAAAAATTGGGCCTTTGGTGCTGGTGGTGGTGCTGGTGCCACAACACTGTAAGTCCTCACTCGCTCTTGGTGGGCACAGAAATGGGCCCTGCTGTGAAATATTAGATCAAGAATTGTAATTACATGCCCCTGTTGAACAAGGGCAGAAAAATTGGGCCTTTGGTGGTGGTGGTGGTGCTGGTGCCACAACACTGTAAGTCCTCACTCGCTCTTGGTGGGTGCAGAAATGGGCCCTGCTGTAAAATATTAGATCAAGAATTGTAATTACATGCCCCTGTTGAACAAGGGCAGAAAAATTGGGCCTTTGGTGGTGGTGGTGGTGCTGGTGCCACAACACTGTAAGTCCTCACAGACACTCTAGTTGGAATGCAGGAACGAGCCCTGCTGCAAAGTATTGCATCAAAAATTGTAATTACACGCCCCTGTTAAACAGCGGCTGAAAAATTGGGCCTTAGGCACTGGTGCTGGTGCCACAACACTGCAACCCCTCACAGATACTCTAGTTGGAATGCAGGAACGAGCCCTGCTGCAAAGTATTGCATCAAAAATTGTAATTACACGCTCCTGTTAAACAGGGGCTGAAAAATTGGGCCTTAGGCACTGGTGGTGGTGCCCAGAACCAAAAATGTTCTTACAAGCTATCAGCGTGATCATTGAGGAGGAAGAGGATAATTACTCAGGGATAGTCACTCAGCATCAGCATAGGCAGTCTTTGAAGGGATCTGAGATTTCAAAAAAAATTATTCGGTTACATCAGCATCAGGTGCTTGGTAGCTGGTGGTGATCCAAGACTGATTCATTTTTATGAAGGTCAGTCGATCGACCGAGTCGGTGGACAGATGCACCCTGTGATCGGTTACAAAGCCTCCAGCAGCACTGAATGTGCGTTCCGAAAGAACGCTGGATGCAGGACAGGCCAGTAGCTCAATTGCATACTGTGCAAGCTGTGGCCAGTGATCCATCCTCAAGACCCAGTAACCCAGAGGATTTTCGGTGGGAAAGGTGTCCAAGTCAGATCTTGCCCCTAGGTATTCCTGCACCATGTAAAACAGACGCTGGCGATGGTTGCTGGAACCGATCATACCTTGGGGCTGCGGACCAAAAAATTGTCTGGACGCATCGGTCAGGCGGCCACCTTCTCCACCGCTCCTTCTTTGACTGACCGAAGCCTCAGCAACTCGTTGTCCAGAAACAGGAGTTTGTAACCTCCCAGTCTCTGGGAACGCATTGCACAGACCTTTCTGCAAGGCCTCCCAAAGATGTTTCATCCTCTGCTCCCTCTGCGATGGCAAGATAAGGTCCGCAACCTTACCCTTGTAACGTGGATCAAGGAGGGTTGCCAGCCAGTATTGGTCCTTCTCCTTGATACCACGAATACGAGGATCCTTACGCAGGCTTTGCAGGATCAGGGAGGCCATGCAGCGTAGGTTTGCTGAGGCATTCGGCCCGGAGTCCTCTGGGTCACTAAGGACGACATGGTCCGCAGCCATCTCCTCCCAGCCACGTACAAGTCCATGTGTTTCTTGGGACTGATCCCTTAAAGACTGCTGCTGATGCTGAGTGCCAGGCTCCACCTCCATACTGACACAATCTTCCTCCTCCTCCTCCTCCTCCTCCTCCTCGTCCTCTTCCTGTGTGATCGGCGGGCACGCAGGAACACTGTCTGGATAAAGGGGGCCTTGGGAGCTAAGGAAGTCCTCCTCTTCCTGCCTCTGTTCTGCCTCAAGTGCCCTGTCCATTATTCCACGCAGCGTGTGCTCCAACAGGTGGACAAGGGGGACAGTGTCACTGATGCATGCACTGTCACTGCTCATCATCCTCGTGGCCTCCTCAAATGGTGACAGGACAGTGCATGCATCCCTGATCATGGCCCACTGGCGTGGGAAAAAAAAAAAACAAGCTCCCCTGACCCTGTCCTGGTGCCATAGTCGCACAGGTACTCATTGATGGCCCTCTGCTGCGTGTGCAGCCGCTGCAGCATGGCCAACGTTGAGTTCCAGCTGGTGGGCATGTCACAAATTAGGCGGTTCTTGGGCAGGTTAAACTCCTTTTGGAGGTCCGCCAGCCGAGCACTAGCATTATATGACCGGCGGAAATGCACACAGACTTTCCTGGCCTGCCTCAGGACATCCTGTAAGCCCGGGTACCTGCCCAAGAACCGCTGCACCACCAAGTTAAGGATGTGAGCCAAACAGGGCACATGGGTCATTTGTCCCTGTCGGAGGGCAGAGAGGAGGTTGGTGCCATTGTCGCAAACCACCATTCCTGCCTTAAGTTGGCGTGGCGTCAACCACCTCTGAACCTGCCCCTGCAGAGCTGACAGAACCTCTGCCCCAGTGTGGCTCCTGTTCCCCAAGCACACCAGCTCAAGCACCGCATGGCATCTTTTGGTCTGCGTACTTGCGTAGCCCCTTGAACGGCTACGGAGCACCGCTGGTTCCGAGGACAAAGCACAGGAAGAGGCCATGGAGGAAGAAGAAGAGGAGGGGGTGGAGGGGAGAGGTGTGTCCAATCATTAGTAGTGGCATTTTGGAGGCGTGGTGGCGGAACAACCTCCAACACTACTGCACCTTGTCCTGCATCCTTCCCAGCTGCCAGCAGAGTTACCCAATGCGCCGTGAAACTTAGGTAACGTCCCTGTCCATGCCTGCTGGACCATGAGTCAGCGGTAATATGCACCTTACCGCTGACCGCCCTGTCCAGCGAGGCATGGACATTGCCTTCCACATGCCGATAGAGAGCCGGAATCGCCTTCCGTGAGAAAAAGTGGCGTTTGGGTACCTGCCACTGAGGAACCGCACATTCCACAAACTCACGGAAGGGGGCAGAGTCTACCAACTGAAAAGGCAGCAGTTGAAGTGCTAGCAATTTTGCCAAGCTAGCATTCAACCGCTGGGCATGTGGATGGCTGGGAGCAAACTTCTTTCGGCGGTGCAGCTGGGGCAGGGAAATTTGCCTGGTACAATCTGACGTCGGTGTACCAAAAGCAGATTGTCCACAAGTACTTGGCTGTGACACACCTAATTCTACACCTTCATTGCTCTCAGTGCAGGTCTCAGAGAGGACTGAAGGTATAGTGGGGTTGGAGATCTCAGCTGATGAGGAGCAAGGAGAGGTGCTCTTTGTTCTTTGGTGTGGGTCTTTTAGATACGCTTGCCAACGAACTGCATGGCAGGTCAACATATGTCTGGTCAAGCATGTGGTACCCAAGCGGGAGATGTTTTGGCCACGCGAGATACGCTTGAGACATATGTTGCAAATAGCAGCGGTGCGATCTGATGCACTCGTTTCAAAGGCCCACACCAAAGAACTTTTTGAATAACGCGCAGAGACTGCAGCGCCCTGCACATGTGGAGCTTTGGGGTGTGATGCAGTCAATGTGCTGCCCTTAGGCTGGCCCCTGGAGGGCATCCTGCCTCGTTGGTGATGTGCCGCCTCCTCCTCCTCCTCCTCCTCTCTCCTATCAGGCACCCACGTTGAGTCAGTGACCTCATCATCCCCTCCCTCCTCATCACTGGAGCAAACCTGGCAGTATGCTGCAGCAGGGGGAGCATGACTGCCAGATTGCTGTCCTTCTTGGGCACCCCCTCTGTCCGTGCTCATATTACTGCCTTAATCAAGCTCAGTATCATCATCAGAGCCTTCCAAACGCTGGGCATCCTCCTGGAGCATGTACCCAACACTGTGGTCAAACAGTTCGAGGGACTCCTCAGGAGGACATGGTGGGGCTAGGGAAGGAGTCACTGATGACATTGAGCCGAGGGAAGAGGCCGCTGCTTTGCCAGACAAAGTACCCTGAGCATGGGTGAGAGAGGATGAGGAGGATGAGGATGGCTTGGTCATCCACTCGACCAAGTCTTCCGCATGTTGCGGCTCAACACGGCCAGCTGCCGAAAAAAAGGCCAAGCGTGTCCCACGGCCACGTGCTGATGAGGATGCACCGTCTCCACGACCAGCACTAGACACAGAGCCTGCTTGCCCTCTCTTATTGGCTTGTGACTGTCTGCCTCTCCTTCTTGGCCTTCCAGACATACTACTGGCCTGTAGCTGCACTAAGCTAAGATATATATATATATATATATATATATATATATATATATATATATATATGTACTGATACTGCAGCTAGCAAAATCAACTGCCTGCCTGTAGTATGAGAACACCACCAACCTTCTACAGGTAGCTTTAGCTGAACACTGTGCAGAGCTCACAAAAAACTAACTTGTAGCTTTTATAGCTGCCTGCGGTAGTGATAGGATCAGGAAAACACCACCAACCTTCTACAGGTAGCTTTAGCTGAACACTGTGCAGAGCTCGCAAAAAAATATTTTGTAGGTTTAGCTGAACACTGTGAGGAGGACACACCACACTAACTTGTAGCTTTAGATGAACACTGTGCAGAGGTCTCACTACACTAACTTGTAGTTTTAGCTGAACACTGTGTGCAGGACACACTGCACTAACTTGTAGCTTTAGATGAACACTGTGCAGAGGTCTCACTACACTAACTTGTAGGTTTAGCTGAACACTGTGAGCAGGACGCACTGCACTAACTTGTAGCTTTAGATGAACACTGTGCAGAGGTCTCACTACACTAACTTGTAGGTTTAGCTGAACACTGTGAAGACGCACCACACTAACTTGTAGTTTTAGCTGAACACTGTGAGCAGGACGCACTGCACTAACTTGTAGGTTTAGCTGAACACTGTGAGGAGGACGCACCACACTAACTTGTAGTTTTAGCTGAACACTGTGAGCAGGACGCACTGCACTAACTTGTAGGTTTAGATGAACACTGTGCAGAGCTCGCAAAAAATAACTTGTAGGTTTAGCTGAACACTGTGAGCAGGACGCACCCCACTAACTTGTAGTTTTAGCTGAACACTGTGAGCAGGACGCACCCCACTAACTTGTAGTTTTAGCTGAACACTGTGAGCAGGACGCACTGCACTAACTTGTAGCGCTGTGATTGGCCAAGCATGCGGGTCATAGTGCACGCTTGGCCAATCATCAGCCAGCAATGCACTGCGATGCCGCAGTGAATTATGGGCCGTGACGCGCCACACGAATTTGGCGCGAACGGCCCATAACGTTCGGAATTCGGCGAACGACCGAACAGCTGATGTTCGAGTCGAACATGGGTTTGACTCGAACACGAAGCTCATCCCTAGTTACCACTAATGGGACTGAAATTTAACCCCGAGCCACACTCAGGAATACCGCCAGGGAGGCTACAGTGAAGTTCCACCCATTTAATAGTCAGCAGCTACAAAAAAATGTAGCTGCTGACTTTTAATAAATAGACACTCAACTGTCCCACAGTCTAGCGATGCGGCCGCCCAAATGTGGCTTGTCAGGGGGTCACGAGTACTTAAAGTGGAAGTTCCATTTTTGGGTGGAACTCCGCCTTAAGTTAAGAGTTAGGTTCATACTGTTTCGGTGCAATAATGTGCATTGACGTTTATGTACTTTTTTAAAACAGGTGTCAATGCATGGCAACAATGTTTTCAAAGCATCTGCGCTTTTTTTAACACTAAAATACATTTGAAGGGGTTAAACATGAAAGTAGGAAAATAACACAAAACATTTAAGCAGAAGTTATCCTTCTATAATTACTTGGGGACAGTTAAACCAGCAGCATGATGTGAATGGGCTTATTACTGCAGGATTGAATCAGGCAGAGTGGTTGTAAAAAGAATTTTATGTGATTCATTGCAACAATAATTGTTCCTCCCTGAAATCTACTACAGATCTTACACAGACAAACTACAAAGTTGCATCATTCACAAATTCTTTACACCTGGCTAAGTGCCTAATACTCTTGTAAACTCTTTTACTCTGCTTATTTTGCATGTTATAACCTTGCATGGCACTAAACAATCTGTAGAAGGAAAGTAAACAAAGGGATTATCTAATACATTCAGACTTAGGGTGGAGATGGACAGGTAATCACAAGACTTGAATGTGTTACCTTTACCTTCCTTTCCATAAATAAAGGATGGGACATTTGTAAGAGAGAAGACATTGAGCTTAAAATTCAGTGAAATTGTACAAAGGGCAAAATCCACTATCCACTGCAATAAATCAGCAAAACAAGAACAATGTGAATTCCAATTAGTTATTTATTGTATTGTAATGAGCACTTTGCTCCGTGCCCTATTTTATGGGACTGGTTCAATAGTTTTACCTATAACCCAAATTATTCAATTTAAATAGAAAGTATAATTTTTTTTGTATTTGTATTAGATACAGTATCCTGTACAGGTAAACAAAATATAAAAACATAAAATGAAATGCACGCTTATTATTGACACTCTAATGGTGTCATAGAGAATGGTTCATAAAACGTTGGAGCTATCTGTAATTTTGGCTGCTGGCCAAAAAAAGTTGGGTTAGACTCATAAACCACATACAGTATATGCAGGCAATGAGAAGCCTATATCCCCGTTGTTGTGAGCAATTCAGATTGTCCTGACTTTTCCTCATAGATTTCGTTTAAGAATATTACTGTAAACCATGGCTTCTCAAACAGGGTTCCGTGGAACCTCCAATGGTTCCTTGAGCAATGACCAATTTTTGCCTCTCAGATAAGTTCCCACTGATACCAATTATCTTTTTAGCCAGTTTAAAAGAGGGAAATTATTCCCAATAACCAAAAGTGTAATGAGCATTCTCCCCACTGACCATAACAGTGATGTATCATAAGTTGTAGATATAATATTTTTTAGTAGGGGTTCCCTGAGACCAGGGTTCCTCTGTGTTGAAAAGGTTGCCGTAAACAAACCAAAGATTGTTCCCATAAAAAAGAAAAAACATTGTAGAATTTTGAATCTGGGGTATCTGATTGCCTTTGCCTTTATCCTTAGTGCCACTTTAAAAGAATGTTGGGAATAGCGAATATTCATCAGCAAGGTCTTCAGAGTTTTCATAATCTCAACGACAGCCTTCTGATATCTCATTGTTCAGAAATGCTGATCTACAGAAAGATGCTTCTTCATTCCTTCCAATCTTTCAGCTGGTTCAAAAACTTGAAGAAAAGCCAAAAGAAGCCCAGAAAATTATATATTTTTTTGTGTGCAGTTTTGAACACAGTAGAGAATCCGATGGAAATCCCCGTGGAGAAAATCAAGACCATCAATGCCCAGATAAAGAATGTGTTATGCCCAAGGCCCAGGGCCAGCCCAAGACATTGTGCTGCCTGGGACCAAGAATGAAATGCTGCCCCCCCCCCAAAAAAAATCACGCCCACCAACTCAACTCTTCTGGGAAGGCTGTCCACAAGGTTTAGGAGTGTGTCTATGGGAATGTTTGACCATTCTTCCATAAGTTCATATGTGAGGTCACGCACTGATGTTGGACAAGAAGGCCTGACTTACATTCTCCGCTCTAATTCATCCCAAAGGTGTTCTGTTGTGTTGAGGTCAGGACTGTTGTGCAGGCCAGTCAAGTTCCTCCACCCCAAACTCACTCATCCATGTCTTTATGGACCTTGCTTTGTGCACTGGTCCAAATCATTTGTTGAAGGGGGGGATTATAATGTGGGTTGTTTTTTCAGGGGTTGGGCTTGGCCTCTTAGTTCCAGTGAAGGGAACTCTTAAGGCATCAGCATACCAAGACATTCTGGACAATTTCATGCTCCCAACTTTGTGAGAACAGTTTGGGGATTGCCCCTTCCTGTTCAAACATGACTGCGCACCAGTGCACAAAGCAAGGTCCATAAAGACATGGATTAGTGAGTTTGGGGTGGAGGAACTTAACTGGCCTGCACAGAGTCCTGACCTCAACCCAATACAACACCTTTTGCCTGCATTAGAGCAGAGATTGCAAGCAAGGCCTTCTCGTCCACATCAGATCAGTGTCTGACCTCACAAATGCACTTCTGGAAGAATGGTAATTCCCATAGACACACTAAGCCCTGTTGACAGCCTTCCCAGAAGCTGTTCTAGCTGCAAAGGGTGGGCCAAATCAATTTTTAACCCTATGGACTAAGACTGGACTGCCATTAAAGTTCATGTGTGTGTAAAGGCAGGCGTCCCAATACGTTTGGCTAGATAGTGTATCAGGCAAAATTTACAATGGTGGTGGAAGTTAGTTAGTTTTAGGACCTGGGAGATGAGACAACTTCTCTACATGTGTGATTCGAACCCAGACACTCAGGGATGCTAAGCAAAAGTTCTAACCTCTAAGCCACGGAGCTGCCACGTTTAAGAACCTCCTACACATAAATACACATAAATACTGCATTTCTATTCTTCTTGATTTATTCTGTGATATTTGGTGGTTCTTTGTGGGTGAGTGTAGAATAGTGATATTGCGCTCAAATTTTTGGGAATTATATTTTGATTTCTGATGTTGGTACACATATCATATTTTTTGGGCTCAAATTATGATTATTTGGAAATAATAAAAAGCACAAAAAATTGTGACTCATTTTAAATTTGCATCAGCAATGGTATCGTTTGTGGATTGTAAAGACACCTCTGTGAGTTTGGGTAAAGATTGTTGTGAGATGGAAAGTAACAAGTGAAAGTGACAGAGAAAAAAATATTTTACCAAAACATTCCACATTCTAGCATTCTTAAAAACAAAATAGTTTAAATAGAAGTAACAATGTTGCAAAGGAAAATTTATTTCAGAGAAAGATACATTTCATCTCAACTTGAAAAGGAATTATTTGGGGAAGTTACAATTGTACCATTAGAATCAATCGCTAAAACTTGCATTAGACCAGTGGTTCTCAACCTGGGGGTCGGGACCCCCTCGGGGGTCAAATGACAATTTGCCAGGGGTCACCAAATCCTGGGCTGTTCCTGAAGCCCACGCTGCTCTCCCAGCCTTTTCGCGGCCGCCCAGAAGGGCTGTCCCTGGAGCCTGTGGCCGCCCTGCTGGACTGTTCCTGGAGCCCGCGGCCGCCCACTCAGCCCCTTCGCAGCCGCCCATTCAGTTCACATGGCTGGGGGGCAGAGACTAGAGGTAATCTGAGTGGTGAGGAATAAGGTGGGTGGGGCTAGAGGAGACCCTATCTCCTGATTTCGGCATAGGTGTCACTGCTGCGAGACACCACAAAGTCGGAGACACAGTGAGTAACACTACCTGTGATTATAGTTGCCATTAAAAGTCCCCACTACAGTTCTCAGATCAGCAGATGACCTTGATCAAGAGCACCTAAGTTGGCTGATCAGAACTCCCCCCAGCACTGCCACTCATCCCATTCCCCCCACCAAGGAGTAAGAGAAGGAATAAAAATAGAGAATACATAGAAGGGGGAGGACCAAAGAAAAAGGGAGAGAAAGAATAAGAGAAAGAACAAGAAAGACAACTAGAGAGAGGGATGGGGGGGTGGCAAGAAATTGGGATAGAGAGAGATAAAAGGGAAAGAAAGGAGAACAAAGAGAAAGAGTGGTACATCCTAAAATGTACCATAAGGGGTTTTAATACTGTACGAGTGGAAGGGACTCAGGGAGCGCTAAATGTCCGTGTTTTAGGGGCGCAAATTACTTGTTTTGCCTTGGGTGCTGACAACCCACGCTACGAAAATAATTTTACTGTTATGGGTCCCCACAACTTGGGAAATTTTATCAAGGGGTCACGGCACTAGATAGCTTGAGAACCACTGCATTAGACTATAATAGCGCAGACTTTCACTCCCAAAAAATGCTCTTTAACATAGCGCTTATTCTGGTATTTACTATAACGCCCTGTAAAAAAGACACTGGAGCTAAAATGAGAGCTATTTGCAGGTCTGAGCATGCTCAGTTGTGTTGGCACCTTGTTATAAAGAGACGGGGAATTTATCTCTTCTCAAAGTTTTAATGATATTTCAGTGTAGAAATCACTTTTTTACACATTTTAAAAGCAGATTATCTTTAAATAATATACTGCATATTTCAGTACCATTAAGGCAATTATATCATGCTCTAAACATTATTTCCATGTGCAATTCTCCAATGTTTTAGCAGAGTAATGCCCTGTACACACGGTCGGATTTTCCGACGGAAAATATGCGATCGGAGCGTGTTGTCGGAAATTCCGACCGTGTGTAGGCTCCACCACACATTTTCCATCGGAATTTCCGACACACAAAGTTTGAGAGCTTGCTATAAAATTTTCCGACAACAAAATCCGTTGTCGGAAATTCCGATCGTGTGTACACAAATCTGACGCACAAAGTGCCACGCATGCTCAGAATAGTCCCGGCGTACGTGTTTTACGCCACCGCGTTTAGAATGATCGGATTTTCCGACAACTTTGTGTGACCGTGTGTATGCAAGACAAGTTTGAGCCAACATCCGTCGGAAAAAATCCATGGATTTTGTTGTCGGAATGTCCGATCAATGTCCGACCCTGTGTACAGGGCATTAGGGTTTGGGCACTATTTGTTTTCAGGGAACTATAGTAAATTCGATTTTGGGATTTTTTTTTTTTTTTTTTATAGTGAATACCGTTTTAGCGCTAAATCGCGGTAATTAGCGCTGTAATAGTAAATGACCCCCTATATGCTATAGAAGTTTACTCCACCATGAAGCTTCTCTTTTTTCTATCTCCATAATCGGTAGCTGTGGCTGTGAACTGCTTTTGAGGCTGGGTTCACATTTATGCAATGCCAGACATTGCATGTGCTTCACACCGTATTGCTGTGCACATCACATGCAATGTCTGTGCATGCAAATTTAGCCAACAGTTTTGCTGAAATCGCATTGCACTGGCACCAAAATGGTGCAGGACCCTTTTTTTAGTCCCCACTGGAATTGGATCGCATGGGTGTTCAGACCAAAGATATCCGATTACACATTTCGCACTGCGTTCTGCGAACCGATTTGGGGGTGTCAATAACTTTCTATTGACACTCGCAGTGGTTTGCAGAGAGCAGTGTGAACCACGCAGGAATCACGCTGGTTCCCGCATCGCACCAGTGTGAACCAAGCCAAGGGTTTCCACCTCATTTAACCACTAAGCTACCGCCCACCGTCATATGACAGCGGGACGAGGCAACTCTTGTTCTGGGCGGACGTCATATGACGTGATCGCCCTCCCGAGCCACTAGGGGGCGCGCGTGCATGCCCGCTGCGTCGCTCGGGACCCGGTGCGCGTGCCCGGCGGTCGCGATGTCCGCGGGGCACCCGCGATTGTCGGTTAACAGAGCAGGACCGTGGATCTGTGTGTTTACACCTGTCAGAGGAGAGGAGACCGATGGTGTGTCCCTTGTACATAGGGACACCGATTGGTCTCCTCCACTAGTGAGTCCCCTCCCCCCACAGTTAGAATCACCTCCCTAGGACACACATTAACCCCTCGATCGCCCCCTAGTGTTAACCCCTTCCCTGCCAGTCACATTTACACAGTAATCAATGCATTTTTATAGCATGGATCGCTGTATAAATGTGAATGGTCCCAAAAATGTGTCAAAAGTGTCCGATATGTCCGCTGCAATATCGCAGTCACAATAAAAATCGCAGATCGCTGCCATTACTAGTAAAAAATAAATAAAAAAATAAAAATGCTATAAATCTATCCCCTATTTTGTAGACGCTATAACTTTTGCGCAAACCAATCAATATACCCTTATTGCGATTTTATTTTTTACTAAAAATATGTAGAAGAATACATATCGGCCTAAACGGAGGAAAGAATTTGTTTTTTAAAAAAAAATGGATATTATAGCAAAAAGTAAAAAATATTGTGTTTTTTCAAAATTGTCCCTCTTCTTTTGTTTATAGCGCAATAAATAAAAACCACAGAGGTGATCAAATACCACCAAAAGAAAGCTCTATTTGTGGGGAAAAAATTATAAAAATTTCATTAGGGTGCAGTGTAACATGACCGCGCAATTGTCATTCAAAGTGCGACAGCGCTGAAAACTAAAAAATGCCTTGGGCAGGAAGGGGGTGAAAGTGCCAAGTATTGAGGTGATTAAACACGAACACATATGAATTACACAAGTTCTCTGGCTTATTTAATGCAGATAAGGCACCAAGTGGGTTTAATTACACCTTAATCAGCCACAGAACCTGTGTAATTCATATGTGTTCAGTTTTAAAGGGATGAGGTGGCAACGAGGGCCGGATTTGCCACAAGGTGACTGAGGCCAGGCCTCGGGCGGCAGTGGTGTAGGGGCGGCGCCGCTCCTGCAGCGACTTCGCGGCTGCCCCCCCCTTTCGTGCTGCCCATTAAAGTCTATTATGGGCACCAGTGCCCATAGAAAAGATGGCCGCGAGCCGACCACGCAACTGCGCATGCGCCATTCCGAAGCCGGCCGGGCTCGGGAAAGCTCGTAAGCGCTCGGCCGGGCGGCGCATGCGCAGTAGCGTGATTGCGCCGCCCGGCGCCATTTTTGAAAAAATCGAGAGTAGGTAGTAATGTCAGCGGTGCGGCGGCGGGGGAGAGAGATGACATCTCTCATTGCCCGCACCGCTGTTCCGCCCTCCTCCTTCTGATGGCAGGCAGCATGGCAAGGGACATCCCAATCTGGTGGCAGGCAGCATGGCAAGGGACATCCCAATCTGGTGGCAAGCAGCGTGGCAAGTGACATCCCCATCTGGTGGCAGGCATGGTGGCAAGTGACATCCCCATCTGGTGGCAGGCATGGTGGCAAGTGACATCCCCATCTGGTGGCAGGCATAGTGGCAAGTGACATCCCCATCTGGTGGCAGGCATAGTGGCAAGTGACATCCCCATCTGGTGGCAGGCATAGTGGCAAGTGACATCCCCATCTGGTGGCAGGCAGCGTGGCAAGTGACATCCCCATCTGGTGGCAGGCATGGTGGCAAGTGACATCCCCATCTGGTGGCAGGCATGGTGGCAAGTGACATCCCCATCTGGTGGCAGGCATGGTGGCAAGTGACATCCCCAACTGGTGGCAGGCATGGTGGCAAGTGACATCCCCATCTGGTGGCAGGCAGCGTGGCAAGTGACATCCCCATCTGGTGGCAGGCAGCGTGGCAAGTGACATCCCCATCTGGTGGCAGGCAGCGTGGCAAGTGACAACCCCATCTGGTGGCAGGCAGCGTAGCAAGTGACATCCCCATCTGGTGGCAGGCAGCGTGGCAAGTGACATCCCCATCTGGTGGCAGGCATGGTGGCAAGTGACATCCCCATATGGTGGCAGGCAGCGTGGCAAGTGACATCCCCATCTGGTGGCAGGCAGCGTAGCAAATGACATCCCCATCTGGTGGCAGGCATAGTGGCAAGTGACATCTCCATCTGGTGGCAGGCATAGTGGCAAGTGACAAGAAATGGTGGCAAGTGACACGCTCAGGGCTCCCGATGATTCTGCATTATGGTGAGTTGAACTATTTCAGTTTATATTACAATGTAATGATAGAAATAATGTGTTTCAATCATCCTGACACCATAACAACCATGGTGCCGGGGATGATTGAAGCACTAACACCAGCCATTGCCTTGAAAAATTGCCTGCGAAAAATCCTTACCCCTCGCGCGCTTACCCTGAAGTATTTTTAGTCTGTACAATTAAAGCCAGTTATTTTCAGTGTTCTTGTGTATGGAGATATGTTTTTAATTGATCTATTGTAGAAGTCATCGATAAAGGACGTGGTGTGTGTGTATGTGTGTGTGTGTGTGTGGGGGGGGGGGGGGCAGCATTGAAGGACCCGGCCTTTGGGCGGCAAAGGGAGTAAATCTGGGCCTGGTGGCAACCCTAACTGAGCCTGATACGGAGCTCTGGGGCTTTGATAAATAGTGGATGGATGGTTGTCTGAGCAGGCTGGAGGACACATTTTCAAAAGCACTTTTAGATCTCCTGTGTTGAGATCTTTTGCCGCGTACACACGGTCGTACTTTTCGTCTACAAAAGTCAGACAGCCTGTCCGACAGACTTCCGGCAGACTTTCGGCGGACTTGCGGCGGACTTGCGGCATACTTTCTAACGAACGGACTTGCCTACACACGATCACACAAAAGTCCGTCGAATTCTTACGTGATGACGTACACCGGACTAAAATAAGGAAGTTCCTAGCCAGTAGCCAATAGGTGCCCTAGCGTGGCTTTTTGTCCGTCGGACTAGCACACAGACGAGCGGATTTCGGGGTCCGTCGTAGTTACGAAGTAAAGATTTGAAGCATGTTTCAAATCTAAAGTACGTCGGATTTGAGGCTAAAAAAGTACGTTGAAAGTCCGGAGAAGCCCACACACGATCGGATTACCAGCCAGCTTTAGTCCGTCAGCGTCCGTTGGACTTTTGTAGACGAAAAGTACGACCGTGTGTACGCGGCATTTGAGTTTGGTAAGCTGTTTTGAATGATTGCCCTATCTTAGCACCTGAGTAGTTTTCCCGCTCTGAGCAACAAACTTTTTTTTACTGTATTTGCTATCAAAGGGATTCTTTGAACTATTTCACTATTGCTGTCACAATTTTATGGACTTTAATATTGGGGCTGGTACTTAATCACTTAATCTTTGCAATTTAATTATCAAATTATTTATGCACAGATTATTTATGCACAAGCACTATGGTTTATTTGTAATTAGTGATATTTTGTGTTTTTATTGTACCATTTAATTACGCATATTGATATATTTTATATATTTTTTTATTATTATTTAAAGGACCTTATGTTTATTTATACATTACAGGGTCAATACAGCAGCTCTGATTTCTGTGGGGTTCAGCCAATCCATTTTACAAGTCTAAAAGTTTTCCTTGTTCTTAAAAGTTTCTGGCATTCCCTACCAAGTTTTTTTTTTGTGGACAAGCTATATTCCAAGAGTATGCTGCCATGATTATCAGGAAAATGGGAAGTCGCTTACTTACCTTTCGGTAATTCCTTTCCTGAAACAATATCATAGTGTGATAGTAAAGCTTGACACGCTTAGGTCCAGTAAAAGTTTATTATTCTTGATAAAAAGTAGGACAGTATTGTCATTACCTATGCTTCGAGAAGCCCCATTAAAGGGGGAGTTTTGAGCCCTCGAAAAGTGATGGCATGATCGTCTGACCTTTTTATCAAGAAAAAAAAAACAACTTTGATTTGACCTATTACAAATGTGTGGCATTCTAATCTTTCACACTGTAATTGGGATACTTTGGGGACCTTAAGGGATATACCATGTAACAGAGAGCGGCTTCTTGCTACCTGAATTTTACAAGTGATCTAGCCTTTTGGGACCAGCACTTCTAACACATTTTCTGTTAAATAAGCGCATTGCAGCATAGGATTCCGTCCTAGTCTATTTGCACCTGCTTATTTATTAATATGTTGTACCTGACTAGGTTCCTTTATTTATAAAGTAGTTGGTCCAATGCAGGGCTTTTTTTTTCTCAGAGACTAGGTGCAGGAACTCCCACTTGTCTCTGCCCCTACCTACCTCTGAGCACCGTTCCTTGATACCACCCCCTACCCACCTCCTAGTATTGCCCCTTTTAGAGAACACAGAACCAAGTAACATTTGTGGTATCGAGGTGGATCTTGCTGTTAATGATAACAAGAAAAGCAGAAAAATAGATCCCTTGCAGCCAACAATAGACCCCCAGCAACAATAGATCCACCCAGCAACAATGGAGAACTGCAACAATAGATCCCGGCAGCAACAACAGATCTCCCCTCAGACAGCACCAATAGACCCCTCCAGCAGCCAGCTACAATACACTCTTCCCTCAACAGTAGATACATCCCAGCAACAACTGACCACCTTGCAACATAAGACCCACCCCCCAAAAGCAACCATAGACCCCCCTGCAAAAATAGATCCCTTCCATAGGCAATAGATTCCCCGGCAGCAATAATAGACCTTCACAACAACACTACCCTCCCCCATACCCCACACACAAACGTAGATCCCCTCCAACAACAATAGATCCCCCAGCAGCCAGCAGCCATCGACAATGTTGCACAACCCAGCACCTCTTGCCATTACATACATTCAGTGCTGTTCCCACTAAAAAAAGAGCCCTGGTCCTTTGTTGCCATGCATTTATATCAGGAAAGAAAAATTACCAATGGGTAAGTAAGTGTACAATTTTACATCTTTAACCTGTTGGAGAAGATTGGATCATGCTTTATAAGAGTCTTTTGCCTTAGGCCACTTTCACACTGAGGCGTTTTACAGGCGATTTTGGGGTAAAAATAGCGCCTGTAAGCTGCCTCTTCTGCAGCCCCAGTGTGAGAGCCCGAGTGCTTTCACACTGGGGCGGTGCGCTTGCAGGACAGGAAAAAAAGTCCTGTAAGCAGGATCTTTGGGGTGGTGCGGGAGCGGTGAATGCACTGCTCCTAAACCGCCCCTGCCATTAAAATCAATGGCCAGCCTGCAAAGCGCTTCGGCAGCGGCACTTTTAAGGGCGCTTTTAAGTCTTTTTCAGCCGCTAGCGGGGGTTAAAAGCATCCCACTAGCGGCCGAAAAGCGTTGCTAAAACAACGGTAAATCGCCGCTAAAACTAGCGGCACTTTACCGTCAATGCAGCCAGTGCCTCAGTGTGAAAGTGGCCTAACTCTGAATTAACAGCAAGTTTGGGATTTGGTTTATTGATTTTTTTTGTTATAGTTGCATCTTTTTTCAATAAATGTATCCCAAGTGAAAATGAAAACGTGTATTTATTTGCTTAGATTTTTTTTCTTTACTGTAACTGTGACACTTTCCTACAAAATAAATTGCAAATAAATGAATTTGGCTAACGCACACCTGACAAGAATCATTCCTTTGCATGCCTGCTGATTCATGCTCATGCTCTTTGTCTGTGAATGATTGTTTGGGAAGTCACGCCTTCCTTCAGGGTGTATCCTCCACCTCTGTACATTGTCCTATCCATTGCATTTGTGAGGACATGCCTTCACCTGTCACTACACTATATATATGATTTGACATACAGTACAGATAATACACTTCCAGCATGGCGTCCTCTATATTTGGATTGCCCTCTCTGAGTTTCTCAGATATATTTCACTGGGTTGCCTGGCTGTGTGTCCTCTATCTCCTATATACAGTCTATTCATTGTATCTAAAGAGGAAGCAGCTGCAGAAACATTTCCATTCTTTTCTAGGTCCTGAGACGCACTGGCTGTATGGAAATGCCCACGAGGTAAGACACTGTTATGCTTATCTTGACAATATTTAAAGCTCAACTCCGGGCACCAGAATTTGAATGTGTGCACATGTTAATCTGTTTGTAATTGGGGGGAGGGGGGTGTGACAGGGTGGTTATCACATCATCCATGCTTACTCTCTCATTGGGGGCTAAGCAAGGATCACATGAGAGGCTTACCCCGGGGTGGGTTCTTCTGGGCTACGTTAGGCACACTGCCATACACATGAGGATGAAAAACATGAATGAATGCTAGTAAACGTTCTTGGTGTCACATACACCGACACGATCACCTGTGTATTTAGGAGGGACACGCAGAGCCAGTGCCCTCTTCACCTGTCCAGCCTATCACTGCTTTTTTTTGTTTTCCCCTTTTATTGGTTGAACTAGTAAATTGGGGAGGTATGCATTAGGGATGAGCTCCAGGTTTGGATTGAATTTTGCTTGTTTGGGAGTTCTACCAAACACAGAACTTGTAGCTCACTTGGCAGGAGCAAAACATTATATATATATATATATATATATATATATATATATATATAGTAGCATTTTTTTTCTACTACTAATATATATGACAGTTTCCTTCTCCTGTAAATTTTTGTTAAGGAAGCAGCACACGCTGGCACATTTCTTGTCCTTAGCAACCAGTGTCACCTCACCCCATTCATTTGTTAGCCAGGAATCCCCGCCATGTAAACAAAGGGGCAGGGATCATGGTTGACATCATAGCCCAAGTATGTCCATATGGCTGGAGGTCAGCAGAGAAGTTTTAAACCCAGAAGGGTAAGTATATTGGGTTGTGTTTTACAATGTGACTTTACTTTTCACTCTCTAGAAGGGGTAGGCAACCTTCGAGAGATGGGGATCTACTTGAAAAACACTGATGAAGTAAAAAAAAAACTGGCACAGTGTCCTGTTGTTAGAACTGGTTCACACCAGAATGCGATGACAGAAAGGCGTGTTCCATGTGTGTTTCCTGCACCGTGTTCAAAATGCACTGCTTTTGCGATCTACTGTGGGTGATGATACATTGTTAACCCCAAATGCAGAGCACAAATGAAGACACACAAAAAAAAATATTACAAGAGAGTGCAGGGTTTAGGAGTATGTTGCGCTCAGAATGCAGTGATCAGGAGTGTGTTACCCTCAAAATGCAGGGATCACGAGTACATTGTGCTCAGAATGCATGGATCAGGAGTACATTGTGCTCAGAATGCATGGATCAGGAGTGCATTGTGCTCAGAATGCATGGATCAGGAGTGCATTGTGCTCAGAATGCAGGGATCAGGAGTGTGTTGCGCTCAGAATGCAGGGATCAGGAGTGCATTGTGCTCAGAATGCAGGGTTTAGGATTGTGTTACGCTCAGAATGCAGGGATCAGGAGTGTGTTGTGCTCAGAATGCAGGGATCAGGAGTGCATTGTGCTCAGAATGCAGGGATCAGGAGTGCATTGTGCTCAGAATGCAGGGATCAGGAGTGCATTGTGCTCAGAATGCAGGGATCAGGAGTGCATTGTGCTCAGAATGCAGGGATCAGGAGTGCATTGTGCTCAGAATGCAGGGATCAGGAGTGCATTGTGCTCAGAATGCAGGGATCAGGAGTGCATTGTGCTCAGAATGCAGGGATCAGGAGTGCCTTGTGCTCAGAATTCCGGGGATCAGGAGTGCATTGTGCTCAGAATGCAGGGATCAGGAGTGCATTGTGCTCAGAATGCAGGGTTTAGGAGTGTGTTGCGCTCAGAATGCACGGTTCAGGAGTGTGTTGCGCTCATAATGCAGGTATGGGGGGGTTATGTGAAGGGTGGCAGAGGACACTGATATGGGGGTGGCCATGCCCCCTTCACATCAACCCCCCCCCCCCCCCCGCGCACACACACACACACACAGTAGCAGTAGTGTCCTCTTTCCCCAATAGCAGTGAACTCTGGACCCCCTCCCTCCCATTGCAGTGTTCCATAGCATCCTACCTGTGTACACAGGAGACCAAGAGGCAGCACAGTTCTGGACAGGGGGTGGGAGTGGGAGCTGGCAGAGTTACTTTTCATAATAATAAGCTGGTGACTGGTTGCTTAGGACCTAGCAACCAATCACCTGCGGGTTAACTTGAAAAGTTAATTTGGCCAGCTCCTCTTCCAGCCCTGAGCTGTGCTGCCTCTTGGTCTTCGCTGTTCACTGATGAAAGCGGCGGAGGAGGCTGGGGTGGGGAAGAGAGAAGGACCGAAGGCACGGTGGAGAGAGAAAGACTGGCAGCTAGAAGAAGAATGCAGGGGTTGGTGGCACAGATTTGTGCCCGTTCTCGTGTCACCTACCTGCAGTCGACAGGTGGCCCGTGATTGACGGGTTGCCGACCCCTGCTCTATAGTGACAGATTAAAACGTATGTAAAGCCAAAATTTTGTAGGGGGATTTTTTTTTTACCCGCTGTGTCCTGTTTGGGAAATTTACCTTTACTACTTTCTTTAACCCCTTCACACCTAAGGGTAAAACAAATCTCAATGTCTAAGCATAATTTTGCAACTTTGACTTGTGTTAGTAAAACTGTACATATCATCACAACATCACTGCGCATCCAGGTGGATTATACCGCATTTTTTTTTTTCAAGACAAATTGGGCTTTCCTTTGGTGGTAAATGGTAATGGATATCTCCTGATTTTTTTTTTTTTTATATATATAATTATCAAAAGAAAACTGGCCCAAAAAAAAACCAACAATCTTTTTTTAATTAAGCAGTATATTTCTTGCTACTACCATATCCTTCCACCAAAGAGAAACCTAAAATAAATTCTCCTGCTCCTGATGATTGCAGCGATACCACATATGTGTATGTTAGTTGTTGTTTGTACCTGTAGTACAGCCCAGAAACAATAGTATACATTTTGCTTTTTTTTTTTTTTTTAATCCTACCTAAAACATACTGACACTAACTTACACGAATGCTAATTAAAAAGAAAAAAATCCTGTCAAAAAAAATACTGATCTTACCTTGACCCAAACACTAACCCTGGCACTGACCTAGATCAAACCTTGATCTAGGTATTTTTTTTTTTTTTTATGATTATTATTATTTTTTAACACACACTTTTTTTTTCACTGCAAGGAGAGAGAGAGAGAAGTACAGTATCTCTCTACTCCATTCACAGAGAAAACAAGGGGGCGGGCTTCACAGTGACTGATCACTGTGATAGCAAATGAAATGCTATCACAGAGATCAGGTGACTCGGAAATGGGATTTCTGGGTCCAGATCGTTAGTACAATTCCAGCACAAAGGAAGATATACAAGTATGAGGCCCCACTGAAAAAAGCCCAGTCCAGTGGGGGCGTATATTTGCGTACGGTCGGCGCGAAGTGGTTAAAGGCGAAACAAAAAGTAGGAGGAAATCTCCCCAAAGTGATCGGAATGTCCATCTTAGACAGTTGTCATCAGTACATTTGTCCCTACTGGAAGATTTTCTTTCTCTCATGACAACTCTAAAATTTAGGATACTTTCTGTATCAGACTCATGTCAATGAGCATTGTTTTTCTGCATTTGATGCTCTTTTGGAATGCACAGCAAATGCAGGAAAATAATTAGTAGTACACATGGCAGTTCAGAGGCTGACCTGCTTTGTCATTGAGTTTTTGAGGTGCATTTGCACTGCAGAATATAACGCTGAATCCGTTCATATGCAGCTGCATGTATTTGACTGTACGGTCCCTTTCACATTGGGGCGGTTTGCAGGCGTTATTGCGCTAAAAATAGCACCTGCAAACCGACCTAAAACTGCCGCTGCTGTGTCTCCAGTGTGAAAGTCGGGGGGCTTTCACACTGGAGCGGTGCGCTGGCAGGAGAGAAAAAAAACTCCTGCAAACAGCATCTTTGGTGTATTCACCGCTCCTAAACCGCTCCTGCCCATTGAAATCAATGGGGCAGCGCGGCTATACCTCAGGCATAGCGCCGCTGTATCGGCGCTATGCGAGCGGTTTTAACCCTTTTTCAGCCGCCAGCAGGGGTTAAAACCGCACCGCTAGCGGACGAATACCGCCGCGAAAACGACAGTAAAGCGGTGCTAAAAATAGTGCAGTTTTACCGCCGACGCCCACCGCCCCAGTGTGAAAGGGGCCTAAAGCTTAGCATTTGACCAGAACAGCCATTGTCAGAAACCGGCCAAAATTCACTTTGTGTTTGAACAGCCCTACACAGATTGCTAATGTGCAGGCGGGCGATGCTGGGCTCTCTTATTAACCGATTCCCGACCGGATCACTTCTTTTTACGGGGGCAGAATGGCTCCCCTGCGTGAAACCCCATACAGGGTTCCTTTAAGAGGAGCCGGAGGGGCGTGCACGTGCCCGCTGCACAGCGGGGGACCTGATGCGCGTGGCCGCGATTGCTGCACGATCACGTGCACGAGCAACTAGCACGGAGATTTGTGTGTAAACACACAAATCCCCATGCTGTCAGAGGAGAGGCGACATGTCGTTTGTTCCTAGTAAGTAGGAACAGCGAAATGTCTCCTCTCCTACTCAGTCCTATCTCCATACAGTTAGAACACACTGAGGGAACACACATTTAACCCCTTGAATGCCCCCTAGTGTCAACCCCTTCCTGCCAGTGTCATTTACACAGTAATCAGTGCATTTTTATAGCACTGATTGCTGTATAAATGTCAATGGTCCGAAAAATGTGCCAAAAGTGTCCGGTCTGTCTGTGGCAATACCGCAGATCACTGCCATTACTAGTAAAAAAAAATAATAAAAATGCCATAAATATTTCCCATAGTTTGTAGACGCTATAACCAATCAATATACGCTTATTGCGATTTTTGTTTTTTACCAAAAATATGTAGGAGAATGTATATTGGCCTAAACTGATGAAGAAAAGTGTTTTTTAACCACTTCCCATCTGGCCTATAGCAGATTGATGGACGGAAAGTGGTTCTGTTATCCTGACTGGGCGTCATATGACGTCCAGGAGGATAACATGCCGGCACGCGCGCCGCATCTCTGATCGTAGTACACGGACAAAAGAAATGAACGACAAATTATTGGTTAAGTGGTACTATGTTCCATTAAAAATACATTTAAATGAACCCTCACATTTCTCTTCTATGTTGGAGGGGATGTGGGGAGGTGGGGACCCATGCCCATATATGGTGGCAGTGCCACCTGATTCAATCATACTGGGAGGAATTACTAGATCTAATTAAAAAAATCAGTGGAAATGAAGTTGTGCTAGATCCGTGGCAATGCTTGTTTTTACGCAACGGACTCCACAAGGAAGAAATATAGAGCAGCTATTACTCCTTTTTTCCTGAATGCAGTGAAGGCATTAATCCCCAAACAATGGGGGTCAAAGAAGGTACCGACAATGAAGGAATGGCTTGGGGCGGTAGATAGGACTAGGCTCATGGAAGAAGTAATACACATGCAAAATGACTCTGAATTAAGATTCGCTAGTATTTGGAAAGGATGGTTGGAATTTAAACAATCTCCGATATATGTGAGTTACATGGGATGCGAAGGTAGTATTTAGAGGTTCTACACCTGGCCCCTTAATTTTCCTCGGGGGGGGGGGGTTCTCTCTCTCTCCTCTTTCTTCTCTCCTTTCCTCTTATGAAGAGTAAATAAATAAATAAATAGGATATGGGAGGATCACAGATTTACACACACATATATGAAATTTATTTAGGAGCACTCAATAAATTTGGAAGATGTTGGGGAATGTATTTATTAAATAAATAATTTGATTAGAGTAAAATAGAGTGAGGAAAGGCGGACACACACTTCACGGTAAGGAATAATGAGTATGGGGGGGGGGGGGGGGGATGTGGAGGGAATATAAAAATATATTTAAAAGTAAAAGGGGGGGGGAGGCGAGGGGAAGGGAGAGAGAGAAGAAGGAAGGGAAGGGGGGGGTTGCGTTTTTGTTTTTTTGTTTTTTATTGGAGTGGGGGGGGGGGGGGAACGGGAGCTAAGGGTGCAGTATCTCTAATTCTTTGTTAGAGAGAAGAGGGAGGGGAGGAGGGGAGGAGGGGAAGGAGGGAGAAAGAGAGAAGGGAAGGAAGAGGGAAAAAAGAAGGAAAACTGATTATGAATTTTTAGAAATATGGCCATTTGAGAGGCAAAGTTATCCATTTCTCTTTGTTTATGTATTTTGTTTATGTATATGTGTATGTATTTTTCCTGAATGTTATGCATTTATGTGTTTGGAATGATATGGAAGAATTTGTATGTCTAATAATTTAATAAAAACAACTGAAACGATAATAAAGGATTTATATGTTATTATTATAATAAAGGATTTATATATTATTTAAAAAAAAAATGTTTTCAGTATGTTTTGTAGTGTAAATGGCTCCTACTGTAAGTTTAGTGTAGCACTACTGTATATAACATAACAAAAAAGAAATCAAAATTACTCAATAACTGGCAATACAAGGTTGACCAGATAGTTGCCCTTTATTCCAGATATACCTATTTATTGAACTTGAATGGCTGCAGTTTAATCTCAGATTCCAGTTCCAGAGGTCTTGTCTCGCTGATAAATTTAGCAAGCCCGGTGTCATGTGACATCACAGCATTGATCTGTGTGCATTAGACAGACAGTCATGGACTGCCATGTAGCTGTTATCAGTTTAGAAACAAAGCCAGTAGGTAACAACCTCGAACCCAGACGTGTGTTTGAAATTTTTTATTTTTTTGCTGGGTGAAAAGGTACATGTATATAACGATGGCCATGAACTACCTGCAGTATCAGTTGTAATTCAGGAGAAGTACAGCCTGAGCTTTTTAGGCTGGGCTTCTCCTCTGGGTCACAGGACTGCAGTTCGTTTTGCACTCCTGTGACCCGTTTTCAGCGGAGAGAAATCCGCTCTACGCCGACGTCACTGCCATTAGTTGAGGCAGCGCGTCATCCCAACTTCCCAAGTCTGGATCCGCCAGCTTCCTTGATTGGTGGCAGTCTCAGCGAGCTGCTGAGACAGCTGATCCCCGCCCCTCCACAGCTCAGCGCTCCAATGAGCGTGGAGAAGCAGAGAGGAGAGACGCTGACTGACAGTGGCAGCTCTCCTCTCGGGGATGTGAAAACCGAGCCATTGGCGATGTTTGGTGGCTAGATTCTTAGTGCAGAGACGGCAGGTGACAGCTGCATCCACATAGGTAGGTATGAATCAAAAAACAAAAACATACTTCTCTTTTAAGGGCTACATTATGTAAACACAAAACAAAATACAAAAATTGTGCAATGCTAAAATAATGTTAACCAGTTTAGGTTTTACTGCTACAGGGGGGCATCTGTGCGCTGTATCACATGTGTATATATATATGTGATTTGACTCTTCCGGGCAAGGGGCGGAACACCTTTGGGATGAATTAGCGTGGAGACTGCAAGCCAGGCCTTCTCATCCAACATCAGTGCCTGACCTCACAATGGCGCTTCTGGAAGAATGGTCAAACATTCCTATAGACACACTCCTAAACATTGTGGACAGCCTTCCCAGAAGAGTTGAAGCTGTTATAGCTGCAAACAGGGCCAGTGCTACCACTAGGCAAACTAGGCAGCCGCCTAGGGTGCACTGCTGCCTAGGGCGCCCGGCCACTGGTGTTCCTACTCTCTTCTTTCTGCAGCAAGCACCTAAGTCTCAGCATCAGCAGGCAGCCGCTGCTCCGTTCGCACATAGTGTCAGAGGCGCAGCGGCAGAGGACTGTGTCTGTGTCCCGACTCCCGAATGAATGGAAGCAAGCAAACATTCATTGATGGGCACTGGTAGGCTGCATTGATGGGTGCTGGTGAGGCTTCATTTGATGGGCGCTGGTGAGGCTTCATATGATGGGCGCTGGTGGGCTGCATTTGATGGGTGCTTCATTAAAAAGGTGGTGTATACATGGGCAGTGCAAAGTGGGTGGAGTCAGGGGTGCAGCCAAGGGGGGCCGCAAAATTAGGTTTCGCCTAGGGTGTCAAAAATCTTTGCACCAGCCCTGGCTGCAAAGGGTGGGCCAACTCAATATTGAACCCTACGGATGAAGACTGGAGTGCCATTAAAGTTCATGTGTGTGTAAAGGCAGGTGTCCCAATACTTTTGGTAATATAGTGTAGCTAGGCCCCACCCATTGTAGAACATATAAATTGTATTCGATTTCTTAGACAGTTAGAGCAATACTTTTGAAACCAAGACTGTGGGGGTGATTTATGAAAGCCGTGCGCCATCAGTAGAGGTGTGCTGGTAACAGAGAGTGATTCCCCCATTTACTATAGCGATCTCGGCGCATGGGAGAATGCAATCTGTGCGTCACTATGGACATGGCGCACGGCATCTCTAATTCAATATTGACAGAAGATGGAGGTGCCAATATTATGGGGTGATGTGAGGAAGTTTAGTAACAACTGCCCAAGTAACAAATATGCTCAAAATAGAATGAGAAAGTAACTTTTTCAGAGCAAGCCTGCTGTGCCTGCAAGTATGTTTAGAACTGCGTGAGATCAATGTAAGCACTGCGCATGCGCAAGCGGCTCTTGCACTCGTTCACATGAGTTTGTTCAAACTCTTAGTAAATGTTAAGCAACGTAAATGCAATTGCATGGGTTGAACGGGCGCACCTCTAAACTTGACAATTTTTTCTTTTAACGCTGGTTCACCTTTATGTATTTTTTTAAGGAGATTTGCACACAGGTCATGTTAGCGTGTTACGTTGCCAACATGTGACATGCACCTTGGTAAAATTATGTAAAATGACTCTCGCTCCTCTAGCTCCTCCTAAAAGGGCATTTAACCTTCCCCCTCTAATGCATATGATTTCCTTGGGCTAGCTTTTGCTTTTAAAGGGGAACTCCACACTCCATTCTCCAATGCTCTTGTCTCCCCCCTCTAACCCCTTGGATTTCCATGGGCTAACTTTTGCTTTTAAAGGGGAACTCTACACTTCACTCCATTCTCAAAAGGCTGTGAGCTGCCTTCACCAATCCAAACCACATCCTTTGTCAGAGCATACAACAGGGTCAGCTAGAAAAGGGTCGAGAAGAGCGATCGCCCAACCCCCTCCTGAACCATACAAGGCCACATGCACTCAACATAGCTGGCTGCCTTTGGGGCATGTTGGGCTCAGCCCAATACCAACCACAAAGCACCTTGTACCCACTAGTTTAAAGGGGCTTTCCACATTCCGTAAAGCTCCCCTGTCTGCAGCCCCCCACAACCCCAGACTAGGGTTGTGTGGAAGAGGCCCTTGTCCCCCTGAATATGGGAACAAGGTGGTTGATATTGGGGTGCCTGAGCCCCTCCTTTCATGGGCTGGCTTGCTGTGTGTTTGGCTAGGGGTCTGTTAGTGTTTGGGAGCGGCACAATTTTTTTTTAGTTTGGGGTGGTATTTTTCCTGAGGGGGTTCTCATTTTAAGCCTTAACAGACCCAAATGGCCTTGTATGTATTGGGGGGGGCAGGCTATTTTTTGTTTTGGGTTAAAATCTTGCAGCTGCAATGTAGAGTTGTAGGTTTTCTCTAAAGCCTTTTTGAAGCAGCATTTTAGATACATGCTACAGATGCACCACTTTACAGGCAGAGTAAGCCCCCCCCCCCCCCCCCCCAAGTTACTAACTTTTAAGCAATTTTGCATTTTTAAAGGCATTTCTCCTTGTTTCCTTTTTGGGGTTGTCCAAATTGGTTACATTGATATATATCCCTCAGGGTGGGACCTGGGCCTCCATACCCATTTTAAGGCCAATAACTAGAATATAAGCCAGCCAAGTGGGGACTAGCAAAATTAACAAGTCAGTTCCCATAGACTGCAATGGTTTTTGTTGTATAACTTTTGTCCTTGTTAGGCTCTTTGTTTGCCCCCTGAACCAAGGGGGGGTTTGTCCCATCTGTAATTTTGTAGCATGCTGGATGAAGTGCTTAATTTTGGACAGGGGGGTGGCTTATTTTGAGTTAGATGCATTTGGGTTGTTCTGGGCATGCTTAGGGATTTTGTTTTTTTTGCTTTTTGTGTGTGAACAGCACTTTGATTTTTCTGGGTGTTTTTGGGTTAGTAATTTAAGGACATCCTTAACAGGTGTACCTACTTTGAAGTCCTGTCTCTAAACTGGGTGAACCCTCATTAGCACACAAACCTGTTATATAAAAGTGTGTGTGTCCGCTCTCCTGTGTCCACCAGCAGAGAGAAGTTGGGTAGATGCCACACTCCCTACTTTGGAGGCATAATGATGGTCTAGCACAGGGGTCTTCAAACTACGGCCCTCCAGTTGTTCAGGAACTACAATTCCCATCATGCCTAGTCATGTCTGTGAATGTCAGATTTTTACAATGCCTCATGGGATGTGTAGTTCCGCAACAGCTGGAGGGCCGTAGTTTGAAGATTCCTGATCACTGAAAAAAGGTGGTTTCTCATGTGCCTTGTATAATGCCCAAGAAATATCGTTTGGAAAATACAAGTGGGTCATGCCACATCTACATTCCAAATTTGGCACTTAAGATGGTCATGCATTATGCAATCTGATTGGTCAATCTCTGTACAACTCGATATTTCGGCAAAATAGGTAATAGGAAGACGCAGTTGAACAATTCATTCAAATTAGAGGAAATCAAACAGGCTCTTGCACTAAATCTAATTTATTTAAGATCTAACTGATTGCAGTGTATGGTCACCTTTAAAGATCAAGATGCGAAAATATAAATTTATTGGGTTTAGAAACACTTCTCTGTTCTTTGTAATGTATTGAAAGATTTGGGGGGGGGGGGGGAAGAAAAAAAAAACACATTTCAAAGATATATTAGAATTGATAGGAATGAGATTAGCATCAGAAGGGTTAATTAACTGAGAACACCTACTAATTGCCTAACAAGACACATCCAATGAGATGAAATTAACCAATTGGATTGGGCGTGCGCTATTATCAATGAGAAAACCGCAGTTACCTTAGTTACAGTTGCAGTTTACACATGCAGGTATTTCTTATCGCTATTTGTGCGCTGGTTCGCATGTTCGATTGATGACTTTTCCGGCGCACCAATTAATGTATGAACTGGTGCAGTGCCTTCTTCTTAGTAAATCACCCCCTTTGTATATCATGCTCTCCCTCTCCCCTAAAATTTTACTGAAACCCATGAGTTTTGGGGTTTCCCCCGACCCAAAGCTTTCTCTGATTGCAAACTTAGAAACCTAGAAGCTAGCGGCAATCACTGTAGTACAGGGGTCTCCAAACTTTTTAAAGAAAGGGCCAGTTTACTGTCCTGTAAGCTTTTTTTTTGGGGGGGGGGGGGGCAGACTGTGGTCAGTCCGAGTAGAAAATGTCCCAGCACCAGGGGGGGGTATAAACACTGCCCCATCATTGGTTTTAAAAGGATGAACAAACTTAATTTGAAAATGTTCATATCGGGAACTTGCATTTGATTTGTGAACAGTAAGTTGGGGCCAAATCAATGTTCATCTTCAAATACACTGACGGGAACATTCAAAGGAGCAGGATGGAAAAGTTTTCTCAAAAGAATGAAGTTCTAACAGTGAATGTGGTTTTCATTTGGAAAATTACATTTATCCCTAAATTGAATATTAAAAACAAATTACATTTTCAAGTACTTTCAAACAATATTCATCAATCATCAAAAGTACTGACAAGAATTTAATGTTTTGTACGAATGTTCATTCAAAAGTCTACATATGTATGGTAAACTTAAAGTGTTACTAAACCCACAACAGTAAAATCAGTCTGTCTATGCAGTAAAGCATGCTTGTTATACTCACTGTGGAACCTAAGGGGTTAATCCTCAGCATTGTTTAAAAAGGTTGTTTGATCCTGTCTTCTCTGATCCTCCCCTTCTTCTACTGTCCCCTGATAATTTTCTGATAATGCAGGGTCTATGGAGTCGGGCTGCACATGCTCAGTTTGGTGTGTATTGCTAGAGAGTTTTTTTTTTTCTTGGGAGGGTGCATGTGATCAGCACAGGGCCAATCAGCACTGTCCAGACAGAGAGTCAGGGGTCTTGCAGTCTCATAGGACAGTCAGAAACCTCCTCCTACAAGCTTTAAGCAGGAACTGATAGAAGTCACATGACAAGACTACTATATACTGAGAAAAGGTATTTAGCAGTTTATGATACCTCCCAACATTTTGAGAATGGGGGACACCTATTAGTAAATGTATGTTGGCATAGGACACGCCCCCTGCCACACCCCCTTGAAAAGGAGAATTAACCAAGAAAAAAAAGTTTATTTAAATCCACAAGGGGTTTTTTTAACCACTACTATTCATTTATATTGGATTTTAACATTTACAAATGCAGCAATTTAGAATTTGGATGAAAGGTTTAGTGCTGACAAACACTTTTTGAAAGATAAAAAGTGCATTTTATATACAACTATATAGATCAGACCAAAATGAGGGACAAATGAGGGGGAATGAGGGACAGAGGGACATTGCTCCAAATCAGGGACAGTCCGTCGAAATCAGGGACAGTTGGGAACTATGGTTTATATTTACTGAAATAATTGCATTTCCATGTTCTGTATACTGTGGGAGACCAGATATAGTGAATGCAGGCTCCTCGGTTTAATAACACTTAAAGTTGCAGCTTACACAGAGCCAGGGCGTTGCCTTTGACAGTGGTGACTTGCCCACAGCAGGTTTTATTTACATAGTTACATAGTTGATAAGGTTTAAAAACACTGGTCCATCCAGTTCAACCTGATTTTAACTTTGGGGCCTAAAGCCTTTCTTTCAGCAAGCCCCCCACGCCCTCTAACTCTCTGAATGTTTTTTTTTCTCCATTATACACCCTGTAAAGCAATGTTATGCGCCCTAAAGACTGCCATCTAGGTCCCTCTCTGGTGTAGCTTGCAGGTATGGGTGTATTCCAGCATGTGCTGACTGTTCCTTTTTGCTAACATCACTGTTGCAGACTGGTCTTCTGGATCCTGCGAAGGCTCTGCTGGTGGGCAGCCAAGAGAAAGTATGCACATTATGCAGGCAGTGAAGTGGGCACCTGAAGAAACCCACCTCCTGTCCACAGATAAAGAGAGATAACTCAGGAAGGGAAAAGCACCTGACCACGGATTTAGGTGAGGCATAAGAGCACATCCATCTTAGCGTGGGCAGTTTACTGGCTGTGCTGGGAGAACAGCCTGCCTGTCCTCCAACGATCAGACTTGTGCTGACACGCCCCCATGCATAGCCATTCAGTGGGAAGATTGGTGTATTGCTGTTTCTCCACCCCCACCTCTCTAAGACCCCTTTCACACTGGGGCGGTTTGCAGGCGGTATTGCGCTAAAAATACCGCCTGCAAACCGCCCTTAAACAGCCTCCGCTGTTTGTTCAGTGTGAAAGCTCGAGGGCTTTCACGCTGAAGCGGTGCGCTGGCAGGATGGTGAAAAAAGTCCTGCAAACTGCTTCTTTGGAGCGGGGAAGGAGCGGTGTATTCACCGCTCCTATACCGCTCCTGCCCATTGAAATCAATGGGACAGCGCGGCTATACCGCGGCAATACCGCGGCTATAGCCGCGCTGTACGAGTGATTTTAACCCTTTTTCGGCCACCAGCGGGGGTTAAAACCGTACCGCTAGCGGCCGAATACAGCTGCAAGAACGACGGTACAGCAGCGATAAAAATAGCGCTGTTGTACCGCCGACGCCCCCACCACCCCAGTGTGAAAGGGGCCTAAGCCCCTTAGGCAGCTGAGAACAGAAATTATGTGATCACTTATTAAAAAAAAAATTATATTGTGGTGTTAAACATATGCATGTTTTGCCTTGGGTTGTTTTACAAGGTGAGGGTTCACATACACTTTAAGCAGCCCTCAAAATTTCCACTCGCCTGCTCGCATTTTGCAAGTAGATTTTGAGGGCTGGCGAGCTATGAGCTATGGCTGCCTGGGAGCGGGGGGGTGGGGGGGGGGTGAGCAACGCTGGCAGCCTGGGTTGAATGGAAGTCCTTCTCCCAGCGATCGCGGCGGTGAAGAGAGAGCCGCCCGGATGATCAGAGCGCAACGCAGGGAACACAGCGATAACAGCTTTAATTTCACATTGCTGTGTTCCCCACTGCTCGCTGTCACATACAGCCCCTCCTCCTGGTCCCGGGACTTTGATAGACAGATCACCCATCCAATCCCGGGACGGGCGATCTTTCAAAGTTCCCTGGCCAGGGGGTGGGCCTGTATATCACGTTGAGCGGCGGGAACACAGCAATTGAAATGAAAGCTGTTATCGCTGTGTTCCCTGCGTTGCGCTCTGATCATCCGGGCGGCTCTCCTGTTCCTCTCCTCCCCTGCACAGGTAGGCTGCATAGTGGACATAGGCTGCATGGTGGACACAGGCTGCATGGTGGACACAGGCTGCATAGTGGACACAGGCAACCTGCATTGGTGGGCATGGATAAAGTTGTTGTTGTTGTTAATATTTATTTTTATAACGTAATTCTGCATAAAACATTTTAAGTGTCATTTCATGAGATAATTTATGAGGGCGTGTTTAGGGGCTGAATTAGAGGCGGGCGGGGTTGGGTGGGGCAACTGGTGGCGGGTAACCCTTGAGACCTGGCTAGTAGCTCAGGACTTGACATTTTGAGCCCTGCTTTGCCGTTGCCAATTATTCCATCTTGAGGAAGCAGCTTTATGCCGTGAAACACATTGAGGGTGAATACAGTAAGGACTACTGCAACCCATTTCAATACCAAAATATATCATGTTTTAAGCCAACGTAAATAAATTACATGTAAGTTACAAGTTATGGTGTATATATGACGCATATATACACCTTAAAAATCCCACACTGTGGAGTGAAAAGTATGTTTGCTGACAAGGCAATACAGCCAGCCCTCCTGTACTGGGCCTGGGCGCCATCAGTTCAAAAGGGGGGCCTGGGCACCTGCCGAGCAGGAGGGCCGGCTGTACAGCCTTATGACTCTTGTGGATCCCCCTGCAGCACTGCCAACTTTCTTGCTCCTGCTGCGCTGCAGGGGAATCGGTACTAGTATTTGCCCCTTCCATCTGCTGCTAGGGCCCCCCCCTGTGTGCCCCCCTCCCCTGCAGCACTGCCGGACTCCCTCCTCTCCCACTGGCAGCAGCTGTGGCCGCACAGGGATCGCTTCAGGATGGAGAGCAGGGGAATGGGCTGGTAAATGTTATTCACTGGCCCCTTTGTTTCCTGAATGAACACAATGAGTGATTGGTACTGATTGCTTCTGTGTCCGTTCATAACGGAAGGATAGTAAACTGAATGTACTGTGTGAATGAAAAGGATGCCGCTCAGCACAGAGTACTTTGCATTCGTTCACTGTCCAGCTGAGGCTGCAGAGAAAGGAACTGGTCTCTTTCTTTGTCTTAAAAGTGAGACATCAGGGGTCTGTTTAGCCCCCCAACAGGGCAATTACAAAACGTAAATAATAATAAATTAACTAAAATTCTGAAAAAGAAATTGAAAGACATTAAAGACATTTGTTGCGTTGCCCTTTGAAGGGCATTTAGCATTTGAATCATTCTTTAGAAAACATTTTGACAGCCGGTAAGGAGGCAAAATGCTTAAAACCCCACACTAACCCACGGCAACCTATTTGCTTGAATGGGTCTTGTTCAACGAGTATGGCTGCCATGGATGCAAAGCATAGCATTGTGGCCGTAACATTTTAGCAGAAATATCATTTAATATATTCGGAGGGGGGGGGGGGGTGTAAGGGAACCTGTCAGGTAGGCTGTATGGCAATGTTTTCCAACTCCAGTCCTCAAGTAACCCCGACAGGTCATTTTTTAAGGATTTGCCTCAGATGAAATGGCTGTGGTAATTACTAAGGCAGTGAAACTGATCAAATCACCTGTGCAAAATAATGGAAAGCCTGAAAACATGACCTATTGGAGGACTATAGTTGAGAAACATTGCTGTAAGGGACCCCATGATTTCTAACAGCAGCCCCGATGTTCCTCTATTTTGGGATGGTTTAAAATTTGCAGATGTGGTACTGTGGAAGTTCTATTTGGAGAGTGGGAATGGTGGTATAGCATGTAATCACATATATTCTATGTACCCAACTCAATTACATACTATTGAAAGGGGCAACACATATAACCCAAATTTTAGTTTCTATAAAATTCTTATTAGAAATTTAACAAGAGGTACATGTTATAATATGGTGACAAAGTTTGCATCAACAGTATGATGCCCCGTACACACGGTCGGACTTTGTTCGGACATTCCGACAACAAAACCCATGGATTTTTTCAGACGGATGTTGGCTCAAACTTGTCTTGCATACACACGGTCACACAAAGTTGTCGGAAAATCCGATCGTTCTGAACGCGGTGACGTAAAACACGTACATCGGGATTATAAACAGGGCAGTGGCCAATAGCTTTCATCTCTTTATTTGTTCTGAGCATGCGTGGCACTTTGTCCGTCGGATTTGTGTACACACGATCGGAATTTCCGACAACGGATTTTGTTGTCGGAAAATTTTATATCCTGCTCTCAAACTTTGTGTGTTGGAAAATCCGATGGAAAATGTCCGATGGAGCCCACACACGGTCGGAATTTCCGACAACACGCTCCGATCGGACATTTTCCATCGGAAAATCCGACCGTGTGTACGGGGCATAAGAATAGAACATGACCTTAACAGACAGCCTAATTAAATTTGAGTAATGTAGGCCGGATGGTGAAGAGAGCAGTCGCATAGACACACAGCTCCGGCTCCCAACGACCATCCTACAGCTATCCTGGGTCCTAGATCCTCGTGGAAGACATCATTCTGTTCCCCACGGCTGTGGGCACCCTCCAGACTGGCTGACATGGTGAAATACGGGCCGCCGCGGCCCTCACACACGGCGGAACAACTAGTGCGGTTCCGGAGGCAAAATGGCGCCGAGACACATGCAGGGCACTCAGACACACTGCAGCCCTCCTCCTCAGCCATCCAGGACTCTGTAACAGGGGTGAGTGCATCTATTCCTGCTATATTCCGCACACCTACAGAACCCCTGCAGACACCAGAATCACAGCAATCTGCTGAATTTAGTCAGACTGCAGACTCCCCCCATGCTGAGCCTACATTATCTACAATTATGCTGGCTATTCAGGATTGCAAGGCCTCCCTCTCCACTCAAATAGCCTCTATCCGTATGGACTTTTCTTTATTGAAGCAAGATGTCCAGAATCTCAGAGACCGCACAGGGGATGCTGAGGAACGGATTAGTACATTAGAAGACACTGTACACCCCATGTCTGTTACTATACGTGATACCACAAGCGAGATGGCAGCACTACGCGCTAAAATCGATGATTTGGAAAATCGCTCTCGCAGGAACAATCTCAGATTTGTGGGTTTCCCAGAACGCGCGGAAGGTTCCCATCCTGAAAAGTTTCTTTATTCATGGCTGCGGGACATTTTCGGTAAAGACGCACCCTCATTCTCACATGTTATAGAACGTGCACATCGCACTCCTCCTCGTCCACCCCCAGTGGGAGCCCCACCGCGCTCCATCATAGCACGTATCCTTAACTTTCAAGATAAAGTTGCCATTCTACGCCTGGCACGTGAAAAAGGCCCGCTCTCATTCAATGGCAATAATATCTCTGTTTATCCGGACTTTTCTGCTGAAGTTCAACGCCAGCGGATCTCCTTCTCAGCAGTGAAGTCTAGATTGCGCACAGAAGGCCTCTCCTACGCCATGCTTTTCCCTGCTAAATTGCGCATTATCCATGATGGTAGGGCCCATTTCTATACTAATCCTAAGGAGGCCATGAAATGGCTGAACGATCATTATGGCGCAGCACATAGAAGCAGAGGAGACTGAGGGCACTCTTAACCTGCAAGGAAAAGATCTACACCCTGCTATGCAAGCTACAGCGTCAACAGTCTGCATGTCTCCTCATTGCAATGAGGGGGTTCTTTTTTTTTTGGTTTCTTTCCCCCTTTTTATATATTTTTTTTTGGTTCCTTCTACTTTACAATCCAGCCTGCATTGCTACGATTTGCATCTTGTGGTGGCCTGCATACCCGAACAATCACACCAGAACAATCATCCGATCAAAGAAGGGGGAGAGGAAGGGGGAGGAGGGGAAGGGCAGGGAAAGTAGAAATATATTTTTTTTCTCCTCTTCTACACCTTTCCTTTTGTTTTGTCTTTTTCTCCACGTGAACAACCAGCTTATCTACCCTTCAACAGGACTTGTCTACTAGAAGGGAAGGAATAGAGAGAAATAGGTTTTTTTTTTTTTTCTCTCTCTTCCCTCTCTCCTCGGTCAATAGTTGGGAGCCTCACCAGACCCCACGTTACCCCCCTTACCAGCTTGTGGCGAGGCCACGGTACAGTTTTTTTACTTCCGCAGTTCCTAGTTAGGAAGGACTTTTAGTTCAGGGATCCAAAGCTTGCTATGTTTGGGATGGCTGAGCGGGGTGGGGGGCACAAAGGTTTAAAGAAAAAGGTGGTTGGGGTTTTTTTTCATGTTTTTTGTCTTTTGTTTTTTCCTCCCCTTTTTATTTTTTATGTCCTTTCTAACACACCTATACCATTTGCTAATGGAAAGTCATCAAAAGTATACCGGGTCATTACATGTAGAGGTTTATTAATACCTCTGTGGTCATTTATATGTCCAATGTTTTTTTCTAAGGTAAAGCAGGGAAAATGTTCCTGGTCCATGTTACCTTATCGGCAGACCCACGCACTTTTTTGTCATGTGCTTGTGTGTGCTTCAGGTGGCGCGGCCTATCTACTTATATTGATACCAATTCAGAGGTTTACTTATGCATCTTTATTACTTCATGTTTTATTATGGCACAACCCCTTAGGATAGTCTCCTGGAACACTAGGGGCCTGAATGCACCTCAGAAAAGATCCTTGGTTTTTTCTGTGTTAAAAAATTGTCACCCTCACATTATTTGCCTCCAGGAGACCCACCTGACAGGTTCTAAGGTAAGGGCTCTAAAACGCCCCTGGCTATCTAAGCTATATCATGCCACCCACACTAATTACTCAAGAGGTGTATCTATACTCCTGGCTAAATCCCTTCCAGCTGAATTGATTAGTGTTAAAACAGACCCAGAGGGGAGGTATATTGTTCTTATATTACGAATTTCTACTATAATCTTTACATTGGTAAACATCTATGTTCCCCCTCCATTCTCAGTAGAAGTACTCTCTAAATTATCCCTGCAATTACTGAATAGGCCCTTGGGCCCTCTGCTTTATATAGGGGATTTTAATGCAGTCCTGGACCCAACGGTGGATCGCCTGGGTGGGGGAGGCAGATCTTTTCCCTCCTTTGTAGACTGGGCTCAGGTTCATGGTCTGACGAAGGTGTGGCGATGGAAACATCCGGAGAAACGCCAATTTTCCTGCCATTCGGATTCCTTCCATACTATGTCTAGGCTAGATATGGCTTTTGCGTCGACGGAGACCCTTCCGGTTGTCTCCGCCGTCTCATACCTGCCCAGGGGGGTTTCCGATCATGCCCCCTTGTCTGTGTCCCTTCTCATCCTTCCAGGTTCAGGACCTGTTTTGTGGCGCCTGAATTCATACTGGCTGGAAGACGAGATAGTACAGGGTGAGTGTAGGACGAGTATTTCTAACTACTGGAAGCAAAACTTAAACAAAGTAGACCCCCCCCACGGAGTGGGATGCGTTTAAGTCCACATTAAGAGGTACCTTTATGTCTATTACAGGAATTCTACGTAAAAATAACAAGATGCGCACTGAGGACTTAGAAAATGCTATGTTAAGTGCGGAATCTGCCTATGCCTCTAACCCTGTCTCTGACACTAGAGAGACATGGTTACAGTGCCGTAGGGAATATGAAATTCGTTTGCTGGATCTCACACAAAAACGCATGTTGTATGTCTCACAAAAATCATTTGAATATGGTAATAAAGCAGGACGTCTCTTGGCATATTTGACCAAACCTGATCATACCCCCATTTCTATACCACGAATCCTGACTGCTCAAGGTACGATCAGTGACAACCCACGGGATATCCTAGACTCCTTTCTAAACTTTTACAGAAAATTGTACACTTCCAGGGTTGACTATGACGACTCCCAGTTATCTGGCTATCTGGCTGACATATCCCTTCCCTCCCTGTCAGATGAGGGACGGGACATGTTGGAGGAACCTATCACGGTAGAAGAGATTGCAGCAGCTATCTCCCAAATGCCGGCACATAAAACCCCTGGACCTGATGGTTTCCCGACTGAATGGTATGCTAAGTTCAAGGATCTCCTACCCCCCTTCCTTCTCCGAACCTATAACAAAGCCCTGGAGGCTGGGATCCTTCCTCCATCAATGAGGGAGGCTTTGATAGTTCTTCTGCTGAAGCCCCGTAAGGACCCACTTCACTGTGAATCTTACCGTCCAATTTCGCTTATAAACGTGGACGTTAAGATTCTGGCCAAAATATTAGCAAATCGTTTAAATACTGTGGTCACATCTTTGGTCAATAGCGACCAGGGTGGATTTATCCCAGGCAGGTCCACCAGAATGAACATACGCAGACTGTTCCATAACTTGCAGTATCCACATGACTGCCCTTCTACACGTGTCCTTGTGTCCTTGGACACCTGTAAAGCATTTGACAGTGTGGAATGGCCGTACCTCTTTCGGGTGTTGCAGAAGTATGGTTTTGGTCCCCGAGTGATAGAATGGATAAAAATTCTGTACACCTCCCCAACGGCTAAGATAAGGGTTAATTCATTTATTACCGATTCCTTCCCAATTACTAGGGGCACTCGACAGGGGTGCCCATTGTCGCCTCTGTTGTTTGCTCTGGCTATGGAGCCGCTTGCAGTTCGCATTCGCTCCTCCCCTATAATTAAAGGCCTCCCAATTGAAAATATAGAGGAGCGCATTTCTCTTTACGCAGACGATACACTGGTATATCTGGCAGATGCTGATGAGTCTTTGGGGGCGTTACTGGAGGAGGTCAACACCTTTGGGGACTACTCAGGATTCCGAGTTAACTGGGATAAGTCCAGTCTTTTCCCTTTAGATGTGAGTGACCCCCCTCAGGTGCACCCAGACTCTAAGCTTCAAGTGGTGTCTTCTTTTAGATATCTTGGGGTGTTGGTTCAGGCTCCCTTATCTTTGTATGCCACTAATAATCTTGACCCTTTGCTGACCCGCCTCCAGGAGGAAACTAAACAATGGATGGATCTACCGTTAGACCTCATGGGGAGGGCCAATATACTTAAAATGATTACCCGTCCATAGGGGGCGCCCGGGCGCCCCCCCCCCTCCTGTAGTCACAAAAATAAATAAATAAATACATTAAAAAATTTTAAAAAATTGGAAAAAAAAATATTTATTTTTAAAACCGGCCCTTTAAGAGAAAAAATAAATAAATCCCTTAGCCTTAACATAGTGCACTGTGGCGCCGGACACAGTGCACTATGGGAAGCGCCACGTCAATGCAATCACGAGATTGCAGACATGGCGCTTCATTTGCGGGGATTTAACCTGCCTTGGGGCGCAATGAAGAACGCTGAGTAGCTTCTGGTCTTCCGCCCGTAAAATCACTGTGATTCTACTGGCGGGAGCATTGTTGTTGAAGTTCTCGAGGTCACTTCCGGGTTTTCTAAAAGCCGGAAGTGACGTCGTCACGTCGGCAGCTCCGTTCTTCAGCCTGAGCGGAGCTGCATAAGGTGAGAGAGAGCGCGCCGCTGCCTGCATGACAGAATCTTACCAAATATAATTTTTTAGGAATGTGATAAATCATCTCCCTGTGCCCCCCTGACAGTGGAAACGGATTAGTGACTGGCTGCCTGTAGCAAGGCGTTTAGTTGACAGAAAATGTGTGTGAAACTGTGAATGTGAAACAAAAGTAGAAGCACCTGACCCAAGCATGTGCAGTAACACTAACATGGGGTTTATTATTTTATTCCATATTGTGTCAGTCACAGTCAGTTCCATTTTAAGACATTTGAAATGTCTTAAAATGGAACAGACTGACACAATATGGATAAAGTATTAAACCCCATGTTAGTGTTACTGAACATTAATGAGAGGCTTTGGTGCATCCACTTTTGTTTCACACACATTTCTGTCAATTAAATCCAATGTAAAAAATATCTGATTGAAGAATAGTGATTCTGTGGGATATAATAATCTACGTCATCACATTTAAATATCTTATATTACAGTTATTTTTTAAAACTTCAACTTTTCACTGGTTTTTTTTTTGGACGCCACATGCTGATGTATCCCTGGTTTGGGGACGGATATCGTTATGGCAGCAGCTAGCTGCCATAACCCCGGTATCCCCATGTTCAGCCGGTGGTCGGCTACAAGATAAAAGTAATTTCTGTGGTGGATTCGCCGCAAGATCACTTTTATCGGTGGCGGTGGCGCCGCGATCTGGGGCCCTCTGCCACTTACCGGAGCTGTCGGCAGCGGCGGAGGCGATCGCACGTGTCTCCTTGCTAGGTATGGAGAGGAGTGAGAGAGAAGATGGCCCCCTCCCGTCTCCATACCATAGCTGGACGGAAGCGACGTCAAAACGTCACTTCTGCCCATACTTCTTAAAGGCACATTTTTTTTATGTCATTTTTTCAAAATGACAAAAATTAATTTATTTTTTATTTTTATTTTTTGCATTTAAGTCCAAATATGAGATGTGAGGACTTTTTGACCCCAGATCTCATATTTAAGAGGACCTGTCATGCTTTTTTCTATTAAGCATATAAGAACTAGGTGCAGGTGGGGGAGAGAGGAGAAAGGGGACAGGAAACCAGACGTGGTGTTCCCCGTGTGCCAGTAGGCTTTACCAATTGTATGTCTTGGAGTGAAACCAAAGTTCCTGGTGCTCAAATAGATGTGTCCATCCCCCCTAAATCTGTATGGTATTCTGGGTGGCCATTAGATGACTGGTAATGGAGCCCACAGGCCCAAGTTCTAGCATATGATCCTGTGACGTGTCAACCAGCTCCTCCATCTCTGAAATCCTGTTCAACCATATATGCCAATCTTTGAAGGAGGGGGGTGCGGGTTTGTATCCAAACCATCTGTATACACATGTAAGCCGCGTTGATCACATGCATTGCTCATGATTTGTGATAGGATCATCACCTACCAGTCCAGTGATGTAATAAAAACTGGAGTGGGGAGATTTCTAAGGGATAGGAGGATATTTTCACAACAATATTATTCATTATCGCCGGACACTGCCACCAGATGTGGATCATCAAACTGTAACCCAAATGTACACTCACATTACGTACACCTTGCCAGTACCGGGTTGGACCCCCTTTTACCTTCAGAACTGCCTTAATTCTTCATGGCATCGATTCAACAAGGTGTTGGAAACATTCCTCAGAGATTTTGGTCCATATTGACATGATAGCATCACGCAGTTGCTGCGGATTTGTCGTTCACATCACAAAGGTGCTCTATTGGATTGAGATCTGGTGACTGTGGAGGCCATTGGAGTACAGTGACCTCATTGTCATGTTCTAGAAACCAGTGGTGAGATGATTGGAGCTTTGTGACATGGTGCATTATCCTGCTGGAAGGAGCCATCAGAAGATGGGGACACTGTAGTCATAAAGGGATGGACATGGTCAGCAACAATACTCAGGTAGGCCGTAGTGTATAAATGATGCTCAATTGGCACTAAGGGGCCCAAAGTGTGCTAAGAAAATATCCCCCACACAATTACACCACCAGCCTTTACCGTTGATACAAGGCAGGATGGATCCATTATTTTATGTTGTTTACACCAAATTCTGACCCTACCATCCGAATGTCGCAGCTGAAATTGGGACTCATCAGACCAGGCAACGTTTTTCCAATCTTCTATTGTCCAATTTTGGTGAGCCTGTGCACATTGTAGCCTCAGTTTCCTGTTCCTAACTGACAGAAGTGGCACCTGGTGTGATTTTCTGCTGCTGTAGCCCATCTGCTTCAAGGTTCAGTGTGTTGTACATTAAGAGATGTACATACCTTGGTTGTAACAAGGGGTCAGCGGATAGCCTCTCATGGCTTTCAATATCATTTCTACACTGACAACACACAAATCTATCTCTCCACCCCTCAACTCACTCTATCAATTTCCTCACGCATCACTAACTTACTAACAGACATATCTGTATGGATGTCACACCACTTCCTCAAACTCAACTTGTCCAAAACCGAGCTTATAATATTTCCTCCCCCACGTGCCTCTTCCCCTGGCTTATCTGTCAAGAGCAATGGCAAAACCATCCACCCGTCCCCACATGTCAGGGTGCTAGGTGTTATCCTGGATTCTGAACTCTCCTTTCGGCCCCACATCCAATCACTTTCTAAAGCTTGCCGCTTCAACCTCCGCAACATCTCTAAACTACGTCCCTTTCTAACCAATGAAACCACAAAGCTCCTGATTCACTCCCTGGTTATCTCTCACCTTGACTACTGCAACTCCCTCCTCCTTGGCTTACCTTGAATTAGACTATCCCCCCCTCATCCACCTTGCAAACCGCTCAGTGTCTGCTACCCCTCTCTGCCAATCACTCCATTGGCTGCCACTCGCCCAACAAATTAAATTCAAAATACTAACAATAAGTTACAAAGCCATCGACAACTCTGCCCCAACTACATCACTAACCTAGTCTCAAAATACCAACTTAATCGCCCTCTCCGTTCCTCCCAAGACCTCCTGCTCTCTAGCTCCCTCATCACCTCCTCCCATATCCGCCTCCAGGACTTCTCCCGAGCCTCGCCCATCCTCTGGAATTCCCTACCCCAATCTGTCAGACTGTCTCCAAACTCATCCACTTTTAGGCGATTCCTGAAAACTTTCCTCTTCAGAGAAGCCTATCCTGCCTCCATCTAACAACTGCATTATTTTCTCCATTAGCTCATCCCCCACAGCTATTACCCTTTTGTATAACTTGACCCTCCCTCCTAGATTGTAAGCTCTAAGGAGCAGGGCTCTCTGATTCCCCCTGTATTGAATTTTATTGTAAGTGTACTGTCTGCCCTAATGTTGTAAAGTGCTGCGTAAACTGTCGGCGCTATATAAATCCTGTATAGTAATAATAATAATTATTTGAGGTACTGTTGCCTTTCCATCATTTTGAATCAGTCTGCACATTCAAAGTCCCTTAAATCCTCTTCTTCCCCATTCTGATGCTCGGTTTGAACTTCAGCAAGTCATCTGCATCAGGTCTAGATTTCTAAATCCGTTGAGTTTCTGCCATGTGATTGGCCGATTAGCAATTTGTGTTACCCAGCAATTGAACAGGTGTGCCTAATAAAGTGGCCAGGGAGGGATAATTTAGCTGACTCAAAACTAAACCACAAAGATAAACCAAAGCATCTAAAAGAAGTACAGTTTGCAATGCCCTGTCAGTTATATTTTCCTTTACATTTACAAATCTGCAGTGAACACTCACTGGTAACTATGTACTGTATGTGCATGTAGGTCTGTGTCCCATTTTGATAGATGCTAGCATAGACAATAGTGTACCCCCACCACACTGCTCAGAAGGAGAACACACACACACTTTGTTAATTAGGAATACAGTGGAACCTCGGCTTAAGAGCATAATCCGTTACAGGAGTATGCTCGTAATCCAATGTACTCGCATATCAAAGCGAGTTTTCCCATTGAAGTCAATGAAAACGAAAATAATTTGTTCCGCATTGACTTCAATGGGATGCAATACCGCATGCGGCCAGAGACGGGGGGCGCCGGAGAGCCTCGGAAACGCCCGAAAAGGCGCGAGGGACACTTCGGCTGACCTCGGCAAACCTCGGAAAGACTCAGTTCACGAGCCTTTCCGAGGTTTGCCGAGGTCAGCCGAACTGTCCTTGGGACTTTCCGTGCATTTCCAAATGGCACCGATCGGCGACTTTCGACTCTGCTTGGCTCCGGCGCCCCCCACCTCAGGCCAAAAGTGGTACTGCACACCGCTTTGGCCTGAATCGTGCTCGTTTTGCGAGACAACACTCGCAAACCGAGTTAGGAATTTTAGAAATACAGTGCACAGTTTGCGAAATGCTCGTTAACGGCAAACCGAGGTTCCACTGTATAAATGTGTAATATTTCAAACCTAATTACCTTTATGCAGGCAGTAGGTGGTGAGCTACAGCACCAGCTTTCTGCGTCTCTTTCTTTGAATGTGCAGTCTGTGACGGAGACCTGCATAGTGGCAATGATTAGATGGGCATCACAGTGGTGTAGTGGTTAGCACTTTCACCTAGCAGCAAAGGAGTCAATGATTTGAATCTCAACCACGACACCACCTGTCTGGAGTTTGCCTGCGTGGATTTCCTCTGGGTCCTCCGGTTTCCTCCCGCACTCCGGAGACATGCTGGTAGATTAATTGGCTCCTGTCTAAATTGGCCCTAGTATGTGTATATATGAATGTGAGTAAGGGACCTTAGATTGTAGGTAGGGTTGCCACTTGTTCTTCAAGCCAAACCCAAACACTTTAGCGGCGCACAGCAAAAAAAAAAATTTTTTAGCATACACTATAGGATTGTAACAGACCTAGGACACCTTTGGGTGCTCCAAAGAGAATAGTAATGCGGCGCACATAGGGCCCCATCACCCTCCTATCAGGCCCTGTTCTGAGCCACATTCCTGTCTGAATATTGTGTCTGGGTTTTAGACAGTCTGGAGCCCGAACACGATTCAAAACCAGAACTGTCCGGGTGAACCCCGGACAGGTGGCAACCCTAATTGTAGGCTCCTTGAGGACAGGGACTGATGTGAATGTCTAATATATATGTAAAGTGTTGCGTAAATTGAAGGCACTATATAAGTACCTGAAAAAATTTATTAAAAACAAATTGAATTAAGCAAAAGAGGGACAACAAATATATAAAACTATTTTTTTTAAAACATGTAAATAGTAAAAAGTGAATAAAAGTGACTCTCTACTCTCTCTTTAATGTCTTAGTATGTGTTATCATAACAATAGCCCTTATTTAACTTAACTGTACCAGCCCTATGTACTTAGTATAACATAATAGATCTCACAATAACTCCCAATACAAAGATTACCATTATTTGCCCTTTATTCCAGATTTACCTGTTTATTGAGCTTGAAGATTGCAGTTTGATATCCGGTTACAGTTTCAGAGGTCTTGTCTTTCTGATAAGCCTTACTGTGTCATCACTGCCCCGGCCTGTGCGCTGTGGATGAACCCTTCATTTCAATGGACTTGTCACGCAGCTGTTATCAGTTTGAGGGCAGAAACAATCAGTAGGTGTCAAAACAAATGTCTGGGTTCAATGTCGAGATCTGATCTACTGGGTGAAAGGTGCATGTAAATAATGTCGACCATATATACCCTGTAGTATCAGTTGTAAATTAAATTAAGATGCTCTGCCAATATAAAAAGTTGTGGAGTAAACTAAGTAGCTCAATTCCAGCCCAAAAAAAAAAGAAAATGTTTTTTAAATTTGTCAGAGTGGGGAAGTTTAAGCCAGAGGGATGACTCCTAGTACACACAATGAGATTATCGGCCAAATTAACGTCCGTTCTTTTTTTTTTTTTTTTTGCATGCTAGTCTCCATATTGAAAATGAAGAGGTTACCAAAGTTATGAAAATTCTCGTACGACAGAATAAAAATTTGCAAATGATGTAATATATTGTATTTTCGGACGAAAACTGTACTGATTAGATGAAAATTATACGATCTGGTATCATACGAGAAACATTTTTGTGTTTGTCTCATCAGATAATTTCGCACAACCTGACCTTTATCAGCTCTTGAAAGCTATGTACTAGAGATCAGAATATTGTACGATCGATTCGAAAGCGGTATTTTTCATACGATTTTTTGTTTATGTATACGGGCCTTTTAACTGAAGGGTTCAAACATGTGAGAACATGGGAGCTCATCCTGGGGAAGAAAGACCCTGCAACTGGCAGTAGCCAAGCCCATATACATCCCTGATTTATGTAAATTGAAGATTTAAAAGATTTAAAACTTTTGCTTTTTGTCCCAGGAAAATCGGGAATGTTTTAGCAAAAACAGCCGGCGGCTACAAGAAGATGGCCGCCGCTGCCGCTGTGAGGACTAATCCCCTTGTGTTCAATGGAGAGGAGAGGTCTTTCTATGCCATGCCTACAAACGCCCCCTAATTATAATGCAACTCCACCTACAGCCAAAAAAGTGTCCCTAAAAATTTTTTTTACAATGTTGGCAACTATGCTATTGAGGGGTGCAGCCACACTTTAGATAATCCATAGCAACTGTTTAGTGTTCATCTTCAAACTTTGGGGTTAATTTACTAAAGGGAAATTGGCTGTGCACTTTGCAAGTGCAGTTGCACTCTTCAAAGTGCAGCTGCTCCAGAGTTTAGTAAATGAGGAAAAGCTTTTTTTTTGCAGAGAATACCCAACCACATGCAAGAAAAATAGACAAAACATAATTTTTGCTTGCACATAATAGAATGATGGAAGTGAGCAGAGCCCCCATTTACTAAGCTCTGGAGCAGCTGCACTTTTGTAGCGTGCACCGTCTATTTGTCTTTAGTAAATAAACCCCTTTACCTGGTGTGGGAATCAGACAGACAGAATCTGCTGAATGACTATCATGCTTTATATTCTCCATCTACATAAATGTATTTTTTTCTGCTTTTTTTTAATATAGTTTAAGCAGGATGGCACTGATCTGGACATTATCGCTGCTTATGGGCGGAAATATGAATACGCATTTCCCATGTGGCTTGGAAGATTCTTTGTCTCACTCGTCATCTGCCATCCAGACTATGCAAGGACCATACTGTCCAGACAAGGTAAGAAGTCTTTGTTTGTTTTTTTTTTGTTGAAGAATTTTGATTTTACAATCATACCCTGTTGAGTGATTAGGATTTGGATAGAATAATGTACGTTACTTTGCGGTCTGAGTTGTGCATTATTGAATCAGGCAATAGTGTTTTTGAAAATGCTAGCGTTTATGACTTTTAACATAAGGAATGTTTATTGAATCGACTGTACAGTACACTTGTAAATGCAGAGTATATATCGTAAACAGGCATTCAGTTAAACAGGGTATACAGATTATCTTGGTATAGTCACAGAAGTATAAATTAGGTAGGAAAACATCTTAGCTAAATTGCCATCCAGCTTCTCTAATATAAGAACAATTTCCAAGGCTAACTCCATCATCATACGCTATATAGGTCAGCGTAGCTCATACCCAGAGGTACCGTCAGTCTCCAGGATCCATTTATAAATGAAAGGTAGGGGGGGGGAGTGGGAAAAGGAGGGGGAAAAGGGAGAGGGGGGAGGAGGAGGGGGAGGGCAGCAATACCACAGGGGAGCAATCAAGTGGATACCAGCCGGAGACCTGGGTAAGAGAAGGGAAGGGGAAAGCAAGTAGAGAGGAAGCAGGAGAAGGGAAAGGACCAGACTTGTTATTATTCTGGAGTTTTTGTTACCTCCATATATCTATATCTCTCACGGGGAAGGGTAGGGTCTTCTTAACTGCCATTAATCGACTAATCTCCTAGGGGAGAACCTCCCAATATATTTATATTGTAAGGTGTCTAGCTTCTATCCAATCCGCCCATATTTTGTTGAACTTCTGGGGGCAGTTTTGGCCCATATAGGTGATTTTATACAATGGTAATACCGCATTTATTTGGACACGCCATGCCGCTATCATAGGGGGATCTGGAAGTTTCCACCTGAGCAAGATCTCTTTCCTGGCATAGTAGGCCGCATAAAATACAAACAGCTTTGTATGTTTGGTAGTTGCCAGGATGTCCGTGATGCCCAAGAGGAACACTAGTGGGTCAATGTCTAGGTGTAGTCCCGCCACTACATTTATGTCAGCCACCACTACATGCCAATAGGTCTGAAGAACTGGGCACGACCAGACCACGTGGAAAAAGGTTCCCACCGACTGCCTGCATTTGGGGCATGTATCCTCCACCCCGGGGTAAATGATGGACAGTCTATGCGGGGTATAGTACACTCTATGCAGAAACTTCAACTGCACAAATCTGTCTCTTGCCGAGATCATAAGTGAAATGCATTGCTGCAACCACTATGACCAATCTTCCTCAGTCAGGGCTGGGATGTCTAGTTGCCATTTAGTAAATAATGGAAGCATTTTGGAGGTGTCTTTACATGTAAGTCTAAAGTAGATGGAGGACAGTGTACGGTCTATAATAGTGGCTGTGAGCAGGTATCCAACCGAGTGGACGACTAGTTCTATCCCATTGGGGAATTGCGCTCGGACGGCATGCCTAAGCTGCATGTATCTGAAGAACATCCAAGGGGGGAGTTGATACTTACGTTTCAGTTCTGCAAACGAGAGGAGGCATCCCTCATTAAAAATGTGGCGCAATGTCCGGACTTCGTACCTGGCCCAAACCTGAGGGTCTGGAACAGATTGGAAGTGCGGCATTGTGGGGTTACCCCATAATGGGGTATATGGAGAGGCAGTATTTTGGTTGTTGAAATATAGGGATACTTGTTTCCATACCTTCACCGTTGCTTTCATAGGTGTAGTAACTTGGGGGCTATATCTTGGACCTCTGTACACTAAATTGCTAAGCTCCGAATATGAGCCTAGAATGGCTGCCTCTAAATTTACCGCTGGGTTGGTGATATCCTGAGTGAACCACCAATGCACAGTGACCAATACCGCTGCCCAGTAGTATTTTTTAAAATTTGGTAGGGAGAGGCCTCCTTCTGTAAGTGATAACTGCAACGTGTGTTTAGCTACTCTAGGTGTTGCCCCCGCCCAGACAAAGGAGGTGATAGCTTGATCCAGTTTTACAAAGAAAGAGTTTGGGATGGGGACTGGGGTATGACGGAAGGTATATAGAAATTTAGGGAGGAAGGACATTTTAATTAAGTTTACCCTCCCCACCGGGGTCAGTGGAAGTGTTTTCCACACCGAGCAGCGCTGAATAAACTGCTGAAGAATAGGGTAGGTATTATTAAATAGGTAATTCCTCAGGTCACTTTGAACCTGGATTCCTAAATATTTAAATCGCGTAACACTTTTAAGAGGAAGGGGGGGGGGGTCTGTCGGTGACGGGGCATCGGTCAGGGAGAACAGGAGTGATTTATCCCAGTTCACTCTGACCCCAGAAAACACGCCAAATCGATCAATAATGGTCAGGGCTGCTCTCAGTGACTGTCGGGTATCACGGAGGTATAGGAGCATATCGTCTGCATATAAAGAGACTTTTTCAGTTGGGGGGGGGGGGCGAGATGCCCTCCACCTCCGCTGCAGCTCTGAGGAGCACCGCCAGCGGCTTAATAGCCAAGGCAAAGAGAGCCAGAGAAAGGGGACAGCCCTGCCTAGTGCCTCGGTGGAGGGGAAAAGAAGCCGGTAGGACACTATTTGTGCAGACTCTGGCCGTTGGGGCCGAATATAGTAGGCGCAGCCATGATATGAAATTAGGTCCTATTTCAAGTTTATGCAAAATAAGCCATAAGTGTTCCCACTCCACCGAGTCAAAGGCTTTTTCTGCATCTAGGGAGGCCACCACACTAGCCTCCCCGTCAGCAGTTGAGCTCGCGATTACAGTAAAATTATGGAAATGTGGTACTCGCAAATGTTATTAAACATGTGTGACCAAGTGTAGATGAGTGTATATGTGAATATACAAAGCAAAAAACATATAAATAAAGTCCAAATAAATGTGCTAAATGTTCTGATCCGCAATGGAAAAAAAACTTTTGAAGTGCAATCGACCACAGACGCTCCAGGACTTTTCAGGTGCAGAAACGCCACCCCCACATGTGTCCCCACTCACCAAATGGCGATGACCCCCAGCTTTGCAGTCTGGGGGTCACTTCAGGCTTATATGATAGTATCCAGAGAAGCTCAGGAGTGGTGTTGTGCACATCTAATCAAAGGAATTTCTCAGCAGAATCACCAGGCACCAAAAAAGGATGAGCAAATGGAACTAATAGTGAAAAGTACCGTTTGAAAAGGGATTTATTCCATATACAAATGGGTACTTACAAAATAGTTGATAAAAACAGGCATGTAAAGGGATTAGAGATGGATCCAGACGCTGCTCACGGCGTGCGTTCCAGAAACCAGGAAGTGCGTTCCAAGGAGCAGGAAATGACATCAGTGCCACCGGAAATACGTCGACAACTACTGGGTGGGCCACTAATTTATTATTAAAATTGCTGTTCACAGACGCTCTCCATCCAATCTGACAGAGCTTGAGCTGTCCTGCAAAGAAGAATGGGCAAAAAATTCACTCTAGATTTGCAAAGCTGGTAGAGACATCCCCAAAAAAACTTGCAGCTGTAATTGCAGTGAAAGGTGGTTCTACAAAGTATTGACTCAGGGGGGCTGAATACAAATGTACACCACACTTTTCACATATTTGTTTGTAAAAACATTTTTAAACCATTTATCATTTTCCTTCCATTTCATACTTATGTGCCACTTTTTGTTGGTCTATCACATAAAATCTCAATGAAATACATTTACATTTTTGGTTGTAACATGACAACATGTTGAAAATTACAAGGGGTAGGAATACTTTTTCAAGGCACTGTAGCTACTCATAACTGATGATCCCGCTTATTAGCTTACTTTACTTTCTCTGGACTTTCTCCAGTTCCAACACATCCTTCCTGAGGACTAGTGACCAGAACTGGCTGGCATACTCAAGATGTCTTGAGTAAATACCTTTTTTAATGCATGCTAATAGTCTGCTGGCTTTGTTTGCTGCAACTTGGCATTGCATTTTATTATTGAGTTTGTCATCTACTAGGGCCCCCAGATGATGTTCCATCTTAGATTTCCCTAGAGGGTCTTCTTTTATTGCGTAACTTGCATTCATATTATTAGCCCCCAAGTGCATTACTTTACATTTGTCAGTATTAAACTTAATTTGCTATGTAGAAGCCCACCTCTTTATTTTATCAAGGTCTTGCAAAGTTGCTACATCCTGTTGTGAAGTTATTACCCTGCCTATCTTTGTATCATCAGCAAACGCCAAGATTGAACTATTTATACCAACCTCAATATAATTTATGAACAAGGTAAACAGAATTGGTACTAGGGCAGAGTCTTGGGGTACAACTTATAACTCCAGACCAAGAGGATATGCTATTTATCAACACCCTCTGCGTGTGCTCCTGTAACCAGTTTTCTATCCAGGTACATACACTCTTTTTAATGCCAGCCATAGATGAAGCAATTTCCTATGGTTGCAGGAAAGAAAATTGCACAATCCCTTCACCAACACAGCCAGTGTTAATGGTGGAATACCTCCTGCAGAGCCATTGTGTTCTCCTGGCAGCGGGAGCTGTACCTGCTGGTAGAACACAGTGATTACTGCAAGTGGCTATACGCAATAGCCGCTAGCAATAATTGCATGTAAAATCCAACAGGCTTATTGTATCCAAATTGGTTGATCACTTAACTTTTAGTACATGCAGACTGCCCATACATGGTTCAAATCTTGGCCGTTACCTGTTGAACTGGCTGAGATTCAAACCATCTATTTAGCTTGTAAATTATGCGTTTATGGGGTACTGTCAAATGCTTTAGCGAAATCCAGATACACCACATCCACAGGCCTTTCTCTATCCAGATTACAGCTCTCCTGCTCATAGAATCTTAACAGGTTGGTCTGGCAAATACGATCTTTCATAAAACCATTGCTAGTTACTACTAATGACACTACTTTAAAAAGCAAATTCTTGAATGTGGTACCTTATCCCATCCAGTAGTTTACATCCTACTGATGTTAGGCTCACTGGCCTGTAGTTCCCAGGTATATACTGTATCACAGCCCTTGTTTGAATATTGGTACTGTGTTAATTTTTCGCAAATCAGCTGGTACCATTACAGTCACCAAGCAGACCTCCGGCCAAGCCCCCTATTTTATTTATTTTTTGGCCCTGCATACCTGAAGGTGGTATCTGCACATTTTAACCACTTAAGCCCCGGACCATTTCGCTGGCCAAAGACCAGAGCACTTTTTGCGATTCGATACTGCGTCACTTTAACTGACAATTGCGCGGCCGTGCGACGTGGCTCCCAAATAAAATTGACGTCCTTTTTTTCCCACAAATAGAGCTTTCTTTTGGTGGTATGTGATCACGTCTGCGGTTTTTATTTTTTGCGCCATAAACAAAATTAGAGCGACAATTTTGAAAAAACTGCAATTTTTTTACTTTTTGCTGTAATAAATATCCCCAAAAAATATATAAAAAAACATTTTTTTTTCCTCAGTTTAGGCCGATACGTATCAACATCGGACAATTTTGACACATTTTTGGGACCATTGCCATTTTTACAGCGATCAGAGCGATTAAATTGCACTGATTACTGTAAAAATTACACTGGCAGTGAAGGGGTTAACCACTAGGGGGCTAGGGAAGGGTTAAGTGTGTCCTGGGAAGTGATTCTAACTGTAAGGTGGGAGGGAATGTGTGTGACACATCACTGATCATAGCTCCCGATCACAGTGACAGTGTCACTAGGCAGAACGGGGAGATGCTTGTTTACATTAGCATCTCCCTGTTCTTCCTCTCCCTGAAATGATCACGGGTATCCCCGCGGACATTGAGTCCGCGGGACCCGCGGTCGGACTCACGGAGCCTGCAACGATGGCATGGCGGCAAATTCAAAGGGATGTACAGGTACGCCCATTCGCCTGTCCGTGCCATTCTGCCGACGTGCATCGGCGTGCGCCAGACGCTATGTGGTTAAATACTCACCCATCCAGTGGATCCAGCGTTGTCTGGCTGAGATCCTCTCATGCCCTTTCACACTTTTATCCCGTGCCGCCATGTTCTTTCTAACCTCATAGAGAGGCTCACGGCTCTTCCGCGTTCAGTGGACGGGCCTCTCGATGACGTGCCAATAGGCCCGCCCCCTCCTCTTTTCCTTGAATGAAAGGCTATGCCTCCTGGGATATATGAGGTGCATATCCCAGGAGACATAGCGGGCAGTGTGCGTGTCATTTGCCTATGGCAAATGACATGCACGGAGTCGGTGGGGCCGGACATTTTTTCCAAATAAAAAAAGATAATAAAAAAAAACAGGGTGATACTTCTGATGTGATGGATTAAATGTGATGGCTGCATTATTTTTCCTTTTTAGGCTTTCTTTCTTCTATCCAGCCAGTAAGTCTGGTTTTGTTTTTTTTCAAAAGAACAAGCTCTCTTATGGGGCGTACACACGGTCGGACTTTTTAGAAAGCTAGGTCCGACGTACTTGCCGCCAGACTTCCAGCGGACTACCGCCGGACTTTCTGAACGGCCGGACTTGCCTACACACGGCCGTACTTTCCGGAATCCGGTCTTCCCGACGGACTTCCGCCGGACTTTCAGAATGAACGGACTTTCCCACACACGGACAAGTCCGTTCATTTTGAACGTGACTCGGGTACGACGGGACTAGAAAAGGAATTCAATCTCGCCGCTTTTTTTGGCGAGATTGAAACCTTGCGAGCCCCGTCGCAGGCATCTCAGGCCCTTAGGTCTGGTATGGAACTTTTAGGGGAACCCCCTACGCCGAAAAACCGGCATGGGGGTCCCCCCAAAATCCATACCAGACCCCGATCCGAGCACGCAGCCCGGCCGGTCAGGAAAGGGGGTGGGGACGAGCGAGCGCCATGGTACCCCTACCCATTCACCTAGGTAAAAAGTGTCAATAATAAAACACAACACAGGTTTTTAAAATAATTTATTAAACAGCTCCGGGGGGGGTCTTCTTCCGTCTTCGGGGGTCCCTTCCGGTTCATCTTCTCCCGATGTCCGGTTGGTTCTTCTCCGCTCTCTCCGGCCTCTTCTCCCGGTGTCCCAGGTCTTCGGCTGGCCCCTCCGCTGTCTTCAGGTAGCTCTATTGCTAGCGGAGGTCCGGACTTCTGGGCTTCTGGGCTTCTTGTCTTCTCTTCTCTTCTCTTCCCCCAGATGTTGACACGACGCTCTCTCCGGCTGGACTGGTCTCCGAGGGCTCCGTTGTGACTTATATAGGCGGAGACCCCGCCCCCATATGATGTCACAGTCCCTAGGCATGCTGGGACTGTGACGTTTTAGGGGGCGTGCTCATCAACATGGGGACAAGGTGCTTTGTGGTGGGGGGGGCACCGCAAGGCGCCCCCTCCCCCAAAGCACCCCCCCATGTTGAGGGCATGCGGCCTGGTACGGTTCTGGAGGGGGGGGGCGCTCGCTCGTCCCCACCCCCTTTCCTGACCGGCTGGGCTGCGTGCTCGGATCGGGGTCTGGTATGGATTTTGGGGGGACCCCCACGCCGTTTTTTCGGCGTAGGGGGTTCCCCTAAAAGTTCCATACCAGACCTAAGGGCCTGGGATGCCCCCCGCGCTCGCCGCAATGGGAAAATTTGTTTTTCCTATTGCAGCAAGTGCGAGATGCAGTAACCTGCTCCTCCGTCGTATCTGGTCCGTCGGACCAGCATACAGACGAACGGGCTTTCCGTCAGGAACCGAGTCCGGCGGAGTTACGACGTAAAGATTTGAAGCAAGTTTCAAATCTAAAGTACGTCGGATTTCCGACCGAAATGGTCCGATGGAGACCACACACGGTCGGATTGTCCGCCGGACTTGGTCCAGCGGCGTCCGTCGGACTTTTGCAGGTGAAAAGTCCGACCGTGTGTACGCCCCATTACAGTTACAGGCATGAGACAAAGCATGTAACACTGGCAGGGGTACTTACCATGGTCAGCTTTTATTTATGTAAAACCTTTATCCCAAAAGAAAAAAAAGTTTTGGCTTCAATGTGTTCAGTGTATCTAAATCTGCTAGTACATCCTCTCACAACAGACTGACAATGCTGCTATCCAAATCTGCCCTCTGTGCTCATTCATAAAGAGTGGAGTCATTCTAATACATGAGATATGTTACTGGCCAAGTCACCAGATAAAAACAGAAGGAAAAAAGCCTTATAAAACAAAACCAATGGAGCTACCACATCTAATGATTGATAAGCTGCAATATATTACAATTTTGGTTTTGGATATAAATACAAAAAGTAGAGGGCAGCGGATCCTTGCAGTTATATAAAAAAGGGGCTCTAAACCACTTCTAGGATGAACCTGGATAGGTATAAAAATATACAACTCCATTTTCCTTTTGCCCTAATTTGGGTTCTGCCATCTTGTACCATAAATCAGGTGTTTGAAACATTTCAGTACTCTGTATGACTTATCATGGTCTGTTCTTTATTACAGATCCAAAGGACAACTTTGCCTATGACTTCATCACCCCATGGATTGGTATGTAACAACTTTCCTATCAATTATTATTAGATTAAGAAATGCATACCTATGTTTATCATTTGCTCCTACTATTACTTCCTCTTTTGTACTTTCCTGTTTACGGATTTCTGGCAGGTGACACTTATCCCTCGTACACACTATCAGATTGTTGGCCAACAAAACCGTGGAATTTTGTCCGAAGAGCGTTGGCCCAAACTTGCCTTGCACACACACGGCCACACAATTGTTGGCCAACAATTACGAATGTAGTGACGTACTAGACGTACTATGTGTGGTTTTTCAGCTCTTTAACGCCACCCTTTGGGCTCTTTCTGCTAATTTCATGTTAGTATAAGTTTGGTGAGTGTTGATTTGCGCTTTTCTTCTCGCGTTTTTCATTTTGTGCTTTTCAGTTCATTTCTGAACAGCCGTTCGTCAACCAGACATGTTGCGGAATCGGAGGAGATAACGTGTTATTTATTATTGGCCTTGGAGTTATTGCTTTGACATTATTTTTTTGGTTGAATAATGATTTGGTTTGGTATATTTTCTATATTTTTGGATGCATAGAATGCACTTTTTGGTTAAGTTCTATTGGCAGATAGCATATCTAATTTTATTTGTTTTCTTTTTTTAATGCACAATAAAAAAATTGTGTAGAATAATACTTGGCTATGTGTTTTACTTCAAATGACAGTTTGGGAGGAGGCAGTTATATTTAAAAAAAATACAATGTAAAATTGACAAGGGACACAAACATAGTTGTATCTTTGATCTTAAAAGCTACGGGATAATGGTGTTGTGGTAACTTGCCCAAAAAAAAAAAAAAAAAAACATAATAATATTATTCTTGATATCACTAGAAAAAAAAAGCCTTTGAAAATTCGTTTGCAATAACTCCATCAGTATCACCAGCAAAGCAGCTCCATTATTATCCCATTAAAGAAGAAGAGAATTGTGCGCTTCATTTCAAGATTTCATAATTTGCCACGTCATGAATCTTAATTCTCCATTACGAACGCTAGTTTACAAGACCGACTGCTTCTGCTTCTGAGCATGCGTGTTTGTACTTTGTCCGACGGACTTGTGTACACACGATCGGAAAATCCGACAACACACATTTGTCCGCGGGAAAATTTGAGAACCTGCTAGCCAACATTTGTTGCCGGAAAGTCCGACAACAATTGTTCGATGGAGCATATACAAGGTCAGATTTACCGCCAACAGCCTGACATCCAACATTTCCCATCGGAAAGTCCGATCACGTGTACGCGGCTTTACACATACCTCCCAACTTCCTGAGATAGGACCAAGGATACCTATTAGCAAAAGTATGTAGGCATAGGACACACCCCCTGCCACGCCCCCCGTTAATAATTGGTTAAACCCACCAGTGCCCTTTTTTTTACCTCTACTATTCCCTTATATCAGTTTTGGGAATTTACAAATGTAGCAGTTCAGAACTTGGATAAAAGGTTTAGCACTGGGAAATACTTTTTGAAAGACAAAAAGTGCTTTTTTTTATACAACTATATAGATCAGACCAAAATGGGGGACAAATGAGGAGGAAAGAGGAACAGAGGGACTTTGTTGCAAATCAGGGACAGTCCTCGAAATCAGGACACTTGGGAGCTATGACTTACATGCTTCTAAAGAGTCCTCATACCCAAAATGTATTTTGTTTTGGAATATGTACCCCATGACCCCAGATTCCTAAATCTCTCAAAGTCAAGGACTCTGGTGTCATCTGAATCTTTAGCCCACATGCTGAGTCTCACTCTTCTTTCCGAATTTTTATGTATGAGATTCAACTGTAGAAAGGGAGGAAAGCTTAGACCAAGGCTTAGTCATAGACAGTGGCGGGTGTTGTTTTTTATTTTGTGGTTCTTTTTGTTTTTTTTTGGGGGGGGGGTGGCAAACAACCACCCCCCAGTCGGCCGGACCCAGCTCCACACTTACCCCATTTAGGTCGCGGTTGGGCAGCGCTCCTACAGGCAGCGGCTTCCATCGCGTCTTCTCCTCATCTGCATCACGGCGGCGTCGTTCGTGCGTCTCCTCCCTCCTCCTCCTAAGCTTCCAATAAGATTGCCTGTTCTTTCAGCCAATCGGGCAACAGGAGAGCAGGCTCTGTCCGTGTCCTCTCTGCATAGCGGAACGGACACAGACTTGTCATCTGCCTTAGATGGAGTCCGCCCCGTGTGAAAGGTGCCTTATTGTATATTGCAAATATCAACCTTCTCAATTCCCAAAGCTTTACCCCAAGTATAACTATCATTATTTTCAGCCATGTGACTCATTTTCAAATTTTACTGCGTTCAGCTAAAATTAACTGTTTGTATTATTGACAATAGGGATCCGTATCTTGGTGTATTGGCTTTGTGAACTGAGCTTCCTGAATGTTGTGACAGTGTTTAACCTCTTCAATACCCGACACTTTTGCCCCCTTCCTGCTCAGGCCAAATGTCAGATTTCAGTGATGATGCAATTTGAATGACAATTACTCAGTCATGCAACACTGTACCCATTTGAAATGTTTAGCATTTATTTAAGACAGATAGAGCTTTTGTTTGGTGATATTTAATCATCACTGGGCTTTTTTATATATGTGTAAATTTAAAAAATACCGAACATTTTGAAAATAAAACATGTTTTTCTTAGTTTCTGTCATAAAATTTTGCAAACAAATAATCTTTCTTCATAAATTTACACCAAAATATATTCTGCTACGTTTCTTTGGTAAAAAATACCCCCAAATCAGTGTATAATATTTAGTCTGTAGGAAAGTTATAGAGTCCACAAACTACGGTATACAGTATATTTAAATTAGAAAATTGATCAATACTGATGTACTGATGGCCTATCTTATTTCTTGAGGCCCGAAAATACCAGGACAATACAAATACCCCCTAAATGACCCACTTTTTTGGAAAGTAGATAGTCTGAGGTATTTGGTAGGGGGCATGGCGGATTTTTTGAAGTTGTAATTTTTTGCTAACATTTTTTGGAATTTTTTTAATGCATACCAGAGCAGTAATGTATTATCATATGACTGGTGTGGCGGTGATCAGGGACACTGACTGGTGACAGTATGTAAAAACAAATTAAAACTTTTTTTACAATTTTTTTTTTTTCTTTTTATACAATTTATTTTTATGTACTGTCACCAGATCATGGTAAATTGTTTACAACTGACATGTGATCGCTATGATTGGTAACAGCTATTACATGGTATCAGAGATGCGCAAAGCGGCCCGGCACAACGACCTGTGTTCCACTGTGTCCGGTGGTCACAGCGGGTCACAGATTACACTGCTGTGTGGCCCACTAGGGTGCACACAAGGCACTCGAGCGGGAGGACGTCATATGATGTCCACCCGGGAAATAAAAAAAAAGGAGGAGTACTCAGATTGCCACATCCGTAAACATGAGGAAGAGGAGATACTAAATAGTAACCAAAAAAATCGGACTTAATAGGCATGGAAACAATGGGGAAAGTAACACAACTAATATTGTTCAAAATATTTATTGAAGAAAATACATCAATTCATGGACAGTGTTCAAAAACAAAAAGAATAAAAATATGAATTAAATAATGCAATTTGTACATTGAGCCCTTATCCGTCATGCGTCTACGCGTTTCGCCGTGAGGCTTCTTCAGGACACAGGCAAGGTTCAAAATTGTAGCAAAGAAAGGACAAAAGCAAATCTCACTATCTTCAAGGGAGCCTCATGTACAAATTCATTGCAGCCGGGAGGTTTCCAAAAGTGTGGAATGCTTATAACAAATATTTCATTTTATATATATATAGCTATATCAGGGGCAGGTGTACATCAGATATCCAAGAGTAGAAGTAACCAGATAAACAGATGGATATGGAGAGGTCCAAAATCCAAAATGCACAGCACCCAGCTACCTCCCAGGGGCACACCTATCTACTGCAAAGTTAAAGTAATATGTGCCAGTTCTACTACATTGCTGCTATTTTGAACATTATCAAAGTCTCTCCCTTGGATTTTGGGCTTAGAGAGGTGGGGGTGGAGGCTGCAGGAGGTGTGTCATCAGAGGGCAGAGCAAGAGCAATACAGTAATCTTCCCAGTGAATAACTGTGCGGGGGGGGGGGTGTAAGCACAAGTTTGACCATTGGAGAACAGGCAGGCTGTGCCAGAAAACTGACCACACTGGGATGGTTGTGCTTCTATGCCTAGTGTGGTCAGTTTGAAATAGGAAGGTGGGGGGCTGTCAGGATCACCGGGTATTTCACATAAAAGACATGCAAAGACAACAGGATACTTTTAAACACAAGTACAGTGGGGACAGAAAGTATTCAGACCCCCTTAAATTTTTCACTCTTTGTTATATTGCAGCCATTTGCTAAAATCATTTAAGTTCATTTTTTTCCTCATTAATGTACACACAGCACCCCATATTGACAGAAAAACACAGAATTGTTGACATTTTTGCAGATTTATTAAAAAAGAAAAACTGAAATATCACATGGTTCTAAGTATTCAGACCCTTTGCTGTGACACTCATATATTTAACCAGGCACTGCTCATCACCTGTCCAATACAGTCCCAACAGTGAAGCATGGTGGTGGCAGCATAATGCTGTTGGGGTGTTTTTCAGCTGCAGGGACAGGACGACTGGTTGCAATCGAGGGAAAGATGAATGAGGCCAAGTACAGGGATATCCTGGACGAAAACCTTCTCCAGAGTGCTCAGGACCTCAGACTGGGCCGAAGGTTTACCTTCCAACAAGACAATGACCCTGAGCACACAGCTAAAATAACAAAGGAGTGGCTTCACAACAACTCTGTGACTGTTCTTGAATGGCCCAGCCAGAGCCCTGACTTAAACCCAATTGAGCATCTCTGGAGAGACCTAAAAAATGGCTGTCCACCAACGTTTATCCAACCTGACAGAACTGAAGAGGATCTGCAAGGAGGAATGGCAGAGGATCCCCAAAACCAGGTGTGAAAAACTTGTTGCATCTTTCCCAAAATGACTCATGGCTGTATTAGATCAAAAGGGGGCTTCTACTACTGAGCAAAGGGTCTGAATACTTAGGACCATGTGATATTTCAGTTTTTCTTTTTTAATAAATCTGCAAAAATGTCAACAATTCTGTGGTTTTCTGCCAATATGGGGTGCTGTGTGTACATTAATGAGGAAAAAAAATGAACTTAAATGATTTTAGCAAATGGCTGCAATATAACAAAGAGTGAAAAATTTAAGGGGGTCTGAATACTTTCCGTCCCCACTGTATATGGTACAACAGACACATATGAGGAATATGAATTGCTGGGGTAACATACATGTTAAGGAACTAGTGGAATATTCAACTCAAGTCTAAAATTTCCAATTGGTATCCATGGACCATGTACATGTAACTCTGGTTTTTATGCATCTTTTGTTTTGATCGTTCTATTGTGTTTTTGTTATACAGGGAAAGGGTTATTGGTATTATCTGGTCCAAAGTGGTCCCAGCACCGCAAGCTGCTGACCCCGGGTTTCCATTATGATGTTCTGAAGCCATATGTGAGACTGATGTCAGACTGCGCTAATGTGATGTTGGTAAGCAGCAATCAATGTTGAGCTACAGACTGACTTTGTAGATCGTGAGCAAGTGAGCAGAATAGTAGAGTGGAGAAGGGATAGTCCTTAAAATGTTTTTTTTGTTGTCTGTACCTGCCCGTTCTGGTGACAAAGGCTTTTCCATCCTACTCTATTCAAGAAAATATAAAAAAACAACTGAATTTATTCTTTAAAGTAGAACCAAAGACAAACCTTTTTTTTACTATCTTGGATAGAGTATGGAATGGTTATAATCCCTTTCAGTTTTTTTGCCATCTGTGTCCCATTGTGGAGATTTCCCTTCATCTTCTGCCAATAGCCAAAACAGGAATGAGAGAAAATCCCTCCAGCAGGATCTCTAGAACTAGTGTCCCCATTGGAAGACTTCCTCTCTATTCCTGTTCTGTTGACAATTCAAAACTGGGGTTTTTCTTTCACTTCTACTCTCTGTGATAACAGTACGCAAGCCAAATGGAGAAGGCGATTCTCCACAATGGTGGTAAAGACAGCAATAAAAACCTGACAGGTGTTCTAATCCTTCTCCACTCTTCTCAGAGTAAAAAAAAAACATTTTGCCTTTAGTTATGTTTCAATAAATGATGAGATTAATATGATCTTTCTTGTTTGATCTTCATTAGGACAAATTGGAGCATCTGGCTTCAGATAAGAAGTCTATAGAGCTGTTCCATCATGTCAGCCTCATGACATTGGACACCATCATGAAATGTGCCTTCAGTTACCAAAGCAACTGCCAGAATGATAGGTCAGTAACTTCTGAGCGGTAATAAAATATTTTGAATTTTTGGCTTCTTGCTATCAAGGCACCCGGTAGATTACTGCATGGCATAGACCGGTCTCACGTTTTGTTCCCTTACAGTGATAGTGAATACATCAAGGCTGTTTATGATCTCTCCTATTTGGTGGAATATCGAACCCGAGCTTTCCAATACCATAATGATCTCATCTTCAACCTGAGCCCCTCTGGATACCGCTTCCGGAGAGCACTAAGAACAGCACATGAACACACAGGTAAGCAGGGGCGTAGATAAAGGGGATATAAGGGGGGTCAAAGCCTCCTCCGTCTGGCATGATTGACAGCCATAATTAAAAATAAAGAAGCATTTCCATTTTCTAAAAGTTTGTTTCTTAGCAGTCCATGAAAAATAACCCTAGTTCTTGTCGGCTCCCACTCGTACATGTAGTAGATCAGAGACTGATTACAGAAGAACTACTTGTAAGCAGGCCCCTGGTTGGCTGCCAGCAAAGACCATGCTGGCATGGGACCCCTTCCTTCATTCTCCTGAAATAGGAATGACATGGGGTACTACAAACTTTGATAAGAGCCACCTCCGCAATTTTGGCTATTCACTTACTTTTGGCCTGAGGCGTGGTTCCACAGTACGTCTTGACACTTTTTCACAGGAACATTTGTCCACAAAGCCAGTTTTTCTAGATGCTTTAGTGAACATGAACAGGGTACAAAGTATTCTTCAGGCCGGGTCATGCATAGCCTATTTCTCCACATCACTTAGCAGTATAATGTTCAGTGCAATATGGGGTGCCATCCAGCTCCTCCACCATTCCTCCTTTGTAAGGTTTTTTCCTGACATGGGCTCTTCTTCCTTCCCTCCCCTTGAGCACTACCTTCCAACACACGTTGTGTAGTCTATGGCTTGCATATGGTTGCCATTTGCCATTAACCTTTGCCTTGCCTGCCCCGCCCTAACACGGATAAGAGATAGCCCAACCCACCTTACACTCCCAGGGAGCTATTTTCCCATAAATGGGCACTAACCCACGCTTGCATACTGACTGTCCAGAAGGCTCGTGTGTTCACCTAGGATTAACTTCATTCACAAAATACAGGAGCTTCCTGGTGCGCCATAATCCTGTCATCACCAGTGTTAGCATATCATTGCCTTGTATATCAACACTGGCTCATTTTCAGATTGTCCCCAATGCCCATGTGTTTTGAATCATTCATTGCAAAGGTATCCCACCCTACCAAACTATATCAGACCTATTTAGGCATCCCATGCCTCAGAGTGGCTGCAAACCCACCAACAACTAACCATCCAGCTACCTACATCTAAGACCCATTTCACACTGGGGCATTTTTCAGGCGCTTTAGCGTTAAAAAAAGCGCCTGAAAGAAGCCTCATCTGCAATCCCAATGTGAAAACCCGAGTGCTAGCAGGGCGTCAAAAAAAGTCCTGCAAGCAGCTTCTTTGCAGCGCTTTCGTGTTTTTGCCACCGGGCTGGGTGCGCCAATGGCTTGAGCCCTTTCACACTGCCAGCGCCCGAAAAACGCCTGAAAAACGCCCCAGTGTAAAAGGGGTCTTAAGCGGCGCTTTACCAGTGTTTTTCGGGCGCTGGCAGTGTGAAAGGGCTCAGGCTTTCACATTAGGATTGCAGATGAGGCTTCTTTCAGGCGCTTTACCGGCGCTTTTTTTAACGCTAAAGCGCCTGAAAAACACCTGAAAAACGCCCCAGTGTGAAAGGGGTCTTAGAGCCATTCGCAGGAGGAAAAAGTATCTACAGCCCTGCAGATAACTGTAAACTTATGAATGCTACAAGACACTGTCCAAAAATTCGGGGAAAGACATAACTGACCTGCTTTGGAAAATGGTTTTTGTCTGGCTGCCCTTGACTTCAGTACTTTATTAACCACTGGCCTGGAATAAGTATGCAGAATTCTTGATCTCTGTACTGTAGTTTGAGGATCAACATTTATTATCATCCTCTAGGCCAGCCATCCTCAACCACATTTCTGTGCAATATTAGAATATCTAGATATTGCAAGGGTTCCTTGAGCTGTGGTTTATTGACCTTTCAATAATGATTCCTGCAGAATTCCAGGAGCAATGCCTCCTGGCAGAGCCAGTGGCATGACAATGATGACACCAATATTTTAGGGGTCTGCAGATGTGTGGCATTCTGACCACTACTCTGACCACACTTCCCTGACTACTGACTACTTCTCTAAAGGGTTGCATCCTTTTTCCTGGCCACCAATGTAAAATGCATTTTCCCCCCAAATCCCCAATAAATTACCGTAGATTCAGCTCGGGTTCCCTGAGACTTGAAACTTATTTCATAGGGTTCCTATATGCACTGCACAGATAAATTTTTCATTCTATCCCTGGAGCTCAGCTTTAATTGATGATAGCTATGTCATGCATATATATAAAATGGTGCCTTAAACAGGATGTAAACCCTCACATATACCCAGTGAAGTGAACAGCCTCAGATGATACACAGAGATGAAACAAATCCTCCTACATATGTTTTACATGTATATCTGCTGTCTTCTCCTTTTCTACACTCTTTGGAAAGTGCAGATCGTATTAGAAATCTTTCTTCCTCTTTCAGCAGTACATAGGGGTAAGTGGGGAGTCTGGACTTACACAGTGTAAGTCCACTATGTAAGTTCAGAGTTGACAGTATTAACCAGGGCCGGGACAAGGGGTGGGCAGGAGGGGCAGCTGCCATGGGCACTGTGGGCTCATGAGAGGTGGGGGGGGGCATGAAGAGATTGGGGGAAGAGGATTTGTATGGGGGGTGGCAGGGGGTATGAATTGTTATAGTTGGGGAAATGGGGGGGGGTGCTAGGAGTCGTGATTTTGGGGCAATTTGTGTTAGTAGGGATAATTGGGAGGTATTTGTGCTAGGAGGGGACATTTGGAGGGGGGGGGGGGGGGATTTGTGCTAGGAGGGATAATTTTTTTTTCTTTTTTGGGCGGGGAATTTGTGCTAGTAGGGATGATTGGGAGATATTTGTGCTATAAGGGGAAATTTGGGGAAGGGAGGGTGGGCTTTGTGCTAGGAAGGTGGAGAATTTGTGCTGGGAAGGGGGATTTTCAGTAGGGGAAGAGGATGTGTACCGAGAGGGGAAATTTGAAGGGTAGAGGACGTGTTTTAGGAGGAGTGATTTTTTTGGGGCTTTGATTTGCAGAAAGAGAGGATTTGAGCTAAGAAGGGGGATGGGGGGAGGCAAAGATTTTTGCTGTGGAAAAAATAAAAAAGAAAGAAGGACGGCGCCCTCTAAGTGCAGCATGTATGTTAAAAATATTTATTACAATAGATAAAAACACTCACATTTGAGTTGCTAAAAACCAGCATGTAAAGTAGTTTCATCCGCGTGCTCTCGGGGGATGTGGGTGTCACGGGCCAGTGGAGGGGTTCCTGGGATGTGGGTCCTTTAACCTGGGTCCTGGTAGCTGTTCCAGTGGTGCCGAGGGTCCTCAGAGCCTCCGGGCGGCCAGGATATCGGTCATGGATCCTCCGTGGAGCGCCGTGCTGACCTGCGTCTTCACTTCCGGGAGCAGGGTGAGGCGGGCGGTGCTTCGCGTTCGGAGCATGCGTGCTCCTTCATCAGGCTATGCTGGTGGCCATATTCAGTGTGGGAATTTATACCATAGGCAATGGGAGGGGTTATTTTTAGTTATATGTACTCGGCTACCTCCATTGTGCGCCATATTAACCCCTTGAAAGATTTTTGCTGGGAGGGGGGATTTCAGCAGGGGTTGGATTTGTCCTGGGAGGAGGGGAATTTATGCTTAGGGGTAAGCAGGTAGATTAGTCCCAAATTTTTATTTTGGGGGGGGGAGATTTTTGCTGACATATAATGCTCATACATCTTGGGGGGTGCGCTTGTCCCTGCACTAGTAATAAAACATTTTTTTTTGGTAATAACTTTTTATATGTTATGACATCATATGTTATGACATCATATATGTTATGGCATCAATGTCTGTAACATGTTTTTTTTCCAATACAGATAATGTGATCAAGCAGCGGAAAGATTCTCTTAAACAGGATACTGAGCTGGAGAAGATCAAGCAGAAGAGACACCTGGACTTTCTTGACATTCTTCTGTATGCCAAGGTACCAAATCCAAGCTGAAAGGACCATTTGTTATAGAAGACATTATTCTCATTGAATAGCTCATACAGAAAAGATTTCAACAACATCCATGGATACATATGTAAAATTTTAACAGATCAACAAAATCAATCTCTTTCAGAGAAAGCTTTTCCTAAGAGAAACATTAGACGCATGTTGTCATTCTGCAAATACCAGTTTCCTCCCTATATTGCTGACCCTCTTGCTTCAATCCTTTGCGTCACTAAAAACAAGTATGCAGAGAAGGGTATCTGACTTTGCTGATCTGCATTCTTGTTCTGGGGTTAACGTCTCTGGATATACTGTATTGAAGATATATAACAGTAATAAGCTCAAAAGTGTTGTAACAAGTGTTATTAAAAGAGTTAAGGCGAAGATTTAAAAGAGTTACTCGCCACCAGTTGCCCCACCCAAATCCTACTCTGCCCGCCCCTAAACACGCCCTCTCAAGTGCACCTATGTCCCCAATTCCCCCTCTGCCTAGCACACCTGTCATGTACCTGGTAGGTTGTGAGCCTGAAGTGCAGGAAAAGACCTCCCTTACAGCTCCCACTCCCGTTCCCCTGGAATGGAGACAGAGGGCCAGGAGTGAAGAGTGGTATGGGTGCCTGGCAGGATCAACAGTTGCTGAAGGTCCAGTAGTGGTGGCACCCTCTGGAGTCAGAAGCCTGAGGAGTAGACTGGGGACAGAGACTGGAAAGCAGGACTGGAACCCAGCAGAAGGTAGCCAGGAACGCTGGGCTGGAACACAGCAGAAGGTAGCCTGGAACGCTGGGCTGGAACACAGCAGAAGGTAGCCTGGAACGCTGGCCTGGAACACAGCAGAAGGTAGCCTGGAACGCTGGGCTGGAACACAGCAGAAGGTAGCCTGGAACGCTGGGCTGGAACACAGCAGAAGGTAGCCTGGAACACTGGACTGGAACACAGCAGAAGGTAGCCTGGAACGCTGGACTGGAACCAGGAACAACAGCAGGTAGTAGACTGGAAGCTGGACTGGAACCAGGAACAACAGCAGGTAATAGCAGACTGGAAGCTGGACTGGAACCAGGAACAACAGCAGGTAATAGCAGACTGGAAGCTGATGAACACAGCGGAGGGTCAACAAGCCGGTAGTCAGTAACGTTCAGACAGCAGAGGTACCAGGGGTAATGCAGAGGGATGGTCAGGCAAGCCAAGAGGGTCTGGTGCAGGCAGATAGCAGGATCGTCAAACAGGAAGCCGGGTCAGATAACAGGAAACACAGATCAGATCAGGTAACACTCACAGAACGCTGTAGAGCAGACAGCGGGGATGGAGTGTGACAGGCAGGTTTAAATAGCCCGCCTGACACCAGCGGGAGTGCGCGCGTGTGCCCGTGCGTGACCGCACCCGTGAACGCGCGCGCATGCGCAATGGGACCCGTGGCCGGGTTCCCGTGCGCCTGGGACGCCGGTTACTGGCAGGATCTTCGTGACATTGCCCCCCCCAAGGGGCAGCCTCCGGATGCCCCTTTGAAAAAATTTCTCTGGATGAGCTGTTTTAAAGGCTTGTAACAGGTCCTCAGCATGAATATTATCCATTGGTTCCCAAGAATTCTCCTCTGGGCCAAACCCCTTCCACTTTATTAAGAATTGATTTTGGTTACCTCTTTTCCTGTGGTCCATGATAGCCTCCACCTCGAATTCCTCTTCCCCATCTACCAGGACTGGATCAGGAGGATCCGTACTTCGACCTGGAAATGGGTTAGTAATAGATGGTTTAAGCAAGGACACGTGAAAAACTGGATGTACCTTTAGTGAATCCGGGAGTTCAAGTTCATATGCAACTTCATTAATTTTCCGTTTAACAGGGAATGGTCCAAGGAATTTGGGACCCAATTTCTTGGAAGGGCAGGCCAACCTGAGGTTTATGCTGGACAACCATACCTGATCCCCCGGTGCAAGTAAGAGCTCACCTCGCCTCTTTTTATCGAAGGTTGCTTTGTTGTACTCCTGGGTTCTGGTCATGGTGTCCTGTAAAACTTGGTTGTTAGAGGTAAAGAAATCCAATTTCTCCTGGACAGCGGGTACTGTGCATTCTAGAAGAGAGTTTGGTAAAAATGAGGGGTGGAAACCATAATTCGCAAAAAACGGAGTTTGCTTGATAGCAGAATGAATAGAATTGTTATAAGCGAATTCGGCCAATGGTAAAACAGCAATCCAATTATCTTGGGCAAAGGAAGAAAAACAGCGCAAATATTGTTCAAGGGTCTGGTTTGTTCTTTCTGTTTGCCCATTAGTCTGGGGGTGATAAGCCGATGAAAATGAGAGTTCAATGTCCAAGGTTTTACACAAAGCCCTCCAGAATCGAGAGGTAAATTGTACCCCTCGATCTGAAACGATGTTAACTGGTACCCCATGGAGCCTGACGACCTCTTTAATAAATGCTTGTGCTGTTTCTGTAGCTGAAGGGGTACCCTTCATTGGAACAAAGTGCGCCATCTTCGACAACCGGTCCACTATGACAAAGATTGAAGTGAAGCTCCCGGCCGGGGGTAGTTCTACAATAAAATCTATTGAGAGCATTTTCCAGGGTCTATCTGGGACGGGCAAGGGTTTTAGTAGACCCCATGCCTTTGTTTTGTGCCCCTTGTTCCTAAGGCAGGTGGTACAGGACTCTACAAACTCTTTACAATCTTTGCGCAGCTGAGGCCACCAGAAGGTGCGCTGAACCAAATCAGTGGTCTTAGCTACACCGAAATGCCCAGCCAACGCATGATCGTGACAAAGCTCTAGTACTGGAACTCGTAATGTTTCAGGTATAAAGATCCTACTCTCATGCCACAATAACCCGTCCTTGGCCTGGAGCTCTGTTTTAATGGAAGATTCCATTTCTGCGGAGGCCTGTTTAATCTGGGAAAGCAGGTTTCCCTGAAGTAGAAGAAAATTCCCTGGAGACAAAATGGTGTCTGGAGGGGAAATCTCTTGAGGTTTGTGAAACATCCTAGACAGGGCGTCAGGTTTGGTATTCTTGGAACCAGGACGGTAAGTGACATGAAAGGAGAACCTGGAGAAAAAGAGCGCCCACCTGGCCTGACGTGGTTTCAACCTCTTTGCAGACCTCAAATACTCCAGGTTCTTATGATCTGTAAAGATTAAAACTGGATGAGCGGCACCCTCCAACAGATAGCGCCACTCCTCCAATGCCGACTTGATTGCCAACAACTCTCTGTCACCTACATCATAATTTCTCTCTGCCGTGGATAATTTACGAGAAAAGAAGGCCACAGGATACAGCAGGGCTTTGGTTCCCTGTCTTTGGGATAATACTGCTCCCACAGCAATTTCAGATGCATCCACTTCTAGAATAAATGGCAGAGAGGAATCTGGATGCTTCAGTACAGAGGCGGAGGTAAAAAGGCCCTTGAGAGTCTCAAAGGCTTTTTGAGCCTCGGCCGACCAATGGAAGCGTGTACCCTGTCTGGTAAGCTGTGTGATGGGTGCAATGATGACTGAGAACCCCTTGATAAATTTGCGATAAAAATTAGCGAATCCAACGAATCGCTGGATTCCTTTCTTATCAGTCGGGACTGGCCAATCTAGAATGGCCGTGACCTTCTGGGGGTCCATTTTAATGCCCTTACTGGAGATGACTAACCCTAAAAATGGAATACTTTCCTGTTCGAATTCACATTTTTCAGCCTTTGCATATAGACCGTGTTGTCGAAGTCGGCCCAGTACACTTCTGACGTGCCTGCGATGGGATTCAAGGGAACAAGAGAAAATCAATATGTCATCTAAATAGACGATGACAAACAGGTCTAGAAAGTCACGTAACACATCATTAATAAAGTATTGAAATGTGGCAGGGGCATTACACAGGCCGAAAGGCATCACGAGGTACTCAAAATGTCCATAACGGGTACGAAAAGCGGTCTTCCATTCGTCTCCATCCCTGATACGAACTAAGTTGTAGGCCCCACGGAGATCAAGTTTAGTGAATATGGTAGCCGTCCCCAGTCTCTGAAACAACTCTGGTACTAAGGGGAGAGGGTACCGATTCTTCATAGTAATTTTGTTTAGTTCGCGGTAATCCACACATGGCCTGAGGGTTTATCTTTTTTCTGCACGAAGAAGATGCCTGCACCTGCGGGGGACGCGGATGGACGAATGAAGCCTCTTTTGAGGTTTTCGTCAATGTATTCCTTCAATGCTCCTTGCTCCACCTCAGTCAGGGGAAATATTCTTCCAAAAGGGATTTCAGCACCAGGAAGTAACTCAATGGGACAGTCATAGGCCCGGTGAGGGGGTAACACCTCTGCTCTCTGTTTACTAAATACGTCCAGGAAATCATGATAGGCGGAAGGAATGGATTGAAGTAGACTAAGATCTGTATCTAGGCATAACAGAGTAGAGTTCTCCTGGATGTTCTGGGTTCTGCAAAACTGTTGGCAGTAAGGCGAGGGAAAGGTCACCTCACCCGTGATCCAATTTATGTCCGGATTATGGGCCTGTAACCATGGCATGCCAAGTATTATGGGAAACAGGGGTGAAGCGATAATGTCCAGGCGCAGTTGTTCCTGATGGACGTTGGAAACGAAAACGGGTATTGGCAAAGTCTCTTGGGTGACAGGTCCAGACTTAATAGCAGTCCCATCAGCTAGATGGATAGAAAGTCCATGGGCTTTAGGTGCCAAGGGTATTTGGTGTTGAATGGCAAAACGAGAATCCATGAAACAGCTGCAAGCTCCTGAGTCAATAATGGCGGTGATTCGTAGATCCTTCCCTGGAAGCTGTAGCAGAAGAGTAAGAGCAAGGTGAGTGGTATTTTTAACCGGAGAAGTCACATAGTCAGTAGATAGGGATAAACACCTTCGGAGTTTGAGGGGACAGTTCCTAACATAGTGCCTGGGTTCCCCACAATACAGGCACAAATTATTTGCTCGACGACGTTGTCGTTCCTCTGGGGTGAGTGAAGGCCGCAGGACTCCTAATTGTATTGGCTCAGGTAAGTTAAGCGTGGAGGTAGGTGGTGCTGATGATGGGTGATGGGGAACCTTAGGTGTAACCCAAGTTGGACGAGAAGACCCCATAGCTCTCTCAGACCTGCGCTCTCGTAGGCGTCGGTCGATCTGGATAGCTAGATCGATTAAAGCATTTAAGGTCGGTGGTGTACCCACCCTGGCCAGTTCATCCTTCAGAGGATCAGAAAGTCCCAACCGAAATTGATAACGGAGAGCCGCATCGTTCCAGTTAGTATCCGCACTCCACTTCCTGAATTCAGCCACATAATCCTCTGCTGCTCTGCGACCTTGTTGAAGGGTGTGTAGAGCCGCCTCTGCAGTTACGGATAGCTGGGGGTCATCATATAACTGACCTAGTGCGTCAAAGAAAGTGGAGAGGTTGGTCAGGGATATGTCCTTTTGCTCTAAGAGGCGATGGGCCCAGGTTTGGGGGTCACCAGAGAGTAGAGAAATCACGTAGCCCACCTTTGTAGCCTCCAGGGAAAAGGTACGTGGCTGAAGAGCAAAAAATAGTTCGCAGGAGTTGCGGAAGGCTCTGAACTTATGGCGATTTCCGAAGAAACGTTCAGGTGTGGGAACCTTAGGTTCCGGAGGGAGCATCACCACCGTTGGTCTGGTGTAACCTTGCTGTAGGTTCTTGACTGCTTCAGTCAATCCTGCCAGATGTACACAGAGTTCCTCCATGGGAGAAGTTCCCTGCTCAGGCTCAGACATGGCTGTCTGCTACTGTCACGTACCTGGTAGGTTGTGAGCCTGAAGTGCAGGAAAAGACCTCCCTTACAGCTCCCACTCCCGTTCCCCTGGAATGGAGACAGAGGGCCAGGAGTGAAGAGTGGTATGGGTGCCTGGCAGGATCAACAGTTGCTGAAGGTCCAGTAGTGGTGGCACCCTCTGGAGTCAGAAGCCTGAGGAGTAGACTGGGGACAGAGACTGGAAAGCAGGACTGGAACCCAGCAGAAGGTAGCCAGGAACGCTGGGCTGGAACACAGCAGAAGGTAGCCTGGAACGCTGGGCTGGAACACAGCAGAAGGTAGCCTGGAACGCTGGGCTGGAACACAGCAGAAGATAGCCTGGAACGCTGGGCTGGAACACAGCAGAAGGTAGCCTGGAACGCTGGGCTGGAACACAGCAGAAGGTAGCCTGGAACGCTGGGCTGGAACACAGCAGAAGGTAGCCTGGAACACTGGACTGGAACACAGCAGAAGGTAGCCTGGAACGCTGGACTGGAACCAGGAACAACAGCAGGTAGTAGACTGGAAGCTGGACTGGAACCAGGAACAACAGCAGGTAATAGCAGACTGGAAGCTGGACTGGAACCAGGAACAACAGCAGGTAATAGCAGACTGGAAGCTGGACTGGAACCAGGAACAACAGCAGGTAATAGCAGACTGGAAGCTGATGAACACAGCGGAGGGTCAACAAGCCGGTAGTCAGTAACGTTCAGGCAGCAGAGGTACCAGGGGTAATGCAGAGGGATGGTCAGGCAAGCCAAGAGGGTCTGGTGCAGGCAGATAGCAGGATCGTCAAACAGGAAGCCGGGTCAGATAACAGGAAACACAGATCAGATCAGGTAACACTCACAGAACGCTGTAGAGCAGACAGCGGGGATGGAGTGTGACAGGCAGGTTTAAATAGCCCGCCTGACACCAGCGGGAGTGCGCGCGCGCGTGCCCGTGCGTGACCGCACCCGTGAACGCGCGCGCATGCGCAATGGGACCCGTGGCCGGGTTCCCGTGCGCCTGGGATGCCGGTTACTGGCAGGATCTTCGTGACAACACCTCTACCTCTAATTCCTTTTCCCACCATATCTCTGCCTTCAATGCTCCCCAGCACACCTGTGCTTTTAAATGACCCCCCAGCACACCTCGTTTTCCAACCTCCCCTCTCCAGCACACCTATGTATCCAATCCCCCCCCCTCAAATCCAGCGCATCTATGCTTTCAATATTCCCCCCAATCCATCATACCTATGCCTCCAATTAACCCCCCCCAACCCAAACCAGTACGTATGCTATCAATCTCCCCCTTCTTCCAAGCACACATCTTGTTCAATCCCCCATCATACCAATGCCTCTAGCACATGTACTAGCTAGCAATCTCCTGCAGCCACGGGGGTCAGGCATCCATGCACACTAAGGGTGGGCCAAGAAGTTTTGAGCCCGCCCACTTAAGACTGCCGTGAGACATGCACTGCCCCACTCCTTAGATGTGTGGCAGGAGGGAAGTGGAGAGGGGCAGTCCTAGGCGGCTGTCCAATTCCTATTAAAATGCCCATGCTGCAACCCTGTGCGGGGTTGGCGGCAGGAGGGAGGTGGAGAGGGGTGGTCCCAGGTGGCTGTACGGTTTCTATTGAAATGGCCATGCTGCGAGCCTGTGCACGGCCAGGGGGCACTGGCTATACATTCCCGCGACAGCACAGCCCTGTCCATTCTCGCCCTCCTCATTTTTCCACTCACCAAATGCGAGGAGGCAAGTGGAAATTTTGAGGGGTGGTATATGTGTATGTGTGTGTGTGTGTGTATAATATATATATATACATACAATATATATATATATAGAATTGCACAAAGCAGCCCAAATCCTCCTTTTCTGGGGTCCCCCGCCAGCAGTCCTGGCTCCTCCTCTCCTTGATGTGCCACCATAGGAAGCCACTTCCTGTTGTGGAAGCCCAAATCCTCCTTTTCTGGGGTCCCCCGCCAGCAGCCCTGGCTCCTCCTCTCCTTGATGTGCCACCATAGGAAGCCATTTCCTGTTGTGGCACACCTGCTGGCTCAATCACAAACCACGCTGCTATGACACAGACATTGCAGCTTAGCCCTCCTGTCCCTCGTCACTGGATCCGACTGACAGCAACAGGAGGCAACGGCTCCCGCTGCCTCAGCAAAGCCCGAGAGCAGCTTCAAGCGGGCACAGTGCTAGATTAAGTGAGCACTCAGGTAAGTATAGGGGGGGTGATACTAAAACCTAAACATTTTTTTACCTTAACGCAGAGAATGCATTATGGTAAAAAAAAAGTTTATGCTTTAGAACCACTTTAAACTTTTCCACTATAATGTATTGAAGCTAGATGTAAAAAAAAAAAAAAGTCTTTTAAGAAAGATATGAGTGCCCATGAGTATTTTTATTGTTTTCTGTACCCAATGATGACAGCTAAAAATAACCATTAGCAATAAGTTGCAAATCAAAGTTAACATAAATACCAAAATTCTTAATTAGTGTTCAGTTTTGGGAACTTTTACATTTACAATATTGATAAATTAAGCAATATAAGATGCTCGTATGCATATACAGTATGTATTCTTCAAATGTTGGGATATACTGGTCCTCATATTACGGCAATCATGCTTACCACCTATGATAAAAATTATAGACCCTTCATTTCTTTGTAAGTGGGCAAATTTTAAAAAATCTGCAGGGGATCAAATAATAATTTACCTCACTTTATATGCATGCATAGGTAACTTCACTCGCAATTGATGCTAAGAATTTCCTCTGAATTCAAAATTTAAAGTTAACCTTTGAGGGCAGAAAAATAGAAGAAGCCCCAATTCTTTGTGGAGCCTGGGTAGACCAGTGCAGAGCTTTTGTTTTTTTTATTATTATAAGCTTGAAGGTTGCTAATATATTGATTTCTAAAACCATCAGGATGAAAATGGTCAGGGTCTGTCGGATGAGGACTTGCGTGCAGAGGTGGACACATTCATGTTCGAGGGACATGATACAACGGCCAGCGGGATCTCTTGGACATTATACTGTATGGCTATATACCCTGAACACCAGGACAAATGCCGGGAGGAGATCACAGAGCTTCTGGGAGGTCGGAACACCTTGGAATGGTGAGAACATTTTATCTCAATGTCCTTTTATTTTTTTTCAAATATGAATTTTATTATTTTCTTAAACAGAAAGTCAAAATATAAGACATGTTACAGTATCTCACAACAATGATTCTCGTACACTAGAAAGTATAACCATGTGATAACTGTAATCGAGCATACTACAACCAATTCTGAACGTTGTTTCTGTATACTTTTATGTCTGGTTGAATCCCGTGTTCCTTTCAGTCGAGCTCAACACATAGATACGTAATGATCTCAATCTAGGATCACCAGAATTCCCCCGGAAAAAAAAATAAAAAAGAACTAACGAAGAGAAAAGAGAAAAGAAGGAGAGACAGAGAGAGGGAGAAACAGTCATAGAGATGAGTACAAGCTGGGAAGAGAAGTGGGGGGGGGGGGGGTAGTGTAAGGGTTGTCTGTGGAATTAGTGTTTCCAGGTTCCTCAGATGGAGTATTGATCTTATTAGTATATGGTCAAGTCATTAGCATAGCCTGTCCTTCATCTGAATATATAAATATATTCCAGTGCGTCCAGGTATTGAGATCTTGTTCCTGCTTATTCTGTGCCGTGAGGACTAAGTCCTCCAATCTCCTGATCTCCTCCACTCTGCGCAGCCACATTCCCACAGTCGGGGGTGAAGTTTTTTTCCACAATAGTGGGATGCAGGATTTAGCTGCATTTAGTAAATGTCGTATTATTGATTTTTTATATTTCTTTGGCGGAATAGAGGAGACATGCAGCAGTATAAAAGCTGGATTGTCATTCATCGGCAATTCCGTAAATTTCTGAGAAATCATTCGGACTGTTGTCCTAAAGTGCTGCAACAGAGGGCAGGACCAAAAAATGTGGAGGAGTGTTCCCTTGGCAGAATGGCATCTCCAGCATCCCTCTGAGGAACGAGGAAACATCTTGTGAAGTCAGACGGGGGTATAATACCATCTGGTCAATATTTTGTAATTGAGTTCCCGCGTCTTTGTGCATATGGATGATTTCAGAGAAAATCTAATTATTGTTAGTTTTTGAGTGTCCGTAAACTGGCATTTTAAGTCTGTTTCCCATTTTTTTATGTGTGTCAAGTCTGGTAGTTCCACCGGGGTATTAAGCAAGATATACATTTTAGACAAAACTTGGGGTAGAGCTCCCTCATCTCTTCGAAGGTCGTCAAGTCTCTATTGAAATGGATTGGATTGGGGATTGTGTGTAGGAAGTGGTGCAGTTTTAAGGCTTCCCAAAATGGCAGTTTGAATTGTCCTCTAACATCCGTAAGGGATTGTAAGGACGGCCAGGCATTATCTATTAAAAAATGTGCTGCTCTATCTTTTCCTGACGATGTCAATGTCTTATACCCCTCCCGTCCCAGGCCAGGCATAAAAGCAGGGTTCCCAGTATGGGATAAAGAGGGGAGTCGTTGGTGGATAAGAGGTTTGCGTAAAAATCACGGACCCTCCAATCCGAAGGGTGGCACTGATGACCGGGTGGGACTTTAACTGTGAGGAGATCTGGTCATAACACCAGATTGCTCCTTTTAGTGTGATTTCGGACTGTGCCTGTTCCAATTGTGTCCACAGTTTGTTTTTATAATGACGGTTCCAGTCTATTATTCGACCCAAGTGGACCGCTGTGTAGTACTTTTTCAGGTCTGGGAGGGCGATTCCTCCTAGATTTTTAGGTAGTGTTAAGTAGTTTCTACGTATCCTAGGTTTAGAGTGTGCCCAAATAAATCGGGTAAATAATGAGTGTATTTGTTCAAAATATTTAGGTGGGATTTTAATTGGGAGGGCCTGGAACAGGTACAAGAATTTCGGGAGTATCGACATTTTAAGCAGGTTACACCTGCCGAACCATGAGTGAAGTCTCTTTTGCCAGTCCTGCAGTAGTAAACGGGTCTCAGTCAGTAAGGGTGGAAAGTTGAGGTCAAAGGTACGTTTTAAGTCTTTTGGGATCTGAGTGCCGAGATATTTAAGAGAGTCCGTTGACCATTTGAATTTAAATTGCGACTTCAATGAGTCCACTCTGCCCGGTGGGATATTTATTCCCATCGCGGCCGATTTATCAAAGTTTATTTTTAAATTAGTCAGGGCTCCATATCTGTTGAACTCTTTGAGTAGGTTTGGTATTGAGATCATTGGATTGGATAGGGAGAACACAAGGTCATCTGCGTACGCAGAGATTTTGTATTGAGTGCCCTTCACCGTTACCCCCACTATGTCTGGGTTCGAGTGAAGCGTGCACAAAAATGGCTCAAGTGTTAGGGCAAATAGCAGCGGCGATAATGGGCAGCCCTGTCTGGTACCATTAGCTATTGTAAAGGGGTCTGACAGAATCCCATTTGCCTTGACCTGAGCCGTAGGTATAGTGTAAATACTCGAGATCCACTGTATCATTTTATTCCCTAAGCCTATTTGTTTGAGGACTGCTGACATGAATCCCCAATTGACCCGGTCAAACGCCTTCTCAGCGTCTGTGCTGAGAAAGACGCATGGGGTCTTCTGTTGGGTAGCTACGTGAATAAGATTTAGTACTTTTGTAGTGTTATCCCGTGCCTCTCTTGGGTCTTTGCCTTCTTTTAGTATTATAGAAATGTGTGCCCTAAGTGTATCTCTAGGAAAGGAGACTCCATTGTTTAGGCCATTAAATAGCCGTACCATATAAGGGCCTAGGATAGGTTGTAGGATTTGATAATACTGCAGGGTGAGTCCATCTGGGCCTGGGGCTTTGCCTGGTTTCATGCCTTTCACTGCCTGCTGTATTTCTTCTAGGGTGATGGGTTCTTCTAGTTCTGCTCTGTTCTCTGGCGTCAGTTGGGGGATCTGAGATGCAGAGAGGTATTCCTTTATTTTCGTGTCATTTGGCGGTCTAACAGGAAGTTTATAGAGGGAGGTGTAAAAGTCTCTAAATTCCCCCGCTATCTGTGTTGGTGTATTCTTCTTCTGTCCTGATTGGTCTATTATCTGGGGTATATATGTGTTAAGTCTTAGATTTCGTACCGCATTGGCAAGCAATTTCCCACATTTATTCCCTGATTCTTTGGAAAGTTTACGACACCTTTGTAGTGCTGCTTTGGCCCTATATTGTAGTAGCTCCAAAATTTGTTTTCTTAGTGTCATCAGTTCTGTCTCTAGGGATGTAGTCGGTGTTATCTTGTGCTTTGTTTCTGTGACCTGAATCTTCTTAAGAAGTTCCAGTAACAAGTGTTCTCTCTCTTTTTTGATACGCGCTCCATGTTTGATGAACACTCCTCTCATCACGGCTTTGTGCGCCTCCCATAAGATACCCGCGTCGCAGTTGTCAATGTCATTTGTCTGGAAAAAATGTCGCAGTTCCTTCTCAATATCTGTCAGGACTTCTGGTGTTTGCAGTAGACTTTCATTAAGTCTCCAGAATCTGGATCTGGTGTTCCAATTGGACGATAGGCAGTAGTGCATGGTGATAGGAGCGTGGTCTGACCAGGTGGCACTGCCTATTTCCACTGCTTGGATAGCCTCTAACTGTCTATGGGGAATAAAAAAGTAGTCCAGTCTTGAGTATACTTTATGTGGAGTCGAGTAAAAAGTATAGTCTCTTTCCCCCGAGTGAGTCAGTCTCCAGATGTCTATCAGTTGGGCATTATGAAGGTCTTTTGTTATCCTCTTAAGAGTACTTGCCCTCATAGAGGAGGCGTTTGAAGAGGTATCAACCACAGGGTTGAGAGGCGTATTAAAGTCTCCCCCTAGAATCAATTGACCTTCCTGAAAGTCCGAGAGCAGCTTCAATGTACAGTGTAGAAATGAGTCCTGTCTGTCATTGGGGGCATATACCGTGGCTATGGTGACCTGTATATTCCTTAATGTTCCCTTGACAAATACGTACCGCCCTTTCCGGTCTGCACGTACGTCACTACATGTCCACGGCACAGTCCCTGCAATAAGTATTGACACCCCTTTTGATTTAGTGGCCGCGTTCGTTGCGTGGTATACATGGGGGAATTGACGACTTTTGAGGTAGATGGGTTTGTCTGTTCTGAAATGTGTCTCCTGTAGGAGCGCTATGTCAGTGTGTGCCCTTTTAAGGTCATTTAGGAGCATTCGTCGCTTTTCAGGTATGTTTAGGCCCCGCGCGTTCATGGAATAAATGTTTATAGAGTCCATGTTTTCCCTGACTGTGGCTAATGAGAGTGAGAAAACCACAGATAAATGGAGGGGGGGGGGTGGGGGGAGAGTGGGGTAGGGTAAGAAAAGAGAAAGTTAGCAAGATGTAGGGGAGAAAAGAGAGGAAAAGGAAATTTAAGACAATAAGTAAATGCCGTCAAAAAAGGAACAGCAAGTGTCAGATAGTGTAACTATCCTGTCCGTTTCAAAAAATGCAAATACACAAACCGTGTGTATTGAAGCTTTCTCTGGTATGTACCAAGAGATGTGCTTCGTCCTATTGGAGAAGAGGTAAGAGATGACCGGGAGAGGCCCTCCCGGCATTACCCATCCCATCCAGCTTGATAACGTAAGTTAAATATCTATTCTCAGTAGACATGTAAATCTCAGTAAGTATAACAAAACATATAACCGTATAAACAGAAAAAAGGGAAAAACATAACAGTATCGCTGAGATTGCCTCTCCTAGTTCAAGTAGCGTATCCCCTCATTTCCTCCTTTCCTAATCCCTATCTGTTCTGTGAACTATCTTGTGATTATCTATGATTTCCAGTCAATCATGGTATGTGAGGTATGGGAGGGGCTAGCTTATCCAGTACCTGCCCGTAATCCCGTGATAGTTTGTCCGCATCCCCCTATTATTGAAGTTCCTGCATCTCTATGTATGTAATGAGGCGATCCTGTGTCAACTGTGTTGTAGTGAGGGTTCGATCTTCTCTCCTCTACTTCTAGTGTCTGCTTCCCGTTAAGTTGCCCAGTTTCTGGCGAAACTGGAATAGAGCCTCTCTACGCTTATATGTCCTAGATTTTATTCTGGTTGTTTACTCTACTCGCTAGGGTGAGTTCACCTATGCTCTATATGTGTATAAAAATTCTCTTGTGTAGAGTAACTTTAAGCTTTAAACATTATTTCAACCATACAACACAGTCAATCAACTGGAGTAGAGAGAGTGACCAGGTTCCTGTATAAATACTTTTGTCTAGCACCCGGTAAGTATCTTCTATAACTGCAGTGCAATGTACGATAATATTAACGGGTCATTATCTTATCACTCTACTATTTTCCTTGTTTACAGTTTCTGCGTTGGTCAGAGTTTATGCACCCCCCCAGTATAGCAGGGAAAGCATCAAAACAGAGGGTGGATAAGGGTTCAGATCCGGTAGAAGTCTCGTGAGGTATAGGGGGGGACAATCAAGGGAGTCTATCCGTGTACAGCTCACCCGAGGCTTAATGCAGTTAGGGTGGGGATCCTCCCTCCTCCATACCTTTTTCTGTTCCTTCCCTGTCTCAATGCCTTCATCAGTGTACTGCATGCAGGAGACCGCGTAGAGAAGAGGTCAGGAGGCTGTTCTCGGAGGTCCTTTCCCCGCCCTTTACTCTCTGTGCCTGTATACAAGGGGCCGTGCCTCTTGGCTGTATAGCGTCACATTTCAATGGTGATTCTCCCACCCCCATGCTTCCTACCGTCTGGCGAACAGTTCTGGAGGAACTGGACTCCGTCATACAAGAACCCCCCCCCCCCCACTCGGTAAAGTTAAACCCAATGAAAAAATAAAAATTGAAAAGAGGAGAAAAAAAATATATATAAATATTTTTTTGAAGTAGAAAATCTCAATGATAGACACAGTTGGGCCGAGTTAGATAAGGACGGAGGAAACCTGTGGGTGGATGTCAATCATGGATGGAGTCATCTCCATAGAGAGGCGAGTCCTCTCAGCTTACCCGTCAGCCGCGGTTATTCAGTCCTCTCTTGGTGCCTCTGCAGAGCTGTATCTCGGTCTGTTCCGGTTCCTCTGTGGCCTCGGTGACCGTGCTCTCCGCTGGTGTGATGATCCGGTGCGGGGATTGTACAGTTGAAGCATCTGGAGCCAATCGGGTGTTTCAACTGGTTCGATCTCCAAAAATGTGAAGAGAGCCGGAAGATCCGTTGGGTTCCGTAAGGTGAATGACTGCTGTGCCTTTTCAAAAGTTACTGAGATGGGGAATCCCCAGCGATAGGTGGCTCCAGATCGTCTAGCTGCTTCCAGTACCGGTTTTAAGAGAGCTCTTCTCTGCAGCGTCGGTCTAGACAGGTCCGGCATGATCCTTATGCAGGCTCCATCAAACTCCATGTTGCCCTTCTCCCAGGCTGCCCGAAGTATCATCTCTTTTTGGGCATATTGATGGACCCTGCATATGACGTCCCTCGGTCTCTCCAGGTCTGTCCATCGGGGTCCTAGGGCTCTATGTATTCTATCAAAGGAGAGGCTATTTGGATATAGTTCCCCCATCAGGTCTCGGAAGATCGCCATGATTGTAGCCGCCAGGTCCTCCGTGCCCGTAGCCTCTGGAAGACCCCGCAGACGCAGATTGTTCCGTCTGCTGCGGTCCTCCATTTCTTCCAACCGGAGTTGCTGGGTAAGAATTGTGTTTGCTTGGGTGGTACATGAGGCTTCCACTGCAGAGATCCTTCTCTCCAGCACCGCCGCCGATGTTTCTCCTGTGTCCATCCGGTCATGCAAGACCTGTACCTCCTGCCGTACTACCTCTATCTCCTGTCTGTGGGATGCCTCCAGCTTGTTCACTATTTCTTCTATGTCATTCCTGGTTGGGAGAGCCTGCAGGATCGCTTTCAATTCGGCATCCGCTCTCAAGGTCAGCGGTGCCTGTGAGAGTTCTTGTGTTCCCGACCGGAACATTGCAGGTATGGTGAAGTCCATGTTGGGGGTATTCTGTGTCGCTGTCTGGGCAGATGTGGAGACGATCAGTGGCAAACGGTCTCCATGAGAGTCAGACCTCGTGACGTCCGCCATCTTGAGACCCGGGGAGGCTCCGGAGTTGTTTAGTAGAAATTGTTGGATGTCTGCACTCCGTCGTGTCTTTGGAGTTGTTCGTTTTGTGTGTCTGCCTCTCTGCTTTCCAGCAGAGTACATGCCGAGTTGTCTAAGCGAGAAAGTACTGCTTTAAAGCCGTTAAGGACGGGACGGGCCGGGAGCTCCTCAGACACACGTCTTCACACAGCCATGTCCAGGCCACGCCCCCCTCAATGTCCTTTTAATATGATGAGCTACCAAACAGCTTTCTGTGCACTAATAATGGCCAAATCTAATCAAAGCATAAATAGCAGTTCAGTGTGGATGCTTGATAGTTAGAATTTCCAATGTCTCCCAGCTTTCCTGAATTCCAGATCTAAGGAGCTAGTTGGTGGTTAAACCCACTATTGTCCATGCTCAGCATTAATATCAGTTTCGGTTGGACTGAGGCTGTATTACGGAGTGGGAAGTAGGGGTTAAAACTGCACCCTGCCTTACTCATGTTAGAATGAGACAAGAAAAAAAAGGTATTGTTTGTTATTCTACAGTGTCAGTTTTATTCTTAAAGTTACCTCCTAATAACACATAATATATACTGTAGCACTTAATTATAAGTGCATCTGCATTTGCATTTTTCTCTTGATTCCCCCTGCAAAGTCCCACATATTCCTGTCAATCCTGGCTGTGAAGCCCACCTAATACAGCTTCCTGTGATAGAGTGGAAACAATGTTGCGCAGCTCCTGAATTCAGAGAAGAGTTGTCACTCTCATGATGGCTGTGTCTGCTTGTACTACAGTGGGATGGAAACATGTTACAGGGGGCGTGGTCACAGTGGCGTATCGTGGGAGGTACGGAAGGGGGCCGTGGCAACAATTAGGGGGGTGAAATTCTGCGCCAGTGTGTGTCACTACTGGCTGCCTCCTCCTAATTTCAATTTCTTGTGTCCCTGCGCTCTGGCTGCCATGTTCAGTTTCCAGCACCCTGTGATTGGGCGAATGGGGTCATGTGCGAAGTCGGAACACACTGGTGCAGAATTTTGCACCTGTAAGTGTTGCGTCCGGGGCCACGGCCCCTCCGCACCCCCCAAGCTACACCACTGTGCCTACGCCCCCTGTAACATGTTTCCATCCCACTGTAGTACAAGCAGACATAGCCTACATGAGAGTGACAACTCTCTGAATTCAGAAGCTGTGCAACATTGTCGCCCCTCTATCACAGGAAGCTGTATTAGGTGGACTTCACAGCCAGGATTGACAGGAATATGTGGGACTTTGCAGGGGTTGATCATGGTTGCTGCTGGAGCCTCGCCGCCGCACATGACCCCATACGCCTAATCACAGGGCATTGGAGACTGAACATGGCGGCCACAGCGCGGGGACACAGGAAATTGAAATCAGGAGGAGGCTGCCAGAAGTGACACACACTGGTGCAGAATTTTGCCCCCCTAAATGTTGCGCCCGGGGCCACACCCCCCTCTGCACCCCTTGCGCTACGCCACTGTGGCCACGCTCCCTGTAACATGTTTCCATCCCACTGTAGTGCAAGCCCGTTTTCTTTATGGTTAGTTTACCAAAATCTTCAGTCCTATCATGAGATATGTAGAATTCTCTTACCTTTTAAATGTTCTCCGGCAAAGAACAGTTGTCAGTGATGGATAGTCATCAACACTGTGCTCTGCATCATTCAATATGAATGCAGGGAACTGGTGATGCCCCCATAGTGGGAGAACCTAAAAGACTGAGGACATCTAGTCACACAATAGGACTACTGCAGGAGATAGGAGCAAGACTTGAGTATTGCAGCCAGAGCAGTTTTTCTTTTTTTTAGGGGGGGGGGGTTATACCTTGATAGTTAGAGACTACTTTAAAAAATTCTCAAAGTTAGGCTTTAAATATTTAGCATATTTCACTTTTGTGTGTTATCAGGGAGGATATGGGTAAGATGCCGTACACCACCATGTGTATTAAGGAGAGCATGCGCCTGTATCCACCAGTGCCAGGTGTGGGCCGTCAACTTACCTCACCCGTCACCTTCCCTGATGGCCGGAGTCTGCCTAAAGGTCAGTTATCACAAATGAATTTTATACTGATAATGATAGATGTGTTCTGTGTCTTTAAAGCCCAACTACTGTTGTTTTTTTATTTTTGAAAGTATACTTTTTCTAAAATGGCAGTCATAATATCGCCATATTTCTCTGAATACATAGTCTCGGGACACATGTACAAACTGTTTACCCATGGTGCACTCCAAGAATATGGTTACCGCACAATTATATCTTTACCATGCTAGTGAACATACCAAATTGTTTTATTGTAATTTGCTATTATGACTGTAATAATGGCACAGCGCTGTCTACAAGCTGGAAGAGAAACCTGCACCTGCCTACATCTTAGTCCGAGCCATATTGTTTTAAGTTTGCCTGAAGAGAGTAAGGAGAACCAAAAATGGCAAGAATGTATGCCATCTCTCATAATATTTGCAAATCGTTCAAGAAGACAGCTCAAATATATATATATATATATATATCTTGCAAACTTGTAAGTGGGGCCCAATAATCCACTCTGCAATCTTAACCAAAAAACTGCCAATTACAGGCGGTCGCCGAGTTACGAACGGCTCCTACTTACGAACGGCCTCAAATGTCGGCCACTTGTGCTCCACGCTGGTCCTGGATAACCCCGGACACATCCCATACTGCAGTACTACATGTACTGCATGGCCAGAAGAGCCCCAGATAACATAACAAGCGCCCGGAACAACCCACATCCATGCACAGGCGGACGTTACACTTGCGAATGCAGTGTTCCAACTGGAAGTTACACTTACAAATGCAATGTTGCGACTTACGAACAACTTCGACATACGAACAAACCTACAGTCCCTATTGTGTTCGTAACTCAGGGACTTCCTGTATACAGTATATGTATAAGAGATCCTGCACACATAATCACTCAGTGCTCCAAAACCCCACTTATGCCATAAAATTATATAAGCATCCATGATGAACAGTTCCTAGATGGGTATTAAGAGCAAAGGAAAATCCTGCAGCTCCTCAGTAGCAGATCCTGGGAACAATCCAATCAGGTGATGTAAAAAGATAAAACGGCAAGGGCGCAGGGGTGAGTTAAAAACTGTAAAGAGTTTTTTTTAACAGAAATATCATCACTCACATTATAATTGCCTATGTCTGACTAAGGTTGCAGAAAGAAGATGTAATGCAACAACCAGGGGCTTCTTGAAGAACTGATGTTTGGTAAGCCTTGGTTACAGTGGTGCCCACTTGCTGAAAGATAACAGCTGATGGGGTCAACAGGTGTGTTCCGTACACCTCACAGACAGAGCACAATGTCACAGGGGATGGAATGGACAGCAATGTGTTTCAAGGACACAGCCCCCTTTGTCAAGCCTGCCTGAAAGAACGAGATGCCGGGCTATATGTAAGCACAGCATACAGAAGTGGGAGGAGAGTGCAATGTGATCGGGGCTTAGCGAGATTTAAAAAACGGACTACAAGGACTAGCTGGATTACAAGGAGGCAAAAGTAAACAAAGGAAAAAAGATCAGGGCACAGAAAAACAATACTAAAACTTAATAAAAAGGCATAATAGAAAATAGGTGGGTCTGGCGCCATTTTAACTGATTTAGCTTGCTGAACATCAGTTTGAAAAAGAAAAAAAACCCAATAAAGGTTCCTAACACACGCAAATGGAAGTGCTTTTAATTATAGAATATATCAATATATCAGTCTATTGTGGTAAGGAGCTGCACATTGTAAAGTGTGTTAACACCTGCAATATGTGTAAAATCAGAATAACCGCGCTCTTATTAATGTATGAATCATTATTTAAACATCATCATTGTGAACAAACAAATGCATATAATTAACTTCAAAGTGAATGTGTATTATACAGTCCATAGTGAATCCAAAATAAGTCCCAAATGTGAATAACATCCGTAGTGAGTATAGAGGTGTCATCTCTCCACCAGCATGCAGACACAATAAACACTCACCAGACTCAATTGACCCCTCTTACAGGTAGTCAAGATGCGCATAAGGGAACAATCCCAAGGAGTCACAGGTAAGGTCACCAAATAGAATCCAGGTCGCTGCTGACATCCATTCATTAGTAGATGAGACTGTACTAAAACTTTATTGATACCACATGAGAGTGAAGATGGAGAGGAAAGAGGGCTCTCATAGTGTAGTAATCGTTACTCCTTTCAAAAAATATATTGCACTTACATCCGAGAAAAACAACAATCAGCATGTATAATATAGGAACCGTCGGTTTGCGCTCCACCTGCGTTCCAGCTGACCAGAAGTGACGTATCTGGTGTTCTCGGGATACGTCACTTCCGGTCAGCTGGAACGCAGGTGGAGCTCAAAACGGCGTTTCCTATAGTATGTTTCCTATATTATACATGCTGATTGTTGTTCTACTCGCATGTAAGTGCGGATGTAAGGATATATTTGTTTTTTAAAAATAAATGATTACTACACTATGAGAGCCCTCTTTCCCCTCCCTCTTCACTCTCAATTGGTATCATTGGAGGTTTTAGTACAGTATACCACTACGGACGTTATTCACATTTAGGACTTATTTTGGATTCACTATGGACTGTATAATACACATTCACTTTTTATAATTTTGAAGTTAATTACATATGCATTTGTTTGTTCACGGGGTGATGTTTAATCAAGGATTTATAAATTAATAGGAGTGCGGTTATTCTGATTTTACACATATTGCTGAACATCAGTGCTTCCACTGTGGGGTCCTAGTGGTTGCATTACATCTTCCTCCTGCATCCTAAGTCGGACACAGGCAACTTTAATGTGAGTAATGCTATTTCTGTTAATAAAAATTTTCACATAGTTAGGTTGAAAAAAGACACTAGTCCATCTAGTTCAACCAATAAAAAAAAAAACACATAATAGAAAACCTCCAACCTCATGCTGTAGTTCCTCCCTCCGGGTCATACTGTACATCACTACAGGACATATGAAGTTGTGAAAGGTACCACTGCATGTGCTGCAGGAATTGGTATTCACACAGCTGAAAGTTTAGAATATCTGCAGCGGCCAGGGATCAGAAATGCAACCGAAACTCAATGCATTCCAGCAATGCTGCAGGTCATTGGAATGGTAAGAATATAGCATTTTTTTTTACACTTTTAAATTTCACTTTTAACCCTGTGACAAAGTCACTTTAAATGCATAAAAAATAAACATTTAATCATACCAATTTACCCATCTGCAAATTACAACGTTAGACTTTTTTCTTATCTGACAGATTCCAATGTTCTATTGAGTATATATACCATAAACAGATGCCCCAGTGTCTGGAATGATCCAGAGGTAAGGTTGGTCTACTTTTAACATTGGTGTGTGTATAATAATAGCAAATAATTGATCATTCTTTCCCTTTTTTTTATTATTTTATCCAGTGATATCAGCTTTAGGCATGTTTTTTCAGCTGCATTTCCCTTTCCTGGAGCAAAGGCGTCCAGGAGAGGTAAAGAAAAACAAGTGCATGAGGCCAAAAAACATCCTGTATACATGAGGCCTTACACTCACCTCCTGTTCTGGTGACCGCTAAATAATTTTGGTTTTCCTATCATTTTTCTATTTTGGTGGCAATGGTCACCAGCAATGAAAACTTGACAGGGTTTTAATTTTTTTCACGCTTCATCCAAAACAAATAAAGGTTTGGGCTATACATACAGTTTATTGGTGATAATAACACCATTTTTTTCCCTGAATAATGCTGTTAACATTTTCCTAACTAGTGCTCAAAGCATAGTTGCCAACATTGTAAAAAAAATTATAGGGACAATTTTTTGGCTGTAGGCAGAGTCCTATTATAATTAGGGGGCGTGGCATGCATTTGTAGGCGTGGCATAGCAAAAAATAAAATGTGGCGCGTCACGGCGAAAAATGAGTGTGGTTTACGCAGAATAGTGGGTGTGGCTTAAATGTGAGTGGCTCAAAGGGGTGTGGTTAGTCTGAGATGAATGAGAGAGAGAGAGAGAAAGAGAGAGAGACCAGATCCTACACCACAATAGAAATGTATATTCCAGAGTTTAACAAATCAGCAGATAAAGATACTCCAAACACCTGGTGTTAGCGCTTCAATCATCCCGGAACCATGGTTGTTATGGTGTCAGGATGATTGAAGCACATTATTTCTATTATTACATTGTAATATAAAATGAAATCATTCAACTCACCATAATGCATAATCAGTGGGACCCCTGAGCGTGTCACCTGCCACGTTGCCTGCCACCAGATGCCATCAGGTGTCCCCAGCGGAGTCCCTCCTTACATCAAGCGTCCCCAGCGGAGTCCCTCCTTACATCAGTTGCCCCAGCAGATTCCCTCCTTACATCAGGCGTCCCCAGCGGAGTCCCTCCTTAAATCAGGCGTCCCCAGCGGAGTCCCTCCTTACATCAGGCGTCCCCAGCAGAGTCCCTCCCTACATCAGGCGTCCCCAGCGGAGTCCCTCCTTACATCAGGCGTCCCCAGCGGAGCCCCTCCTTACATCAGGCGTCCCCAGCGGAGCCCCTCCTTACATCAGGCGTCCCCAGCGGAGTCCCTCCTTACATCAGGCGTCCCCAGCGGAGTCCCTCCTTACATAAGGCGCCCCCAGCATAATCCCTCCTTACATCAGGTGTCCCCAGCGGAGTCCCTCCTTACATCAAGCGTCCCCAGCGGAGTCCCTCCTTACATCAGGCGTCCCCAGCGGAGTCCCTCCTTAAATCAGGCGTCCCCAGCGGAGTCCCTCCTTACATCAGGCGTCCCCAGCAGAGTCCCTCCCTACATCAGGCGTCCCCAGCGGAGTCCCTCCTTACATCAGGCGTCCCCAGCGGAGCCCCTCCTTACATCAGGCGTCCCCAGCGGAGTCCCACCTTAAATCAGGCGTCCCCAGCGGAGTCCCTCCTTACATCAGGCGTCCCCAGCAGAGTCCCTCCCTACATCAGGCGTCCCCAGCGGAGTCCCTCCTTACATCAGGCGTCCCCAGCGGAGCCCCTCCTTACATCAGGCGTCCCCAGCGGAGCCCCTCCTTACATCAGGCGTCCCCAGCGGAGTCCCTCCTTACATCAGGCGTCCCCAGCGGAGTCCCTCCTTACATAAGGCGCCCCCAGCATAATCCCTCCTTACATCAGGTGTCCCCAGCGGAGTCCCTCCTTACATCAAGCGTCCCCAGCAGAGTCCCTCCTTACATCAGGCGTCCCCAGCGGAGTCCCTCCTTAAATCAGGCGTCCCCAGCGGAGTCCCTCCTTACATCAGGCGTCCCCAGCAGAGTCCCTCCCTACATCAGGCGTCCCCAGCGGAGTCCCTCCTTACATCAGGCGTCCCCAGCGGAGCCCCTCCTTACATCAGGCGTCCCCAGCGGAGTCCCTCCTTACATCAGGCATCCCCAGCGGAGTCCCTCCTTACATCAGGCGCCCCCAGCGTAATCCCTCCTTACATCAGGCATCCCCAGCGGAGTCCCTCCTTACATCAAGCGTCCCCAGCAGAGTCCCTCCTTACATCAGCGTCCCCAGCGGAGTCCCTCCTTACATCAGATGTCCCCCCATTGGAGTCCCTCCTTACATCAGGCATCCCCAGCGGAGTCCCTCCTTACATCAGGCGTCCCCAGCGGAGTCCCTCTTTACATCAGGCATCCCCAGCGGAGTCCCTCCTTACATCAGATGTCCCCCCATTGGAGTCCCCTTACATCAGGTGTCCCCCCATTGGAGCCCCCCTTACATCAGGCGTCCCCCCATTGGAGCCCCCTTACATCAGGTGCCCCCCCATTGGAGCACCCCTTACATCAGTCGTCCCCCCATTGGAGCCCTCCTTACATCAGTCGTCCCCCCATTGGAGCCCCCTTACATCAGGTATAGCGGTGTCTCCGAAGCCATTATGGTTTCCCCGTTCCCCGAGGGAGAACAAAATAGAGGCGGAGCCAGCCGCGTGGCTACAATAGAAATTAAGCTGCGGCACTGCCCACCCCGCCCCTTTCCATAACAGGTCAGAGACTGACCGGGAGCGGGGTGGGGGTGGGCGGTGCCGCAGCTTAATTTCTATTGTAGCCACCCATGTTCTTCTTTTGGTCTTCTTAAAAATGGCAGCCGGCAGAGACATTGTCTCCGCCGGCCACAGACCTCTAGCAGCGGGCAGCAGCGGGCGGCAGCGGCGAAAAACCTGTAAAAACCGGATTTCCCGGGACACAATAAAATCGGGAAAAAGGCCTAAATCCCAGGAATGTCCTGGGAAATTTGGGACAGTTGGCAAGTATGTAAAGGGGGGCACAGTCTCTTGCGTTAGGGTGTGCACCCCAAAGCTCAAACTCAGTTTTGAGACAGAGAAAGGGACTGAGAACAGAGATTCCCCAGTCCCTTTCTCTGTAGCCTCATTTTGCACTGGGCAGTGAATGGATGGGAAGTGCTCTGTGCTGAGCAGCTTCCTGTTCATTCACAAACTGAAGCATAGTAAACACAGTTCACTGTGTTCATACATAACTGAAGCATAGTGATTGATTGGTACCAATCACTCAATGTGTTCATTCAGAAAAGGAAGGAGCTGCTAAATGTTGTATTTACCGGCCCCTTCCCCGCTCTCATCCTAAAATGATGGACCCGGGCAGCAAGGGACATAATTGGACACAGCTGATCACGTGGTAAAGCACCTACGTCGTCATAGGCTCTTTACCGTGATCAGAGATGCGGTGTATCTGGGTGACACACGGAACCACCGATCGCTGTGCTGCGAGCCCACGGGGGCCCGCACAGAGACTTGTTCTGATGGACGTCCTGTGATGTCCAATCAAAACATTGGAGCCCCCGCCCGGTTGTCATTTTGCTATAGGCTGAGCGGGAAGGTGTTAAACTTTGTGTTTTTTTTTTCTGTCCTATTGGTATTTTAGATTTTTAGAGATCATTCAAATTGATACACACATTGTTATTAATTCTCTGTTTTCAGGTTTTTGATCCCTTGAGATTTTCACCAGAGAATTCCACCGGCCGACATGCATACTCCTTTGTACCTTTCTCAGCAGGATCAAGGTATATGTTTTAGCCTGATTTTACAGTGCGGGGGCTTTTACATACGTTTTCATCAAGATTTATGCATGGCTTCTTTATGTCCTATTCTATTTTAGAGTAAATGGCCCTTTAATAAACAATGAGCTCATTACAGCATATTACTGATGACCAATTTTCCATCATCTCACACACCAGAGGGTCAGATTATAAATGTTTTCATAGGATTCATGCAAATTTTACCCAGGACTACCGCGTTTATCCAACTGAGTTCGAATAGATGGGTGAATCTTGGGTGAAAGTTGTGTAAAAACATTTCTAAATAGAAAAATATAAATGTTTTATTATTATTTGCCAAGAGATATTGGAATGAACAAGATCAATAATTTATTATTTTGTGTTCCAATAAGTTTAAGACCCCTTTCACACTGGGACGCCCCGCTGCTTTAGCGCTGTTTTAGCGGCTCTTTTCAGCCGCTAGCGGGGAGCTTTTTACCCCCCAAATTTTTAAAAAGTCCAGTTTTGCGGCACTTTCAAATGGTTTTTAAGGTGCTTTGGAAGCGCTGTTCACTCATTGCAATGGGCAGGGCGTTTTGGGAGCGCTAAATACAACGCTCCCAAACCGCCCCAAAGATGCTGCTTGCAGAACTTTTCGTAACGTCCCACAAGTTTACCGCCCAAGTGTGAAAAGACACACTGCAATGAATGGGAGGCGCTTTTCAGAGGCTATTTCTAGCGATAAAGTGCCTGAAAATCGCCCAGTGTGAAAGTAGCCTTACTGAAACATCAAGTCACATATATGAGGATGATTTACTAATTAGAAACGGTATATTTTTATCTACCAGTATCATGCAGTGAATTATACTTGAAGCCTTAAAGTGATACTAAACACACACTTTAATGTACATTGTCCCTTCTATTTCTGTATATGGATGATGGCACTGTAATTATTTTAATTAAATAAAACATCTAAATACCTTTTTCCTAAATGATATACAGCTGTCACATGACCCAGATCTATCCCAGCCTGTCTGCAGGGAAACATAAGCTGGAGAAGCTTCTAATCTTCTGCTGCTGGCCACATGTTCATAATAATAATAATAATAATAATAATACAAATAATAAAAAATAAATAATTAATCAATTAATAAACTTTTTAAAATTGTCATGCAAATATATATTTGAGATCAAAATGGTGGTGAGGGTAGAAGAGGTGTCGCCAGACCCTGGCACGCAGCGTATGCTCCCCCAGATCTTTTACTTAGGATTACCTGGTCTGCTTTTTTTAGTAATATTTTGCTGACTGCCATCTCAAGTAACCATGCATATATTGCTGAAAATTGGCTGTAAAAGGACATGGAACCTGAATAATAATTTTCGTACCTTTTATAACTGCATTTTTTAAATTTCTCATTGTCCTCTAGAATTTAGTAAATGTGAGAATATGGCATTTTAAAGAGTAAAAGTTTACTGAAGATTGTACAGGTTAATGGCAAAAAATACAGTACAAAAGATATAGATCACAATGAAGCACGTACAGTCTGAACAAAGATAAATATTGTCAATATGGTGCGATGGGTGCAGCCTGGGCTGGGACAAACTACGTTGATGGAAAGTACAGTGTGATCAAAAACTGCAGGATAAATGCTTTGGCTTTGGGAACTGCTGAAGAATCCAATACAACACATTAATTAAAGCAGCACTGCTAAAAGACTGAAGAGATCTCTAAGCGGCAAACAGAGAAAAAGATCAAACTGCGCAGACTAAGTGTAGTGGGTGTGTAAACATTTATTAAAGGAAGACTTTTTGCAAATCACATACACTAAGATGAATTATGCTTATCATGGTTGTCAAAAGGATTCCCAGCTGGGGAGGACACCAAGGAAACTTTCACAATGGATATGGTCTGCATAGAACCTGCAATAGCAAGGGGGCGCCAATCTAAGTGCAGCAAGGTGGGGTGGAAGACAAAGAACACAATAATTGGCAACTCAGTGTGTGGATGATCTCAGGTATTATAGTCATTGGTGCATCTGCAGTTGGGAGGAGGAGGCATCCCAAAATGGAGCTGCAAGGAGTGGAGTGTGGTAGCTGGGGTGACCAGGCAGACTCAGGTCAGGAAGCTGAACGTGTGGATTGATGGAGCACAGGCAAGGGCAGGAAATTATGAAAAAAGAAGTGATTTCAGGGGTGGCAACATGTTTCGAAGGCAACACCTCTTTTTCAAACCAGGAAGTGGATTCAAATGGAAACTGTGCTTATACTCTATGGGTTATTCAGCTACTATGCTAGGTGAGCCTTGTAGTACCACGCTGCATAGTACATAAAGTATAAATTCCTAGCTTGAAATAGATGCCGGCTTTGAAACATGTTGCCACTTATTATTTAGTATTGAAGCGGTAGTAAAGCCCACTTGGTGATTTTTACCTACAGGTAAACCTATAATAAGGCTTACCTGTAGGTAAAATGAATATCTCCTCAACGTGCACCATTTAGGAGATATTCACCCTGGAGGCAGGCAGTTGCGTCACAGGCGCATGCGTTCTGAAGGTCCGGCGCACCTTAGGGGTGCCCATGGGCTTCGTTCGTGGAAAATATTAGCTAACATGACAAAATGGCATCTACTGTATGTGCTCTCTACTGGGTTAGTATGTATGTATGTGGGGGTTTTTTTGTGTGCGTGTTTTGTTTTCTATGTATATAGTTTCTTTAATTGCTAAAATTATTCATTCCTTTTCATTTGTTTGCTGTCTGTTTTTTTGAAAATCAATAAAAACGTATATTTATAAAAAAATAAAAAATGACAAAATGGCATTTACTGTATGTACTGTATGTGTTATCTACCGGGTTAGATTTACAGATGATCATTGGCAATAACTATTTCCCTGTACTCTCCAGAAACTGCATCGGACAGAACTTTGCTATGAATGAGATGAAAGTCGCCCTCGCATTAACATTACAGAGATTTGAACTGAGCCCAGACCCCGAGAAAGTGCCAAAGAAAATTCCTCAGCTCGTTCTACGATCTGTAAATGGTGTCCACGTTTATCTGAAGAAAATAGCACAGAAAAAATAGGACACAGAAAACAGAAGAACATCATTTGTGTGATATTGCTGCACTTACCGTGCTTTATGTGTAATATACAAATATATCAATTATTATTTTTTTATTATTTTTTTTTAATATGACAAAACAAATCTGAGTGATAAATGTGTGTGCGAGTCGCTTGTTAGTCATATTGCTATGAAGTAAAACTTTTACAATGGCAGAATTCTTAGCAGCAACCGAACTCCAGCCAAAACCTGTACTTGGATTTTCTGGGGGAGGATTAGAACCTCCTTCAGGTTTTTATTTCTGTACAGATTTACACTCAGTTCCTGGATGCTGGACTCTCATTCCCTAAGGGGACAAAGTTCATCAGAGGGGTCAGTGCATAGACTGGATCTCTGGGGACAGGGAGGCAACACGTGATATTAACCACATATCGCAGTAGGTGGCCTGGTGCCACCCTGAGCATGCCCTGGTCCTGGCCTGTGAGTTTTATTCATACATCCGGCCTTGAATGAACCCAGACAGTGGGAAGACAAGTCTACACAACATACAAATGACACAAAGACACACACAGGTTCCTACATCCTCCCAAGGAGATCAACAACTCTCTGTTTCCTGAGTTTGGAAGACATACTTCTTTAACTGGATTATAGTGTCTATGGTACTTACCTCCAAAGGCATCTGCATTGGAAGTATCTTTCTGACTTGGCAATTCTCTATTTAAAAGAAAACTTCATTGGCATCATATGACAGATGAGCAAAACTGACATCCTTTTCCAGGAAGCGTGTCTCCCCTAGGCCGGTTTCACACGTTTGTGCGTTTATGTGCATTTTAGAATGCAGAAAAATGCATGTGTCATAAAAATTCATTGAATCCAATGAGCCCGTTCACATCTGTGTGCTGTATTGCACTGCATTGGTTAAAATGAGGCATGTCCAATTTTCTGTGCATCTTCATGCTCTGTGATGCCTAAGACCCCTTTTACTCCGAGCCGCCCATAGCGGAGGCGGTAAAACTGCGCTATTTTTAGTGGCGTTTTACCGTCGGATTTGTGGCTCATTTCTTTTCTTGGATGCTAGCGGGAGGGGGGGGGGAAGGGCCCCGCTAGCGGCCAAGAAGGGGTTAAAACCGCCCACAATGCGGCGTTTTGCTGGCGGTATCCCAGGGGAGCAGCGGTGGAGGAGCGGTAAACACACCGCTCCTTCACCGCACCAAAGAAGCTGCTGGCAGGACTTTTCCTGACGTCCTGCAAGCGCACCGCTCCAGTGTGAAAGCCCTCGGGCTTTCACACTGGAGACAATGGAGCAGCTGTTTGACGGCGGATTGAAGGCGCTATTTTTAAAGCTATGGCGCCTGCAAATTGCCCTCGGTGTAAAGGGGTCTAAGAGCCCTTTCACGCTGAGGTGCTTCAAAAACGCCATAAAACGCCTTAGCGTTTTTACAGCGTTTTTGGGGCGCTAGCGGTAAAATTACCGCAACGCTGTGGGCGTTTTAACAGCGTTTTTCAAGCGTTATTGAAGCATGGGCATCAAAGAACAACCCCACCTCCCTACATGTAGATGCTCTCTTTTCTGCTTGCATGTTTACCTTTTTGTGAGATCATGTGACTTTTCTACAGCTCAGGGCGGATTATAGGCGCTATTCAGGCGTTTTTACAGCGCTTTCAATTCATTTCAATGGAGAGGGGCGTTTTTTAAGCGCTTTCTTCAACGCCCAAAAGCTGCTCCAAAGATGCTGCTTGCAGGACTTTTCCTCAACGACCCACCAGCGCAACGCCTCAGTGTGAAAGGGTCCATTGAGATGCATGGGGAGCGTTTTATTAGCGTTTTAATAGCACTATTTTTAGCGCTAAAACGCCTTAGTGTGAAAGGGGTCTTATCGAATGAATGAAATATGTGTAAAATGTCGACAGATAGAATTGAAGTGAATTACATTTTAAAACATTTTTAAATCAATGAACTTATATTTCTAATTCAAATTGTATCTTTTGTGGGAGAATAATTATTAAGGCCTTTTCGGAAATAGATGTATCCTGTGTCTTATCTACTAAATACATAAACTTAGCGTTTATTAAAATGAGATTGTTGTCTGTGTCTTATTTATCAAACATCTGATCTGCGCCTCATACAACACGGGGAGGTTGATTTACTAAAGGCAAATATTGGGGTTGATTTACTAAAACTGGAGAGTGCAAAATCTGGTGCAGCTGTGCATGGTAGCCAATCAGCTTCTAACTTCATCTTGTTCAGTTAAGCTTTGACTAAAAAACTGGAAGCTGATTGGCTACCATGCACAGCTGCACCAGATTTTGCACTGTCCAGTATTAGACCCCTTTCACACTGAGGCGTTTTCGCTGCGTTTTAGCGTTAAAAATAGCGCTATTAAAACGCTCATCATGCATCTCAATGGACCCTTTGACACTGAGGCGCTGGCGGAGCGTTGAGAAAAGTCCTGCAAGCAGCATCTTTGGAGCAGCTTTTGGGCGTTGAAAAAGGCTCTTCAAAATCGCCCCTCTCCATTGAGATGAATTAAAAGCGCTGTAAAAATGCCTGAATAGCGCCTGTAATCCTCCCTGAGCTGTAGAAAAGTCACACGATCTCACACAAAGGTAAACATGCAAGCAGAAAAGAGAGCATCTACATGTAGGGAGGTGGGGTTGTTCTTTGATGCCCATGCTTTAATAACGCTTGAAAAACGCAGTTAAAACGCCCGCAGCGTTGTGGTAATTTTACCGCTAGCGCCCCAAAAACACCGTAAAAACGCGGTAATAGCGCTAAGGCGTTTTTAGGGAGTTTTTGAAGCGCCTCAGTGTAAAAGGGCTCTTAGTAAATTAACCCCATTGTGAGTGTACACTGCAAGTGCACTTGCTCCAGATCTGAGGGGATGCTTTGAAATAAGAGGAAGCTCTGCTGACTTCTATCATCCAATCATGTGAAAGCAAAAATACATTTTTTTATTTTCCTTGTATGTGATTGGGTATTCTTTACAAACTGAGGCTTTACCTCACTTACTAAGCTGTGGAGCAAGTGCGCTTGCAGTGCACAGTATATTTGCCTTTAGTAAATCAACCTCTATGTCTTTTCAGGTTTTATTTTCTATCATAGGGTATTATACATCATTTTTTCAGGACAGAAAGGTTTTTAGTTTTGTAGCACATTTAAAGCGGTGTTCAGGCGCCCCCCCCCCCCCCCCCCCCCCCGTCCCCTCCAAAAATTTTAAGTCAGCAGCTATACGTACTGTAGCTGCTGACTTTTAATAATAGGACACTTACCTGTCCTGGAATCCAGTGATGTCGGCACCGCGGCCGACGTTTCCATCGGACGGTCGGGTGCTGTCGCCGTCATTGCCGGTAAGGGAACCCGGCACTGCGCTCTCTTACTGACCCGGCAGCAGGGGGAGGAGGAGGGCCGGATTTGTGACGTACCTCGCCCCAGCAAAATCCGGCAGAATGGGAGACAGGGTACCTGTTAAAAACAGGTACCAGCTCCCCCAATGTGGCACCGGAGGGGGGGAGACATATATATGGAAGTTCCACTTTTGGGTGGAACTCCGCTTTAAATACATATATTTTTATTTACTTGTTTTTTTATTGGAAATAATTAGGAAAAAAATGGAAATAATGCATTTTCCTGTATTTTTTTTTGTTATGCAACATTTATGTAGATTGCATGCTCCCATATATTCACCCTAAAATATAATCAACAAAATATGCTGAAAGATTATATATATATATATCTATATATCTATATCTATATAGATATATAGATATATATAGATTTATAATTATAATATATATGAATGGGATTGTTATGTAAAGTAGTGGAATGGTATAGCTCAAAGTAAACACATGCATTTTGCTTTAGAAGAACTTTATACCCCTTGACATCACACCGCAAACAGGAAGTGTTCGGACTGCCATTTCTAATGTACTTGCATTTAATCTGATGTGCACCAGCAAATGTGCACTTTGAGTTTAATTTTATATCTTGGGCTTTATTTTTAATAACAAATAATCTTAAATATATAAAGAGCACTATATACAGCATATCCTTATTTTGTGAGCTTCCTATATACAATCACTGAAGGATTCCTGTGGATGGAGGTGGATTGAATGACATCCATATACACTATATTACCGAAAGTATTGTGACACCTGCCTTTACACGCACATGAACTTTAATGGCATCCCAGTCCTAGTCCGTAGGGTTCAATATTGAGTTGGCCCTCCCTTTACAGCTATAACAGCTTCAACTCTTCTAGGAAGGTTGTCCACAAGGTTTAGGAGTGTGTCTATGGGAATGTTTGACCATTCTTCCAGAAGTGCATTTGTGAGGTCAGGCACTGATGTTGGAAACAAAACCAAGAGGAAACACACCGCTCCAGACTGACTGCGGGTGCAAACAGGTACCAGGTGCAGACCTCGGTTCACCACTGTCCACAGTAGATAAGAAACTAAATGGTCGCACACCGGAGCTGCAAAATTGCTTGATGATAATCTTTATTGTCAAAAGCCAGACAGGTTACAGGGATTGCAGTTGACGCGTTTCACAAAAGTGTAGCTTGTTTGTTCACAGGCACTGATGTTGGACAAGAACAAGGTCCATAAAGACATGGATGAGCAAGTTTGGGGTGGAGGAACTTGACTGGCTTGCACAACGTCCTGACCTCAACCCGATAAAACACTTTTGGAATGAATTTGAGCGGAGACTGCGAGCCAGGCCTTCTCGTCCGCATCAGTGTCTGACCTTTACAAATGCACTTCTGGAAGAATGGTCAAACATTCCCATAGACACACTCCTAAATCTTGTGGGCAGCCTTCATAGAAAAGTTGAGGCTGTTATAGCGGCAAAGGGTGGGCCAACTCAGTATTAAACCCTACGGACGAAGACTGGGATGCCATTAAAGTTCATGTGTGTGTAAAGGCAGGTGTCCCAATACTTTTGGTGATATAGTGTATATACATAAAGAGTACATTATGAAATCATTCAAATGGTCTGGCAATAAAAATTCCCACTGTACCATCAAAGGCAGCCACTGTGCCATCAAACGCAGCCACTGTGCCCATCAATTGCCGCCACTGTGCCATCAAACACAGCCACTGTACCCATCAAACGCAGCCACTGTGCCCATCAAACGCAGCCACTGTACCATATCACATGCTTCCACTGTGCCATCAAATGCTGCCACTGTGCCCCATCAAATACAGCTACTGTGCCCATCTTATGCAGCCACTGTGTCCATCAAATACAGCCTCACTGTGCCCCATCAAATGTAGCCTCACTGTGCTCATCAAATGCAGCCTCACTGTGCCCCATCAAATGCAGCCTCTCTGTGCCCATCAAATGCAGCCTCACTGTGCCGCATCAAATGCAGCCTCACTGTGCTTATCAAATGCAGCCTCACTGTGCTTATCAAATGCAGCCTCACTGTGCCCCATCAAGTGCACATCACTATGCCCCTTCAAATGCAGCCTCACTGTGCCCATCAAATGCAGCCTCACTGTGCCCATCAAATGTAGCCTCTCTGTGCCCATCAAATGCAGCCTCACTGTGCCCCATCAAATGCAGCCTCACTGTGCCCCATCAAATGCAGCCTCGCTGTACCCCATCAAATGCAGCCTCACTGTGCCCCATGAAATGCAGCCTCACTGTTCCCCATCAAACGCAGCCTCACTGTTCCCCATCAAACGCAGCCTCACTGTGCCCCTTCAAATGCAGCCTCACTGAGTCTCATACTTACTTACCATACAGGCAGCTCCTCTCGGGCCGTGTATTCCACGGAGCTGCCAACGTCACAGGGAAACCGGAAGTAACCTCTTAACTTGAACAACAAAGCTCCCGCCCATAGTATTACTACTACTAATGTTGCTCGGCGCTTTGGAATCTCATGATTGCATTGACGTAGCGCTTCCCATAGTGCACTGTGTCCGGCGCCTGAACACAGTGCACTTAAAGAACATTTTTTTTTTAAAGGGGCCTTTTTTAATTCTTTAATTTTTAAGAATTTTTTTTTTTGTGACTGCTGGGTGGGGGGGCGGTGCCCGTGCGCCCCCTATGGACGGGCCGCCACTGATAGTGCAGCATATAAAAGTATAAAACCACATTTATTAGCAACTCTGCTGCCCTTACATAAAATACAAAGAGAATATGGACAAACTCTTTCTGCTGCACTTCCGGCGTGTCTGGCATCACTTTTCGCTGAGATTAACATAGTTTTAGAATGCAGCACTATGGTCCCCCCCCCTTTTTTTTTTTGTGATATTTTGCATGGTCCATTACTATATATATTTGTTGGATGGCATTGAGAATACCAGGAAGAGCAAAGATTGGAGCATATGAATTGTGCATTCATAGCCCTGATATGTCAATGAGCCTGCTGGTTGGGTAAGGTGCATTGGCTGAAGGGAGTGGTGGGATGCACATGGTGGGTGGAACACACTAGTGTGAAGGTTTTGCACTTTAAGCCTGGGTTCACACTGATGTGAATTTACAGTGGGTTTGATGCATTTAGGAACACACAAATTCGCAGGTCATGTAAAACGCATAGTATTCCATGGCTTTGGTTCACATCTGTGCGTTGCAAATTTGGTGCGAGCAAAAAAAGGGTCCTGTGCGCATTGACTGCGGGTGCGGTCCAAATTCCTATGGCGCAGTGCGAATTTTATCTTCATAGGCTTCAATTGAACTTGCAGTAAACTCGCAGCACACAGTTCACATCTCTGCAAATTGTTCACTGTCTCCTGAAATTCGCGGTAAATTCGCACCTGTCCACCTTAAAACGCAAGGCAAATTCGCACCTCAAACAGGACAAGAAAACGGATCAAATTCGCAGTATATCGCATCGCAGTAGTGTGGACCTAGGCTTAATTCTTTAATTAATGTAAGTGTATAATTTTTGATCTGATATTGATATTTTAATGTGATATCACACTATTGTGGCTTTTTTTTGTCATTATCCATTGAGGATTATTTCATTAATGCAATATTTATAGTAAGAGGAAGGGAAGATATCTGCAGCAAGGAGCAGTGTTGTAAAGAATAATCATAATAATCAATAATCAATAATCAGGGTGTCATGCATGGTTTTTATTTGAAGCAATTCTCAGCACTGGTCTAAATTTGAGCACAATACAATTTTTGGGTGTGTGGTGTCTAAGCTTACTACACTATATATTATCCTATTTTTGATTTGTTTGCATGGGATAAGAGAAACGCATACTGAAGAGGTTGTTTGCATATAATGAAGACAGGATGCATATTCATATTACAACACGCGTTATTCCTTCTTTCCATCTGATAAGAATGTAAGAAGAGCATAACCTCTTATATGGATTTTTATCTTACTGTGATCTATAATAGCACTGGTTGTTTACTTTTGATTGTCTCTTCCTGGGTGGGCAGATTGTTTCCGGCTGCTGGGTTAAGTTTGGATAAGCCCTGGTGCGCTGACATTTATGGAAGATTTTCTACTTTTCTTATTGCATTTTTCATTTTGATACAACTGTTGCTTTTGAATTTTCACATGAATATACAATTTACAAAATTTTGAGTATAGGGATTTTATATTTATATATACAGTATCTCTCAAAAGTGAGTACACCCCTCACATTTTTGTAAATATTTTATTATATCTTTTCATGTGACAACACTGAAGAAATTACACTTTGCCATCTCATCTGTGCCCACCAGTGCAGTCTCATTTGTGCCCACCAGTGCATTCTCATCTGTGCCCACTAGTGCAGTCTCATCTGTGCCCACTAGTGCAGTCTCGTCTGTGCCCACCAGTGCCGTCTCATTTGTGCCCAGCAGTGTCGTCTCATCTGTGCCCAGCAGTGCAATCTTATCTGTGCCCACCAGTGCCGTCTCATCTGTGCCTACTAGTGCAATCTCATCCCTGGTGTCTAATTCTGACAGTCTGAGTGCAGTTGTGGATAAATCAGGCACAGGCAGGCATTATGGCATTGGAACTAGGAACCTGGGACAGGGAGTCAGCATGTGGCTGTGCGGAACGGAGGGGCGGACAGCAAGGTCTCAGAGGCAACACCCTAAACACGGGCAAATCAGCTTCCCAGCTGATTGCAGGCTGGGAAGCTTCCCATAGACCGCCGCGTGTCTGGCGCCTGAACACTCTTAAAGTGACCTTTGTTTTTTTTTACAGCTTGGGGGGGGGAGGGGGCGGTGCCCGAGTGCCCCCTATGGACAGGTCGTCACTGGGCTGTGTGTTGAGTTATATTGAGGGGACAGCACATTTACACTGTTATACAAGCTGTATACAAAGTGTCGCAAAGTGTCATTTCTTCAGTGTTGTCACATGAAAAGATATAATAAAATATTTAAAAAATGTGAAGGGTGCACTCACTTTTGTGAGATACTGTATGTGTGTGTATTCAGACCCCCTTAAATTTTTCATTTTTTTGTTATATTGCAGCCATTTGCTTAAATCATTTAAGTTCATTTTTTTCCCTCATTAACCACTTGAGCCCCGGACCATTATGCTGCCTAAGGACCAGAGGTCTTTTTCCAATTTGGCACTGCGTCGCTTTAACTGCTAATTGCGCGGTCATGCAATGCTATACCCAAACGAAATTTGCGTCCTTTTCTTCCCACAAATAGAGCTTTCTTTTGATGGTATTTGATCACCTCTGCGGTTTTTATTTTTTGCGCTATAAACAGAAAAAGACCGAAAATTTTGAAAAAAATTGATATTTTCTACTTTTTGTTATAAAAAAAATCCAATAAACTCAATTTTAGTCATACATTTAGGCCAAAATGTATTCGGCCACATGTCTTTGGTAAAAAAAATGTCAATAAGCGTATATTTATTGGTTTGCGCAAAAGTTATAGCGTCTACAAACTAGGGTACATTTTCTGTAATTTACACAGCTTTTAGTTTATGACTGCCTATGTCATTTCTTGAGGTGCTAAAATGGCAGGGCAGTACAAAACCCCCCCAAATGACCCCATTTTGGAAAGTAGACACCCCAACAAAATTGCTGAGAGGCATGTTGAACCCATTGAATATTTATTTTTTTGTCCCAAGTGATTGAATAATGACAAAAAAAAAATATATATTTACAAAAAGTTGTCACTAAATGATATATTGCTCACACAGGCCATGGGCATATGTGGAATCGCACCCCAAAATACATTCTGCTGCTTCTCCTGAGTATGGGGATACCACATGTGTGGGACTTTTTGGGAGCCTAGCCGCGTACGGGGCCCCAAAAACCAATCACCGCCTTCAGGATTTCTAAGGGTGTAAATTTATGATTTCACTCTTCACTGCCTATCACAGTTTCGGAGGCCATGGAATGCCCAGGTGGCACAAAACCCCCCCAAATGACCCCATTTTGGAAAGTAGACACCCCAAGCGATTTGCTGAGAGGCATATTGAGTCCATGGAATATTTTATATTTTGACACAAGTTGCGGGAAAGTGACACATTTTATTTTCTTTTTGCACAAAGTTGTCACTAAATGATATATTGCTCACACAGGTCATGGGCATATGTGGAATTGCACCCCAAAATACATTTAGCTGCTTCTCCTGAGTACGGGGATACCACATGTGTGGGACTTTTTGGGAGCCTAGCCGTGCACGGGACCCCGAAAACCAATCACCGCCTTCAGGATTTCTAAGGGTAAAAATTTTTGATTTCACTCTTCACTGCCTATCACAGTTTCGGAGGCCATGGAATGCCCAGGTGGCACAAAACCCCCCCAAATGACCCATCATTTAGTGACAATTTTGTGCAAAAAAAAAAAAATTGTCTCTTTCCCGCAACTTGTGTCGCAATATAAAATATTCCATGGACTCGACATGCCTCTCAGCAAATAGCTTGGGGTGTCTACTTTCCAAAATGGGGTCATTTGGGGGGGTTTTGAACTGTCCTGGCATTTTATGCACAACATTTAGAAGCTTATGTCACACATCACCCACTCTTCTAACCACTTGAAGACAAAGCCCTTTCTGACACTTATTGTTTACATGAAAAAGTTATTTTTTTTTTGCAAGAAAATTACTTGGAACCCCCAAACATTATATATTTTTTTAAAGCAAATGCCCTACAGATTAAAATGGTGGGTGTTTCATTTTTTTTTTCACACAGTATTTGCGCAGCGATTTTTCAAACGCATTTTTTGGGGAAAAAACACACTTTTTTAAATTTTAATGCACTAAAACACACTATATTGCCCAAATGTTTGATGAAATAAAAAAGATGATCTTAGGCCGAGTACATGGATACCAAACATGACGTGCTTTACAATTGCGCACAAACGTGCAGTGGCAACAAAATAAATACATTTTTAAAAGCCTTTAAAAAGCCTTTACAGGTTACCACTTTAGATTTACAGAGGAGGTCTACTGCAAAAATTACTGCCCTCGATCTAACCTTCGTGGTGATACCTCACATGCATGGTGCAATTGCTGTTTACATTTGACGACAGACCGCCGCTTGCGTACGCCTTAGCGCGAGAGCAGGGGGGACAGGGGTGCTTTTTTTTTTTTTTTTTTTTTCTTTATTATTTTTTTGCTTTTTTATCTTATTTTTAAACTGTTCCTTTCATTTTTTTTTTTTTTTAATCATTTTTATTGTTATCTCGGGGAATGTAAATATCCCCTATGATAGCAATAGGCAGTGACAGGTACTCTTTTTTGAAAAAACTGGGGTCTATTAGACCCTAGATCTCTCCTCTGCCCTCAAAGCATCTGACCACACCAAGATCGGTGTGATAAAATGCTTCCCCAATTTCCCAATGGCGCTATTTACATCCGGCGAAATCTAAGTCATAAAATGCTCGTAGCTTCCGGTTTCTTAGGCCATAGAGATGTTTGGAGCCACTCTGGTCTCTGATCAGCTCTATGGTCAGCTGGCTGAATCACCGGCTGCATTTTCAGGTTCCCTGTTGAGACAGGAGAGCCAGAGAAAAACACGGAAGACGGTGGGGGGGGGCATTCCCTTTCACGGCTTGTAAAAGCAGTCTAGAGGCTAATTAGCCGCTAGGATTGCTTTTACATGAAAGCCGACCGCTGGCTGAAAAGAATGATACCAAGATGATACCTAAACCTGCAGGCATCATTCTGGTATAACCACTCAAAGTTGTGAATGGCGTACCTGAAGACAAAAAAATGGTTAATAATAAAGCACAGTAAACGGTAAAGTATAAAAAATTGCATACCTGAAAAGTAAACATGATAAAACATAATAACAATAAAACATTGCAGAATAGAATACAGTAAAAAAGAGCAGAACAATAGAGAGAATAGAGAGAGAGGGAACAATAAAACGACAACTATTTTTTTTTATTTTATTTTATTTATTTTTTTACACTTTTTTTGTAACTAACTTTTATAACTTTGTATGGATGGATGGTGCAGCGCTAATCCTGTATATAAACCTCTGGTGGTTTAAAAATAGGTCATATTGTAATTCACTATAGTGTGTATAAATAATCTAAAAAACTAGTGACGTATTCTTACAGGTGATGTGTCTCACTAAACAAAATATGATTAATAAAAATGTGGATGTAAACAAATATCAGCCTAAATAGCTTAAATCAACATAAGGATAACTAGTTCACCATATATGACCATAACAGTGACTGGTTCAGCATAAGTGACAGAGATCAATTTTAAATAAAGTGCAACGTGAATAATACTATATAATTTCCAATCCAAAATTGGCAAAGTGCATGGTGCAAAACATTATGCAGCAAAACTAACTACATCACAAATTGGTTTATAGTGTTAAACAGCAAACTTTCCATATAGGTGCAAATGTGCAAAAAAAGAGGAAACCAAAAAAAACTCCAAACTATATAAAAATAAAGGATTATTAAGTATTAGTGAATGTCCCCAAAATTTTGATGCATAAAACAAGAAAATTCACACAGAAAAAACGTCCTTAATCTTGGTGAAATCTGTGACAGTAAAGTGCTGGCATGCGCATGTGGCAGTTGAAGTGCCTGGTGACTCAAAATCTCATGCAACTTCGTGTGCAAACACTACAGTGGGTAGTGGCCCCTTACCTCAAAGTAATGGGGCAACAGCATATGACCAAACAGGTTCTTTATCTTTTCCACCTGGGGGCTCCTGCGCATTCCTCCCCGTCCTGGGGTAAGGTTCCCTCAGATGTGATGCAGGAAGATGTGTATGAATAAAGTAAGGTAGAAAAGAACCCAATAGTGTAATTCCGTTTTTATAAGTAACTGGTTTATTTAGGCAAAGAAACAGGTACTTACATTGGCAATAAATGATACAATGTTTGTATCCGACGAGCGGCGAGCTCGTAAGCTTCTCTCAGTGTATCCAGCCTATCCCGTCCCTACGCGTGACGTCACACCACACGTGACTTCTTCATTTAAAATTGATCTCTGTCACTTATGCTGAACCAGTCACTGTTATGGTCATATATGGTGAACTAGTTATCCTTATGTTGATTTAAGCTATTTAGGCTGATATTTGTTTACATCCACATTTTTATTAATCATATTTTGTTTAGGGAGACACATCACCTGTAAGAATACGTCACTAGTTTTTTAGATTATTTATACACACTATAGTGAATTACAATATGACCTATTTTTAAACCACCAGAGGTTTATATACAGGATTAGCGCTGCACCATCTATCCATACAATATCTATTTAGGTCAGGTGTTTACCCTAATAGGTGCATGCAGCTGTTCCACCCCTAGCCATCTCCATATTTGATAGCGCAGGAATATCTTTCATTAAACAATTAACTTTTATAACTGTAACCGGTTCCAGGTTCGGGTCTCTCAAAATGCGATGGCATCTTGGGAGACCCTGTGAAAGTGTGTCCTAGTCTGTGGAATGCTGTACCCTACGCTAATACTCAACTAGTGCATGGTAGCGTTCAAAACATTCACCAATGCAAAGACCAGGATTGTCAGGACAGGAGGGACAATAATAGTGGGTGTCACGCCTATATCCGCGCTAGCTGCAGACACGACATCTTTTTTGGGGGGGTTTGTTGGGTAGGGGTACTCGGGAGGACATAAAGAAAATGCCTCTCATGCAGCCGACTGCATTTGGTTGGGGATGTGAATGGGGGAAGTACGGGCGCTGCAGAAGCGGTGGGTTCCCAATTAGGATTGGCGAATGCAGCAGGAAGGGCATTATGGGCACGACGGGCCTGTGTTTGTCTTCTTGGTGGCAGCGGGACACTACTTGTGCTTGCCACCTCACCAGCTTGAACTGCATTTATGGGACTCGCCACGTCACCAAGTGTTACTGCAGTGCTGGTTTGACTACGACCGGGGTGTACTAGGACACTGGTGCTTGCCAGTTCACCAAAACGCTACAAAAAAAACTGTTAGCGATCGCAGGGATCAGGCCTGACTCTGCGAACGCTGCAGTTATGTGTTTAGTGTTTTGTAAGTGACAGTGATCGATCGATACTGCACTTGGGTGGGCTGGGCCGGGCGGAGGGGCAAAACGCAGGTGCTAGCAGGTATCTGGGCTGATCCCGCTAACACTGCGTTTTTGGGAACCCTAAACTGCTGGGGACGCTAGTATAGATCTGATCGGATCAGATATTGATCCGTTCAGATACTATACCACTAAGGGAGGCGTATGCTGCGTGCGTGGGTGTTAGCGGTACTGGCGCTAATCTGACGCTGCCTGGGGCGACGCATATCACCGCGATCAGGGGGCTAAACCTTTATTCGGTAATAAACGGCGGGTGCCCTGACACTATAAAAAATAAACGAACTAACCAGCGTCACCCGTAACAGTTATACGGTGATCAGTGGTGAAAGGGTTAACTAGGGGGCCATCAAGGGGTTAAAACATTTATTAGGTAGTATATGGGGGTCCCTGTCGCTATAAAACGCTGACGGCGAACCTAAATATTTACGTCCCTAACTATCGTCACCAGCGACACTAATACAGCGATCAGAAAAATGATCGCTTAGCGACACTGGTGACAGGGGGTGATCAAGGGGTTAAAACTTTATTAGGGGGGGTTAGGGGGGTATCCTAGACCTAAAGGGGGGTAATACTAACTGTCCCAACACTGTAACTGTCACAAACTGACACCAATGCAGTAATCAGAAAAAAAAAAACTGCTGGTGTCAGTTTGTGACAGGGGGGGGGGTGATCGGGGGGGGGTCTGGGGGGCGATCGGGGGGGGGATCGGGGTGTTTTGTGTGCCTGGCATGTTCTACTGTGTGTGTGTAGTGTTGTGCACTCACATACCTGTCTTCTCTCCTCGGGCCGGAACGGAAATTACCGAGCCGAGGAAAGATGACATCATTTCCTTTGCTGCTGTTTAGCATACAGCAGCAAAGGAATGATTCGATTGGCCGGCGGTGATCGCGAGGGGGGGGGGCCACGAACGGATGGCCTCCCCCTCACCTCCGATCGCCGTGGGACAAAAGACGACCGCCTCGGGCACCGGGGGGGGTCCGATCGGACCCCCCACCCGCGGAAGGCAAATCACGTACATGTACGTGATTTTGCCTGTCCGTGCCACCTTGCCGACGTACATCGGCGTGAGGCGGTCGTCAAGTGGTTAATGTACACACAGCACTCCATATAGACAGAAAAACACAGAATTGTTGACATTTTTGCAGATTTATTAAAAAAGAAAAACTGAAATATCACATGGTCCTAAGTATTCAGACCCTTTGCTGTGACACTCATATATTTAACTCAGGTGCTGTCCATTTCTTTTGATCATCCTTGAGATGGTTCTACACCTTCATTTGAGTCCAGCTGTGTTTGATTATACGGATTGGACTTGATTAGGAAAGCCACACACCTGTCTATATAAGACCATACAACTCGCAGTGCATGTCAGAGCAAATGAGAATCATGAGGTCAAAGGAACTACCTGAAGTGCTCAGAGACAGAATTGTAGCAAGGCACAGATCTGGCCAAGGTTACAAAAAATTTCCGCTGCACTTAAGGTTCCTAAGAACACAGTGGCCTCCATAATCCTTAAATGGAAGACGTTTGGGACGACCAGAACCCTTCCTAGAGCTGGCCGTCCGGCCAAACTGAGCTATCAGGGGAGAAGAGCCTTGGTGCAGCTGCAGCAGCTGCACCAAGCAGCTCCAGACCATCACGCTACCACCACCATGTCTGACTGTTGGTATGATGTTCTTATATGAAATGCTGTATTAGTTTTATGCCAGATGTAATGGGACGCACACCTTCCAAAAAAGTTTAATTTTTGTCTCATTTGTCCACAGAATATTTGCCTAAACCTTGGGGATAATCAAGATTTTTTTTGGTAAATGTGAGATGAGCCTTTGTGTTCTTTTTGGTCAGCAGTGGCTTTGGCCTTGGAACTCTCCCATGGATGCCATTTTTGCCCAGTCTCTTTCTTATTGTTCAATCATGAACACTGATCTTACCTGAGGCAAGTGAGGCCGGCAGTTCTTTAGATGTTGTTCTGGTTTCTTTTATGACCTCCTGGATGAGTCGTCGTCATGCTCTTGGAGTAATTTTTTTAGGCCGGCCACTCCTGGGAAGGGTCACCACTGTTCGAAGTTATCTATATTTGTGGATAATGGCTCTCCCCGTGGTTCACTGGAGTTCCAAAGCCTTAGAAATGGATTGGAAACCCTTCCTAGACCGATACTTGTACATTACTTTATTTCTAACATGTTCTTGATTTTTTTCAGATTGTGGCATGATGTGTGGCTTTTTGTGATCTGTTAGCGTGCCTCACTTTGTCGGACAGCTTCTATTTATGTGATTTCTTGATTCATCAGGTTTGACAGTAATCAGGCCTGGGTGTGGCAAGTGAAATTTAACTCAGCTTTGCAAAAAATTGTGGTTAATCACAGTTCATTCATGATTCAGCATAGGAGGGGACAATTACTTTTTGACATAGGGCCAGGCAGGGTTGAACAGATGTTTTCCCTTAATAAATGAAATAATAATTTAAAAACTGCATCTTGGATTTACTTGGGTTATCTTTGTGTAATTTTAAAATGAGTTTGAAGATCTAATTCATTTAAGTGTCAGAAATATGCAAAAAAATAAAAAAAATCAGGAAGGGGACAAATACTTTTTCACACAACTGTGTGTGTGTGTGTGTGTGTATATATATATATATATATATATATATATATATATATATATATATATATACAGTCAGGTCCATAAATATTGGGACATCGACACAATTCTAATCTTTTTGGCTCTATACACCACCACAATGGATTTGAAATGAAACGATCAAGATGTGCTTTAACTGCAGACTTTCAGCTTTAATTTGAGGGTATTTACATCCAAATCAGGTGAACGGTGTAGGAATTACAACAGTTTGTGTATGTGCCTCCCACTTATTAAGGGACCAAAAGTAATGGGACAGATTAACAATCATCCATCAAACTTTCACTTTTTAATACTTGGTTGCAAATCCTTTGCAGTCAATTACAGCCTGAAGTCTGGAACGCATAGACATCACCAGACGCTGGGTTTCATCCCTGGTGATGTTCTGCCAGGCCTCTACTGCAACTGTCTTCAGTTTCTGCTTGCTCTTGGGGCATTTTCCCTTCAGTTTTGTCTTCAGGAAGTGAAATGCATGCTCAATCGGATTCAGGTCAGGTGATTCACTTGGCCTTTGCATAACATTCCACTTCTTTCCCTTAAAAAACTCTTTGGTTGCTTTCGCAGTATGCTTCGGGTCATTGTCCATCTGCACTGTGAAGTGCCGTCCAATGAGTTCTGAAGCATTTTGCTGAATATGAGCAGATAATATTGCCCGAAACACTTCAGAATTCATCCTGCTGCTTTTGTCAGCAGTCACATCATCAATAAATACAAGAGAACCAGTTCCATTGGCAACCATACATACCCACGCCATGACACTACCATCACCATGCTTCACTGATGAGGTGGTATGCTTTAGATCATGAGCAGTTCCTTTCCTTCTCCATACTCTTCTCTTCCCATCACTCTGGTACAAGTTGATCTTGGTCTCATCTGTCCATAGGATGTTGTTCCAGAACTGTGAAGGCTTTTTTAGATGTTGTTTGGCAAACTCTAATCTGGCCTTCCTGTTTTTGAGGCTCACCAATGGTTTACATCTTGTGGTGAACCCTCTGTATTCACTCTGGTGAAGTCTTCTCTTGATTGGTGACTTTGACACACATACACCTACCTCCTGGAGAGTGTTCTTGATCTGGCCAACTGTTGTGAAGGGTGTTTTCTTCACCAGGGAAAGAATTTTTCGGTCATCCACCACAGTTGTTTTCCGTGATCTTCTGGGTCTTTTGGTGTTGCTGAGCTCACCAGTGAGTTCTTTCTTTTTAAGGATGTTCCAAACAGTTGATTTGGCCACACCTAATGTTTTTGCTGTCTCTCTGATGGGTTTGTTTTGTTTTTTCAGCCTAATGATGGCTTGCTTCACTGACAGTGACAGCTCTTTGGATCTCATATTGAGAGTTGACAGCAACAGATTCCAAATGCAAATAGCACACTTGAAATGAACTCTGGACCTTTTATCTGCTCCTTGTAAATGGGATAATAATGGCAAAGATCCACAGCTCAGGTGGGAGACTCTGCCCACAGGACAACTATTAGTCGTGCACTCCACAAATCTGGCCTTTATGGAAGAGTGGCAAGAAGAAAGCCATTGTTGAAAGAAAGCCATAAGAAGTCCTGTTTACAGTTTCCGAGAAACCATGTGGGGGACACAGCAAACATGTGGAAGAAGGTGCTCTGGTCAGATGAAACCAAAGTTTAACTTTTTGGCCTAAAAGCAAAATGCTATGTGTAGCAAAAAACTAACACAGCACATCACCCTGAACACACCATCCCCACCGTCAAACATGGTGGTGGAAGCATCATGTTGTGGGGATGCTTTTCTTCAGCAGGGACAGGGAAGCTGGTCAGAGTTGATAGGAAGATGGATGGAGCCATATACAGGGCAATCTTAGAAGAAAACCTGTAAAGGCTCGTACACGCAATCTGACTTTTTGACAACAAACATGCAAATCAGCTGTTTTAAGGCAACATCCGACTGTGTGTACGCTCCATTGGACAAACTTTTTCAGTTTTTATTGGACTTTTGTTGGCTGTGCGAACGGACAAACTTTCCGACAACAAAAGTCCGATGGAGCAAAGTCCGATCGTGTGTACACAAAACCATCGGACTTTTGTACAAACTACAGTATCTGCCCGCGAGAATGTTTCCACCGCGATCCCATCGCGCTGGTTCTCGGCAACAGGGTACTGTACATCTCGGGCTGGCTGCAATAGGAAAAACACATTTTCCTATTGCAGCGAGCGCGAGAAGGAATTCCCCTCCAAGAGCATACCAGGCCCTTAGGTCTGGTATGGATTTTAAGGGGAACCCCCTACGCCGAAAAAACGGCGTGGGGGTCAACCCCCAAATCCATACCAGACCCTTATCTGAGCACGCAGCCTGGCCGGTCAGGAAAGGGGGTGGGGACGAACCGTACCAGGCCGCATGCCCTCAACATGGGGGGTGGGCACTTTGGGGCAGGGGGGCGCCCTGCAGCCCCCCCACCCCAAAGCACCTTGTCCCCATGTTGATGAGGACAAGAGCCTCCTCCCAACAACCCTGGCCGTTGGTTGTCGGGGTCTGTGGGCAGAGGGCTTATCGGAATCCGGGAGCCCCCTTTAATAAGGGGGCCCCTAGATTTCAGCCCCCCACCCTATGTGAATGAGTAGGGGTACATGGTACCCCTACTCATTCACCTGGGGAAAAAAAGTGTCAATAAAAAAACACTAGACAGGTTTTTAAAGTCATTTATTAGGCAGCTTCGGGGGTCTTCTTCCGACTTCGGGGGTCTCTTCCGACTTCTCCGCTCTCTCCGGCCTCTTCTCCTGGTGTCCGGTTCTTTTCCCACTCTCCGGTCTCTTCTCCTGCTGTCCGGCCTCTTCTCCAGGTCTCCGGTTCTTCTCCCACTCTCTGGTTCTTCTGCCGGGTTCCTCTGCTATCTTCTGCTCAAGAACCAGAGAATTTATTAGTCAGAAGAACCGGAGAGCGGGAGAAGAACCGGAGACCTGGAGAAGAGGCCTGAGAGAGCGGAGAAGAGGCCGGAGAGATCGGAGAAAAGGCTGGAGACTGGGAGAAGAACCAGGCACCTGGAGAAGAAGCCGGAGAGAGTGGCGAAGTTGGAAGAGACCCCCAAAGTCAGAAGAAGACCCCCGGAGCTGCCTAATAAATTACTTTAAAAACCTGTCTAGTGTTTTTTATTGACACTTTTTTTCCCCAGGTGAATGAGTAGGGGTACGATGTACCCCATACTCATTCACACAGGGTGGGGGGCCGGGATCTGCGGGCCCCCTTATTAAAGGGGGCTTGCGGATTCCAATAAGCCCTCCGCCCACAGACCCCGACAACCAACGGCCAGGGTGAGGACCTTGTCCTCATCAACATGGGGACAAGGTGCTTTGGGGTGGGGGGGCACAGGGCACCCCCTGCCCCAAAGTGCCCACCCCCCATGTTGAGGGCATGCAGCCTGTTACGGTTCGGGAGGGGGGCTCTCGCTCGTCCCCACCCCCTTTCGTGACCGGCCGGGCTGCGTGCTCGGATAAGGGTCTGGTATGGACTTTGGGGGGGACCCGCATGCCGTTTTTTCAGTGTAGGGGGTTCCACTTAAAATCCATACCAGACCTAAGGGCCTGGTATGCTCTTGGAGGGGAACCCATGCCGGTTTTTTATTTAAAATTTGGCGTGGAGTTCCCCCTCATGATTCATACCAAACACCTGTCGGCAATGCTTGTCGCTCATCGCAAAAGGAAAAAACACATTTTTCCTTTCCCGACGAGCGAGCCAGCTCGGCGCTGGCTCCCGCGACGGGGCTCGCAGGTGTCAAATCTCGCTGATAACAGCGGCGAGATTGACACAATATCGCGGTCACCTACTGTATAAACACGCATGCTCAGAACCAATGCAAAAGATCAGACAACAATACAGAAGTTGACCAAAGGGTGGTGGTAAAGAGCTGAAAAACCACGTGATTTGGTGAAAGTGGGATGAAAAAGTCCTGCCCTGTGTATGCTTAATTAGTTTACGGCCAACGCCCTTTGTACAAAAATCCATGGGAAAGTTTGTACAAAGTCCTATCGTGTGTATGAGGCTTTAGAGTCTGCAAAATACTTGAGACTGGGGTGGAGGTTAACCTTCTAGCAGGACAACGACCATAAACATACAGCCAGAGCAACAATGGAATGGTTCAGATCAAAGCATATTGATATGTTAGAAAAGCCCAGTCAAAATCCAGACCTAAATCCAATTGAGAATCTGTGGCAAGAGTCCAAAATTGCTGTTCACAGGTGCTTTTCATCCAATCTGACAAAGCTTGAGCAATTTTGCAAAGAAGAATGGGCAAAAATGTCATTCTCTAGAAGTGCAAAGCTGGCAGAGACATCCCCAAAAAGACTTGTACTGTAGCTGTAATTTGCAGCGAAAGGTGGTTCTACAAAGTATTGACTTTATCCCTGACCTGTCTGGTGCGTTCCTTGGCCTTCATGATGCTGTTTGTTAACAAAGGTTCTCTAACAAACCTCTGAGGGCTTTACAGAACAGCTGTATTTATACTGAGATTAAATTACACACAGGTGGACTCTATTTACTAATTAGGTGACTTCTTAAGGCAATTAGTTCCACTAGATTTTAGTTAGGGGTATCAGAGTAAAGGGGGCTAAATTCAAATGCACGCCACACTTTTAGGATATTTATTTGTAAAAATTGTTGAAAACCATTTATCATTTTCCTTCCACTTCACATTTATGTGCCACTTTGTGTTGGTCTATCACATAAAATCCCAAAAAAATACATTCATGTTTTTGGTTGTAACATGACAAAATGTGGAGAATTGCAAGGGGCATGAATACTTTTTCAAGGCACTGTATATACAGTAGATAAGCACAGCACAACTTTATTTTAATATATTGTGTGACAATTATCGCCTCATGAGCCATCAAAATAATTCTTCAGACCTTGCAACTAGAAAAATTAGCAATGAGGAAATGTCTTCCCATTTTGCAAACACAAAACTGTCTGCTTGCACCACTCATTTTCTTAGGTCAAAGGGGATATGTTTCATCTGTAATAAAATCCAAAATATTATTTGTAGGAGGATGAGTTATTTCTTCAGATAGTATGCATGATGAGCTACACGCAGATGTAAAATTATTAGTTTTGGTTTTGTAGAACATCCAAGGGACTTACTAATAGTCTTTTTGGACTCAGCTTAGGCTATCTAAGTTGTATTTGGACCCACGGCAACCAGAATGATGTGCTGGTGTCAGAAATCCTAACTCTGACCCAGCTATCCGAACTGGCTGGTCCATACAACCTATGGCCATTTCAGGGGGCAAGAACTCTTCTCACAGTAGGTAAGATACCACCTTCAAAGGTGATTGGCCAAAGGGGATAAGTCTCACATCTTTCTCCTACAAATTGAGTAGCATGAATCATGAACATTGTCATTAATTTTGGCAGTGTGTTCGAAACATTGTGATTATGGAAATGTCTTTATTGTACTCCCGTAATTCTCTGTATTAAGGTACAAAACATTCTGTGCCACAGGATCCCCCCCTCCACCCCCTTATACTTACCTGAGTCTGATCTCATTCTAGTGCTGTGCAAGAAAGCAGCGTCTCTCTCCACTTTTTCCATCCTCAAAGAGGAGGTGGATAGCAGCGTAAGCCATTGCTGTCAATCAAATCCTATGATGAGGGAACAGGGGGTGGGACATAGCTCCGCAAAAAATAAAAGAAAGCCCTATTTGTGTAAAAAAAAATATATATAATAATAATGATCACCCGCAGCAGGATGTGATGTGCTGAGGTTGGGGGAGGGGTCTGGCAGTGTGGCTGTGGAGGACGGAGGCATGATTGAAAGCGGCTGTTCGGAAGGCACGGAGTGAGAGGCCGGGGCCAGCCGACTAGTCCCCCCCCCTCCTAGGTGGCGGAGGTTAACGCTGGGCGGCCGGTCATTTTTTTAAAGGAGATAAGGACAATCCTTAAGGCAGCTGCAGGCTGGCCGGCTCGGCGCCGCTGATCACCACAGCGCTCCCCCCCCCTTTTTTTCGGCACGGCTCCCTGGATGTCTCCCTGACGCTCTCCAGGTCATCCCCCTGTGCTTTGTAGCTGCACAGCACTATGAGACGGAGTGCGGAAGAGTGAGTGTGTGCTGAGCATGTGGCGCTCGGCGGTTCCAGCTCACAGCGCCACGCTGTGAAGTGAAGATCGAGTGGCGTGGGGAGCCCCTCTTCTCAGCTGGTGTACACCCCTGTCAGTGTGAAGCAATCCCCACTGGAGGACCGGGAAGCTCTTAAAGAGGCCTGTTGGACCCAGGTAGGACCTGTCTTTTTTGGGGGATAACAACCCTTCCTGTCTGAACTGTATTGCTGCGATGGTCATGAGCCGTTAACATAGAAACAATAATCCAACATAAAAATGCAGTGGATTAGCGAGTGACTGAAGATGAGCAATAGATGTATGTTAACCATAAACTGGACAAGTTAGAAAAGAAAAGAGGCTGAAGGGGCCAGGGGCTTCACTAATAAAATTGCATTGTGAAAGTGTCTGGAAGTAAGCTAAAAAGGACTGACGGGTTGCATATCTGGAGTTAGAGCTTCAAAGTTAAAACATCTGTAATCTGTGGGAGACCTTACTGGAAGTGGTGGAGGCAGGATAATCCTGCAGGGACTGTGGGGCTAGTAAAAATAGGTGATTGATCAAAGTGTAAAGGAAGGGAGGAATATGAGAGGTCGCTCTCAAAAGCAAGCAGAGCCCAGCAAGCCCAGAGAGAGCTTGAACTCCAGTACAATCCAAAAATATCTAAAAAGCCCTATTATGGACAGTAAAAAACAGGAAGCGAAAGATAAAAAGAAGCCCACTGTGAAGAACAAAAGTGCGCAAGGGGGGATCCCCAACATAGGCGCTTCCGCTGAAACTGAACCTGCTCTAAGTTTGGAAGCGGACCTGGCTGCAGAAGCGCTCCCAACTAAGTGTGAGATGCAGGACATGTTCATCAGGCTGGAAAACTCAATCAAGGCAGAGATCCTTAATGTAAGAACAGACATGGGTCACCTTTTAAAAAGAGTTGAAGAGGTAGAGATGGTATCAGAACACCAAGCCCAGGAAATAGCGGCGCTCAAGAAAAAAGTAAAAACACTGCAGGGGGACCACCGGGAGCTGATGTACAAATTAGAAGAACAAGAAAACCAGAACAGGCGGCAAAACTTAAGAATCAGATCCCTTCCAGAGCAAAATGGTGAAGATCTGTTCGTAAAGAACTCTTTAACCCATTACTGGGTAGGGAACCAGATTGCGATTTAAAGATCGATAGAGTCCATCGGATAAGAAAATCTCCAAATGTCAGAGAAGATGTGCCAAGAGACATTATAGTCAAGTTCCATCAATTCGAGGACAAGGCCAAAATCTGGAGAAGTCTGAGAGGAGTACAACCAGTGAAATTTAACAACCAGGACATTCAAATATTTTCAGATCTCTCTGCTGGGACTTTGGCGAGAAGACGCCAACTAAGACCGATCCTGGACTTACTAAGGGGGAAAAATATAAAATATAGCTGGGGGTTCCCGTTATCTTTGAGTGTGAAGAGGGAGGGTAGGGTGTTTAAAATAAATAGAGAGGGCGACCTCCAAGATTTCTGCAGAAACTTAGATATCCCTGTTCCAGACATACCAGAAGGGGTCCTTCCCTGAAGGAAGGGGCCAGATAGCAAACGTCCCTAACGCAAGTGGGGGGAATGAGTCGGGGGGCTGGGGGGTTCCTCGTTTTCGGGGGGCTGGGTTGCTGGGGGGGGTGGGGGGGAGGTTGGGGGGGGAAGAAGGAGTAGGTAGGAGGGCCTCCGCAGTACACTCAACCTTTAGGGGAGGAGGGGCCTCACAGCTGTCCATGGCCAGAACTTCACCCCACAGTACAAGGGGATGCAGGTCGGGAGTATAGAGAGAAGAAGTCTTGCGAGCCACAATAACCTTATGCCTTACTGCAGAAACAAAAATATGTAAAAATACCCAGCTGCAACCGCAGGTCACGTATTCATAGCCGTGCGTTTAGATGTGAATGGAAAAATGCGTTGCGCTTAGGTACACATTCACCTTATCAGTCTAAAGGCGCCCAGTGTATGTGCTTCAAATCTCAAATTGATCCGTACAAACTTAGATAATGCTACTATATGCCACATCCAAAAGCATAATGTGCCAAATATTTAAATAGTGATATGCATTAAATACACTGTGTTACTAGATATGAGACTGCAAGTATATTACGCTTAATGGTAAGCGATCTATTCATATACAAAAATAAACAAATGCGCCTTAAAAATTGCATCAAAGTGCCATGCGTGTATTCAATCCAAAGTGCTGTGTGCAAAAAAAAAAAAAACTTACTTATAAAACAATGATGGCAAGTGAAAAAAACATGCACTACAAATATGGTAACTATTGCATACAAACTATAGTAAACCATACAAGTGATAAGTGATAAAAACATATAAAAATATACAGATTGATTGGGTGATAATAGTCCTTTAAATGTCAAAAAACAATCTTCCAAAACTGTATCACTCAACGATGTGTAGCGGAAAGGATTCCAAAGGTGAACTACAGTGCATAGAGGTGCTTCACATGAGAGACGGATCGTAGAACCACAGTGCCCAAATGTGCCTCGGTGACCCCCAAAGTAATTGCGCTCACCTCTGAGCGTGTGACACAGGGTTTAGCTGTGTCCAAACACGCTTTGGAGCCACCCCTGGGCTCAATAATCAGGACACCAGATGAACTCCCATCAAGCTCTTTGAGACTCCATAGGCATCAAACCAAAAAGAGAAGGGACTGCATAGTGTGATATCGCCAAAAACATTTAATGATAACTCGTATAAACAATCCCCACACTGGGGTACTCACATTGCATGGGTGCTTGATGTGCACCAAACAATATAGGCAGGATATAGGTCAAATAATGCTATCCGATGTGCTGCGGGGTGTTTAGAAATTCCCAGCCCAGCTCAGTGCTGCTCGCTCCATCCTGGCCCCTCCCCAGGACGGGCCAGGACGGAGCGAGCAGCACTGAGCTGGGCTGGGAATTTCTAAACACCCCGCAGCACATCGGATAGCATTATTTGACCTATATCCTGCCTATATTGTTTGGTGCACATCAAGCACCCATGCAATGTGAGTACCCCAGTGTGGGGATTGTTTATACGAGTTATCATTAAATGTTTTTGGCGATATCACACTATGCAGTCCCTTCTCTTTTTGGTTTGATGCCTATGGAGTCTCAAAGAGCTTGATGGGAGTTCATCTGGTGTCCTGATTATTGAGCCCAGGGGTGGCTCCAAAGCGTGTTTGGACACAGCTAAACCCTGTGTCACACGCTCAGAGGTGAGCGCAATTACTTTGGGGGTCACCGAGGCACATTTGGGCACTGTGGTTCTACGATCCGTCTCTCATGTGAAGCACCTCTATGCACTGTAGTTCACCTTTGGAATCCTTTCCGCTACACATCGTTGAGTGATACAGTTTTGGAAGATTGTTTTTTCACATTTAAAGGACTATTATCACCCAATCAATCTGTATATTTTTATATGTTTTTATCACTTATCACTTGTATGGTTTACTATAGTTTGTATGCAATAGTTACCATATTTGTAGTGCATGTTTTTTTCACTTGCCATCATTGTTTATAAGTAAGTTTTTTGTTTTTTTTTGCACACAGCACTTTGGATTGAATACACGCATGGCACTTTGATGCAATTTTTAAGGCGCATTTGTTTATTTTTGTATATGAATAGATCGCTTACCATTAAGCGTAATATACTTGCAGTCTCATATCTAGTAACACAGTGTATTTAATGCATATCACTATTTAAATATTTGGCACATTATGCTTTTGGATGTGGCATATAGTAGCATTATCTAAGTTTGTACGGATCAATTTGAGATTTGAAGCACATACACTGGGCGCCTTTAGACTGATAAGGTGAATGTGTACCTAAGCGCAACGCATTTTTCCATTCACAGGTCGGGAGTATAGTATCCTTGGCACTGCTGCCCAGTGTCCAGGTAGGGACTGGGGAGGGAGTGGGAGGGTGGGAGGGGGTGGGGAGGGAGGGGGATGGGGGGTTGGGGGGGTGGGGGGGAGTGTTGTCCAGGTAGTGATCGGGAAGGGAGTGGGAGGGGGGGAGGGGGGTGGGGAGGTAGGTGGATGGTGGGTTTCTGGTAGGGGTGCCCTCGCAGAGTAAGAACAAAAGGAGAGGTGGAAATGAGTAGTATGGAGATTAGATGTCTGTCCTATAATGTAAAGGGGCTAAATTCTCCAGGGAAAAGACGAAAAATTTTAAATGAATTGCATAGTTTTGGTGCAGACATAATTTTTTTACAGGAGACCCACTTGGTATATGAGGAAAATATTAAGCTGAATTAAAAAAATTTCCCTTCCTGGATCTATTGTGATACACCAATCAAAAGGGCGAAGGGAGTGGCTATCGGGTTCTCAAAACGGATTAAATTTACATTAATTGAGAGGAGGATTGATGCAGAGGGGCGGTTTTTGTTTGTAAAGATTAAACTAGGGGAAAGGACGTACACATTAGCCAATATTTACTGTCCGAACAGAGACCCGATAAGATACCTCTCCCGTACCCTGGACAGTTTGAGGGTATTCAAGGAAGGGGAAACGATTCTAGCAGGCGACTTTAATTTTTGCCTAGATCCAGCCCTGGATAGGTCATCTGGATCACGGGAAGTGGGTAAAAAGTTGCTCAGGAGTTTAGGGAGAAAGTTCCACAATAACCAACTAATTGATGTTTGGCGGGTGCAACACCCCAAGGAGAGGGATTATTCTTTCTTCTCCCCGGTACATAGGACCTATTCAAGGCTGGACTACTTGATGGTGGACCACAGCCTGCTAGAGGGTATAGTGGAGTCAAAAATTGAGACTGTGACCCTATCGGATCATGCACCAGTATCAATGTTAGTAAAGCTCAGGGGCATGCAAAAGGTCCCATTCTCATGGAGACTCAACGAAGGTCTGCTCAAGAAGGATAGTGTTGTAAACAAAATTCAACGGGAAATCGATGAGTTCTTTGTCATTAATGAGTCAGGTGAGACATCAGGGGCAGTCCTATGGGAGACCTTTAAGGCATACATAAGAGGGGTCCTAATTTCTATTGACGTAGGTGAGAAGAGAGAAAGTAGAAAAACAAAAGACAGTCTCATTTCTAACATACATCGATTAGAACAGCTCCATAAGGCCTCTAAGGGCTGCGATGAACTCGTATTAAAAGAATTAACATTGAAAAGAGAGGAGCTTAGGGAGCTAATGGAGGAAGAATCTATGAAAAGCAGGAACCAATATCTAAAAAACTGCCACCTGAAGGGAAATAAGGTGGGGAAGCATTTGGCATCCGTCATCAGAGAAAAAAAGGATGAGAACTTTATAGATAAGATCAAGAATAAAAAAGGTGAAATGAGACATACCACCAGAGAGATAGGAGAGGAATTTAGACAGTTCTACTCATCGCTATATTCAGTAGGGCAGAGGGAAAAGAGCAGGGGCAATAAAGAGGAGAAGATGAGAGAGTTTATAAAAGGGGCGGGCCTCCCCACCCTGTCAGAAGCAGATACATTAGAACTGGAGTCTCCGATAACAGAAGAGGAGATATATGCGGCCCTAAAGTCATCGCCCCCGGGAAAGAGCCCAGGACCAGATGGCTTTACAACTAGCTTTTATAAAAAATTTTGCAGTACCCTGGTCCCTCGTTTGAGCCAAATGTGGAACAGTCTTGGGAAGCAGGGAGAGATGTGCAGAGATGCATTATTGGCTTCAGTGACGCTTATTCCCAAAGAAGGGAGAGATCGTACCTCGAGTTATAGGCCGATTGCGCTTTTGAACGCAGACACAAAGCTTTATGCTAAAGTCTTGGCACTTCGGCTCAGGGAGAAAATGTCCTACCTGGTTCATCCGGACCAGGTGGGTTTTGTCCCTGGGAGGGAAGGAAGAGACAACGGGGTGCGGTCTCTCCTGATAATGGAGGCATTTAAGTTGGGTGGGGCCCCCAGTCTGCTTCTGTCGATTGACGCAGAGAAAGCGTTCGACAGAGTAGACTGGGGGTTCATGTTTTGCACACTCGAAGTATTAGGAGTTGGGCCTACAATGTTAAAATGGATAAAAACCTTGTATACCCATCCTACAGCATTTGTAAAAGTAAACAACGTTCCCTCAGCACATTTCGCTATGGAAAACGGGACAAGACAAGGTTGTCCCTTGTCCCCGCTCCTGTTTGTTCTGGCCCTAGAGCCATTGTTAGCCACGATCAGGAGAAATCCTGACATAAGTGGCTGCAGAGTAGGTGAGGAGGAACATAAACTGGCCGCTTTTGCGGATGATGTACTTTTTTATGTCTCTAAACCTAGAACTACGATTCCAAACATGTTGGCCACATTAAAGAAATACAGTGAGCTCTCAAATTATAAAATCAATATAGAGAAATCAGAAGCCTTAAAGATTAATATAAACAAACAAGAAGGAAGCAGACTGGGGGAAGTTCTTCATTTCCCCTGGAAAGACAACATTAAATACCTGGGAGTCAATTTAACCGGTCATAGAGAGAACTTGTATAAATTGAACTTTGTCCCCCTCCTAAATGAAATTAGAAGGGAAATTAATAGGATAAGACACTGCCGCGTCTCTTGGATGGGGCGAATTAATATAGTTAAGATGGTGTTGACCCCAAAGGTGTTATATAAGATGCAGATGCTCCCAATTCCCCTACCACAAATTTTTTTTACGGCACTGACTAGTTTAATTAATAAGTATGTTTGGGACACTAAGAAACCTAGGATAGCCCATGCAGTATTGAGGAGGGAAAAAACAAGTGGGGGCTGGCCTTATCAGATTTTAGGATGTACTATAAAGCAATTATAATAGCACGGGCACTGGATTGGGAAAATAATAGAGGTAACAAAAGGTGGGTTAACTTAGAAAAAGGGTTAAGTAATACACAGTTAAATCACTTGATTTGGAATCCCCCACACTTTAGAAAATTGGGGAAAGACACACATTATATTACACACCTTACATTTAAAATTTGGGATCAGATGCACCTTATCAATAAGTGGGAGTTTAATTCACCTTTAATTTTTTTGAAAGAGAACATTTACTTTCCCCCGGGGATGGAGAAGGTAGGGGGTAAATGGTTATTGGACACAGGGGTACAAGTAAGGGACATTATTAAGCGTGGGAAAATCAGCACATTTAGAGAATTAAAGCCACAAGTGGACCTATGGTTATTAAATGAGTGGAGATACGGCCAGATCGTGCACTTTGTTAACAGTCTTCCAGGCCCATTAAGGGAGGAAGCTGACTATAGACCGATAGAAAAACTATTCTGTAGAGATTCAGTGAAGAGGAAGATCTCAGAGATTTACAAAATTTTGGTGAGAGGATCGGGGCTGGAGTCCCCGCCCTTCATCAAAAAATGGGAGGAGGAATTGGGAGTAAGCGGTGACAAAGCTAAAGTGAGTAACATTCTGGGGGCAACACACGGTACGGCAGTGGACACAAAAACAAGGGAGGGTAATTATAAATGTTTGACTAGGTGGTACATGACCCCAGTAAAAATCAACAAGTTTATGCCAGACAGGTCTTCCAACTGTTGGAGGGGATGTGGTCTACCAGGCACTATGGCGCACCTGTGGTGGGACTGCCCCAAAATCAAAATTTTTTGGAAAGAAGTGATTAGATTAATCAAAGAAATAATGGACAAGGAGATCCATTTTGATCCTTGGGAATGCCTGTTCCATAGGTTGGAAGGAGGGAAAAGAGGTTATAAAACCTCAATAATCCCAGTTCTATTAAACGCAGCTAAGAATGTAATACCAAAGAAGTGGCAGGAACTCGAAGCCCCGAGGATTAGGGACTGGGTAGCTAGAGTGAATGAAATCTTTATTTTTGAGAGAGAAGAGACAGGAGATCTTATGGAAGGGGACCAAAATGAACAGAGGAGTAAATGGGAACAATGGATAGCATTTAAAAAAACCAAGCAATTTGCGGCAGTCATTAAGACACTAACATAGGACTCGAATACAGATAAGTGTTAAAAGCTGCATGGAAGAGGAGACAACCTGCGGGGGCTAGGGGGAGGGTGGGAAGTGGGAGGGATCGGGTGAGGTATAGGGGGGGACTTATCTAATGTATGTGTTTAAGAGAATGGGAGAATTTGGATAGATGTCCTATTATGTTCCCCCCAGATGTGGGGGGGTGTGGTTTTATGTGTCTTTTGTATTAAGATTTTGAAAATTAAATAAAGTTTATAATAAGAAAAAAAAAAAATAATAATAAGCGTGCATTTCATTTTATGTTTTGTATATTTTGTTCACCTGTACAGGTTACTGTATCTAATACAAAAAAATATATAATTTCTCTTTAAATTGAATAATTTGGGTTATAGGTAAAACTATTGGACCAGTCCTCCCATAAAATAGGGCAAGGAGCAAAGTGCTCATTACAATACAATAATTAACTAATTGAAATTCACATTGTTCTTGTTTTGCTGATTTGTTGCTATGGATAGTGGATTTTGCCCTTTGTACAATTTCACAGAATTTCAAGCTGCCTGAAATTAAATATCTTCTTTCCCGTAGTTGCAGTATAATACACTCAATGACATCACTCTTACAATTGTCCCATCCTTTATTTACGGAAAGGAAGGTAAAGGTAACACATTCAAGTCTTGTGATTACCTGTCCATCTCCACCCTAAGTCTGTATTACATAATCACTTTTAATTACTTTCCTTCTACAGATTGTTTAGTGTTATGCAAGGTTATAACATGCAAAATAAGCAGAGTAAAAGTGAGTTTAGTGAGTTTGCGCATGTTATCCAGCCACAGCGTGCAGAGGAGGTGGTGGACTGGCTAAAATAGGGCAAGGAGCAAAGTGCTCATTACAATACAATAAATAACTAATAACTAATAAATAACTAATTGGAATTCACATTGTTCTTGTTTTGCTGATTTATTGCAGTGGATAGTGGATTTTGCCCTTTGTACAATTTCACAGAATTTTAAGCTCAATGCCGTCACTCTTACAAATGTCCCATCCTTTATTTATGGAAAGGAAGGTAAAGGTAACACATTCAAGTCTTGTGATTACCTGTCCATCTCCACCCTAATGCCCCGTACACACGGTCGGATTTTCCGATGGAAAATGTCCGATCGGAGCGTGTTGTCGGAAATTCCGACCGTGTGTGGGCTCCATCGGACATTTTCCATCGGATTTTCCGACACACAAAGTTGGAGAGCAGGAGATAAAATTTTCCGACAACAAAATCCGTTGTCGGAAATTTCGATCGTGTGTACACAAAGCCGATGGACAAAGTGCCACGCATGCTCAGAATAAATAAAGAGATGAAAGCTATTGGCCACTGCCCTGTTTATAGTCCCGACGTACGTGTTTTACGTCACCGCGTTCAGAACGATCGGATTTTCCGACAACTTTGTGTGACCGTGTGTATGCAAGACAAGTTTGAGCCAACATCCGTCGGAAAAAATCCTAGGATTTTGTTGTCGGAATGTCCGAACAAAGTCCGACTGTGTGTACGGGGCATAAGTCTGAATGTATTACATAATCACTTTTAATTACTTTCCTTCTACAGATTGTTTAGTGCCATGCAAGGTTATAACATGCAAAATAAGCAAAGTAAAAGTGAGTTTATGCTGATTGCGTATATTTATTGAATTTACATCTAGGTATTTGAGTCTTTTTGGACCCTTTTGGAAGCCGATTGGGGTTTCTATTTCCAGCTTCCTACACTGCCCGATTTAGAGTTTTATTGTGCATCCTATTGCCCTTACTGGCGATGGCTATTCTAGACTAAGCGCTTGCTTTTTTATACTTTTTTAAACTTTAAAAGTTTATTGTTTGCCTCACATAAGGTGCTTCTCTTGAAAACACCACAAACATCCCTATTTACGCTACTATTATGCACATTATTGTTGTTTCAGGTTTCTTGGTTTCAACTTACATTTCTGAATTCAATATAATCAAGTATCACTCATTGATCCACCCAGCGCACTTATTTTATTTATTTTATATTTTTTTCACTTTTTCTCCTTTGGTACGTATTTGAGGCTTATTAGCCTACGTGAATAGTAATGAAAGGAATTAGTCCACTCTCATCCTAATTAATTAATCAAGCTTTCATTAATTTGTTAATTTTCAGTTTTTATAGGCACCCATCTTAGGCCCCCTGTAGCTAATTACAGGGCTGAGTTCGACTATCGTTCCCAGTTGCCTGACGGTGCCCATTCTGTGTCCTGGGAGCTTGATTTGGTATGTCTGTGATGTGGGTGCTGGGGAGGCGCGAGGTTTCAGTCAGACAATATTGTGATCTCCCTATTTAATCGCTTATTGATTTGTGTTATGATATTCTTGCTTTTGATTGACCTTTTCTTTCCCTTTTTAGTGTCTTTATTCTTTCTACTACATTTTTATTCCCCTGATGAAGCCAATGTTTTGGCGAAACTAGTAGGGATGAATTGACCTGCTACTACCTCTCAACATCATTGGTGTCGGTCAATACAAAAATTGTAAAGTGCCCCTTTTATATTCTGTATTTTGTTTACATAAAGTATAAGTGTATGAATTAAGTTTTTTTAGAATTGTATACTATTAAAGATTTGATATTTTTATAATATTTGTGTTTCAATTGTCCTTGGCACTGCTATAATCCCCTTCCCCTTGTTCCTATTATTCATAATTTGTTTAGGGATGAGGTACCGTATCTACTAGGACATCCCACCCATCACCTCTCTTTCCAAGTCTTGTGATTACCTGTACATCACCACCCTAAGTCTGAATGTATTACATAATCACTTTTAATTACTTTCTATCTACAGATTATTTAGTGCCATGCAAGGTTATGTAGCGCTGGTAGATTTTTCAATCTACCGCTTATAGGTAAATTTAGTGGGTCATCTGTACTGTATATAGTTCAGATTCAGTTTATTGTCAGATTTAGCCTCTGTTCCAGTTTGGCTGTGTTGCATGTAGTTTCACATTGTGCCTGTGGGTGTCGTTGTCACCATGGGTCGGTGTTGGAAAAGCAACAAGCTGAAGTGTATGAGTGCTCTTCTGTCCTGGAGATAACTCGGCGGAGGTGGTCCTCCGAGTTGCATTCTGGGAGAGAGTATTTATGGGACAGACGCCATGTTTTGGGGTCTTTCGTCTTTGCCTTGTGGCCCTCCTGGCCTAGAGGTATGTGTTAGTGAGTTCTACCTCGCAGCCCTCGGGGCTGGAGGGTTGCGTTGCTGCAGCCGTGCAGGTAGACCCAGAAGCCTGTCTGGGGCCTGCTATCGCTGGGATGGTCCTGTGCTGTCTGTCCTGCGGGAAGAAGCCGGACAATCAGGAAGATCCAGGGGTGGACCCATCTTGGAAGGGACCATGCAAGGCTGGTCCTAAGAGGGGCCTGGTGACTCGATTGGAGGACGTATCCTAAACTACTCCAAACTACTCTACCACACAAGTACTTCCGGGTCGGCTTAAAGGTTCTGGTACTGTGTGTGCTGTTCATCGAAAACTACTACATCCTGTGGCAGAGGATCGTACAGTTTTGTTTCACTCAAGTCTGTGGCAGAGACTTTTTGTCCCTGCTGTGTATCGGCTGCTAGGTTGGTGAGAGAGACCTATCCGGGCGGGCAAAGATTTAATCCTAAAAGGAAAATACATTCATCCCTGAGATTTCAATTCATTAGTGCTACACCAAGAAAAGGTGTTTGAACTTCCCTGCAACTCTTCTTCTGCCTCTTTCCTGCTACTTCTACCAGTTATCTCCCATTAAAGCATTGGAAAAATACTCAAGTGACTGGTGCCTACACTGTCTGATAATAAGCTCAGCATGGACTCTAAGTTTGGTGTTGGTGAATTTACAGGTAAAAAGGTGATGGTAATAGCCCGCTGTAAATCAGCAGCTCCACCATGAGTTATTGCTACAGTTATAACATGCAAAATAAGCACAGTAAAAGAGTTTACAAGAGTATTAGGCACTTAGGCAGGTGTAAAGAATATGTGAATGATGCAAATTTGTAGTTTGTCTAAGATCTGTAGTAGAATTCAGGGAGGAACAATTAATGTTGCAATGAATCACATACAATTCTTTCTACAACCACTCTGCCTGATTCAATCCTGCAGTAATAAGTAGGGATAGGCGAACGGTTCGGCCTGAGCATTCATTTGGGCCAAACTTTCGTGGTTTGGACGTTCGGCGAACATCCAAACAAATGGGTTGTTCGACCGTTTGTTCGCCCCCCAAAACCAACCACAATGCATTGAGGCGCTGAACAGTGCATTGCAAGCCCTGATTGGCTGAAGCAGTGAAAGCTTCAGCCAATCAGGGCACAGAGCACTGTCAGAGTCATGATTGGACACTGTCATCATGACTTTATCCAATATGGCTCATTCCCGCCCCACAGTATAAAAGTATTCTTTCAATATCTGCCATTTTCAGTGTGATTTTGATGTGGAAAGAGATTTATTAGGCAGCTCCGGGGGTCTTCTTCCGACTCCGGGGGTCTTCTTCCGACTCAGGGGGTCTTCTTCCGACTCCGGGGGTCTTCTTCTGACTTCGGGGGGTCTCTCCGGCGTCTTCTCCCGGTGTCTGGATCTTCTGCCAGCCCTTCCGCTATCTTCTGCCGCTCTTTTGCTAGCGGTGGCCCGGACATCTGGATCGTCTTCTTCCCTCTTCTCTTCCAGAGATGTTGACACAATGCTCTCTCCGGCTGTAATGCTGTCTGTGCGCTCTGCTATGACTTATATAGGTGGTAACTAGGGTTGTCCCGATACCGATACTAATATCGGTATCGGCACCGATACCGAGCATTTGCCCAAGTACTTGTACTCGGGAAAATGCTCCCGATGCTTCCCCCCGTTACCTGGAAGTCAGCTGTGATCGGCGCGTGGGGAGTTACAAGCTTCTCCCCCAGCGACTTTCAGCTGCTTTAGTGACATACAGCGGTGATCGCTCACAGCTGACTGTCACTGCATCCTCCTCCGTGCCCCCTCCTTTCCTCTGTGCCTCTCCGCTGTCCCCTGCATTCCTCTCTCCTTATCTGTCCCTCTCAGCTGTCCCCTCCGTTCTGCTCTTCTTATCTGTCCCCTCCGTTCTGCTCTCCTTATCTGTCCCCTCCGTTCTCCCCCTCCGTTCCTCCGTCCCCTTCCTCCTCCTTCCTTTGTGTATGGAGAGAGTCAGCTGACTCTGTCCATTCACATAACTGAAACATTGTAATCTTCTGTGATTACGATGTGTCAGTTTATGAATGGAGAGAAGCCGCTGTCTTCTCTCCATTCATTCTCAGTGCAGCTGACGCTGCAGAGAAAGGGACTGGGGAATCTCTATCCTCTGTCTCTTTCTCTGTCTCAAGGGGGAGATATCAGAGGTCTGTTAAGACCCCTGATATCTCACCAAAGCCCCCCAAAAGGGCTGATTTAAAAAAAAAAAAAAAAACAATAAAGAATAAAAAAAATATTATTGTAAAAAAAAAAAAAATAACACACACATACAACGTTCACCCCCCCCCCCCCCAAAAAAAGCAAGCACTGTTAAAAAAAACAAAAAAAAACAAAACTGTCACGTGACATTTAAAAAAAAGTATCGGTAATCGGTGAGTACTTGAAAAAAAGTATCGGTACTTGTACTCGGTCCTAAAAAAGTGGTATCGGGACAACCCTAGTGGTAACCCCGCCCCCTATGACATCACAGTCCTGGGGCATGCTGGGACTTTGAGGTCATAAGGGGGTGTGGTCATGTCATCCTAAGATAGCGGAGGAGCCCGGCAAAAGGAAGAAGGCACCGGAGAAGAACCAGAGAGCACGGAGATGACACCGGAGAGAGGGAGAAGAGGCCTGAGAGACCCCTGAAGTCGGAAGAAGACCCCTGAAGTCGGAAGAAGACCCCCGAAGTCAGAAGAAGACCCCTGGAGCTGCCTAATAAATTACTTTTAAAACCTGTGTAGTGTGTTTTTTTTATTGACACTTTTTTTCCCTAGGTGAATGGGTAGGGGTACCATGTACCCCATACTCATTCACATTGGGTGGGGGGGCCATGAACTGGGGGCCCGCTTATTAAAGGGGGCCCCGGATTCCGATAACCCCCTGCCCACAGACCCCGACAACCAACGGTCAGGGTTGTCCGGAAGAGGCCCTTGTCCTCATCAACATGCGGACAAGGTGCTTTGGGGTGGGGGGCTGCAGGGCGCCCCCCTGCCCCAAAGTGCCCACCCCCCATGTTGAGGGCATGCGGCCTGGTACGGTTCGTCCCCACCCCCTTTCCTGACCGGCCGGGCTGCATGCTCAGATAAGGGTCTGCTATGGCTTTGGGGGGGACCCCCATGCCGTTTTTTCGGCGTAGGGGTTTCCCCTTATAATCCATACCAGACCTAAGGGCCTGGTATGCCCCCAGAGGGAAATTCCCTCTCGCGCTCGCCGCAATAGGAAAATGTGTTTTTCCTATTGCAGCCAGCGCGAGATGTACAGTACCCTGTCGCCGAGAACCAGCGCAATGGATTCGCGCTGGAAACATTCTCGCGGCCGCGTACAGTAGTTTGTACAAAAGTCCCATGCTTTTGTGTACTCACGATCGGACTTTGCTCCACCGGACTTTTGTTGCCGGAAAGTTTGTCCATTCGCACAGCCAACAAAAGTCCGATGGAAACAGAAAAAGTTTGTCCGATGGAGCGTACACACGGTGTATTGCTCCAAAACAGCTAATTTGCATGTTTGTTGTCAAAAAGTCTGATCATGTGTATGGGCCTTTTTCTTTTATTTATGGAAAGGAAGGTAAAGGTAACACATTCAAGTCTTGTGATTACCTGTACATCTCCACCCTAAGTCTGAATGTATTACATAATCACTTTTAATTACTTTCCTTCTACAGATTGTGTCATGCAAGGTTATAACATGCAAAATAAGCAGAGTAAAAGAGTTTACAAGAGTATTAGGCACTTAGGCAGGTCTAAAGAATTTGTGAATGATGCAACTTTGTAGTTTGTCTGTCCAAGATCTGTAGTAGATTTCAGGGAGGAACAATTAATGTTGCAATGAATCACATACAATTCTTTCTACCACTCTGCCTGATTCAATCCTGCAGTAATAAGTAGGGATGTGCGAACGGTTCGGCCCGAGCATTAGTTCAGGCCGAACTTTCGTGGTTCGGACGTTCAGCGAATATCTGAACAAATGGGTCGTTCAACCAGTTGTTCGGCCCCCCAAACCGACCACAATGCATTGAGGTGCTGAACAGTGCATTGCAAGCCCTGATTGGCTGAAGCAGTGAAAGCTTCAGCCAATCAGGGCACAGTGCACTGTAAGAGTCATGATTGGACACTGTCATCATGACTTTATCCAATTATGGCTCATTCCCGCCCCACAGTAGAAAAATATTCTTTCAATAGCAGCCATTTTCAGTATAATTTTGCAATGCTATTAGTTAGTTAGTGTGCTATTCTCTGCTATTTTTCTTCAATTGTCAGTGTAGAATATTAGTTTAGTGTAAGTCTAGGGAGTGTGACTGTAGTAAGGAGGACCATCATTCAGCTTTGCATAGTGTGTAGTAAAGTACTCCACGCTGCCTGAATTAATAATAGCAGCTAACACAACAAACAGAAATTTTTGTTGAAATCATAAAAGTGCATAAGTGTAGCGCTAAAGTGCTAGGCTTAATTAACACAGCCCTGCCATAAGAATGGACAAATGAATCAAAAATGAGTCCAAACAAACCACAATAAACCTATATATATGAATTGTAAAAATACCACATGTCATATAAAACATATATGTGACTAAAAGTAAAAAATAGAAATTGGTGCAAAGTAAATTGTTAAAGTCCATAAAAATCTCAGAAATCCACAATGTGCAGTGAGTAATTACAGTCCATATTAAAGATTGAATGGTCTCGATCCCCACACAAATAGCCAATGTAGTGGATGGAAACTAAAGACACCCATGTGATAAAGCCACCACCGAGGTAGATGCAGGCTTACCGGATAGTTTGAACTCAAAAGAACTTACGTTCTATGAGTCAAACAGGCTTGTATTGTCAACCAACAACGAGGATGGAACCTTGGGGATCCTCCGTGATTGGAACCTGGAGTATCCTAGACCCTCATGGAAAATCTGTCTCCATACAGGTGGTTACACGTCAGAGGATAATGACCAGTGGGAAATGGAGAGAGATGGCCACATAGCGTAATTCCGTAAAAAGTTTAAAATTTATTGAAAGTAAAACACTTACATTTGAAAAGTGGTTACAAGCGCTTGGATAAAATAATGGCGGCAGTGGAGTCCATCAGCCACTTGCTCCTTGATGATGCCCAGCCATTACTGGATTTAGATGTTGGTTCTAAGGTTGAGGATGACAGGAACATGAGCCTAGAGAGAGGAAGGAACACTGGTAGACAAATTGGCATTCATGTTCCCCAAGCTGCAGCGTATTGCCAAGTTGTCTCCAGTGGTAGTGATGAAGATGGAGGAGATGGAGATGATGATGATGAGGTCACTGATGCGACTTGGGTGCCAGATAGAGCAGAGGAGGAAACTGAAGGTGAGGCGGCACAACCCCAAGGAGGTCGATATCAAGAAAGAGTAGAGAGCAGCCACCCTATTCCATCACATTCTGCAGCTGTTATCTCCCGGACCACTCCCTAAAGCTTAGCTGTCCGGGCCCTTTTCAGCACATCTGCAGCAGATCGCACTGTTGCTATCTGCAAACTGTGTCTCGGGCACATCAAACATGGCAAAAACACCAACCATTTGTGTACCACATGCTTAACAAGGCATTTAATGTCCAACCACTCAGCCCATTGGCAAGAGCACCTAAAAGCCACACACAATAGGGGCACAAATCTGTCCCTCCTCCTTACCCACCTCAGTCTGCCTCTGCTATACCGAGTCATTACCTCTCAGCAGCCTCCACTGACAGGGATGATGGTATAGCACAGGGTGTCCCAGGTCCTAGCAGCACATCTGCCAGCAGCACACCACCAGCTGTAGACTGTAGCCGGCAAATTTCTCTGCCGCATCTGCTGCAGCGGAAAAAAATACAGTCCCTGCCACCCACATGCCCAGTGTCTAAATGCAAGCTTGTCAAAGCTGTTGGCTCTCCAACTTCTGCCTTTCAGCCTGGTGTATTCTGCCCCCTTCGGTGAATTCGCACAATGTGCTGTACCACAATGGCAGGTTCCCAGTCGCTACTACTTTTCACGTAAGGCCGTTCCATCTCTCTACCATCATGTGGAAGGGGATGTTCTGGCATCGTTGGGCAAGGCAGTCAGCCGTTAAATCCAACCTAACTGCTGACATGTGGTCCAGAAAGCATGGGCAGGGACGATATATTTCATTCACAGCACACTGGGTAACGCTGCTCGCAACTCGAAAGGATGCAGGACAGGGCTCGGTGCTGCAGCTTGTGTGCCCCCACGTCTCCATACAGCTGGTGGTGATGATGCCAGACCTGTGAGCTTTACCCCCCCCCTCCTCCTCCTCAACCAAATCCATGCCCTCCTCTGCAGAATTGTCCTAGGAACATCAGGTACCCCCTAAGCGTTCAAAGGGCTATTCCATCAGTCAGGCTAAAACGTGCCATGCAGTGCTTCAGCTGGTGTGTTTAGGGGACAGGAACCACACCGGAGCAGAGATTCTTGCAGCTCTGCAGGGACAGGCCCAGAGGTGGTTCATACCACGCCAGCTGGAGCCAGGAATGGTGGTGTGCGATAATGGCTCAAACCTCCTTTCCGCCCTTAGACAGGGAAAGTTGACACATGTGCCATGCCTGGCACATGTCCTCAATTTAATAGTGCAGCGTTTCCTAAATACATACCCAGGGTTGCAAGATGTGCTAAAACTGGCCAGAAGAGTCTGTAGCCATTTCAGGCGGTCATACCCAGCCAGTGCTCGGTTGGCTGAAATTCAGCGGGAATTCCACCTGCACGTAAACTGCCTGATTTGTGACATGCCCATCAGGTTGAACTCGACTTTGGAAATGCTGCAGCGGCTATACATGCAGCAGAGGGCCATCAACGAGTACCCCTGCGAGTACGGCACAACGACAGCCTCAGGCTGCCTCAGCATTTTTCCCCACGCCAATGGCTAATCATTAAGGATGCATGCACTGTATTGTCACTATTTGAGGAGGCCACAAGGATGGTGAGCCGTGACAGTGCATGCATCAGTGATACAATCCCTGTTGTGTTCCTGCTGGAGCAGACTCTGCGCTGCATTATGGACAGGGCACTGGAGGTAAAGCAGCAGGAGGAAGAGGAGGACTTCTTTTCCTCTCAAGGCCCACTTTGTCCAGACACCATCATTCTTATGTCACAGAACACACAGGGGGAGAGAGGGGGGAGGAGGATGAGGAGGAGGATTCTGGCACTTTCATAGGCTTCGAAGAGGAGGAAGACATGCGTCAATCTGTAAGCGATGGCTTTCCAACCCCAGGACCCTTGGGAGTAGTACGTGGCTGGGAGGAGGAAGTTCCAGATGCTGTTATTCTGAGTGACCCCGAGGAGTCTGCTTCTCAAGCCTTGGCAAATTTGAGGCGCTGTCAAGAAAGGTCTCCTCCACTGGTGATATCGATCATTTGACAAGCAGTACTGAGGTCCACCAGCAGGTGTCTCCTGGCAGTTCGGAGCTGTCAGAAGAGCTCTTTCCTGCAAGTATTCTATCACCTTTGGGCCGCAGTACTGGCGTCCACCAGCGGAGGAATCCTGGCAATATGGAGCAGGTATTCCCCTCTGCAGACAGGTGTCACCTGACTTTAATTAGCAGAACTGTAGTATAAATACCCGGCAATTGCACACTTATGTTGCCCTGGTATTGTTCCTTGAGCCCTGACCTGTATCCTGTTACTCTGATTCCTGATACTGTGATTCCTGATTCCTGTTACTCTGATTCCTGATTCCTGATTCCTGAACCTGTAGCCTGAACCTGAAGCCTGATTCCTGGAACCTGTTAATCCTGTTTCCTGTCCGTTACCTGAACCCTGGACCCTGGACTCTGAGCCTTGTACCTGACCCGTCCCTCCTGTGATCCATCCATCCTCTCTTGTCCTGTTTATCTCCCTTCCCAGCTACTATCCCGTGTTTATGACCCCGGCCTGGCTTGACTACGACTATGGTACTCCCTCTTGCTACATATGCATAGTTGCCAACAGTCCCGATTTTCCCGGGACAATCCCGATTTTGGGACCCTCGTCCCGATTGGAGAGTGTCCCGAATTCGGGATTTTCCATAAGGAAAATCGGGAATGTTGGTTTTTATTTTTTTTGGTTTTTTTGGAGCAGCGGGCTCCAGCAAAATGGCGGCCGGCACCGCCGCTCTCTCTTCCTCTAGTGTTCAGTGGAGAGGGGAAGGGGGCTCGATCCGTGCAGCCAATGAAGCGCCTTATTTAGCTGCACGGCCCCTCCCCTCTCCACTGAAGCGAGCAGAAGACACGGCGTCTTCGCCGTGTCTTGCTGAAAGCTCCCAGCCCCGTACTGCGCAAGCTCTGCGCCTGCACAGTACAGGGGGTCCTCCATTGCCGAGTGGAACTTTCTCGGCAGAACACCGAACGCTCCTGCACTGAGCGGGGGCCGGGCAGCATTGAGGGGGCTGCACTAACTGAGGGGGGGCTGCACTAACTGAGGGGGGGGTGCACTGAGGGGGGCTGCACTAATAGAGGGGGGCTGCACCAACTGAGGGGGGGGCTGCACCAACTGAGGGGGGGGGCTGCACTAACTGAGGGGGGGCTGCACTAACTGAGGGGGGCTGCACTGAGGGGGGGCTGCACTAACTGAGCGGGGGGGTGCACTGAGGGGGGCTGCACTAATAGAGGGGGGCTGCGTTAAGGGGGGCTACACTGAGGGGGGTTGCACTAATCGAGGGGGGGTCTGCACTGAGGGGGGGCTGCAATAATAGAGGGGGGGCTGCACTGAGGGGGGTCTGCACTGATGGAGGGGGTCTGCACTCATGGAGGGGGTCTGCACTGAGGGGGTCTAGACAGACTCTGGCGGGGGCACCTGATCCAAGGACAGACTCTGGCGGGGGCACCTGATGCAAGGACAGACTCTGGCGGGGGCACCTGATGCAAGGACAGACTCTGGCGGGGGCACCTGATGCAAGGACAGACTCTGGCGGGGGCACCTGATGCAAGGACAGACTCTGCTGGTGGCACCTGATGCAAGGACAGACTCTGCTGGTGGCAGGCGACGTGGCTAGTGACAGGCTCAGGGATCCCACTGATTCGGCATTATGGTGAGTTGAATGATTTAATTTTAGATTACAATGTAATAAGAGAAATAATGCGCTTCAATCATCCTGACACCATAACAATCATGGTGCCGGAATGATTGAAGCGTTAACACCAGGTGTTTGGAGTATCTTTATCTGCTGATTGTTAAACTTTCTAGAATACACATATTTTTATTGTGTAGGATCTGGGGCTGCTGTCCCTTCATTTCCCTCTCCCCCTTTCCCTCTCCATCCCTCATTCATCTCAGACTCTAACCACACCCTCTCGAGCCACGCCCATTTAAGCCACGTCCACTGTTCACATAAGCTACGCCCACTTTTCACATAAGCCACACCCACGTTTCCACATAAGCCACGCCCATTTTTCGCCGCACGTATCAAATTTTTGCTAAGCCATGCCTACAAACGAATGCTCCACCCCCTAATTATTGTACGGCTCCGCCTACAGCCAAAAAAGTGTCCCACATATTTTTTTTCCAATGTTGGCAACTATGCATATGCTGGTTGGTTTTAATATCACTGATTGTTTGGTTGTTCACTCTGTATTGGTGGTGTGTTCACATATGCATTTTCCTTAATAAACTTACTTTCACCTATCTATGTCTGGTTCACTCTGTTGCAGTCACACAGTTCTGGTCACATCTGGTTTATGACAGGCGCATTGGCAACCTCATGCTTCAAAGCCTGCGAAAGGACCCCAGAATACGTGGCATAAAGGAGAAGGATGATTACTGATTGGCAACCCTCCTTGACCACCGTTATAATTAGAAGGTCTCAGATCTCATCCCTTCCCACAGAAGATAAAATCTCTTGAGGACACGTTAAAGAGGATTTTATTGAACGTTTTTCCTGACTCCAGTAGGTTACAGTGTAGTGGAAAACATAGTTTTGAGTCTTCTGTTGGTCAAGAGAGGAGCGTTGGAGAAGGCGTCCGCCTAAGTGAGACATTTCAGAATTTTTTTTAGTCCTTGCCACCCAGGGCTGTCAGCTTCCACATCCCATAGGCAGCGTCTGCATCACATTGTGAACGATTACCTCAGGCCAAAACAGAGATGGAGAGCTTTCCAGCTGACGATCCACTGACTTACTTGGTCATGAGAATAGACCACTGGCCAGAACTGCCCAGTATGCTATTGAGTTGTTAGGCTGCCCTGCATCCAGCGTGCTTTCAGAACAGGCATTCAGTGCTGCAGGAGGTTTGGTTATTGATCATAGAACGCGTCTGTCCACAGACTCTGTGGACCGTTTGACTTTTATAAAAATGAATCAGTCCTGGATTACCAGCTATGAAGCCCCTGATGCTTCTATGAGGAGGTGAGTTGCCATCTAGATAAAGGAAGGCCCGTAGATGTGGTGTATCTGGATTTTGCAAAAGCATTTGACACAGTTCCCCATAAACGTTTACTGTACAAAATAAGGTCCGTTGGCATGGACCATAGGGTGAGTACATGAATTGAAAACTGGCTACAAGGGCGAGTTCAGAGGGTGCTGATAAGTGGGGAATACTTGGAATGGTCAGGGGTGGGTAGTGGGGTTCCCCGGGGTTCTGTGCTGGGACCAATCCTGTTTAATTTATTCATAAACGACCTGGAGGATGGGGGTAAACAGTTCAACCTCTTTATTTGTGGACGATACTAAGCTAAGCAGGGCAATAACTTCTCCGCAGGATGTGGAAACCTTGCAAAAAGATCTGAACAAATTAATAGGGTGCAACTACATGACAAATGAGGTTCAATGTAGAAAAATGTAATATAATGCATTTGGGTGGCAAAAATATGAATGGAATCTATACACTGGGGGGAGAACCTCTGGGGGAATCTAGGATGGAAAAGGACCTTGGGGTCCTAGTAAATAATAGGCTCAGCAATGGCATGCAATGCCAAGCTGCTGCTAACAAAGCAAACAGAATATTGGCATGCATTAAAAAGGGAATTAATTCCAGAGAGAAAACGATAATTCTCCCGCTCTACAAGACTCGGCCGCACCTAGAGTATGCTGTCCAGTTCTGGGCACCTGTCCTTAGGAAGGATGTACTGGAAATGGAGTGAGTACAAAGAAGGGCAACAAAGCTATTAAAGGGTCTGGAGGATATTAGTTAGGAGGAAAGGTTGCGAGCACTGAACTTATTCTCTCTGGAGAAGAGACGCTTGAGAGGGGATATGATTTCACTATACAAATACCATACTGGTGACCCCATAAGAGAGATAAAACTTTTTCGCAGAAGGGAGTTTAACAAGACTCGTGGCCACTCATTAAAATTAGAAGAAAAGAGTTTTAATCTTAAACTACGTAGAGGGTTCTTTACTGTAAGAGCGACAAGGATGTGGAATTCCCTTACACAGGCGGTGGTCTCAGCAGGGGGCATCGATAGTTTCAAGAAACTATTAGAAAAGCACCTGAACGACCGCAACATACAGGGATATACAATGTAATACTGACATATAATCACACACATAGGTGGACTTGTGTCTTTTTTCAACCTCACCTACTATGTAACTATATAGCGCTAACCCGTAGAGGGTTGCTGGATTTTGGGTCTCCCTTTGTCTGCAAAGCCAGACAACTCGCATTTTCAGCAGGCGCACGTAGTCAAATAACCAGTCCAAGGGCTTTGGTTTTGTTATTGGGGTGGCAGAGCACTTCCAATACTGATCCCAGCACTGGCACTTTAGCAAATGATTATCCCAAGCAGGAGGTGAAGGTTGACTATAACTGTCCCTGACTATAGCTGCCAACTGTTCCTAGATGGCTAGCTAGGCATTGCACCTGGCTACCTCTCCCCTATAGGCTTTGGGTGGTGTGAACAGGCAGAGGTTACTTATTTAGTCCCTAAATGCCTGCAGCAAAGATAGTAACTTCTGGTCACGCCTCCTGCTGAACAGGTCCCACTTGCTTCCAGGTTATCTCTGCCAAGCCTGGCTGAGGCTGAAGGGGGTGAGAGTTCCTCTTAACCTCCTTTCTCCACTCTTAGCACACTGTCTCTCTCTCTCTCTCTTTGGCACCTTCTGCCTGGAGGCTGAGCCCCCATCATAGGAGTCCCCTCCAGACCTCTGGATCCTGGACTCTCTCCCTCCAAGCTCCACAATATTTAAGGGCCATCTCTCCACCTTCTGGGGCTTCCTCACCCAGGGATTGGTAGAGATCCCATAAATATTCGAGCTTCATCTCTGCCCCTCCGCCTACTAAGTTCTTGAACTTTATAAGCTCCAGAAGCCAGGGGAAAGCAGCAGAGAGTCAACCTTCAGAGCTTGCAAGCTAACAACCCAATTATCGCTGGCTACAGTGGAGCCTAACTAAATTTACCTACACTATGTACAGGGACTGCTATATTATTATTTCTCATTTAATGCTAATCTTTGCTTTGCAACAGGTTAAATTAACTGCTACCCTTCTCATCTATACCAACTCTCATCTTTTTGCTCCCCCACTGCTTTGATTGCTTGCTCGGAGCAAAGAGAGAAAACTCTGTGTAAGCACCAAGTCCCAACTTAGCTTACACTAAGGAATCCGCTGATCCATCTAGATAGAAGGTGCTGATCCACTTCTAATTTTTTTTTTTTTTTTTAGCGGACTGGAGGTAGGCGGGTGTAAATGGACACAAGTCGGTTTACAGCCTCCAATCAATAGGTGTAAATGGACTGTCCGATCAGGCCAGCTTGGAAAAACAGACAGGCGGGCCTGATGAGAATCTTCACTTGAAAGGGGCCTTAATCCCAGTTCGCATATAGTGCAGAGCATGCTCTGTCTATGTCCACTCTGCATAAACTGAGCGGACATGGGTCCAGTCATCTGTCCACTCTGCTCTGATCAGCAGGGGATCAATAGACAGGACCCATGCTGATCAAAACAGAGTCTGCCCTGTGTTAGGCTCCTCACCATTCCCCCATGTGACAGTGCTGAGTCTCTGAGCCGCTAATAACCAACTACCAGTATTGTCACTTGGGAGGAAGGGAAGTAGGACACATGCTCCTCTATACATAGAAGTACAGGTATTTCTCTTTGCTCCCTGGTGGTCAGGGAGAGGCAATTTCCTTTTACAATAAAAGGTGTGATGGAAGAGGTGGAGCTGCTAATATCTGGACTTATTCCTTTGGCTGTGTACACCCCCAGCCTATGCCTTTCTAGTTAAAGGGAAGTGGTTGAGGGGTAGTGAAATCACAGCTCACTCACATGGTTTTACCCCCCCCCCCCCCAACCGCAGGCGTAAAAAAAGTATTTGTCTGCACTGTGTGCACACAGCTTCTTTTGTTGTCTGAAAATGTTGATGCCAAAGGGGCATAATATTCTTTGGAATATTGGCTATTATGACGACATGGCCATCGCTATATGGAGGTGTCCTCTATTAAATTAATTGTTCTCTATTAATTCATTGTTGCACTGTACTCTCCAGAAACTGCATCGGACAGAACTTTGCCATGAATGAGATAAAAGTCGCCCTCGCATTGACATTACAGAGATTTGAACTGAGCCCAGACCCTGAGAAAGTGCCAAAGAAAATTCCTCAGGTAGTGCTACGATCTGTAAATGGTTTCCACGTATATCTGAAGAAAAAAAACACAGAAAAAATAGGACAGAGAAAACATAAGAATATTATTTGTGTGATGTTACTGTACTTTATAATATACAAATATATCAATGTGTGCAATTTGGATATTTTTATTTTCCAATCGTTTTTATTAATGTTATAAACTATACAGATATAAAAACGTACAAAACAGTATAGAGAAGTACCGGTACATGTATTGGTTGTTAACCACCTCCCACCCGGCCTCTGCACATATACGGCCGGGTGGGTGCTTCCTCCTTCTGAGTGGACATTTGGGAACGTCCTTCAGAAGGAGGGGGATCGCGTGCTCGCCCACGCAGAAGAGCGATCCCGATGCGCTCCTGTCACCTGGACACGGCGCATCTCCGATCCGCAGGAGGGCTCTGTGATTGGCCCTCCTGATCACATGATGGCTGTGTCCAATCACAGCCATCATGTTGCGTAAATAGAAAGCCGGTTGCTAGGCGATTGGCTCTCCTCTCCTCACACGGAAGTTGACAGTGAGGAGAGGAGAGCGGATCGCTGCAGGAAATTCCGACAACAAATGTCCAATGTAGCCTACACACGGTCGTAAATTCCGACAACAAGCTCCCATCGAACATTTGTTGTCGGAAATTCCGAGCGTGTGTACGCGGCATAAGAAGCTTTCTCCTTTTTCATCACCTACAAGTGATCTTAAAATCTGCAATGTGACATTGAAAGCAGTTTTCCTTACAGCCATTTTCCTGTGGCAAAGAGTATCAGAAATACAAGCATTAAGCTGTAAGGAACCATAGCCATGTGCCTAATTTTCAACCAAAAGTGTCCTCAAAGTTTCACATCAATGAAGAAATTGCCCTGTCAATCTTGCAAAGGACATCACAGGAAGCTTGTTCGCTAGATGTAGGTAAGGTAAAAACAAGAAAAGCTAAAAATAACACACAAAAAAAAAAATGTGCACACTCGATGGACTACTGTCTTTTTTTTTGCCGTTTACTTTTCAATTTTTTTTTTTTTTGAATTTGGTTAACATTTACCTGACAAAAATCCTTACATTGTAAATTGTATTTTATTAAACTTCATTGTTTTCTTTTTCTCTCTTTTCTGCTGAGTCACCTGCATTGTCTGTATATGATTGTTAGGGAAGTCACACCTTCCTTTAGAATCTGTCCTCCTACTCTAAACATTGCCCTATGCATTTGTGAGGACATGCCTTCTCCTGGCATTACACTATTTATGTAGCTTGTCATACAGTATAGATATTAATGTAGTGTTGACAGCGCAGTGTACACTTCCAGCATGGCGTCCTCCATATTTGGATTGCCTTCTATGAGTTTCTCAGATATATTTCACTGGGTTGCCTGGCTGTGTGTCTTCTATCTCCTATATACAGCGTATTCATTGCATCTGAAGAGGAAGCAGCTGCAGAAAATTTTTCGTTCTTTTCCAGGTCCTGAGACGCACTGGCTGTACGGAAATGCTCATGTGGTAAGATGCTAGTATTTTAATCAATTACTTTGGGCAGGGAGATGATCAAAATATCATCAGCAAATTAGAATGATTAAAAACAGGACTTTTAAGGTGCCCCAAAATATATATTTTTTTCAAAGCAATATCCATATAATAAAATCTGATTTTTAATTTATTTTATAACATTATAAAAAACTTCATAAAGCAGCTTTATCAAAGCGCATTATATATCAATACAACAATGTTATATACAAATAAGCTTGTCTATATGGCTCTCCCCTTACAAAGTACTGCTCGATAGTTTTAACAAAATGTACATAAAATGTAAGCAGTGGTAGAAGAGGAGAAGCCTTTTATTAGTGCGTTTTGCACTCTTGATTCTTTAAGAGAGCAGACGGAGTTTATTTAAGGGACTAAACGCAGTCCAGCACCCCGAAAAAAAAAGGTGACCCCATGTGGATTATTTCATGGGAGCCCGATCAATGAGCACATATGATGGAAACCATAAGTGAGCCTAGTAATGTACTGTATATATTGGTCTAAACATATTTCTGTTGTCTTATAGTCATAGTATTTATCTACCCATAGAGCTAAGATGTGTTCATATATGTATATCTCTTGTACTGTAAATCCAGTACATCAAATCTAATGGCAATTTTGAACTATGTTTTTGCCCATAATGTACAGGTTATAAACCCCCCGCCAGGGCTCAGATATCAATTACTTTTCAGAAGATTGCGTCCACTGATTCGGATCCAGTAACTTCCAAAAGTGTTGTGCTCACGAGATTTAATATAGTTAGAAAGCTTTGTGTCATTGAATGGAGGGGCAATAGTTCCCCAACAAGTCCTGTATATTATTATTGGTTTGAAGTGGATTTTGGTTTAAAATGGTTTCTCTTGGAGCCCCTTAAATGTTCAGTTTTTAATAATCCCAAGGCAATGGGTATGTTTATCTTGACAATATTTAAAGTGGAGGGCCACCCTGAAAAAAAAGAAATCACCAAAAATCCTAAAAAAATAAAAAAATAAAACATTTGAAATTTTTTTTTTTTTAAACTTACCTAAACCCTTGTTGCTAGGCAGTCTTCCTAATCTGCCTCTTCCTCTTCCGTGGTGTGTTCTGCTCCTCGGTGAGCGGCCCCGTTGTCTTCCGGGAACTGTGTGTGTTCCCAGAACACCACAGGGCCATTCACAGAGCACCGCGCCGCTCGTACGTGCGCAGTAGGAAACTGGCAGTGAAGCCGCAAGGCTCCACTGCCTGTTTCCCTTACCTAGGATGGCGGTGCCGGGACCCGAGAGCCGAGGGACGGGTCGGCCTCAAGCGGCCGACATCGTGGGCACCCAGGACAGGTAAGTACTTATTTAAAGTCAGCAGCTACAGTGTTAGTAGATGCTGACTTTTACATTTTTTTTTTTAGGACGGAATCCCGCTTTAAAGCTGAATTCTAGACACCAATATATTAAAGTGGTTGTAAACCCTAAAAAAGAAAAACAAACAAAAAAAAACCTGCAAGACAAAGGCATAATGATACTAGCTCATTATGAATTACTTACCTGAGATCGAAGCCCCCGCAGTGCCGTAGACATGTGCGAATAGTTTCACAAGAATCGAAAATTCGTACAAATTTCCGTAAATTCGTACATTCGGGAGGATCCGAAATATGAATTGCTATGCTTCCGAATTTTGTACAAAATACGAAATTTCGCTTACAAATTTCGGATCTAAATTCCGTTACAACGGAAACGTGACTGGTGTTTTGTTGATCAATCAGAGGTTTTCTTCTGCTGCTGAGTGAGGGTTGGGAAAATGACCTTTTTTAATATGGGAGTGGGAGACTGGTACTGGTAGTCGATGGGAGATTCAGAATCGGACAAAATAAGAATGTTCGTTAATTATGATTATTCGTTATGATGAAGTTAAAAACCCAGGAAGTCAGCACAGCACAGGGATGGTGGGAGCCCCTCATGAGCACAGCACAGGGATGGTGGTAGCCCCTCATAATGAGCACAGCAGGGATTCAGCCCCAGGAGGAAGTCAGCACAGGGATGGTGGGAGCCCCTCATAATGAGCACAGCACAGGGATGGTGGGAGCCCCTCATAATGAGCACAGCAGGGATTCAGCCCCAGGAGGAAGTCAGCACAGGGATGGTGGGAGCCCCTCATAATGAGCACAGCAGGGGTACAAACCCAGGAAGTCATCACAGCACAGGGATGGTGGGAGCCCCTCATAATGAGCACAGCAGGGGTACAGCTCCAGGAGGAAGTCAGCACAGCACAGGAAAGGAAGTTCCTCCTGGGGCTGTACCCCTGCTGTGCTCATTATGAGGGGCTCCCACCATCCCTGTGCTTTGCTGACTTACTGGGTTTGTACCCTGCTGTGCTCATTATGAGGGGCTCCCACCATCCCTGTGCTGTGCTGACTTCCCAGAGGAAGTCAGCACAGCACAGGGATGGTGGGAGCCCTTCATAATTCCTCTGGGAAGTCAGCAAAGCACAGGGATGGTGGGAGCTCCTCATAATGAGCACAGCAGGGTACAAACCCAGGAAGTCAGCAAAGCACAGGGATGGTGGGAGCCCCTCATAATGAGCACAGCACAGGGATGGTGGGAGCCCCTCATAATGAGCACAGCACAGGGATGGTGGGAGCCCCTCATAATGAGCACAGCAAGGGTACAAACCCAGGAAGTCAGCACAGCACAGGGATGGTGGGAGCCCCTCATAATGAGCACAGCAGGGGTATAGCCCCAGGAGGAAGTCAGCACAGCACAGGGATGGTGGGAGCCCCTCATAATGAGCATAATGAGTCCAACGACTGCCGTATTGAGAAAGGTATTTTTTGCTTTTTAAATTCATCATAACGAACGTTTGTAATTGTTACGAAACGTTAATGAACCTAACAAAAATTCATATTTCGTATGAATCCAAATTGAATTTCGGACACAAATGATGAAATACGAATTAACGCTAATACGAAACAGAACGAAACGAAACTAATTTATTGACGGCGCACATGTCTACGCAGCGGTCTTCGTTCACCGGTCCGGCGGCCGACATCACTCCTGGAGTTACTTCCGGGTATCGCAGGCTCTGGCGCTGTGATTGGCCAGAGCCGCGATGACGTCACTCCCACGCATGCGCGCGGGAGCCACCGGTAATGGCACAGGCACGTACGTGCCCTTGCTTCAATTTGCTTCAGTGCACATGTGCCTATGATGTCGGCACATGCAAATATAGGGGATATCTCCTAAACCGTGCAGGTTTAGGAGCTATCCAGTGTAGCTACAGGTAAGCCTAATTATAGGCTTGCCTGTAGTATAAAGTGGTTGTAAAGGGTTTACAACCACTTTAATATGTGTACATGTTTATCTGTTTAGCTCTGAAGGTTTTTTTTTCTCTTCAAAACACATAGAAAAATAATTTGACAACATTGTATCACAGTACAACTGCACTTTATTGCCCCCCCCCCCCCCCTTCCTCCTGTGGGTCCCCGCAGCTATTTCTAATATCAGCACTGGTGTTATGTTTAGGCCGCTTTCACACTGGGGCGGGAGGTGTGTCGGCGGTAAAGCGCTGCTATTTTTAGCGGCACTTTACTGTTGTTTTAGCTGCGGTATTCGCCCGCTAGCCGCCAAGAAAGGGTTAAAAAACACCGCAAAGCGCCTCTGTAGAGGCGCTTTGCCGGCGGTATAGCCGCGGTGCCCCATTGATTTCAATGGGAAGGAGCGGTGTATATACCGCTCCAAAGATGCTGCTAGCAGGACTTTTTTCAGCGTCCTGGTAATGCACCTTTCCAGTGTGAAAGCCCCGAGGCTTTCAAACTGGAGACACAGCAGCGGCTGTTTCAGGTCGATTTGCAGGCGCTATTTTTTAGCGCAATAGCGCCTGCAAAACGACCCAGTGTGAAAGGGGCCTTAAAGGAGAAGTGAGGGATATGAGTAGAAAACAAACACACATACCTCTATGCTGCAGCTGTACCACGTGGGCTCTACCACCGAGAACTGAGCAATTACATGACCGCTGATTGCTCAGTTCTCAGTCTGCTCCGAGTGGAGAGCGGTGCCTGTCAGTCATCACTCTCTGCTCTGTTCTGCACTCACTTGAGGACTGGGCTGGAGAGAAGGCAGGAACAGCTGGCTCTGCAACAAAGTGGATCAACAATATTGTCAGGATCCTTCCATAGTCTGGAGCAGCTCTGCTACATCACCTAAGAGTAGACAATAGCCAGCTAACAACTGACTCAGGAGAGCAAGAGTAAGGGCGCTCATAGGTGTGCGCAGCCTAATGCATTAGGGTGTGCACCCTTAAGCTCAAATACACATGCATGTGTATGTATCTACATATATATGTAGATACATACACATGCATGTGTATGTATGTGTATGTATGTGTATGTGTATGTGTGTGTGTGTATGTATCTACATATATATGACCCCGGCACATTGATCTCCCTGATGGCACAGTGAAGGAGAAAAGGATAAACACTTCTCTTATGGCAGAGCCGGTAAGAGGAAGATCTTTCCCATGTTCCTGTTGCTACACAGAACGATAACACTAATGCGCATGGGGGGGATTAGGGTGTGCCTGGGCACACCCGGCACACCCTGTGCGCACGCCTATGAGGGCGCTCCTGTGACCCACAAGAGAAGTATGACCAAAAAAGCTTTGGCCACACTTCTCTTTTAAATGTTCCCATTCAGATGCTGCAGCACCATCATATGCAATGGGGTTGATTTATTAAAGGTAAATAGACTGTGCAATGCAACTGCAGTTGCTCTAGATCTGAGGGGAACAAACTGAATTTTTGCTTGCACATGATTGGATAATAGAAATCAGCAGAGCTTCTTCTCCTTTCAGAGCTTCCCCTCAGATCTAGAGCAAGTGTACTTTTAGTGCACATTAATTACCAAAAAATAAGAAAAATGTGACTTTCTACATATGCTACCTACTAAGCATGGCTCAAGCACATACTACATGAATGCTGCTAAATCTGAATGTACACAATATTAGCCGATTGTTAATCCTCTGTAAATACTCCTTTAGTGGTAAAGTTTATACACAATTTCTTAGGTTACAGGATGGTGCTCAATAATTGTAAGTGAGACTGTGTTGCATAAACTAGAGATTCCCAGGTGTGTTTTAACATTAACTTTTTTTAACAATTTGTAATCTGAAATGGTGTAAATTATATATTTAAAGGCAAACATTTTCTGTGTTCCTATTGGAGAGATTCATCTCTCTTTTTATGGCAGTGACCATAGTCACCAAGGATAAAAGTAAGGGAAAATCCCCAAATTTTGAATTGTCATCAGAACAAAAAGTGAGGGCAAATTCTCCAACGGGGAAACCTTTTCCTAAAACAATTCTCTGTTCACTTTGGAGAATTTTGTTTTTTCCTTTTGAGTCTCTAGGAGAGGAAGTGAAGGGAAATCACTCCTTCCCCTCAATTTCTATCTGTTAAAACAAAAGAGAAGTCTGCCTAGCAGGGGCATTGACACAATACAACCCTGACAGAAAATCAAACATTTCCCAACATTTTTGCTAGAGTTCCACTTTAGGATACAAGAGGACGAAGTCTAATGCCGCGTACACACGATCGGACATTCCGACAACAGAATCCTGGATTTATTTCCGACGGATGTTGGATCAAACTTGTGTTGCATACACACGGTCGCACAAATGTTGTCAGAAATTCCGAACGTCAAGAACGCGGTGACATACCTCACGTACGACGAGCCGAGAAAAATGAAGTTCAATAGCCAGTGCGGCTCTTCTGCTTGATTCCGAGCATACGTGGAGTTTCGTGCGTCAGAATTGTGTACACACGATCGGAATTTCCAACAACGGATTTTGGTGTCGGAAAATGTGAGAACCAGCTCTCAAACTTTTGTTGTCGGATATTCCGACAACAAATGTCCGATGGAGCCTACACACGGTCGGAATTTCCGACAACAAGCTCCCATCGAACATCTGTTGTTGGAAATTCTGACCGTGTGTACGCGGCATAAACAGCTGACTTCTGTTGAACGGAGACAGCCATACCTGGATTGAAAAATTTGGCTGGTCCCTCCTGGACAAGCTAAATTTGAATCCATCCATGGTCCGCTTTAGAAGTGCCAAAAGAAGTGAAGGAAGGAAGAAATCTCCCAAAGTGAGGGCTATTCCCCCATTAGACAGTTGTCTCCAGAACAGATGTCTCCATGGGAAGATTTCTCTTATATTTCTCTCTTGTTCTTGGGACAACTCCAAAATTTTGGGTTTCCCCTCATATTCTTTCTAGATGACAATGGTTACCGGTACAAATAGGTAAATCTCCAGAAGTAGGGACTCAACAATAAAAACTTGCCAGAGGGTATAACCCTTCCTCTCTCTATCCAATACTAAAAAAAGATTTCCTTGGAGATAACCTTTAGGTTAACATGATCTAATGTGTTTGGATTTATTTAATGGGGTGACATTTGATAGTCCTAGTGGTATAAATCATTTCTCTCTATTAATACACCAATACCCTGACGTTTAATGGAATGGAGATTATACAGGTACATATTATTAAAGGGGCGTCACCAGCTACCCAAATTTCACAATTTGCCTAAATCAAGACTGTGCCACTAATGCCGTATACACACGGGCGGACTTTTCAACCAGACTGGTCCGACGGAACAAATCCTTCAGACAATCCGACCATGTGAGGGCTTCATCGGACCTGCAGCAAACTTTTTCGGTCGAAAATCAGACGGACTTTAGCTTTAAGACATGTTTCAAATCTTTCCGACGGATTCGAGTCCGGTCGAAAAATCCGTTCATCTGTATGTTAGTCTGACAGACGAAAACCGATGCTAGGGCAGCTATTGGCTACTGGCTATCAACTTCCTTATTTTAGTCCGGTTGTACGTCATCACGTACAAATCCGTCGGACTTTGGTGTGATCGTGTGTAGGCAAGTCCGTTCGTTTGAAAGTCCATTGGAAGTCTGTCAAAAGTCCGTTGAAAGTCCGTCGGAAAGACCGTCAGACCTTTGATGACGAAAAGTCCGCCCGTGTGTACACGGCATAAGACACAGCAGAGACCTCATGAACAAAAGTAACTAAAATAAGTACAGCTTGTAATGCTCTTAACTACTAATTATATTCTACTTTATATTTCCAAATCTGCAGTGGGAAAATGAGAGCTGTACTCTCACTGGTTACTATGTAACAACATGCAATGTCCCTATTTCAGAAATTACAATAAGCCAGACTCAAGGTAACCTGTATTAATGTGGAACTAAACTTTTCCTAACAACTTTTTTTATTCAATCTGTTACCCCTCCCTCTTACAGAAAAGCTAATCATTTTTATTAAAAAGTTTTACTGCTTTAGCAACACTTCTGGGTTTCCGGCCTAGGGCTACTTCACAGCTATCCCCGGAGTCGGTGTGTTATTAAGCCGCCACTGTGAGGCATGTGTGCATACATAGCAGGTTTGTCCGTGTCTGCAGAAATACCCCCACACATATGCGGTGCTGGTCTCTACCAGGTCCTAGATACCTGGAAGTCACCAGGGTTGCATATGCCCATGCAACATAGTTTTAATGATGGTGGTGTGGAAGAGGGGTGGGGGAGCCAATTCGTTGAGAAGTTTAGTTCCGCTTTAAGCGTACGCAGTATGAACACTCCAGGAAAAATAGAAAAGAGTTTGCAATTGTGCATTATAATGAAAAGTATCCAAAGCACACAAGATTTGGAAAAGTCCTCCAAAGTAGGATAGCTAATATATATAGTTTATAGGTCCATCTCTTTTTTTTTCTTTTTTCTTTTTACTACAACTATCAACTGCTGCTTAAGCCTAACACCAACCAGTTTTCTTTTCTTTTTTTCTTTTGTATGGGGTGGGGAGAGATCATCATTCCATCAGGTTTTTATTTGTCTGTGACCCATCTGGGAGTTTTTCCCTCACTTCGTATCCTGAGATAAGTAAAGGGCCTGCAATCACCACTGGAACTGGAAGGCACTGGAAGCAAACTTTACTGTGCAGCCTTTGTAAATAAAATTATCTTGATGGGTCCCCTTTTTACTGTACAAGTCCGATTCATGGCTATACATTGACCTCAGCTGTAGGCCACCATAGGCCCCACTCACCCAGTAGTCGTGAATGGGTCCATATTCAGAAGGGAGAGGACTCGGCAGGGCTGTTCACTGGGCACTGGGCAGGGTCGCAGAGTGAAGATTGCTGAAACTGAGATGTAAATATTTTGCAAGTCAGTGGGGCATAAATTAAAGGACAAATATAATAAAGGTACAGCTGTCCTTTAAGGTAAAAGACATCATTTCAGACTACACCACCTGTTTGTGCTGTAAGCTGAATTGTGCAGAATCCACTGTCTGGTTCATGTTTTTCAATAGCCATTACTGCTTTTATATTTTTTCTTTATTAGTTTATTATATCCAGTGCCAAAAATACAATTTCTTTTACTACAGTATTACACATTTAGTGTATATACTTATTTAACAAATATTGTCAGTAGGTGGTGAGTTACTAGCTAGAGCATTTGCTTTCTGGGTCTCCTTCTATAGAGGTGTTGCAAAAGTGGCCTGGGTAGTAGGGGAGATCAGACTAAAAAACAGATGAATGGCTCCAAAAGAGGGAAACGTAACTTCACACTCACTTCATCCTAATAAAGACAAGACCACCAGTCATACACAGGTTGCTAATATGCAGGCAGGTAATGCTGGGTTCTCTTGGTTTGTAGAGTCATGTATGCACCCTGCATAAACACAGACTGTATACAAATAATGAAACAAATATATATAAAAAAAATTAAATATGTAAATGTAAAAACAAATTGTGAAATTGACAAAGCATACTTTTCACCTTTAAATGCATTTGGTATGCTTTTTGGCATAAATACTGTAGCTTCTATTGTAACTTGACTTTGCCAGCCCTTTACATAACTTACCGTAACATAATAGAATTCCCAGTGACTCAATAACTCACAATACAAGTTCCGGTTCCAGAGGTCTTGTTCCACTGATAAGTTTAGCGGGCCCTGTGTCATGTGACATGCATTGACCCTTGTGTGCAGTGGATAAGACAGTGAAGTCAATAGACTTGTTGTCATGCAGCTGTTATCAGTTTAGGGGTAGAAACAAAGTCAGTAGATAACACTGAATCCAGATGTGTGCTTTGAGATCTCATATACTGGGTGAAAGGTGTGTGTAAATAATGCCAACCATACACAATTTGCAGGATCACTTGTAATTGGGATAAGAAAATCTGCCCAAATTAAATCAATATGAAACCTAAAAACAAAAAGTTACTATATTGCATCTTACCAATCCTTAAAGTGGATGTAAAGCCATTCTGTAGACTGGTACCTACAGGTAAGCCTATAATAAGGCTTACCTGTAGGTACTATGAATATCTCCTAAACCTTCACTTAGGAGATATTCACACTTCATGCAGCCGGTGATGTCACCGGCGCATGCGCTCTGAAGGGATGGTATACCCGTGCCATCCCTTCAGAGCTCCGTGCCACGATCCGTGACTCCCGAGCGCATGCGCTGAAGTGACGTCATTGCGGTACGGCCAATTAGACTGCTGAAGGACACGAACCCAGAAGGAAGAAGATGGAAGCATCTGTCAGAGCTCATAGCGCGGTGGTGCAGGGCTTCATTCTAAGGTAAGTATTTCATAATGTGCTAGTATGCGACGCATACTAGCACATAATGCCTTTACTTTGCAATGGATAATTATACTTTTTTAGTTATCCTTTAAAAGTTCTCATTCAACACCAGCACCATCCCCAGGCCTTGGGATCATGTCAGTTGAACAATCTAACTGGACTTGACAACTTGACACAAATATGTTGCTCACGCACTAGAAAGCAATATTTTGCAGTCTTTGGGACCAACTTTATAGATAAAATGTGCACCCCTTTGTTGGGGGGGTTATGAGAAATGACCCTCCCCAAACAGGGTAGTGCGCTAATCTTGTAGGTAAATAAAAGAACCAGAACCATCGCTAACTGAAAGAGTGGATTTGATAATAAAGTTGGTAGTACCTCCACCCAGGTCAGGGCTTCTGTGAACAGAGAGGATTCCCTTGCTGGAATATCACCCAGTAATCTAATCAAAGTATTGGAAGCAGAGGAACTATTGCATCCCACATATAACATTAACCTTAACTACATATATGCACACCAGTATGGAAATAATACAAGCTTTATGTAAGAAAAATTAATACATGCATACAATGTATAGATACGAAACGGGCCCGATAAGAGTCTTGGTGGAATTGTGCACATATACCCGGATATATATAGTTATTAATAAAGATACAGTGCCTTGAAAAGTATTCATACCCCTTGACATTTTTCACATTTTGTCATGTTACAACCAAAAACGTAAATGTATTTTATTGGGATTTTATGTGATAGACCAACACAAAGTGGCACATAATTGTGAAGTGGAAGGAAAATGATAAATAGTTTTCAATATTTTTTACAAATAAATATGTGAAAAGGGTGGAGTGCATTTGTATTCAGCCCCCCTGAGTCAATACTTTGTAGAACCTCCTTTCACTGCATTTACAGCTGCAAGTCTTTTTGGGTATGTCTCTACCAGCTTTGCACATCTGAAGAGTAACATTTTTTTCCCATTCTTTGCAAAATAGCTCAAGCTCTATCAGCTTGGATGAATAGTGTCTGTGAACAGCAATTTTCAAGTCGTGCCACAGATTCTCAATTGGATTTAGATCTGGACTTTGACTGGGCATAGGTTCATCCTTACGAATGCCTACCTGATTCAGTTGTAATATTTTGTCTGTGGGCCTTTCACCTACTTGTATTCACAGAAAATAATCCTTTAACAGAAATCAGAAAGATTAAATCTTTTGGATGACTAACATGCTTTATTTTCTCCATTGTCATAATGTGTTTGTTTTTTTACAGTTAAAACAAGATGGCACTGATCTGGACACTTTGTCTAGTTATGGGAGACAATTTGAATATGCATTTCCTATGTGGCTTGGAAGATACTTGGCTTCTCTCACTATCTATCATCCAGACTATGCAAGGACCATTTTGTCAAGACAAGGTAAGAAGGTTTTTGTTTTGTTAAAGAATTAAAAATGCTAAAATGATACCATATTCTGTTACAGATCTAAATAGGGTAATGTGGGATACTTTGTCAGCTGAGCTTTGTCTGATTGAAATGTTCTTGAAAATGCTATTGCTAATGACATTATGAGTTGCTGCTCCAGAGCGAGTATGCAGCAAGTGAAGTTGGAACTCTCCATTTGTATAATTGTGTCTTGGCAGTAAGTGTTGAAGACATAAGCTCAGAATGATGGGCATTTAGGAGAGGTCAACAAAGACAGTCTTGTTAACTCTGTCACTACAGGTTTCCTTTAGAGAGAATCATTAGGGCTGCCATTGCTGACTTCTCATGAAGATTAGCAGACCTCCTTGTGGCCCTTGTGGGTCTTCAAGAACAAGTGGTTATCATCCCAATTCCTGTATCAGAAAGGAGTCAAGGTTTTTTAATACGACCATTGCACAGTTCCAAGAATCAAGACCAAAGTGGGACATCAGCCCCATCTTGGATTTCAAGGTTTTGATTGTCTTAATTTTATCGAAAAGGTTCTGTATAGAATCCAACGGGTCTGTCGTAACCTCCCTTTATCATGGATACTTACTACCTCTGTAGACATCAGGGATGTGCATTTGCATGTGTCTATTTTTCCAGCACATTAGATCTCTTCACTTTGATTTAGGTCTTCAGCATTTCCAGATCATGTGCCTACCTTTCAGTTTGTCATTAGCTCCCTGTGTTTTCACCAAAGGTTCTAGCCTTTGTGCTTGCCTTGATACACTCTAAGGGCATCTCTGCCGTGGGCAGTATTCCATTGAGGGAACAATCAGCACAGATCCTGACCAAGAAAGTGGTGTGGACAATTCAAGGTTTGGTTGGATCCTGAAACTCCGGAAGTCTACACAGAAGCTGATTCCTCTCTTGGAGTATTTAGGCCTAATCCTGGACACAGCTTAAGCCAGAGGTTTTGTTCCACAAGGAAAGTGCATTCTCTTGGAAGCACTAGGATCAGGGGAAATGTGTTTGAGAAATTCTGCCTCAGGTAGGGGATGATGAAATTGGACCTTTTGGCCTCCAGATTCAACAACAAACTGGACATGTGTGTTTTCAGATGCAGAGATCCTCTGGCAGAATACTGTGGTGGCTGTGTGGATAAGTACAACCTGATCTATGCCTTTCCTTCCCTAAATCTTCTGCTTGGTCTCAGTCAAAGGATCAAGATAGGGCATTTTGGTGATACTTATCTCTCCAGAGTGGCAGGTGGATATGGTACTCTGACCTGATCAGCCTCTTGGCTGAAGCTCAGTTGGCTCTTCCAGATTGACCAGGTCAAGGACCAGTTTGTTATCCTGCTCCATGGCACCTGGCTTTGACAGCTTTGCTGTTGAAGTCCAAGTCTCAATGGACAGGGACCTCTCTGACTCAGTAATCCCCGCAAAGTCTACCTTTGCACACTGAAGGCTTACTTTGTTGGTGAGGGGAAAAAACTTTAATCTCAGAAAATACTCTGTTGGATGAATCTTGGGCCTTTTTGCAATTAGGTCTGGATCAGCAATTGGCTCTGAGTACTATCAAGGGTCAGATCATCTGTTTCTCAGATTTGGAAGGCTGCGATCTGGTCTTCTGGTCACTCATTCTATAAGTTTTACTAGGTGGCTCTTCGGGCCTCATCCAATCTCAACTTTGGCATAAGGTTCTTCAGGCAACTATTTAAGCTGCTTGCTGTCCCCCAGTTGGTTTAAAGTTGGGCTTGTTGGCGTTTTATTTGGTCTGTTGCCTACCCTACAGTTGGACTGAAAACAAAAGAAAAAGCTTGTTATTTTTCAAATTGTGATGTAATACTTCCTACTCATGCAATATGATCAGTGTTATTATTACTATTATTATTATTATACGTGATTTATATAGCGCCAACAGTTTACGCAGCGCTTTACAACATATAGGGGAGACAACACAATTACAGTACAGTTCAATACAAAAGGTACAGGAGGACCCTGCTCGTAGAGCTTACATTCTAAAGGGAGGGGGTGGTGGTACAAAAGGTAATAGCTGCAGAGAATGATTTGATGGGGGTGGCTCGGGTACTTCCCTGAATAAATCCCCGAATTCCCTGAATCAATGTAGCTTGACATTCTAAAATAAAGATAACGATTCTATTTATAAAAAGAGTTATAAGTAATTTCTATGATAGACCTGGAAAGGAATACAAATATACATCTTCAGTTCTGTTTGCTCTATTTTAGGTTTTGCCATCTTGTACCCCAAATGGGTTGTCTAAAAAATGTCAGTGCTCTGTATGACCTGTAAACAGAACTATCATGCTTTTATTTCTTACAGATCCCAAAGATAACTTTGCCTATTACTTCCTCACCTCATGGATTGGTATGTAAAAAAAAAAATATTGCCAGCAATTAACATTTGATTAGGATCTGCATACCTACATTTATCATTTGCTCTTCCTATCACTTAAAGTGGTGTTCCGGCCGAAATTATACTTTTTAAATAAAAATACCCCTATAATACACTTAATGTATTCTAGTAAAGTTAGTCTGTAAACTAAGATCTGTTTTGTTAGTTTATAGCAGTAGTTTGTTATTTTATAAACTTACAGCAGGCCGTGGCCATCTTAAGTGTGGGCATCTGAAGCCAGACTGTATTTCTTCCTGGATCTCATCCTTGCAGATCTCGCACATGCTCAGTGCAGCACAAGCAGTGTAATAGGTTTCAGGTCAGGAAAAACAGTGATAAACCCGCGCAGTGGAGGTGGATGAAAACTATGTTTAAAACTGCTGCCTCCACAGATGCGATCAGGCCCGGATTGGCCATAGGGCAAACCGGGCATTTGCCCGGTGGGCCGCGGCCGCTGGGGCCGCCAGGCTGCAAGTCCTTGCATGGCCCAAGGCTTGAGCCTCTCCGCGGCCGCCCGGAGCTCAGCCATCGGCGCCGGGGGGAGGAGCTAAATGAGACGCCTTCGGCCTCACCACGGCTGCACGGCCGCACGTATAGGTCAGCCGTCAGTGCCGGGGGGAGGAGCCAGAGCAGACACCTTGGAGCCTGTGTTATGTCGAGAGGTGCCGGAACATAAAACGTAAGTCCAGCCTCCCCTGTGAACTAGATAGGAGGATCGGTGGGGGCGGCTGCATATAGAACAATTATTTTCTCCATCTTCCTCCTGCAGTCTCGGAATGCCTGTGAGAGGTAGAGGAGAAGCAGGCATTCCGAGACTGCAGGAGGAAGATGGAGAAAATGATTCTTCTATATGCAGTCACCCCCACCGATCCTCCTATCCTGCTTCTCTCTGCTGCTCCCGCAGGGCTCTCCACCGCACCCATACTCTCTGCCAACCCCGTGCTCTCCACATCACCCCCATGCTCTCTGCCACCCCCATACTCTCCACCCCCCCCCCATACTCTCCACCTCCCCCCCCATACTCTCTGCCACCCCCCATGCTGTCTGCCTCCCCCCATGCTGTCTGCCTCCCCCCATGCTGTCTGCCTCCCCCCATGCTGTCTGCCTCCCCCCATGATGTCTGCCTCCCCCCATGCTCTCTGCCTCCCCCCATGCTCTCTGCCTCCCCCCATGCTCTCTGCCTCCCCCCATGCTCTCTGCCACCCCCCATGCTCTCTGCCACCCCCCATGCTCTCTGCCACCCCCCATGCTCTCTGCCACCCCCATGCTCTCTGCCACCCCCCATACTCTCCACCCCCCATACTCTCCACCCCCCCATACTCTCCACCTCCCCCAGATACTCTCCGCCTCCCCCCATGCTCTCTGCCACCCCCTCATACTCTCCACCTCCCCCCATGCTCTCTGCCACCCCACATGCTCTCCACCTCCCCCCCATGCTCTCTGCCACCCCCCATGCTCTCTGCCACCCCCCATGCTCTCTACCACCCCCCATGCTCTCTGCCACCCCCCATGCTCTCTGCCACCCCCCATGCTCTCTGCCACCCCCCATGCTCTCTGCCACCCCCCATGCTCTCCGCCACCCCCCATGCTCTCCACCTACCCCCCATACTCTCCACCTACCCCCCATACGCTCCACCTACCCCCCATACTCTCCACCTCCCCCCATACGCTCCACCTCCCCCCCATGCTCTCTGCCACCCCCTCATAGTCTCCACCTTCCCCCATACTCTCCACCTCCCCCCATACTCTCCACCTCCCCCCATACTCTCCACCTCCCCCCATACTCTCCACCTCCCGCCATGCTCTCCGCCACCCCTCATGCTCTCCGCCACCCCCCATGCTCTCCGCCACCCCCCATGCTCTCCGCCACCCCCCATGCTCTCCGCCACCCCCCATGCTCTCTGCCACCCCCCATGCTCTCTGCCACCCCCTCATACTCTCCACCTCCCCCCATGCTCTCTGCCACCCTCTCATACTCTCCACCTCCCCCCCTCTCATACTCTCCACCTCCCCCATGCTCTCTGCCACCCCCCATGCTCTCTGCCACCCCCCATGCTCTCTGCCACCCCCCATGCTCTCTGCCACCCCCCATGCTCTCCACCTCCCCCATACGCTCCACCTCCCCCCCCATACGCTCCACCTCCCCCCCCCATACGCTCCACCTCCCCCCCATACTCTCCACCTCCCCCCATACGCTCCACCTACCCCCCCATACTCTCCACCTCCCCCCATACGCTCCACCTCCCCCCCATGCTCTCTGCCACCCCCTCATAGTCTCCAGCTCCCCCCATGCACTCTGCCACCCCCCATGCTCTCTGCCACCCCCCATGCTCTCCGCCACCCCCCATGCTCTCCGCCACTCCCCATGCTCTCCGCCACCCCCCATGCTCTCTGCCACCCCCCATGCTCTCTGCCACCCCCTCATACTCTCCACCTCCCCCCATGCTCTCTGCCACCCTCTCATACTCTCCACCTCCCCCCCTCTCATACTCTCCACCTCCCCCATGCTCTCTGCCACCCCCCATGCTCTCTGCCACCCCCCATGCTCTCTGCCACCCCCCATGCTCTCTGCCACCCCCCATGCTCTCTGCCACCCCCCATGCTCTCTGCCACCCCCCCATGCTCTCCACCTTCCCCCATGCTCTCCGCCTTCCCCCATGCTCTCCGCCTTCCCCCATGCTCTCCGCCTTCCCCCATGCTCTCCGCCACCCCCCATACTCTCCACCTCCCCCATACGCTCCACCTCCCCCCCCATACGCTCCACCTCCCCCCCCATACGCTCCACCTCCCCCCCCATACGCTCCACCTCCCCCCCATACTCTCCACCTCCCCCCATACGCTCCACCTACCCCCCATACTCTCCACCTCCCCCCATACGCTCCACCTCCCCCCCATGCTCTCTGCCACCCCCTCATAGTCTCCAGCTCCCCCCATGCACTCTGCCACCCCCCATGCTCTCTGCCACCCCCCATGCTCTCTGCCACCCCCCATGCTCTCTGCCACCCCCCATACTCTCTGCCACCCCCCCATACTCTCCACCTCCCCCCGATGCTCTCCACCTCCCTCCATGCTCTCTGCCACCCCCCCATACGCTCCACCTCCCTCCCATACGCTCCACCTCCCCCCCATGCTCTCTGCCACCCCCTCAAACTCTCCACCTCCCCCCCATACTCTCCACCTCCCCCCATACGCTCCACCCCCCCCATACGCTCCACCTCCCCCCCATGCGCTCCACCTCCCCCCCATGCGCTCCACCTCCCCCCCCATGCACTCCACCCCCCCCCATGCACTCCACCTCCCCCCCATGCACTCCACCTCCCCCCCATGCTCTCCACCTCCCCCCCCCCATGCTCTCCACCTCCCCCCCATGCTCTCCACCTCCCCCCCCATGCTCTCCACCTCCCCCCCATGCTCTCCACCTCCCCCCCATGCTCTCCACCTCCCCCTCATGCTCTCCACCTCCCCCCCATGCTCTCCACCTCCCCCCCATGCTCTCCACCTCCCCCCATGCTCTCCACCTCCCCCCCCTGCTCTCCGCCACTCCCCCCTGTGCTCTTCCGGTCTTCCCATCACCCCATGCTCTCCGCCAGCCCTCCTGTGCTGTCCACATCCCCCATGCTCTCCGTTGTCCTCACTGGGCTCTCCGCTGCCCCCCTGTGCTCTCCTCTTCCTCCCTGTGTTCTCTGCCTCTCCCCTGTGCTCTCGCCCCACCCCATGTTCTCAAGGTTCTTCCCTGTGCTCTCCAACCCCCATGCTCTTTCCTGGTCGCACCCCCCCCCCCCTCCACACCTCTGCTGGGTTCCCCCCTCCCCTCTCTCAGGGGATCTGTCAGGGTGGAGAGTCGGGAAGGGGCCGGTTAACATGTCATGGGCTGCTCAATCCAAAATGCCCGGGCCTATTTTTTGTCCCAGTCCGGGCCTGGATGCGATCCCCACCAAAGTGGGGAAAGCTGAGTGTGAAAAGATTTTTTTTAAATGTGGGTGTGGCGCTGTTTTAGTGAGAAACCTGATGTGCATATGTAATCCTGTGGCATATATATAATGACTCTATAATGCCTGGAAAACTATATATATGTATGTGTGAATCCGTATCTCAAAGGTAAATCACAAATCAAACAAGTAGGCGCAAATATGTGAAGTATATAAAATAAATGAAAATATGGTGACACCATTAACAAAGGTGTAAATATTTCTATCATATACAAAAGTGGTGTGTTCCACTGTGATACCTGTTGTCCATGGCATAAGTTCACAAAACAGTAAAAAACGTGAAAAAAATGTGGGAAGGGGGGAGGGAAGGCAAACAGGTTATGTGACAAGTGCTGGTTAAAGCAATAATAAATAGTCCTTATAGAGTGCACAATAGTGCTATTCACTTGATTTACTTGATAAACAAGTATATTTAGTGCGATCCTTTAATGCTTATTTTCATTGGTGACAGTGGTTTAAATCCCGTGCTCTAAATGTGCATTCACTCACCAGCTATATTCAAACCTGCAGGGGTATCGGGCAGTCACAGTCTATGCCACTGTGCAGCAGTTCCTGGCCCTCTCAGGATCGGATTGGTGTATGACATAGAAGAGAAGGGATGTCCATAGCGTAAAACCGTATAAAAAGTTTTTATTATAAGAAATGACAGAGCGGTACTCACATACTAATAGCTCATATAAAGCAAAGAAAGATCTCAGCTGAACCGTCAGAAACAATCCTAGGGAGATGAAGGTTTAGGCCACGCGTGAGGGATGCTGAAGAGTTGTAAAAGTGGGTGGAACTCCACTTTAACCTTCTGTACATTATTGTTTACAGCTTCTTGACTTCTAAATTGAGTCCTCATAACCAAATTTGATATTTCAAATAAATACCACTATCACCTCAAATTCTTTTATCTCCCAAAATCAACCACTTATATATCTTTGCACCAATATCTTTGCGCTTGAATTCCTAGCTCCACTCACTTGTGAAGTTCTCATTCTTTTTGTTGGAAGTTTATGTTGCATGTGACAATGCAGTATGAGACTGACAGAAAGTGAGACAGGCTCACTAAATATAATCTAATATATTACCCCAGCCAAGCTATTTAGTGTGGATGGATGAATCTCCTACTACGGCTCTCAGTATACCAAAACAGCAGCTGTTTGGCACAAAAATGTCAATTTCCTTCAACTTTTCAATGGAAGTATGTCAGATAGGAGGATGGCTCCACCCATGGAGCAAATTTTGTCTGGTTCATCGGGAACTTTCTGAAATACGTATAGAGTATGGGCAGCTTTAGAATTATAACAGGCCAAGTTTCCAGTACAAAAGTCTGTAGGGTTACAAGCCCTGATGCCCTTAGTGCTAGCAGGACCATCTCTTTTCCACACGAATCACAAAAAAAAAAAAAACAATATCTTGTTTTGCCAGTCCCAACCTCTCTTACAATATTGTGGCAATGTCTTAATAAGCCATTATGAGAGGAATGTATTTATTTTTGCTTATCAAGGGAAATAAATGTGCAGCAAAAAGCTGTACAAGAAAATGTCTCTCCTTTGCCTCTGTGCCTAAAGGTAAATCTGGCCCTGCAAATAATGCATCAAGTAAATTTTGATACGGGAATTCTTAGACATCCAAGAATCGAGTGGATTATTCAACTGAACGGAGTCTGAAATTTCAGTTTGATGTTCTCTGACCATGTACATGTAACTCTAGTTGGTATGCCTCATTTTCTCTGATTTTTCTACTGTGTTTTTGTTATGCAGGGAAAGGGTTATTGATATTATCTGGTGCAAAGTGGTTCCAGCACCGCAAGCTGTTGACCCCGGGTTTCCATTATGATGTTTTGAAGCCATATGTGAGACTGATGTCCGACTGCGCTAATGTGATGCTGGTAAGGAGAAATCAGTGCTGTAATATAATGTAGGTTACTGAAGTTTGTTGCCATTTCACGGGTGCACACAATTTGATATGCTGGGTATCTGTTTGCAATCTCATCTTTTAGGTTTTACCAAACAAATGGATAATTAAGCGCGTGTATGCGCCTTAAAGTTAACTTTAGTGTATTTTTTACTACCACTACTTTTTATTCCCTAGGGCAGTGATGGCGAACCTTGGCACCCCAGATGTTTTGGAACTACATTTCCCATGATGCTCCACTACACTGCAGAGTGCCAGAGCATCATGGGAAATGTAGTTCCAAAACATCTGGGGTGCCAAGGTTCGCCATCACTGCCCTAGGGTGTGTATCCTTTCAGAAAATATATGTTTGGTGGTTTACATAATCTTCGGACCTAAAATGATTTTTTAAATGTGTGCAGAAAACACAAAAACAGCTCTGTCAGTGAAAGGTCAAAAAAACAAATGCGTAACTTTTTTATTTAATTTTTTTGTTAGATCCTTTGTCTGGGTTTTATTGCTTTGTCCCTACTGGAAAGATTTCCCCTCACTTGCTGTCAGAACAAACCAACAAATAGTTGAGGAGAAGGAATGAAACAGAAAATATTTTTAATGCTGTCTCTACCCTCAGTTCCATTGACAACAGGGACAGGAAGTAAGAGTAAATCTCCCCAGTGTAGTCTCAGGCAGTCATAAAAACCAGACCGAAGTTTTTTACTTTTTTGTATCCATAGCAAACAAAAGTAGCTGGATTTAGTCTTTAATAAATTATTCAATTAAGAGAATCCTTTGTTTTGAACTTTGCTAGGACAAATGGGAACATCTGGTCTCAGAGAAGAAGTCTATAGAGTTGTTTCATCATGTGAGCCTCATGACATTGGACACCATCATGAAATGTGCATTCAGTTACCAAAGCAACTGCCAGAATGACAGGTCAGTATCTTCTGAGTGGTTCTAAAATATTTTGACATTTTTTTGGCTTATTGCTATTAGGATACCTGGTGGCTGAAAGAGGTTACTGCATGGCATAGACTGGTCTCACATTTTGTCCCCTTACAGTGAGAGTGAATACATCAAGGCTGTCTATGAGCTCTCTTCTCTGGTAAATTATCGATTCCGCTTTTTCCCGTACCATAGTGATCTCATCTTCAATCTGAGCCCCCATGGCTACCGCTTCCGAAGGGCACTAAGAACAGCTCATGAACATACAAGTAAGTGTCAAACCCTATAAATACTACAGGACACCTGTCCAAAAAAAATATGAGGGCTGATTATCTCGCTACAATGGCATCTGAAAGTGAGTGGGATGTATTAAGCAGAAAAGTAAATATGTTGTCCCTGAAATTGATGTGTTGAAAGCAGAAAAAATGGGCAAGCATTAGCATCTGAGCAACTTTGACAAACTGTAATGGCCAGAAGACTGCATCTCCAAAACTGCAGCTCTTGTGGGATGTTCTTGCTATACAATGATCAAGAGCAACCAAAAGTGGTCCAAGAAAGGAAAACCAGGAAAGACAGGAAATAGCCTTCTGATTTGGGGGTGCAGATATAAAAAAAAGTAGGGGGGGGGGCATAATGTCCACATACTATCATTCTATCATCTCCTCTCTTAGTTCCCTTCATCTGCATGTTGCTGCAATGAAAAGCACATGTTTTAGGTCAGCGTTTCTCAACTTTTCTTAGTCATGGCACCCTTTAAAAGTATGCAAAATCTCAAGACAACCTAGTCCTGCTCTGTATTTATTGAGCTGAGGGACACTACCATCTACACTGGATAATGATGTCACCCACTCCTTGGCACCACATGGGGGAGTTCCCCCTTCACATCAGATTCCACCCATCACTTTATAGTCAGACTCTTTACATCACAGTACCCCAATGACATTGCCTCCTTCAAATCAAAGTCATCCCCAATCCTATTAGAATCCCTCCCTTCCCAATGGCGTTTCACCCATCATAGCAGAGCGTCATCCCATCACAACAGAGTCTGTCCCCCAGCACAACAGAGCCCCCCCTATCAAAACAGAGGCCCCTCATTGCAACAGCCCCCCCCATTCCCCCATCACCCATCACAACAGAGTCCCCTCTTCACAAATAGCAACAAATGATGCCATGGATCATGTTTCACTGCCCTGCACCATTGAAACAAATGATGTGGCGCAGTGGATAGAGGCAGGGCACTGTGTAGCCATGCTGCCTTGGCACTACCGAAGCTGCACACTACCTTCCAGCCCCTCTACTTCCTGTTACCAATGTCATTGGTCCAGGGAGGGTGCCACTGAAATCTGGGAGGCAAAGCCCTCTTCAGGAGCCCTGCGAGCAAGTGCAGCCAGCATTTGCAGCCAAGGCTCATTAATGCACATAGGGAGTGAAGGCTTGCCTGTGTATTTTGATCCAATTGAAGAGCTACTGTAGCTCAAAAAGTTAATGCTGGTTCAGATAGAAAGGTGTCAGAACACACAGTGCATCGCAGTTTGATGAGTATTTGGCTGCGTAGCAGCAGACCAGTCCATGCTGACCCGTGTCCACAGCCAAAAGCACCTACAATGGGACCTTGAGCATCAGAACTGGTAAAAGGTGGCCTGGTTTGATGAAGTCAAGAATGGTTTGAGGAAACTTTGGGTCCTGCCATTCATGTGGATGTTACGCTGACACATACAACCTACCTAAACATTGTTTCTGACCAAGTACATCCATTCATGGAAACGGTATTCCCTGATTGCAGTGGCCTCTTTTATCAGGATAATGTGCCCTGCCACACTGCAAAAATGGTTCAAGAATGGTTTGAGGAACATGAGAATGAGTATGAGGTATTGACTGGGTCTCCAAATTCTCCAGATCTTAATTTAATTGAGCATCTGTGGGATAAGCTAGAAAAAAACGAGTCTGATCTATGGAGGCCTCACCTCACAACCTACAGGACATAAAGGATCTGCAACTAACGGCTTAGTGCCATTTACCACATCATACCTTCAGAGAAATAGTAAGTAAAGGTGTTGCCTTTCTATTTCCAACTTTACATAGTGTTTCTTGGTCAGTTTTGAGAGCGATAGATTTAGGGACACAGCCCAGCAACAAATCATTCCCAGAAAATCATTTGTGAAGCCTAACTCCAGCCAAAGCATCTATTTTAGTTTTCAACAGATTGGAGAAAGGTTAGAACCTCCCAGTTTTTATTATCTGCGTCCCCTTGAGTAGACTTCCCCTCACTGTCACTTACGGTGACAGAATTTCACAAGGGCAGGAAGTGATGGAAAATCTCTCCAATGGAGAAAGATAGCAAAGTAGGGAACAGTTAGGACCTCTGTGAAGTGTTTACTGAATTTCTCTTTTGGTGACACCTGTTTCTATCATTTCTTGCCTTGGTGTCACAGGGAAAGGAAATGAGGAGAAATCTCAAAGGCAAAAACAGGATTAAAATATTTCTAACCCTAGAGTTCTGCTTAAATGTTGGTAGCTTGGCTATGCATTTTTAATTCATATAAAATGGTGCCTTCAAGGATAAGTTCACATTTAGTAACATGTTACATGTTACGCACATATTTAGGATGTTACATGTTACATGTTACGCACATATTTAGGATGTAACATGTACCATTTTACTAAACTAGCAGTCCTCCCTCCCGATCCCCTGTTGTGACAGTGGGCCAGGGATCTTCTCCGCACACTCCCTGTCACATATTTTTAAAAAATGCTGCCATTCAAGGCTCCACCCACCCAAACGTGTCATTTATTCACAGAGTTCTGTGAATGGAAGAGCTACAACTACCCTCAGCCATTGTGGCTGACAGGTTGTAGTTCTCAATGAATTAACAGGCGCTGATGAGTGTTCCAGGTAGTTCATAATATAGCAGGTTGAATCTTTCTGTCATTCAGTACATGCCTGCCCCTATGAGGTGCAGGCAGACAGATACATGGACAGTCTGCAGGAGCCTGAGATTGCACCCATGATCTGATGATCACGGGTGCAATGCTTTACAGGCACCTAATAAAAAAAATAATAAATGCACATTTTTTACCTGCAAAAAATGTGAACTTATCCTTTAAAGTGTAACTTTAGGCAAAACCTTTTTTTTTCTGCATACAGTAGGGAAGAGTGAGGCCTTCTGTCAAGTTTTTATTGCTGTTTATGTCCCCCAATAGGGAGAGTCACTCCTCTGTTTGTCCTTGTGACCAGTGAAAGGAAATCCAAAATTTTAGAATTGTCCTTCAAACAAGGCCCATTGAGGACACCTGTTTTGAGGACAACTGTCTAAGAGAGGTAGTCAGTCTAACTTTCTGTTGCATCTCTGGAACAGGAAGTAAAGAGAAATTTCACAAGAGGTACAAATAAAAAAAAAAGCCTGGAAGAGGTTTTTAACCTTTTCATTCACAATCCAATATTTAAAAAATGGTTATTTGTACACTTTAAATACAAGCTGTGTTCCAATTTTGTTAGGTATAACTTTACTCAACTCCTTTTGAGTTGAACTTTTAAGGGCAGAAACATAGAAGCCGCCACTGCTTGTAAAAGGTGTGGGCTCCAAGGCCTGAAGCTTAGGAATATAGAAACATTTTACCCAAATACAGGCATGGACTTAATGGAGTTAATTAACTAACTTGTGTTAATAAATTGTAGCTCCACTTAAACTTCTACACTAACAATTTCCTCTGAATTAACTTTTTGTTTTTTCCTAAGGGTATAATATATTCCAATTAAAGAATTTTGTCAATTGACAGTAACAACAAATACAATATGACATCATGATTTTACATTGGTTGAAAAAAGTAATACGTTTGCATTACAGATAATGTGATCAAGCGGAGGAAAGAATCTCTTAAACAGGACACTGAGCTGGAGAAGGTCAAGCAGAAGAGACACCTGGACTTTCTTGATATTCTTCTGTATGCCAAGGTACCAAATCTAATCTGAAAGGACCATGCAACATAAATGGCATACTTTAGATTACATCATTTCAAGGTTCATGAAATAAACATTTTAACACCCATGGGTATATATTGTCATGTTTAGGGAGCTTTGATCACCAACCAGCCATGTTGGTAAAAGCAAACAGTCTTTACGTTTCAAAACGTAAAAGAAAACAGCTTCCTTTCAGCATGTAAACCAAAACAATCAGTCATCTCAGATATAAAAAAAAACTTTGGCTCACCGCCAGCATAAACCTTGCCCCATAACAGGGTTTAGAGCCCCTGCCTGCTCCAGGGATCCAAAGAAAAGGTCACCACAGTTCAGCAGTGTCTCAGTAGCCCACACAGTACACAGATCCTTCTCACAAGCGTATCCTGCTCCAATTGGTAATGGAAGGAAGAAGAACTCTCCCTAAGGCTAATGTCGTAAGACAACCTGCCAGTGACAGACCACTTACTGTACCTTTTCCTAGAGAGTTGATTCCTTGCTAGCCAGACCATTGAGATGTTACGTTCTAGCTGCTGGCATTTAAGGACAGTGAGGGAAAAATTTCATAAGGGGAATTGGTTGCCCTGTCAAGCTGAAGCAACAGCAAAAAATAAATAAAAAAAACACCACTTTTTATCTGTCTATCATCTTTTTATTGCTTTGTGTACTCCCCTTGAATATTTACCCCCACTTCTGTCATGTCTTAGTGCCACCATTGTCACTAATAAAGGAAGTGAGGACAAATCTCCCCAACAGCAACACGGATAGTAATAAAGACCTGACAGAGCTTTCCTCGCTATTTTATGCAAATTTTACAGTAAGAATTTCTTCTGAATTCAAAATTAAGGCCTCATGCACACAGGCTTATGAAACTAAGGCCCCTCTCACACCGCAGATAAAAAGAGACCAAACATGAACAAAAGATCCACCATGATGATCAGTAAATAGAGCGCGTAAAAACTGTCCTGTTGAGTTTTTTTATGACATACATGCATATGCATGGATTCTGTGTTATGGACCTGAATGCAGTGCATGTTTACACACCTGTTTGAATGTCAGTGCATTGCAAAAACAATGCAGCTGCATTCAGATCTGTAAATTAAAAATGGCCTTGTGAATGGGGCCTAAGAAGTATTTTTTTTTTCTTCCAGAATTTGGCAGAAAAAACGCCTTTTTTAAAATATGTATGCGGGTCTATGTGTGTATGGCGTTTGAGCATAAATGTATTCAATTGGATGTAATTGGATATGGATTGAATATATTTATGTGCATACGCGCGTTTAGACGTATGTTTTTATTGCTTAACCACTCCTCTTAGAACGTGCTGTTGGTGCTTTTTTTTCTGGATGTAAACACTCCTCTTCAAATACGTCAGTAAATGCTTATATGTGTATGGCCACATAGGCTAACATAGAGGTGTTTTTACAGGCAGAAAAAAAAGTGCAGAATGCCAGTATAAGTGGCGGATTTTAGGCTATGTGTAGAGGCCTAAGGCTACATTCACATGGCCGTAACACAGCTGTAAAATTTTTACTGATCATTAGGCAAGGAACAAAAGTTTGTGAATGAATGATCAGTAAATCGATCAATTTTTGTATGCGTAAAATTGTCATGTTCTTTTTCTCAATGGTATATGTGTATACGCATGTCTTTAGATGCAAATTTTTGGCTACAGATCTGAATGCTGTGCATGTTTAGGCACCTATGTGAATATCTCCATTGAAAACAATGCATCTGCGTTCAGATCCATTAAAAATAATGTCTGTAACTGTGTTTTTTCACAGCTGTGTGAAGGAGGCCTTAAAGTGGATGTAAACCCGATTCATGAAATTTTAGCTGGGCACATATATCTGCAGTGTTTTGTTATCTCTCTTCAAAGTACTATGTGTGGTAGCTGTCCCCTGCCCTGTTCTCCTGTTATCAGCCTGATAACTCTTGACAAGTCACATATGATAAAAGCACCCAGCATTTGTGTTGGGGTGGATGCTATAAATAGAGTAGCAAAGCCCTTAACGATTCAACGATCAGAGCTGAAAGTCTCTACCTATGAGGAGAGGGGGTGTGCCTTTCTTCCAATCAGCTGTCTTGGCTGTATGCCCAGACTTCACTGCAGTGTTAACCAGGAAGAGAAAATCTCCTAACACGATGTGCACTTTCTAAACAGTATATAAATATGAAGACAGCAGATATATATGTAAAACTTATGTAGGGAGATTTGTTTCATCTCTGTGTATCATCTGAGGCTGTTCAGTTCACTGGGTATATGTGAGGGTTTACAGTGGGGATAGAAAGTATTCAGACCCCCCTTAAATTTTTCACTCTTTGTTAAATTGCAGCCATTTGCTAAAATCATTAAGTTCATTTTTTTCCTCATTAATGTACACACAGCATCCCATATTGACAGAAAAACACAGAATTGTTGACATTTTTGCAGATTTATTAAAAAAGAAAAACTGAAATATCACATGGTCCTAAGTATTCAGACCCTTTGCTCAGTATTTAGTAGAAGCACCCTTTTGATCTAATACAGCCATGAGTCTTTTTGGGAAAGATGCAACAAGTTTTTCACACCTAGATTTGGGGATCCTCTGCCATTCCTCCTTGCAGATCCTCTACCGTGCTGTCAGGTTGGATGGTAAACGTTGGTGGACAGCCATTTTTAGGTCTTTCCAGAGATGCTCAATTGGGTTTAAGTCAGGGCTCTGGCTGGGCCATTCAAGAACAGTCACGGAGTTGTTGTGAAGCCAATCCTTCAATTATTTTAGCTGTGTTGGAAGGTAAAGCTTCGGCCCAGTCTGAGGTCCTGAGCACTCTGGAGGTTTTCATCCAGGATATCCCTGTACTTGGCCGCATTCATCTTTCCCTCGATTGCAACCAGTCGTCCTGTCCCTGCAGCTGAAAAACACCCCCACAGCATGATGCTGCCACCATCATGCTTCACTGTTGGGACTGTATTAGACAGGGGATGAGCAGTGCCTGGTTTTCTCCACACATACCGCTTAGAATTAAGGCCAAAAAGTTCTATCTTGGTCTCATCAGACCAGAAAATCTTATTTCTCACCATCTTTGAGTCCTTCGGGTGTTTTTTAGCAAATTCCATGCGGGCTTTCATGTGTCTTGCACTGAGGAGAGGCTTCCGTCGGGCCACTCTGCCATAAAGCCCTGACTGGTGGAGGGCTGCAGTGATGGTTGACTTTCTACAACTTTCTCCTATCTCCCGACTGCATCTCTGGAGCTCAGCCACAGTAATCTTTGGGTTCTTCTTTACCTCTCTCACCAAGGCTCTTCAACCCCGATAGCTCAGTTTGGCCGGACGGCCAGCTCTAGGAAGGGTTCTGGTCGTCCCAAACGTCTTCCATTTAAGGATTATGGAGGCCACTGTGCTCTTAGGAACCTTAAGTGCAGCAGAAATTTATTTGTAACCTTGGCCAGATCTGTGCCTTGCCACAATTCTGTCTCTGAGCTCTTCAGGCAGTTACTTTGACCTCATGATTCTCATTTGCTCTGACATGCACTGTGAGCTGTAAGGTCTTATATAGACAGGTGTGTGGCTTTCCTAATCAAGTCCAATCAGTATAATCAAACACAGCTGGACTCAAATGAAGGTGTAGAACCATCTTAAGGATGATCAGAAGAAATGGACAGCACCTGAGTTAAATATATGCGTGTCACAGCAAAGGGTCTGAATACTTAGGACCATGTGATATTTCAGTTTTTCTTTTTTAATTAATCTGCAAAAATGTCAACAATTCTGTTTTTCTGTCAATATGGGGTGCTGTGTGTACATTCATTTGGAAAAAAATGAACCTAAATGATTTTAGCAAATGGCTGCAATATAACAAAGAGTGAAAAATTTAAGGGGGGTCTGAATACTTTCTGTCCCCACTGTACATCCACTTTAAAGTCAACCTTTGAGGGGCAGAAATAGATGCCTTTGCTCACCCAGTCCCACCAAATTATGGGCCTATCTGATCACTTCGGGGTGGAGCCTGTATGACCTAGGGAAAGGCTTTTGATGTGCCCTGATTTTATTATAATATGTTGGAAGGTTTGCCAATATATTCTTTTTTTAAACCATCAGGATGAAAATGGTCGGGGTTTGTCAGATGAGGACTTACGTGCAGAGGTGGACACATTTATGTTTGAGGGACATGACACAACAGCCAGCGGGGTCTCCTGGACATTATACTGTATGGCTATATACCCTGAACACCAAAACAAATGTCGGGAGGAGATCACAGAGCTTCTGGGAGGTCGGAACACTTTAGAATGGTGAGAACATTTTATCTCAACGTCTGGGATATACCCTTATAATGATTACTTACTAAAAAGCTTTCTGTGCACTATTTATAGCTAAGGCCAATAAAAACTTCAGATGTACAGGGTCAAAATTGAAAATCCTATATTAATTTCCACGTTGTCTTTCAATTATTTGTAGCTTACTTCTATTGATCTAAATCAGTGTTTCTCAACCTTTTTATCAGTCAATGCACCCTTTGAAATTATGGACAGTCTCAAGGCACACCATTCTAAAATGTAAAAAAAATATTCGAATAGTTTTAAATAATGCAACAGCATCGACACGGGAAGTACACTAAATGTTAGAGGGGATTTATTCTTCCAAAGTAAATACACTTTTGCTACTGACTAGTTTTCCAATGTTTCTCTTCTCCCTCAGTTTCTCTCCATCACTCAGCTAATGTGACCCCAGTGTTGACAGAGAGAGGCAGGGTAGGGTCAAACAAGGATGCTGTGCAGGCGATCAACACCCTTCTTATCAACACTAATGACATCACTGGTGGCGTCTGGAAGGTTTAAATGGTGCACATGAAAAACCTGGTGCTTTGTGTAACTAAAAGGCAGGCTTGATCCATCTGCTGGCTTGTATACATTTTTGGGCAATTTTCAGGCATTTTGCCAAGGCACCCCTGAAGTAACCTCAAGGCACCCTGATTGAAAAAGGCTGATCTAAACAATCTTGAAGTTTGTAAACTTACATTGTGAAGATCCCATGCACACACATACTTCCTTAAATTCTGTAACACATATTCACTAGATCCTGTGAGTAGGCATTGCTGAGTCGCACATTTCAAAGATGCTGCTTTCTGAACCACAGAGGTGGTGTGAGGACGAGTTGCAGGAGTCAGAAGTCACTACTTCCAGGCAGCCAGGTACCATGGGATATGTGGTCCTTAGAAATTGAAAGTAAACAGCAGAGAAGAAGCTGCAAAGCATACAGGGAATTGAAGAAGTTGTGGAAAGAGACGGGCAGTAGACAGGCAGCATGCACTACACTAAAGAGATTTTTAAGTAAGCTTATATTGGATTGCCAAAAATAATTATTGTTTCTATTGTTATTACTATGCTGAAGTTGTAAAATGAAAGTGTATGCTGTGACTATAGAAAGCCTTTAAATAGCAGTGCTGTGTGGATGCTGGAAGATTAAAATACCAATTGCCTTCCAGTTTTCTAATATCTCTTTGTTGAAAAGAACTTTCCAGAGCTACTTTGCTGTTGGATTCTCTGTTCATTCACTACAGGGAATGCAGCAGAGAGAATGAGACTTGAAAATGTGCCTTTGTGATGGGAGACTTACAACTTCCAACAGATCATGCACAACGTTCACATCAGTTTTAGGGTCCATGCACACTGGTCTTAAAAAACGCTGCTTCTACAATAGTTTTGCTCCCACTGCTGGGTCTGAGCAAATGAGGAGGGAGAAAGCAGAAAGAGCCTCTGCTCACGTGCACATTGCTGAATTGAGATTGGGCTCAGGTATGTGGGGGAGCTGCATACTGAAGGTATTTTACCTCAATGAGGAGAATGCATTAAGGTAAAAAACCTTCAGCCTTTAGAACCACTTTAGGCAGCAGAGGCACTTACAGACAGTAATGCCGTGTACACACGGGCGGACTTTTCGGCATCAAAGGTCCGACGGTCTTTCCGACAGACTTTCGACAGTCTTTTGACGGACTTCTGACGGACTTTCGAACGAACGGACTTGGCTACACACGATCTCACCAAAGTTCGACGGATTCGTACATGATGACGTAAGACCAGACTAAAATAAGGAAGTTGATAGCCAGTAGCCAATAGCTGCCCTAGGGTTTTTTTTTGTCCGTCGGACTAGCATACAGACGGGCGGATTTTTCGACCGGACTCGAATCCGTCGGAAAGATTTGAAACATGTCAAGTCCTCTGGCAAGGGAGCAGGTGACAGGGCCAAACCACGCTATCTGTGTTTATGGACTCAGAGAGAGTGCAACTCAGAAGCAAGTCCGCAGGTGAAACCCTCATAGAAAGCGGCTTACTATGGGGTTCCACTGAGAAGAGGAGGCGCTGAAAGCACAGGAGGAGGACCACAAAGCAATTAAGTATGACGGTTTTGCTATTAAAAAAATGACTTTATAATCACTTTAATATATTTCACTTTTGTGTGTGATCAGGGAAGATATGGGTAAGATGCCGTATACCACTATGTGTATTAAGGAGAGTATGCGCCTGTATCCACCTGTGCCAGGTGTGTCCCGACAGCTTACCTCACCTGTCACCTTCCCTGATGGACGGAGCCTGCCTAAAGGTCAGTCATCACAAAGCTTCACATTTTAGATTGTACATTTTTGTGCCTTTAAAACCTATTTTATTGTTGAATGAATGCTTTTCTGAAATTGCACTTGCAGTATACCATTACAATTTGCCATATTTCTCTGAACACAAAATTAGGGTCTGGGCACATGTGCAAGCTTTTTACCGATGGCGCATTCCACAAATGTGGTTGTCACAAAGTTATGGTGTCATCATGCCAGTGAACACACCAAATTGTGCTAGTGTTATTTGATACTATGTCCGTCAAATCATTGGAACTAACTGCTCCTAGTATGGTGACAGCATGCTACAATGACTATTTCCTAAATGTGTCCAGACAATGCCTGCTGAATGTGCATAGGCTATTCTAAAAGGAAATGCACCACTTTGTAAATTAATTTCCACTTTAGTTTTCATTTCATATTAACTATCACAGGTAGTATGCTCTAGTACTTTCAAGTTTAGCCCCAAATTTTTTTTTGGCAGAGATTTTTAGTTTTTTTTCATTACCAGCGTCAATTTTTCTACTTCTGATAACATAGTAATACATATTTGTGACTGCCGGAAATTATTTCTAAAGGGCCTAAAGTAAAATAACCACAGCCTGTAAAAGAAGATGCTGTAAACTTACCTTTTCAGGGTGTAAAAGAAGAAAAAAACAGCAAAGGCGCCTCTTAGTAAGATTGTATTGTTTAAGAGCCCTTGCACACTGGGGCGGGGGGCGGCGTCGGCGGTAAAACGCCGCTGTTATTAGCGGCGTTTTACCGCCGGTATGCGGCCGCTAGCGGGGCGGTTTTACCCCCCGCTAGCGGCCGAGAAGGGGTTAAATACCACCGCAAAGCGCCTCTGCAGAGGCGCATTGCCAGCGGTATAGCCGCGCCGTCCCATTGATTTCAATGGGCAGTAGCGGTAAAGGAGCGGTATACACACCGCTCCTTCACCGCTCCGAAGATGCTGCTGGCAGGACTTTTTTTACCGTCCTGCCAGCGCATCGCTCCAGTGTGCAAGCCCTCAGGGCTTGCACACTGGAATGAAAGCAGCGGCACTTTCTGGGCGGTTTGCAGGCGCTATTATTAGCGCAATAGCGCCTGCAAACCGCCCCAGTGTGCAAGGGCTCTAATGATAAAGTTCCATTAAAAACACTCACATGTAATAACTTGTTAGTCCGGCACGGGGAATTACAGTAGGAGCCATACGTAGTCTCTGCACTTTCCGGTGGAAAAGAGCCTTGTTCCTCTGCGCTGTCGGCTTGTATGTTCGGCGCAGACTTCCGGGATACGATCGTAATCCAAAACGAGGCTTGCACCTCAGCCAGGCAGTCGAATGGAGGGCTGGAATGCAGAATCAATGGTATGGGCTGTACGGCAGTTAAGCAACGCGTTTCCACCGGAAAGTGCAGAGACTACGTATGGCTCCTACTGTAATTCCCCGTGCCGGACTAACAAGTTATTACATGTGAGTGTTTTTAATGGAACTTTATCATTAAACAATAAAATCTTACTAAGAGGCGCATTTGCTGTTTTTTCTTCTTTTACATATTGGAGTGGCTTCACCTCCCCTCATAAGGCTGTCCTGCTAACAGACTGTATACATCTCAGGAAGAGCTACTCATTGCTCAAAGGACTATTTTTATGATGTGCATCGGGGTCTATCATTTACATTGAAACCTGCGCTGCTATCTGTTGTTGAATTTGTTACCTTTTCAGGGGCCTGTGTGTTGAAACTTTGCTACGTTGCCTATATCCAGCCAATGCAGTTATTTGATGCTCATGGGAGCGTGTGTACTTGTTCCTCCCATAACTACAGGGCATATGAAATGGCAGGAGCAACCACTGCAGGTGATAAGGGAACACATATTTACACCCGGAAGTATGGAATACCTGCAACAGCCAAGGATGAGCAACACAGCAGTTAACACACATGTCATCTGAAAGCTAAGCATAGTTTTGGGTTATTTCACCTTTGAGCCTGTTCTGACAGGGTCAATTTAAATATAAGCTAAGTTGTATTTTGTGTGAACATGGCCCATAAAATCTTGGAAACACACACACATACTTATCTAAGATTTACAGGCATTTGTATCATGTTTTTGTTCTTTTTTATCTGGCAGACACTTTGATTTTTATGAATATATATATCATGAACAGATGCCCCAGTGTCTGGGATGATCCAGAGGTAAGGTTGGTGTTTTTGAAACATTGATGTGCATAATGACATGTAATTAATTGTTCTATTGTTATTTATTTTAACCAGTGACATCTACAGTAATTTAGCAAAAGCTCTGTGCAAAATCATATTAGAACAAATCATGTTGTCAATTTATGAAACACACCAACTTTTACATTGTATGCTGTGTACAGCCATGGTGTGCTCTTTCTAAAGGCTGATTACATACATAAAGATACATGAAGACATTTCAGTATATCACAGAATGGCTGTGTACCCTATTTAGTAAATACATTTCTTTACAATGTGGTGCGTTGATCAGCTGTTTCAAACTTTTCAAGTCTAGGATATGTTCCCTCTCTTTTCTTTCTCTTTTTTTCTCTGAATATTCTAAAATACATCATCATGTACAGTGTTTCTAGCAAACTTTTGCATAAAAAGAGGAATTCATTGTTTGCATATATTGCAATATATGTTCAAGCTGGCCAACTGCATTAAAGTGATCCCTCTCTGGCCAATCCCTACTCTACTGTGCAAAGTGACAAATACTTACTCATTCAAAGCATACTCTAATAAATATATAGTACCAATATGGGGTAGACAGACACACTTGGGGGAGAGCTACAGACCCAGGTCAGGTCACTGACCTACATTATGCGGTAGAATTGGAGAAAAGTAGAAATGTCTGTATGTGTATATACAGTGTGTATATATATATATATATATATATATATATATATATACACATATACATATATATACATATACATATATATATATATATATATATATATATATATATATATATATATATACATACATACATATACATATATACATACACACATATTTACAGAGAGCAATATGCTTTTTTTTTTTTTTTGGAGTTCCTTTGACCCATTTCTGCAGCTTTAGCTGTGTTCCCAGCTTTAATTGGACTTGCACTGATAAGACTCTTTCAACCAAAGGTCCATCTAATAAAATGAGAACGTGTAAGAATAGGTAGGCGGGTGATACTTCCTCCATGTTTCCCTCCTCGTTGGGCAACAGGGTCACTTCCTTACACATGGGGTACCTTTACTTGAGTCACGCTCATGATCCAGTAGATGACAAACATGAAGGAACTCTAGTGAATTCTCTTGGTATGTTAAGCATCACCACGGTTACTTGTGCATTATGGGGGACACGCAGAGTCAATGCCCTCTCCACTTGTCCAGCATATCACCGCTACCTCACTTTCAGTAACGGTATGGGTTTCTGCCGTGCACCTAGCATGGACTCCATGCATGCATTTTGCTTAACTGTTTCTCTTCTGTACCTGTGTACAGGCTAAGGGCCCTGGCAGTGCAGATCTGCTCCCACTGCTGTGGGAGACAGATCACTGCTGAAGGAGTGTCAACCACATCTTTCTCACTACAAGAGGCTATCTCACTTGCTACATGTAAATGCTTAACGACAGGCTGCTAGAGAAACCTTCTTTTCCCTTGGTAACCACTGTATCTTCACACTGTATGAACTTTTGTACTGCTGTTTTCATACCCCAATGTGCTTTATCTGACCCACGATGTAGACTATGTGTGTGCCGGTTACTTGCATTACACCCCTTTTAATAACTTCAAACAGGGCAAAGCAAAGTTTCAAAGCTTTACTGAATAAACATAATTCTGACAATCCGAAAATAAGTGCAAACAGGTTCCTAACATTATCATTCCATAACTAAGGCTTGCTACTGCCCCAACATACCTGCTCAGGTTAAGTCCATAATTAGATGAGCCCATAGTGGGTTTAACACCAATTTCAGCAATTCTCCATTCTAGAGGCTCCGATAACTGCATAGCAACTTTCTGATCCCCACATTTCCAGGCTCCATGCGACTCTGGCTGTTTCCTTTCTCTTTTATTTTCTTTTACCTGTTTTCCCTCATAGGCGTGGACCCCCTGTTCCTTTTATAATGCACGGAACCAGTGGGCTGGACCCAGCAAAGCCCGCCAAAAAGAAAACTGGGGAACACAATTCTTAGCTTCCTGACTGGGGCTGTGTGAATGGGCAGCCGTAACCTCTACCTGCCTACAAACATACTCACAAGGGTGGTGGAAGTCGCACTGAATTGCACTATTGGAATATGAATTGAAGGTGGATTATGTTACATGCAAGAAAAAAAGACAGTCACTTCCAGCGCTAAGGGGTTTTCCAAAGTGAAGGGCAACAGGGACATCAGTAGCCTAGCTCTGAGGAAGAGGGTGCGTCCCCAAAACGCATCAGCTTATACCCCGTGATGGTATATAGCACATAATTCTACACTGTGTGGTTTTATGGCTTATAAGAGTTGCTTTTTCTGGAGTAACCACCTTTTATGAATTTTATCATTTATTAAATATCATTGGTAATGCACTAGGTGTGTGCGCCTTCCATTTTTGTCTTTTATTTACGTGCAATGCATGTTTATAATGGTATTGATTTAGGATTCATACAGTTTTAGTGGTGCACTAAGTTTTGGGACAGTCTAATTTTTAATATTGCATTTTTCATCTTGATACACAACTGTTGCATTTGAATTTTCACTTGAATGCACTATTGTGAAATCTTGAGTATAGGGATTTCATATATATATAAACATAATACATAAACACGTCACAAGACTAACAACATAAAATAGACCTGAAGTGTGCCCTGGACTGCTGTATGGTAAACCCAGATCTGCTGGGTGGTATGCCAGAGAAGGGCGCATACCTTAAGAAAGTAATGGATGTTTCTGTAGAGAAATTGTTTGAAGAGAAGTACCCCAAGAAGGGGAATGGGTGGGTGGGTACCGCGCACTGGAACCGACACAGACCATCCTGGGTGGTCTGGTTAAATACCCTCCAGGCTCCTCCCATAACTTCAGGCCAGTAAACCGGCCTTCCTATTTATGGTCGGAGCCCTCCGTCCTGAGAGATATGAAGCACATAAACACGTCACAAGACTAACAACATAAAATAGACCTGAAGTGTGCACCGGGCTGCTGTATGGTAAACCCAGATCTGCTGGGTGGTATGCCAGAGAAGGGCGCAAAAAGACTTGGTTAGGGAGGTAATGATTTAAGTTTACTGACATACTACAGGGCAAGCTTGCCAAAGGCTTGTGACATTTCTGCTTGTGGATTGGGAATGTATCGAGTGAAGCAAGCGAATTTCCACCTGCCCATCTTCTAGATGACGTGGTCCGGGACCCCGTTTCGTGAGGCTGCTGATGCTACTCCAATGCGAAAGAATTTCCAGAGAATTGTCCGGGGTCAAGGCCTAAGTTGGGCAAAAGATTTCTAACGTGTCTAGTGAACTGGTTGCTACTTAGAGGGCTAGTAGGGAACGGTAGTAATGGTCTAGAATGGCCACGGGGCACCAGGCGTTTACGAGTCTGGGAAGTATGATATCTACACCGGGACCAGACTGTTGTGTTTCGGACACCATGAGGTGCCAGGTGAAGTAACTTTGGTGGTGTGTGAGGTGGCGTCTATGTAACATGTTACTGGGGCCGGTGACCGTGAATTCACTGGGGCATAAGAAACCGCAGAAAGCCAGGTAGATGGCTGCGTGAACGACCGGAATGTGACAGGATGGTAGACATGTCTTGGAATATGGCGCTGGTCGCAGGCAGGCGTTTACTGTTGATTTGGAGTTGTCTGTGACTACCGTGCAGTGTAGACTTGACCGCATGGGCGGCAACCAAACATGGTTTGGTAGGATTTTGTAAGGAGATGAAATGCTGGATGCCAGCTAAGTAGAGACTAATGGTATAGTGTGAAAATGCCAACTGTGTGTGGCAAGATGATATGAAGGCCAGGATGTGATGGAAATCTCCTGATACTGCCCCAGGGTTTGAGGCTAGGAACCTGTCATGGATTTTCCAGGCAGTACGGTAGGCCTTCAGGGCGTTTGTGATAAAATGATAGATTAATAAGGCGGGTAGCATTGTGAAGGTGTTTGTTTTAATCCGAGGTTAGCTACGACCAATGTGGGATAAGAAACATGGTCGGGTCGGTTCCAGATCCCTGCGAAAGAATAACGCAAAGTTAAAACGGGTAGTGCGTCGGCCAGAGTATTGCATTTGTCTGGGATGTAGATGCAGCAAACATTATTTGGTGCTGTGGGGATAGTTGCACCAGCCTGCTCAGAAAGGCCATGATGGCCAGCGAGTTGAACCTGCTTTTATTTAGAATACTAGCTGTGGCTTGGTTGTCTGTGGTAAACGACAGTGTTTGTCCTGCCCAGTTACTGCGCCAGACATGAGCTGCTGCAATAATGGGGTAGAGTTCAATCAAAGAAAAGGACTAACTGAAGCCGGGAATCAAAAGGATTTCTGATGGCCATGGCCCTTCAAACCAAAGATAGCCAAAAAATTGATGCGAGGACCTGTGGAGGCTGCGGCGTCCGTGACTACCTGAGATGAAGAGGGAGATGCTAACGGAATGAACATTGACATACCATTCCAGTTGATGAGAAATTCATTCCATCTGGGCAGATCCGCTATTTCTGGCACGTCTAATTTAAGGATTTAGTCAGGAACTTGTACTTGGGAGAGAAACACTAGGAGGCGTGAGATAAGGGTCACCTCGAGTCTGGTTTTTTAAGTGCTACTAAAAAGATGAAGTGGGCTGTATGAGCGCCACTGAGTGTGCTTGCAGAGATTGCAAGGAGTATATGTTGAGATGCATGTTTGCAGCGATTGCAAATGGGTATATGCTGAGATGCGTGTTTTTGCAGCGATTGCAAGGACTATATACTGAGATGCGTGTTTTTGCAGTGATTGCAAGGGGTATATACTGAGATGCGTGTTTTTTTTTTTTTTTTGCCGTGACTGCAAAATGGGTAAATGCTGAGATGCGTGTTTTGCAGCGATTGCAAGGAGTTTATACTGAGATGCGTGTTTTGCAGCAATTGCAAAAAATGGGTATATGCTGAGACGCGTGTTTTGCAGTGATTGCAAGTGGGTAAACACTAAGATGCGAGTATTTGCAGCAATTGCGAGGAGTTTATACTGAGATGCATGTTTTGCAGTGATTGCAAACGGGTATGTGGTAAGTTGCGTGTATTTGTAGCAATTGCAAGGAGTTTGTACTGAGATGCATATTTTACAGAGATTGCAAAATGGGTATATGCTGAGATGCGTGTTTTGCAGCAATTGCAAGGAGTTTATACTGAGATGCGTGTTTTGCAGCGATTGCAAGTGGGTAAACACTAAGATGCGTGTATTTGCAGCAATTGCAAGGAGTTTATACTGAGATGCATGTTTTGCAGTGATTGCAAACGGGTATGTGGTAAGATGCGTGTATTTGTAGCAATTGCAAGGAGTTTGTACTGAGATGCATATTTTACAGAGATTGCAAAATGGGTATATGCTGAGATGCGTGTTTTTTATTTTATTTTATTTTTTTGCAGCAAATGCAAGGAGTTATCATGAGATGCGTGTCTTGCTGTGATTGCAAGGAGTTATGATAAGATGCGTGTCTTGCAGCGATTGCAAGGAGTTATGATGAGATGCGTGTCTTGCAGCGATTGCAAGGAGTCATGATGAGATGCGTGTCTTGCAGCGATTGCAAGGAGTTATGATGAGATGTGTGTCTTGCAGCGATTGCAAGGAGTCATGATGAGATGCGTGTCTTGCAGCGATTGTAAGGAGTCATGATGAGATGCGTGTCTTGCAGTGATTGCAAGGAGTCATGATGATATGCGTGTCTTGCAGCGATTGCAAGGAGTTATGATGAGATGCGTGTCTTGCAGCGATTGCAAGGAGTCATGATGAGATGCGTGTCTTGCAGCGATTGCAAGAAGTTATGATGAGATGTGTGTCTTGCAGCGATTGCAAGGAGTTATGATGAGATGCGTGTCTTGCAGCGATTGTAAGGAGTCATGATGAGATGCGTGTCTTGCAGTGATTGCAAGGAGTCATGATGAGATGCGTGTCTTGCAGCGATTGCAAGGAGTTATGATGAGATGCGTGTCTTGCAGCGATTGCAAGGAGTCATGATGAGATGCGTGTCTTGTAGCGATTGTAAGGAGTCATGATGAGATGTGTGTCTTGCAGCGATTGTAAGGAGTTATGATGAGATGCGTGTCTGTGAATGTTAATGCTTTAATACACGTAAGGCTGAAGATCTGAATCCTAAGTTCCACTGTATTCGTAAGCGCCGATGCAACTAGTTCAAACCGGGCTGAGGTGTAAGCACCGGTGGGGTTTATTTTTGAAAGATCAGTCGAAGGAGTTTTGTATTGCCCAGGATCCGAATCGTTGAGCTGGTACTGCGATTTGGACTCGGATCGGTCGGTGGAGTTGTACGGTTGGTGGAGTTCGTATTGCCGAGGATCCGAATCATTGCACTGATGCTGTGACTAGATTCGGATCGGTTGTGGATGTGAGGTGACGAGGGGGCTTGTATGGATTGCTAGATCCGAATCGCTGAGTCGGTGCTGCGACTGGACTCGGATCATTTGGTGATGCTTTGCATTGCAGAGGATCCGAATCATTGAGCCGGTGCTACGACTGGACTCGGATTGGCCGGTGGGGTTTGTAATGCCGAGGATTCTGCATCATTGAGCCGGTATGCGACTGGACTCGGATCGGTCGGTGAAAGTTGGGTTGGCAAGGATCCGAATCGTTGAGCCAGTGCTACGACTGGACTCGGATCGGTTGGTGACGCTTTGTATTGCAGAGGATCCGAATCATTGAGCCGGTGCTACGACTGGACTCGGATCGGTCGGTGAAAGTTGTATTTGGCAAGGATCTGAATCATTGAGCCGGTGCTACGACTGGACTCGGATTGGTCAGGGAAAGTTGGGTTGGCAAGGATCCAAATCGTTTAGCCAATGCTACAACTGGACTCGGATTGGACGGTGGGGTTTGTAATGCTGAGGATTCTGAAACATTGAGCCGGTATGCGACTGGACTCGGATCGGTCGGTGAAGTTGGGTTGGCAAGGATCCAAATTGTTGAGCCGGTGCTGCGACTGGACTCGGATTGGACGGTGGGGTTTGTAATGCCAAGGATCTTTAATCATTGAGCCGGTATGCGACTGGACTCGGATCAGTTGGTGAAAGTTGGTTTGGGAAGGATCCGAATCGTTAAGCCGGTGCTACGACTGGACTCGGATTGGATGGTGGGGTTTGTAATGCTAAGGATCTGAATCATTGAGCCGGTGTTACGACTGGACTCGGATCGGTCGGATGAAAGAAGCACACTGTTGGTGAGTGCTTGTGTATGCTGAGGATCCGAATCATTGAGCCGGTGTTGCGACTGGACTCGGGTCGGTGGGATGAAAGAAGCACACTGTTGGTGAGTGCTTGTGTATGCTGAGGATCCGAATCATTGAGCCGGTTTTGCGACTGGACTCGGATCGGTCGGATGAAAGAAGCACACTGTTGGTGAGTGCTTGTGTATGCTGAGGATCTGAATCATTGAGCCGGTGTTGCGACTGGACTCGGGTCGGTGGGATGAAAGAAGCACACTGTTGGTGAGTGCTTGTATATGCTGGGGATCCGAATCATTGAGCCGGTTTTGCGACTGGACTCGGATCGGTCGGATGAAAGAAGCACACTGTTGGTGAGTGCTTGTGTATGCTGAGGATCTGAATCATTGAGCCGGTGTTGCGACTGGACTCGGATCGGTTGGTGATGTTTGTATTGCCAAGGATCCGAATCTTTAACCTGGTGCTGCGACTGGACTCGGATCGGTTGGTGGAGTTCGTTTTGCAGAGGATCCGAATCTTTGCGCTGATTATGCGACTAGATTCAGATCAGTTGTGGATGTAAGGTGACGATGGGGCTTGTGTTCCGGATCCGAATCATTGAGCCGGTGCTGCGACTGGACTCGGATCGGCTGACGGTGTTAGTGGTTGAAGGGGCTTGTGATTTGCTGAGGATCTAAATCATAGGGCCGATGTTGCGACTACATTCGTTGTAAGTGACTTGTTCCCGAAGGTGACTTGTGTTTGTTCGTACGTTTCTTACCACCTAGTCGGTAAGATACCAGTGGTGCCGAGTGGAGGCTGTCATGAGTCGTAACATCGCGGATGCGACTGGGCTCGAATGAGGAACGGAGAAAGGCAGTAAGTACGGATGTGTGTGAATAACCGAGTAAGACCTACGAAGTTGTAGGTGGTTTACGAAGGGGAACATAAAGTAACGGTTCGGTAGCAGGTAACCACAAGTCCTACCTGCGACAGTGAGTGTGGGACAATTGATAAAAACCTACGACCAATCTCGAAGGACATGCAGTGAGTTGGTAGAGTCGGCCTCTGCAATGCATCTGATATGAATCAGTTTGTAAAACGTATTAAATTAATCCGATATAAATCGGTAGTAAGGAGTATCTGATACAAATTGGTTGTAGAGTGTATGCCATCCCTTACTGTGAAACTGAACACCTATCAACCACCCATCCCCCCAGGCTAATCAAGTGCAGAGAAGGCACCAGGTGGGCTCAACCACACCTCAATCAGCCACAGAAACCTATAAAAACAATGTATGCTGATCTCCTAATGAATGAGATGGCAACCCCATGGACCATGAATTTTATAACCAGTGAAGCCTATTGCGAGTGATATTGAGAACGACCTATAGTGACTGGAGGCTTGGGTCTACGAATGAATCGTATATTTGTCAGAAGGAACTTTACGAATGTACTATGCCTGTGCCGAATGATGTCGGGACATGAGCGACAACACTCCGGGGCAGGTTCTTTCACGAAAGGGGTGCAGGATAGGAAGCATAATAAACCGCAAGATTTTGCACATGACACGAAAGTTTGGATACTACCTGCGACCGTGAGTGGGAACCGCTGACGAAGACCACGAATGAAAAGCCGGAGTGCACCTGCGATTGAATGCACAGACTGCCGAACATGAGGTGAGCTGGGAAGAGTCAGCCCTGTGATGTGAACTACCGCACACTGGAACCGACACAGACCATCCTGGGTGGTCTGGTTAAATACCCTCCAGGCTCCTCCCATAACTTCAGGCCAGTAAACCGGCCTTCCTATATATATAAATAATATATACAGCACAATTTTATTTTATTATATTGTGTGATAATTATCACCTCACAAGCCATCAAAATAATCCTTCAGACCTGGCAAATAGAAAAATTAGCAATGAAGAAATGTTTTCCCATATTGCAAGCATGAAACTGTCTGCTTGCACCACTCATCTTCTTAGGTCACAGTAATAAAGTCCAAAATGTTATTTGTGGGAAGATGTAAGTTATTTCTTCTGATAATATACACGATGAGCTACATGCAAATGCAAAATGATTTGTCCAGACCATGTAAAATAGCCAACAGACTTACTAATAGTTTGTATGGACTCAACTTAGGCCATCCAAGTTGTATTTGAACTCACTGCAACCAGAATGATGTGCTGGTGTCAGAAATCCTAACTCCAACCCAGCCATCCAAACTGGTTGGTCCATGCAACCTATAGTCAATTCATGGGATAAGAACTCTCCTCATAGCAGGTAAGATCCAAAGGTGATTGGCCAAAGGGGATGCATCCGTGTAATATGTATTGGGAGTGTGTTCGAAACACAATGATTACAGAAATTTCCTTGGTGTACTCCCATAGTGCATCCTCAGCATTAAGGTAAAAAACATTCTTGCCACAGAATCCCCCTCTCACTCACCCCCTTTTATAATTATCTGAGCCCAATCTTGATCCAGCGCTGTCTATAAAAGCAGAGGCTCTCTCCCTCCTCACAACGAAGGTGGATAGCAGAGGGAGTCATTGGCTCCTGCTGCTGTCAATCAAATCCTATGCTGAGGGAGCAGGGGGTGGGGCATAGCCCCACTGTCTGTGTCAATGGACGCACAAGTACCCCCCTTACTAAGCAGCTTGCTGGGGGGGGTAATCGGAATGGGGAGGAGCCTGGAGCACTGGCGGGGGGATCAGGGCTGCTTTGTGGAAAACTATTGCACAGAGTAGGTAAGTATAACATGTTTGTTATTTAAACAAATATATATATATACATACCTCCCAACTTTTGAACTTGACAATGAGGGACACTTAGAAGATCCGATGTGTGGAGAGCGCAGCGCACCATGCCGAGAAATGGGCGTGGCCAGCAAAAAAAGGGCGTGGCCATTTGGTTGTGGTTTAAGAGGTGTGGTCAATCATATTGGAGACATGTTTACATCACTATAATATTAAGTGCTATAAATTAAATTTCTGTTAAATCCTATATAATATAGCTACCCATTTTAATGGCATGCCAATTAGCACAGCATGATGGATGTATATTAAACATTCAGCTATACAAACCAGGTCATAGCTGCCAGGTCATAACCAAAGATATACACCATTTAAATAATTATTTTTCTCTCTTGTTGCTTCTGCTACCTTGGATTTTGCAGGATATTAATAGTGGACCTGAAGTGCCGGTTCACACTGGTGCGATGCCAAACATCGCATGTAATTCGCAGCGCACTGCCGTTCACATTACATGCGATGTCTGTGTGGTGCGATATCAGCCATAGAGATAGTATGGCTGATATCGCACCGCATTCGGTGCAAACACGCACAGGACCCTTTTTTCTGTTCGGACCAGAATCGGATCGCATGTGTGTTTACACATATGCGATCCGATTCATGTCCGAACTGTCAGTTCACAGTGCGATATGCAAGCTGAACTGGGGGTGTTGTTAACAATGTATTGACACTCCCCAGTGATTCGCATATGGCAGTGTGAACTGACATGCGATGCGGGAACACGCAGTGGATTCGCAGTGTTCTCGCATCGCACCAGTGTGAACCGGCACGAAGTCAATAGATAGATGAGCTTTGTGAAAATAAATACCCAATACTATAAGATTCAACAAGAAAATACATTTATTTAAAACAAAATCTCTTAAAAAAAACAGCAGTAACAACTCCAAGTAGTGTTTAGTGAAAATAATAAACATATTTACTTTTTAAGAAACAAAATAACTTACTGAGGCTGCAGCATATGCAGAATATAAATTATAAATAACCCACGGGGAGATTGCAGGGTGGGACGGGGAGATTGCAGGGTGGGACAGGGAGATCGCAGGGTGGGACGGGGAGATCGCAGGATTGGACGGGGAGATCGCAGGATGGGAAGTTGGGGTGGACAGGGAGATTGCAGGATGGGACGGGGAGATTGCAGGGTGGGACGGGGAGATCGCAGGGTGGGACGGGGAGATCGCAGGATAGGAAGTTGGGGTGGGACAGGGAGATCGCAGGGTGGGACGGGGAGATCGCAGGGTGGGACGGGGAGATTGCAGGATTGGACGGGGAGATCGCAGGATGGGAAGTTGGGGTGGACAGGGAGATCGCAGGATGGGACGGGGAGATTGCAGGGTGGGAAGGGTGGTGGACGGGGAGATCACAGGGTGGGAAGGGTGGTGGACGGGGAGATCACAGGGTGGGAAGGGTGGTGGACGGGGAGATCACAGGATGGGACGGGGAGATTGCAGGGTGGGACGGGGAGATCGCAGGGTGGGACGGGGAGATCGCAGGATGGGAAGTTGGGGTGGACAGGGAGATCGCAGGGTGTGACGGGGAGATCGCAGGGTGGGACGGGGAGATCGCAGGGTGGGACGAGGAGATCGCAGGATTGGACGGGGAGATCGCAGGATGGGAAGTTGGGGTGGACAGGGAGATCGCAGGATGGGACGGGGAGATTGCAGGGTGGGACGGGGAGATTGCAGGGTGGGACGGGGAGATCGCAGGGTGGGACGAGGAGATCGCAGGATTGGACGGGGAGATCGCAGGATGGGAAGTTGGGTTGGACAGGGAGATCGCAGGATGGGACGGGGAGATCGCAGGGTGGGACGGGGAGATCGCAGGGTGGGAAGGGTGGTGGACGGGAGATCACAGGGTGGGAAGGGTGGTGGACGGGGAGATCACAGGATGGGACGGGGAGATTGCAGGGTGGGACGGGGAGATCGCAGGGTGGGACGGGGAGATCGCAGGATTGGACGGGGAGATCGCAGGATGGGAAGTTGGGGTGGACAGGGAGATCGCAGGATGGGACGGGGAGATTGCAGGGTGGGACGGGGAGATTGCAGGATGGGACGGGGAGATTGCAGGATGGGACGGGGAGATTGCAGGGTGGGACGGGGAGATTGCAGGATGGGACGGGGAGATTGCAGGGTGGGACGGGGAGATTGCAGGGTGGGACGGGGAGATCGCAGGGTGGGACGGGGAGATGGCAGGGTGGGACGGGGAGATGGCAGGGTGGGACGGGGAGATTGCAGGGTGGGACGGGGAGATTGCAGGATGGGACGGGGAGATTGCAGGGTGGGACGGGGAGATCGCAGGGTGGGAAGGGTGGTGGACGGGGAGATCGCAGGATGGGAGGGGGGGTGGACAGGGAGATTGCAGGATGGGAAGTTGGGATGGACAGGGAGATCTCAGGATTCAGGATGAATGGGGGTGGACAGAGAGCTCAGGAGAGGAAGCATAAACAGGGCAATTCAGATTGAGACACACACAGAACACTTCCCCGTTCTCAGCACACACTCTCCTTATCTCCTGCTGCAGAGTCCTGTACAGATTAAACAGACAGAATGAGTGATGCTCTGTGTCTGCAACCTGAGCTAAGATTCTGGGCACAGGCTTCACCAGAAATCTATCTGTCATCTGCCAGGACACTGCAACAGCTTAAGTTAACTGCAGCAACTTTCCTATCACACATACACAGACCTGCAGAAAGCCCTCCTCCTCGTCTTCAGCACAGACCGGCAACTGACCCCGCCCCCACGGGGAGTGTTCTGTTGGCAAATACAGGAGGATGATTGCCATGTGCTGCAGCCAATCACCATGAGGACAAGCAGCCGCAAGTTCCAATCAAAGAAAATTTCCACACAGTGAGAAAACCAGCCTCAGGCTGTGCCGTGCGGGATTCATTCTGTGTGCACAGGACAATGCAGGGGGCATTCACCTACCTTTCTTCCAGAGCAGGAAAAGCCTTCAGGGGAGACCCGGAGTTGGGAGGTGGAACCAGGGGCAGAGCTTAGGCACGAGGAGGAATCCTCCTCCAGCTCGCACTGAATGCTGGGGCTCCACTCTCCTCCTCGTCGTGACGTCACTGGTTGTTAGACGCCAGGCGGGCCATGCCTAGCAACCAGTTGTTTTGGCAGTTCGCCAGGCAGCATCTGGGGGTGAAATGAAGCGGTCTTGGCAAGAACCAGTATAGCGCCGGGCAGTGAGGGACAGCGGCAATTTTTAGGGGGCATCAGATCGGCCAATGGGGCAATTCCGGGACATTGTATTGTCCCGGAATGAAGGTGCCCGGGACGCGGGACAGACCTCCCACAGCGGGACTTTCCCGGGCAATCCGGGACGGTTGGGAGGTATGCATATATATATATATATATATATATATATATATATATATATATATATATATATATATATATATATATATAACTTTAAAATGATATAAATGTGGCTTGTGTTTTGACAACCCAACCAAAAAAAAAATGGAAGTTTACAGGCAAACATTACAATTGCATTTTAAGTGTATGTACTGTATACCCCAAATTATTTATTTTAGTTTTGGATATCTTTTGTTAGTTTATTTTTTGTTGTTTGTGTCCTATTGGAGAGCACTCCCTGCACTTTCTGTCATGGACACAAAACAGAGTGAGAGGAAATCCCCTTTTAAACAGCTGTCACATGAACATGGAAAAAGTGCTCTCACCTTGTTCTGTAACATTTTTGATTTCCCATCATTTTCTGTTTTGGTGACAATGGTGACCAGGACAAATAACAAAATAAGTTAATCCTCCTTCCTCCTCAGGACAGTAATAAAAACTGTGTTACTGCATAGGCCTCTTAAAGTTTTCCCAACTAGTGTTATAAACTTAGTTTTTTTGTTCCATTAGTATTTTATGTTTTATGGATTAAAGATAAATTGATACACACATTGTGATTCTGCTTTCAGGTTTTTGATCCCTTGAGATTTTCACCAGAGAATTCCTCTGGCCGAAGTTCGCACGCCTTTCTTCCTTTCTCAGCTGGATCAAGGTATATGTCTTAATTTTACAGCGTGGGAAATTTTACATAAAAGTTGATCAAGTTTTTCATGTCTTTTCATATATCAACATCTGAAGCAAACATTAAGAAGCAATGAGTTTATCAGCATATTACTGATGGCTAATTTCCAAGTTTCACCCACAATTAAGCATCTATTGATAAATGTTTTAACACAAGATTCAAACAACTTTCCAAGAGGATTTATACATTTTCCCAACTGAATTCAATTAGAAAGATCTGTGAATCTTTTTTTTTTTTTTTGTAATTTAATCTTTTATTGTAAATTTTAATATACATAATACACATAATCAAAATAGAACTTAACGCTCATTCATTTAATAAGACAAAGATCCCCCATCCCCCCTGCCTCGGATCTTGATCTGTTGTCCTCGTAATCTATCTTCCTTAAACCAGTTCGATCTGTGAATGAGTGAAAGCTGTGCATATCTAGTGTGAAAATATTTATAAATAGACCCCTAAGCTATAACAACTGTTAATATTATTTACAATATTATTAGGAATGAATGAAATCAATGAATATTTATCTTTTGGTGTCAATCAATGCAAAATGCATTGACTTATATTGGAAATCCGAATTTCCCTACCATAGGCAGTATTGTGGTGATAATGACTTGCTCAAGCATTTGTTCTAATAATTTAATAATGCATATTTCTCCTGCTCTTAGTAGATTAATGCACATTGGTTAACAATGAGATTATACGCAGAATATGCTTTTGGAATACCACATTGTTTATTTACTTTTGAATTCATTTATCATTGCTTCTCATTTAAGGTTAATCTTTGCTTTGCAACAGGTTAACTTAACTACTACCCTTCTCATTCATATTTCTTTTTTTTTTTGCTCCCCCACTGATCTTTTCACCTGCTGGTAGCAAAGACAGGAAGCCCTGCGTAAGTTCCAAGTCACAACTTGTGGCTTACACTAAGGACTCCACTGTCCGTTTACACCCAACTGCCCTCTGATCTGACCTGCCTAGAAAGAAGGCGCTGATCAACTTCCATTTTTTTTTTTTTTTTTTTAGCAGGCCAGATCGGATTGGAGGTAGGCAGGAGGTGGACACAAGTCCCTTTACACCTGCTGGTCCATAGGTGTAAAAGGACCATCTAATCAGGTCTGCTTGAAAAACTGGCAGGTGGACCTCATTAGACCCTTTGCGTAAAAGGGGCCTTATTCCAGGTTGTCCATAAAGCAGAGCTTGGTCTGTCCATGTCTGCTCTGCGTAAAATGAGCAGACATGGAGCTGTTACCTGCCTGCTCTGCTCGGATCAGTAGGTGATCAGCTGACAGATCCCCTGCTGATCAAAACAGAGTCCGCTCTGTGTGAAAGGGGCCAAAAATTGAGGGTCCTCACCATGCCCCCATGTGACAGTGCAGAGTCCATGAGCAGCCAATAACTAAGTACCAGTATTGTCACTTGGGAGGAAGGGGAGTAGGTCACATGCTCCTCTATACATAGAAGTACAGGTATTTTTTTTAGCTCCCTGGTGGTCAATGAAAGGCATTCTGAAGTAATAACAGTATATATAATAAAAGGTGTAGTGGAAGTGGTGGAGAAGCTAACTATGAGTATTATATTCCTCTGGTTATCCAGGACCCTGTTAGTGAGGTTTCCCCCTTACTTTTTTGTCTGATGACAATGTCGCAGTCTCCCTCTGGGTATTGGGGAGCATGTAACCTGTTCTCCGGTGATAGTGATCGAGGTCTAGCAGCCAGTTGTAGGGCTTAAGCACTGTCACATGGCTGAGGGTGTGACATCATGGTTTTCTTGCAGTGACAGAGGTAAGAGAGGGAGAAAAGGCAAAGTGAATATAAGCTACTTCGGTGTTGGGCCTTCTTCAAACACACTTCCACTTTGCCCTGCATGGGAAAGGTAACATTGGGGTTTATTTACTAAAGGCAAATCCAATTTGCACTACAAGTGCACTTGGAAGTGCAGTCACTGTAGATCTGAGGGGGACATGCAAGGAAAATAAAAAACAGCATTTTAGCTTGCACATGATTGGATGATAAAATTAGCAGAGCTTCCCCTCATTTCAGATCTTCCCCTCAGGTCTACAGCAACTGCATTTCCAAGTAGTGCAGAGTGGATTTGACTTTAGTAAATCAACCCCACTGTCTCTTTAGGACCTCATTTACACTTGCATTGCTCTCTGAAGAGCATTCTGCATTCAGATCGCTCTTCAGAGAGCACTCATAGGCAGTGAGAAGGTGTTGTATCACCATCTCATTGAATAGTGTAACCCCCTAAATGGCTAACTAATTCTTGCTGTGGTTGCAAAGCAAATCACCGCTGTCGCAGCATGCATACACCCCTGGCCACTGCCTTACTAGCTAAAAAGGGAGTGGTCGTGCAGTGGTAAAAACGCAGCTTAATCACACGGTTTTACCACCCCCTTTCCCCTCAGACGCTAGTATAATTGAACCCTAACTGAAATTCAATCATTTGTCTGCACGGTGTGCACACAGCTTCTTTTGTTGCTTGAAACTGTTGATGTCAATTGGTGATAACTATTATCTAGGGGTACCCTCAGACTGCATTCTTGAGAATATTGGCTAATATGACAAAATGGCCATCACAATATATTTATATATAATGTGTTCTCTCTTAAATTAATTGTTCTCCATTAAATAACTGTTGCCCTGTATTCTCCAGAAACTGCATCGGACAGAACTTTGCCATGAATGAGATGAAAGTCGCCCTCGCATTAACATTACAGAGATTTGAACTGAGCCCAGACCCAGAGAAAGTGCCAAAGAAAATTCCTCAGCTCGTTCTACGATCTGCAAATGGTGTCCATGTGTATCTGAAGAAGTTACCACAGAAAAAATAGGACACAGAAAACAGAAGAATATCATTTGTGTGATGCTACTCTATTTTATGTAATATACAAATATACTAATATGTGTAATTCAGCTATTTTTGGCTGAATAACCTTGTCAGGATAATTCAACTGAAAAATAAATAAATTGCTGGTATTATTAACTTGATGAAAAAGTTCCAAAATATTGTAGCGGTACCCCCGTGAGGGCTGCTGATTGACTCTATACCCCACTGGCTACCCCGACTCTGCAGATCCTCTCTTACCTCTGACACCTTTGGTTCCATTCTGCAATATGATGTTAGCAATGAGAAACTCACACAATGTCACTGAACCACACAGAAAGTTTACTAGAGTAAATAATGGAACACAATGAACAGTGTAAATAAACAGAAATGATAATTGACAATTGGTATCACTTAATTCAGATATGCAAAACTGTTAACCTTATAGTTACCTCTGGGAGTATATGTGAACAGGTATACAGAGGGATAGGTACTCAATATTTTTAAAACATATATTAAATACCTTCCCACTGAGGCCTCAACACACAGACCAAATTACAATATAATATTCTTTACAGTCAAAGACAGTGTAAAGTCTAACACAGGGGTGTCAAACTTAATTTCATCATGGGCCGCATCAGCATTATGAATGTCCTCAAAAGGGCAGGTTGTTAGATGTCCAGCGCATCCCCTCCTCTTACATTATATGTCAAGAGCCACCCCACCATCAGAAGTTCAGTCCCCTACTCTCCCTAACATCACAGTGCACCGCAGTGGGAAGAAGCTGGATGCATTGCTTGAAAGCAGAAAGTAGGGGTCTGGAGGAAGACCAGAGCTCTCCTGCAGCTGCAGGAGAGGTGCGAGGGCCACATGAAATAGCCTGGAGGGCCGGATTCGGCCCGCGGGCCTTGTGTTTGACACATGTGATCTAACATATACTCAATGGCTCCCCCTAGGTTGTAAGGTTGAATAAAGACACCAGTCCATGCAGTTCAACCTGAGTACACACTCACATCAGTCCCTACCCTCAAGGAGCCCACAATCCAAGGTCCCCAACTCAAATTCATATACTAGGGCCAATTTTTGGACAGAAGCCAATTAACCTACCAGCATGTCTTTGGAGTGTTGAGGAAACCGAAATACCCGGAGGAAACCCATGCAGGCACAGGGAGAACATGCAAACTCCAGGCAGGTAATGTCGTAGGTGGAATTTGAACCAGCGACCCTTTTTATTGCTAGGTGAGAGTGCTACCCACTACACCACTGTGCCGCCCCCAACTGATGAGTGTAGAAGGAACGCTTAGGAAAAGAGGAAAATGGCAAAAGTCCTTTCACTCCAGATATCTTCAGCTAGCCTGATGTTTGATTCAGCACCCAGCGAGAGGTGTAGCACTATGTGAACATGCAAGTCACAAGTGCCACATCAAACAATAAAAGTGAAAATAACAATAAAAAATCCAAATTAAAATTGGAGCCTAACCCAGAGAACTGTGTGTAAGAGTATGTAACACAATTAGACTGAAAAGTATTGCTGTGATAGAATCTACAATCAAGTAAAGAAATATCAAATAAGCTTGTGATTAACACTAAAACATTTTTGAACCAATATAAGGTGCTGTGAAAAAATAACCGGAAATAAATAAAGTGTATTAAAACGTGATTAATATACTTAATGTGTGGCTAGAAAATTCAGTAACATAAAGCCCAAAACATTTTTTTTTAAAAATACAATGTTACAATGACTATCCAAAGTGATCTTCATAATAGTGCTTCCTGCAATAAGTGTCCAGCTGTCAGCAGAAGGTGCTCAAAATTCAAATAATACAGTTCAATAAAGGTGACTTTGTGCAACAAAAGGCAACTTCAATGCTTCCTTGGTGATGTCAAACAATCAAAACGTGCAGATAGCAGCTGGATTTGAATAGCATAAGTCAGAGGTGGGGGACTCGAGTCACATGACTTGACTCGAGTCGGACTCGAGTCACCTGTTTGAGGACTTGCGACTTGCTTGACAAAATTAAATAAATGACTCGACTTGACTTTGACTTGCTACTAATGACTTGCGACTTGACTTTGACTTGGGCTATTTGACTTGCAATGACTTGGCACCACCAGTGCTGTGTCTTGGCCTAGGCAAAATATGCCAAGAAAAAAGCACTAAGCAGTTTTGTTAATGTTGAAAATGAAATAAAACCTTTCCTGAAAACTGACTTTTAACTAATTTTAAGGATGGAAATGGGGTAGATCAGTATTTTGACTTAATTTGTGACTTGACCAAAATAAATGACTTGACTTGACTTGCTTCCTTTTCGCCACAGTAACTTGGGACTTGCTTATGACTTGAAGGTTAAGACTTGAGACTTGCTTGTGACTTGCACATGTGTGACTTACCCCCATGTCTGGCATAAGTTCAAAAGAGTGGTGACTGTGAAGTGTATAGCAGGATTATTTCCATGCAGCAATCCTCTAGTGGTGGGTAATGGCCTCTTACCTCACTACACTGAGGTTACAGCATAGAGCAAAAAACGCTATTGGTGTCTCCTGTGCGGGGGGGTCCTAGGTGGTGGGCTGTCATATATCAGATCTCAGATCCATAGGAAACATCATGGTAAAGCGGAGAGATAAAAATCCCATATAGTGTAGTATTTTGAGGTATAAATCAGGCTTTATTCAATTAAAAAACATCATACAGGGTACTCACACAATGGGCAATGAACGGTACAATGTATCCAGACGAGCGGCGAGCTCGTACACTGTTAGCAGTGGGCGGTGCCTGTCCCTACGCGTGGCGTCACGGGTCACGTGGCTTCATCAGGGGTTTTGTATTATTTGTATTAATTAAATTAAAATGTAATACGAAGATAAAACGCCCATTTATTAAAATACTAGTAAAAATACCACTATAAAAATATCTGATAACTGTGGTTCTAAGTTCTGATCTCCAGTTAATGTGGTTAAAAAGGTAAGCCAAGAGACATTAGGGTTGCAGGGTGCCAAAGTCGCATACAAGTTTTAGACGCGTTCCAACAGTAAAAAAGGGGGAGGAGGGGGGGGAATTAAAATCTACTCTAACCACGCGAGAATATGACCATCCATATGCGTCTAGAAGTCACTCAAGAAGCAATTCAGATCAAACTCTATGTTGAGGCCTCGAGGTGCAAATGTGTCCAAGATCCATCTGGATTCGGCCTGGCTAAGGGACCTAACCTTGTGTCCCCCCCGCCAGTGCCTAATATAGGGTTCGATACCCCAGAATCTCAAATGCGACGGATCTTTATTGTGGCATAGTAGAAAATGCTTAGAGACGCTGTGCTTATCGTAGCCTTTCAGGATATTCTTCACATGTTCTTTTATCCGTACCCTCAAAGGTCTTTTTGTCCGGCCCACGTACTGGAGCCCACAGCTACATTCCAGGGCATATACCGCCCCTTCCGTATTGCAGCTGATGAAGTTGCTAATTTTATATGTGCTTCCAGTACTTGTTGATGTGAAATTGAATTTCCTCTCATTTGATCTTTTAGTTTTTAAACAAGCAAAGCACCTCTTACACGGGTAGAATCCTTTTCCGGTAAAAAAGGTGTAATTTCTTTTTGGTGGGTCAATTACATTTTTTACCACCTTGTCGCGAATGGTCGGAGCTCTTCTATAAATAAAGTGCGGTTGTGTAGGCAAAGATCCTTGTAATTGTTTGTCTGCTAGGAGGATATGCTAGTGGCCTTTAATAATCCTTTCCACTTGCTTATGTTGTATGCTGAAATCTAAAATCAGAGGTGCTCCCCCTAGTGGCTGTTTAGGTTTGTTGGTCTCTTTAATTAAATCTTTTCGATCCATTCTCGAAACCTCTTCCATTTCTTTAGTTAGGAGTTGGCGGTCGTAGCCTTTATTCGAGAATCTTAGAGCTAGTTTCTCAGCTTGGTCTAGGTATGTGTCAAGCTGCGTGCAATTTCTTCTTAATCTTACGAATTGGCCTTTCGGTGCGTTGAAGAGCCAGTTTTTATGGTGGCAGCTTTCAATAGGCAGAAAACTATTTCTGTCTACGTTTTTAAAGTGCGTTCGTGAGATAAGTCCTGAAATGTCTTGGATGATTTCGAGATCTAAAAATATAACTTTACTATTGCTAATTTCCCAGGTCAGTGTGATATTCTTGTTCGCATTTAATCTCTCCAGAAACCGAGTGAGCCCTTCCGTGTCTCCTTTCCAGAGGATAAAGATGTCGTCAATGTTTCTTTTATACAATACTAGTTCACTTGGTGTGTCTTCAAACACACTCAGTTCCTCCCATTGGGCCATGAACAATCCAGCTATGCTGGGGTCAAATTTCGCCCCCATTGCAACTCCAGTATGCTGCCGGTAGTCTTTGCCATTGTACCAGAAATAGTTACTCTTGAGATTGAACTCAATGCACTTAATTAAAAATTTCCTCTGCATACATGATAATTGAGTATACTTACTTCCTCAAGCCCCATTTGGCTGCTTGACATGGCAGGTGATGTGGTTTAATGGTATATAGTGACGACACATCTGCAGTCGCCATGATCCATGGGCCTTCTTCTTTTGGGACATTTTCCAGGATCTGCAGCATTTGTTTTGTATCCTTCAGATATGCTCGTGTATGTTGTACAGCCGGTTGCAAGAATACATCAATGTATTGACCCAAACATGATGTTAACGAGTCAATACCGTTTACTATTGGCCTCGGTGGTGGGTTAGTATTATTTTTGTGAAACTTAGGTAAAATATATATGATGGGTGTACGGGCCGACTCTGGGACTAGAAACTTGGCTTCCTTCTTATTCAATATGTTTTTTTTTACTCCAAGACATACAGTTTGTTCCAATGCTTTCCTGCATTTGTATATAGGGTTGCTCAATAGCCTCGTGTAGGTGTCCTCATCGCTAAGCATCTCTGTCATCATCTGGTGGTATTGTTCCTTTGAGAGTATGACGATCCCCCCACCTTTATCGGCTGGCCGGATTACCAACTCTTTTCTCTTTGTAAGTTTACGAATGCCACTTTTAATGTAGTCGGGGTCTTCCTTTTTCTTAATTTTAAGTTCTTGAATGTCTTCTAGCACCACTTTTTAAAAAACTTCTATGTATTTATTATCTTTTATGGGCGGGTTAAAAATCGATTTATTTCTTAATGTACTATGTGTAATGCCATTATCTTCAATAATTGGATGATTTGATCTCATAGGGTTGCTCGTAATATATTTCTGGATATTCAATTTCCTTATGAATTTTTGGATTCCAATATACGTCTGAAATTTGTCCAAATTTTTCATAGGTGCATACTTCAGGCCTTTATCTAGCACAGCGATTTCTTCATGTGTCAATTCTTGTCCACTCAGGTTAAAGATCCCTTCTCCCTTTACTCTCTTTTTCGCTTGTTCTCTCTTTCCTGATCTCTGTCCTCTCTTCTTCCTGGGCTTTTTCTTGAGTTTCTGGTCTCGTCTAATAGTCTCGGAGGATGGTCTTCTCTGCCCCTGTCTAAAAAAGGCCTATTGGGTGCTTGTTCTCCGTAGTATGGAGGATGGTTTCTCTCCTGTCTCTCTTCTTCTCCTCTGTAGGCGAGTGGGGCATAGTAATTGTGTGTAGGTATCGGACTCCGTTCGTAATGGAGTTGGTTTCTTTGTTGGGGACCTCTTCTTTCACCATATGTATATTCATGCCCTGGACTTCTTCCTCTTGATCCATAGTATTCATATGGTGGTTCTCTGTTCTCCCTATATGTCCTTGCGGTGGTCCTCTATATTCTCTCTGATCATACGGTTGCTTTTGCCAGTTGTTGAACAGTCTCCTGTTGTTTTTCCAGTAGGGTTTTCTTCCTCCATTCTGTGGAGTTTGATTTGATTGCGGTTTTCTTTCTCCTCGATATGGGGTAAATGGCTGATGGTAGGTGTTTCTTCTATCCGGATCTTGTTGTCTCGGGGTGGTTGGTGTATACCTTTCCCTTTCATCTTGGTAATTTCTGGGTTGCGTATTTGGTGATTCCACAACATAGTGAGGATCAACCCTCACATTTTTTTCGGGTGTTGAATAAGTGGATGCATTATTCCCTCTACCAATGAGATTCTGTCATTTAAATACCTAGTCGTTTCTGAAATCTTTTATGTCTCTAGTGCACTTTTTGCTCTTCCTTTGTTGTACCTCTTTATCTTTCTTGATTAGATCTTTATTCAACTGTGTGGTTAGAGTTTTAAACTCTGTAGTATCTTTATACACTTCCAACTCTTCTTTTATTTGTGAGATATTATGGTCAATGATTTTCAATTTTCTCTGTTTCCTTTCTAGTAGAAATCTTAACAATTCTTGTCCCTTATCGTCGAAGAATTTAAACCATCCCTCGTTTGATTCTTGGTCTGTTAGACCATCATTGGGCGGGACGTCCCATCTTAATCTTCTTGGGACTATATTCTCTTTAAGGTAAGTTTCAAAGGTGCATGTGTCCCACCAGAGACTCACCTTTTTTTCCATGTTGTGTCCGAGCCTTCTCATTAGGCTCTCTAGGTCTAGATTTTTTGTATTGTTAGTATTAGAGGCATTAAATTCCTCTTCAAGATTTACTTTTCTTTTATCCATATAGGCAAACACATCCATGGTTGCAGCGGGAATGTGAAGGTTGAATGAGTAAACAGTATAGTGAGTGTTATTCCTGCGCTACCAATCAGTGATAATGTAGGTGGTTTTGGGTCGGGAGAAGCAGCTTGCACCGAATGGGGTCCAGCCTTAAACCCTGGTAAGATAGCAAATATAGACAGTGGGGATTGGTGCTGCACTAATCCTGTAATGACCTAAAATAGCTGGGTATGCTGGGTGTGAGCTCCTGCCTACAGCACCTTATATTGGTTCAAAAATGTTTTAGTGTTAATCACAAGCTTATTTGATATTTCTTTACTTGATTGTAGATTCTATCACAGCAATACTTTTCAGTCTAATTGTGTTACATACTCTTACACACAGTTCTCTGGGTTAGGCTCCAATTTTAATTTTGATTTTTTAAGGCTGGACCCCATTCGGTGCAAGCTGCTTCTCCCGACCCAAAACCACCTACATTATCACTGATTGGTAGCGCAGGAATAACACTCATTAGCCTGATGTTTAAACTGCAGTATTTGTAATCCACAAAGGCAAAAGGAAAAGAAATGACTCTAGGGCAAAAGATATGCTGAAGCTGACTTAACTAAAGCAATATCACCACTTGTAGATTCCTCTTTATATGTGAGTGCAATAACAGTACTGACCTTACAGCACAGGGGAACTGACAAGGCCCCATAGTCCAGCTGTATGATGCCTGTGGAAAAGTAGATTCACCTCTGTGGAACTACAAGTCTCACCAGCAGTCTGTAAAAAGAACTCACTCAGCAATACTGTACTCTCTACTGGGATGGGCAGGTGCCCTCTCACCACAATAGACTTAAAGTCTGTGAGGCTCCGTCTGGAATCCCCTCCTGGTGTCTCAGTCTGTTGAAGATGGCGCCGCCGCGCTGTGCTGCAACTCCGGATGGACTGAAGTGCAGGAGCTTCCTGTTGCTCTGAAGCACAGGCCGGTCCGCTTGCTAGGGTGGCAAGGCTGTACTCTGAGATCTCTCAGAGACTGGCGATCCGGCTCTCCTCTGTATAGGCCACAGTCTCTCACTCCTGGTCACACATACCTCCTGCTGGCAGGTGTTGAATGGCGTCCCGAGAGGCTGAAAACAGGTCACGTTGGTCTTTTTATTACTGCTCCCAGCAGGCAGTGCTGCACGCTTTGCATTGTCTGTATTTTAGTTCAGGGCTGATCCAGCTAACAGAGTCACTTCCTCCTCCAAACTAAATCTCCCACAATACCTTGCTGCATTCCTTCTCAGGAATAAGGAAAGATCCTAACAGAGCCCAACAAGCACTAGAGGGAGCCAAACTCATTTGAAATAACATCAACTGTATTAACTATAGTAGAAAACCTTTGGCTACAATATATTTAGTGACCCCCTGGCAGGAAAGAAAATCCCCAGCACCTGGGGTGTGCTTACATTATCCCAGGGTGGATCCATGGCTTTAGTGGATGAAATAACATTGAGTGCCAGTCACTTTTTGTCTTTTCCAGATGTTTTTCTTTTTACTCCAGGCTCGTGGGGAGAGAGAATTAGGGCTTCAGATACCTCCAGCAACATATTTAACATACTCCCCCTCACACTCCTGCTGTCACAGTGCATAATAAGAAAATTAACCATGGTGTATTGTAAAAACAATAAGCAAACACTGACAGCACTTTCATCAGAGCTCCACAACCAGGCAGTTGGTATCTTCTTGCATCCTCTTCAAGGGAGTACCAGGATCCTCTGAGGGGCTCATTTCTCATCCAGCAGGACTTCTTCCCCTGGCTCTCCACCTTGGTTGTTGTACATTACTCGACCAGGCAGGGCAGTTTGAGGACTTTGCTAGCAACTAAGTGCTCTCTAAATAACAGAGGAGGTCCTGGAATTAGAGTGATAGCACAACTGTCATGTACCAGGTGTGACCAGAACTGCGTGGTTAGCTACAGAGGAACACCAAACACATGTAAGTAAAAATATAAATGATTTATTAAAGTAAGTGAATAATCTAAGTACAATCACCTCCAATATGACACAGTGCAATAATCAACCAACAGACATAGACTCACAAATAACAACAGACAGATAAGTACAATAAATGGGAAATACCAGGATCATAAACAATAGCCAGGCCAGGGTCATACACAGCAGATCAGCAGATGGACAGGGGATGTTCCAGAAACATAGACGTAAGCCACGCCAAGGTCATACACAGGGAGATCAGCAGATGGTGTAAGGAACACAGGAAAGGGAGAGGATGGATGGATCAGACTGCAGGGTAGGGATGCAAGGTAACAGGTGGGACAGGATAGGGATCAGGACAGGGAAACAGGATCAGATACATGGGTCACAGGTTCAGGGCACCGGAACAGGTTCAGAATCAGGATCAGGATCAGATCACAGGCTAGCAGGTCAGGACGCAAGGACGAAACTAAGGCAAACACCTTATTGTAGGAGGTGCTGTCTGCTTCACACTGCCAGGATCCATCCGCTGGTGGATGCCATTACTGCAGCCCAAAGATGGCATAACATCAGCAGGGAAAAGCTCTTCTGACAGTTCCAAACTGCCAGGAGACACCTGCTGGTGGACCTCAGTACTGCACGCCAAATGACAGATATTACCAGAGGATGGAACTTTTCCTGACAACAACCTTGATGAAGTTTGACACAGGGTGAAGGAAAATGAAGAGTAGTTTGAAGATTTGGGCATTGGTAAAGAAGAGTGATTTATAGGACATAACTATTGAAGCAAACACTATGCATAATTATATTTTATTTGTTTCAGTATTTATGATAGATATAATAGAAAGAAATTGCATGTATATGATTTTATGTTGTGCTGCACATAGCAGACCCATGTTTATATTTCATGGTGTGTGCTACAGCTTAAAGGAAAGCCAAGTGAGATACTACAAATTAGTCGGGGCAGATTACCACCCAGTAGAACTAAATTTAAAGTGATTGTAAATGCGCTTTTTTTTTCTTTCAATATTTTTATTGGAATTGTATATAAAGCCATCCAAAACAATAGAGATCATTGTACAAAGCAAGCCAGAGGGTATTTCAAAACTGTTCCATCAGAACAATATACTGGTATGCCAAAATAACTCAAAATAAAGACATAACGAAGGGGGTCATGGTATGGTATATATGTGATCACTTGGATCCACGTTAGGCCCCCACCCTTGCCAGGGGGCTTCATCCACATTGCTTGGTTGTACTTTGCTTTCTTGGTTGTACATTGCTTTCAACAACATAATGAAAGGGAGAAAGAGATAAAAGAATAGAGCAAAGGAGGAGAAAAGAGAGGGGAAAGGGAACCTCTGATGAAGCCCTGCCCAGGGCGTAACACGCTAGGTGGAGATGTCATCACACTGCCTGGATGTGTCTGGAGAGCCGCTACTGACCCACTGAAGGCTGAGGATGCGATGTTTACTGGCTGCTTTCTTTACTTTTAAAGCTGTATGCTACCTTTTTTATGTGAGTATATAATACATGTCGGTTTAATAACTTTTATTAAAAGGGAGAGCAAGCACTAGAAGTCTTTATGTCTTTTTGTGCTGGAGGAGGAAGTAGAGTCTCAAGCCCAAGGGGAAACACCAGATGATTGCTTAAAAGTGCAGAGCCTACGGGAGCCATGGAGTTTTTGGATATACATCAGGCACATAGTAGACCTCTTATGATGTGGAGGAGGTCTATGGAGGGGTGAAAGCACATGCTTGTCTTTTCTTGACACATGGTGTGTTGAAGAGGGATTACACTTCCTGGCTTTATTATCACTCTACACAGGATTTCTGTCTTTTCCACCAACTATTAGGAAAAACTGTTGGGACTTTTGTTTATTGTAGATTGTGCGTGTGTGTTTTAGCATGCGCCAAGTATAAAAGTTTTAAAGTGAATTTTTTTTGCGTAGTCTTATTTCTAATGCTGCACAGTTTTTGAGGGTAAGTTTTTTTTGATAGATGCACATAATTTTGATGCTACATAGAAATCTGCTTTTTAGGGGGGCACTTGTGCAGGCTCCCTCCCAAGGCCTCTATTGACACAGACAGTGAGACTTGGCCCCCTTGTCACTGGCTTTGATTCAAGGAAGGAAGGGTGACCTCTGGAAGTCGCACATCTATGATATTCTGCTGCAAAGAATGGAGTGGCAATCTAAGCCTAGACTCTGACCAGGCCACGCCCCCAAAGCGTTTCACTCTGGAGTGAACCATATTGGGGGTGTGGCCTGGTCAGAGTCTAGGCTTAGATTGCCACTCCATTCTATGCAGCAGGATATCATAGATGTGCGACTTCCAGGGGTCACCCTTCCTTCCTTGAACCTTTGCAGGAGCCAGGACGGGCTCCAGCCCCTGTCAGCACTCTAGCAGCAGCTGCGGATGCACTGTCTACATACCCCCTCCCTATGGAGCCTGAGTGGCCCACACACATCTCCCAGGTCTCACCAGCTTTAGTTGACAGCCTCAGCAAGACCCGAGAGACCAGAAAGTGAGGGGAGAGAGCCATTGCAGATGGGTACAGCGCTGGGTAGAATGAGGGCTCTTGTAAGTAAAAGTCGGGGGGGTAAGGGGTGATACTGATACCTTAACATTTTTTAACATAATGCAAGGAATGTATTAAGGTAAAAAATGTTTAGCCCCTATGACCACTTTAACTACGGCAGGGTGGCTACAGATAAATTTGTGTTAGAGTTGCTTGTTAGTCAAAATGTCATGAAGTAAAAGTTACTTTACCGCAGTGCTGAATAATATTGCAGATTGAATGGTCTGTCATACTACTACCCATGATAACTCGCAAATGACTGCATTTTAACTTGCATTCGGTAATGCACCCAACCTATAAAAAAGAATAAAGCCGTGCTTAAAAGGACATGAAAACCATATACAATGATAATATGACAACTAAATCCTAATATGATCTCCACCAAATATGGCTCATTAAAGCATTGACAAAAAATAGCATAAACAGTGATTAAATACTGTCAAAAAGTCAGTGAATGAAATAATCAGATGATTGTGATTAAATATATATATTGTGAAAAAGTGTGATTAAAGATAATCAGATGAGTGGACATCCTAGGAATAAAGTCAATCCTCAAAATCACCAAGGAGCACCAAGGAACTAGTGCGCCTCCACCGTATAAAATGCAAGCTTACCAGATAGCAAGCTTAAGGAAGCCTGTGGCTATAACCCAGCAGGGGTCCTTGATCCAAGGCAGCAACAAAAGCACTTCCAGGTATAGCAGATGGACAAACTACGGCAAGCTTCCAGGTAAGTATTTGCAAGTACTCGGGCCACAGCGGTAACGGTCAGCCACATGGTATAAAAGATATAAGCATAAAAACCGGCCGGTAAAACAGGCGAACACCCGTCCACTGCAGAGATATCGTTTTATGCTTATATCTTCTGATACCATGTGGCTGACCGTTACCGCTGTGGCCCGAGTGCTTGCAAATACTTACCTGGAAGCTTGCCGTAGTTTGTCCATCTGCTATACCTGGAAGTGCTGTCGTTGCTGCCTTGGATCAAGAACCCTGGCTGGGTTATAGCCACAGGCTTCCTTAAGCTTGCTATCCGGTAAGCTTGCATTTTATGCGATGGAGGCGCACTAGTCCCTTGGTGCTACTTGGTGATTTTGAGGATTGACTTTATTCCTAGGATGTCACTCATCTGATTATCTATAATCACGCTTTTTCACAATATATATATATATATATTTAATCACAATCATCTGATTATTTCATTCACTGACTTTTTCCAGTATTTAATCACTGTTTATGCCATTTTTTGTCAATGCTTTAATGAGCCATATGTGGTGGAGCGCCATATTAGGATTTATTTGTCATATTATCATTGTATATGGTTTTCATGTCCTTTTAAGCGCAGCTTTATTCTTTTTTTTTATTTCTTGTTGGTGTGTATCTCACTTTTTAGCTGCAGCTCATAGTTAGGGGTTGATTTGTGTTAGCTCAGTGTTCCCTATTTTCCATTCAATGCACCCAACCTGTCTTGACCCCTAAATTTAAAAATATTACCTTGTTATCTAAAATATTTGAATGTAAAATACAGAACATTTGACATCTTCAGGTATGTTAGGGGGGTTCTTTGGTCTACAGCTGCTCCCCTTCTGCTCCCGCAGGGTTAGTCTTAAGCTATGTACAGTGTGTATGTACAGTGCCTTGAAAAAGTATTCACCCCCCCCCCTGGCTTTTTACCTATTTTGTTACAGCCTTTAGTTCAATTTTTTTAAAATCTGAATTATATGTGATGGATCAGAACACAATAGTCTAAGTTGGTGAAGTAAAGAAAAAAATATACATAAAACTGTTTTCCAGAAATAAAAAAAATATAATTGGCTTGTGCGTATGTTCCCCCCCCCCCCCCTTTGTTATGAAGCCCATAAAAAGCTCTGGTGCAACCAATTACCTTCAGAAGTCACATAATTAGTGAAATGATATCCACCTGTGTGCAATCTAAGTGTTACATGATCTGTCATTACATATACACACCTTTGTGAAAGGCCCCAGAGGCTGCAACACCTAAGCAAGAGGCACCACTAACCAAACACTGCCATGAAGACCAAGGAACTCTCCAAACAAGTAAGGGACAATGTTGTTGAGAAGTACACCAAGTAGGAGCACCGTCAAATGTATCATAACCAAATGGAAAGATCATGGCACAACAGCAAACCTGCCAAGAGACGGCCGCACACCAAAACTCACGGACCGGGCAAAGAGGGCATTAATTAGAGAGGCAGCACAGAGACCTAAGGTAACCCTGGTGGAGCTGCAGAGTTCCACAGCAGAGACTGGAGTATCTGTACATAGGATGACAATAAGTCGCACGCTCCATAGAGTTAGGCTTTATGGCAGAGTGGCCAAAAGACAGCCATTACTTTCAGCAAAAAACAAAATGGCATCTTTTGAGTTTGCGAAAAGGCATGTGGGAGACTCCCAAAATGTATGGAGGAAGGTGCTCTGGTCTGATGAGATTAAAATTGAACTTTTTGTCCATCAAAGAAAATGCTATGTCTGGCGCAAACCCAACACATCACATCACCCAAAGAACACCATCCCCACCGTGAAACATGGTGGTGGCAGCATCATGCTGTGGGGAGGTTTTTCAGCAGTCGGGACTGGGAAACTGGTCAGAGTTGAGGGAAAGATGGATGGTGCTAAATACAGGGATATTCTTGAGCAAAACCTGTACCACTCTGTGTGTGATTTGAGGCTAGGATGGAGGTTCACCTTCCAGCAGGACAATGACCCCAAGCACACTGCTAAAGCAACACTTGAGTGGTTTAAGGGGAAACATGTAAACAGGGCTTTTTTTCAGCAGGAACGCGGGGGAACGCAGTTCCGGCACCTCTAGCACTTTTGTATTTTATGACAAAGGAATGCTGGAGTGTCTATTGATGCTGGCTGCTGGGGGATCTAATGCTGCTGGTGGGGATCTATTTTGGTGTGGGGATCTATTGTTAATGGGTAGGTATAGTGTTGCTGGTGGGGGGTCTCTTGTTGCTGGAGGGTCATTTGTTACTGGGAGGGACCTACTATTGAGGATCTATTGATGCTGGCTGCTGGGAGATCTGTTGTTGCTGCTGGGAGTCTATTGTTGCTGGGTTGGTATTTTGTTGCTGGGGTCGGGTCTATTGTTGCTGGTGGGGTCTACTGTTTCTGGGGTGGGGTCTATCAAATTCCATACAAATGAAATTACTTAGTAGCACAAAATGAATCTCTGTATTCTCTAAAAGGGGAGGTACTGGGAGGTGGGTAGGGGTGGAACCAAGGGATGGTGTTTAGAGGTGGGTAAGGGGCAGAGACAAAGGGTGCGTCAGAAGGGAGGGGTTCCTGCACCTATTCTGTGAAAAAAATCCCTGCATGTAAATGTGTTGGAATGGCCTAGTCAAAGCTCAGACCTCAATCCAATAGAAAATCTGTGGTCAGACTTAAAGATTGCTGTTCACAAGCGCAAACCATCCAACTTGAAGGAGTTGAAGCAGTTTTGCTAGGAGGAATGGGCAAAAATCCCAGTGGTAAGATGTGGCAAGCTCATAGAGACTTTTCCAAAGTGACTTGGAGCTGTGATAGCCGCAAAAGGTGGCTCTACAAAATATTGACTTTAGGGGGGTGAATAGTTATGCACATTGACTTTTTCTGTTATTTTGTCCTATTTGTTGTTTTCTTCACAAAAAAAACCCATCTTCAAAGTTGTGGGCATGTTCTGTAAATGTAAATTAAATGATGCAAATCCTTGTGAGGCAACAAAACACGAAAAATGCCAAGGGGGGGTTAAAACTTTTGCAAGGCACTGTACATGAAATTAGAAAAATTCTGCACTTCACAAAATCCTTTGTAGTCACCGTTTCATAAGCAGGAGTGTCTATCAAATTCAGTACTGCCTGGCTGTATCTAGCTAGTGCTTAATTGATTGATGTTGCTGGTTCTCTTTGTTTTTTCTAATTCCAGCTTGATCGCCTATTCCTGCCCCCTATGAGGGAGTGTTTCTGGTATTAGATAGGAGAGATGCAATAGGGTTGGGATATAAATTTTTGTTTCCTTTTCTGGCCAACTACTAGGATTTATATAGCCCATGATGCATGCAGGCGAAAGGTAAAAAAAAATTGGTCAACTCTGAGGAGAGGGTCTTTTCCCCCAGGCTTAGGCCTGAGGAGGAGTGCTGTCAGCGTTGCTAACCTACTAGGCCTGCTGCTTAGGGAGGGCTATACTTTGAGTGTTATGCCCCGTACACACGGTCGGATTTTCCGACAGAAAATGTGTGATAGGACCTTGCTGTCGGAAATTCCGGCCGTGTATAAGCTCCATCACACATTTTCGATCGGAATTTTCGACACACAAAGTTTGAGAGCAGGCTATAAAATTTTCCGACAACAAAATCCGTTGTCGGAAATTCCGATCGTGTGTACACAAATCCGACGCACAAAGTGACACGCATGCTCAGAATAAATTAAGAGACAAAAGCTATTGGCTACTGCCCCGTTTATAGTCCCGACGTACATGTTTTACGTCACCGCGTTCAGAACGATCAGGTTTTCTGATAACTTTGTGTGACCGTGTGTATGCAAGACAAGTTTGAGCCAACATCCGTGGATTTTGTTGTCGGAATGTCCGATCAATGTCCGACCGTGTGTACAGGGCATCAGACCTATGCACAGCCAGCCTGGACTCACAGTACTCCTGGGCAGTGCAGTGCATTACATGAGCATCATACTGTCCAGGAGGAAAATCCATCATTGCCACTGAGGAAGAAGATAAAGAAAGTGTAGCAACAGCAGACTGGCCAAAGGACTTCAGGATTTTAAGTATGTACTGATTTTATTTAAAAGAAGCAAAAGAGGCTTTTGGGAGAGAAATAGGTAGGGTGGGGGTGGGGACGACACAAAAGGTTGCGTCCTCCCCCCATACCCTGAAAGGGTAGCAATATGCCAGATACTTAAAGGGCAAGTCCACTTTCATGGGGAAAAAAATAGCAAATAAAGAAAAAATAATATAGCGCGTACAATTGCGATACAAGTCATATTGTAATTGAATGTTTTTAAAAATGACCTTTCCTTTTCAATCTGCAGCAGCTGTAATTTTCTATAAATGCAATGCAATATGGCTACATGGAGTTGTTCTGTACATGTGTACTGACCACTCCCCAGAAACATCACTTCCTGCTTGTGTGATTGGCTCACCAATTTTCCCAGAAGTCTGCCTAAGATACAAGTCAGATTTCAGGCATTCTCTGCAACAAAAATGTAATTTTTGGTGAGATATTTCCAATAGGAACACGTCTAAAGGGATGCAGGCCCAACAGTTTTACACATTAGTGCCCTGCAGCTGCCACAGCTGACTGATAATTATGAAACCACTCCCATTAGACCAACTCAACACAGAGGCACAGACACATGGATTTCTTCAGAATAACAAAAGGTAGGATTCTGCAACAAAGGTTGTTTTGATGCTTGCACTATACATAGATCACCCAGAGGGGAATGTTTTTTTCTCAACAAAAGTGGAGTTACGCTTTAAGGTAGCATTCCAGTCACATACCAACTATACCTAAACCTGTTCAAACCTCCGTTCCAAGCCTATTTTAACTAACCTGTAAAGGAAAGATGTTTATACTTACCTCTTCTGAAGGTGCTCTAGTTCGATCACATGTTTGGCTCCCTGTGCCAGCTTCACTGTAGAAGAGAGACAGCTAACAACAGATGCCATATAGTAAGCCTATTGGTGACATCACTGCCCAGGCTCTGCAACCATTGTCAGCAATCTCTCTTCATCACTGAAGCTGGCCACTGGCCAGACCGGAGCACCAACAGAATAAGTAATTATAGACATCTTCACTTCACAGGGTAGTTACAATAAGCGTAGAATGCGGTGGGAGCACGTTTAAGTATAGAATAGTATTTGACTGGAATTCTACTTTAACTCCAGCCCCACTCCTGGAATATTTACAGTGCCTCCCTGCCTGGCAATATATAGCCTTTGAAGTAAAAATCCTGGCCATGAGCAGCAACTATTGCTCAAACCTATTATTATGGACAGTATTATGGACAGTCTATTATTATGGTGGCTTGTAGCTAACCAAAGGAGCATTGATGCAGCCACAGGAATGAATGGATGAATCTGATCATATGTGCAAAGGTAACGGCACATGACCTGTCTTTTTTTTTTTACTGCAAAAGCTGTGCTACCAGTACCTAAAACCTTCATCTTTCAGCAATAAAGACTTGACCAGTCCTTATCCTTTTAACTGCTTGTGTGTCTCTGTCTAGGATACTTCAATTCACTTACTGGTAACCACGTTCACTGGGACTGGGGCTTTTATTGAAGAAATAAGAGGATAGCCCCTCTATGGTGATATATAACATAAAACATGACAGAGGTTCTAACCCTTCTAAAACTTAAAAAAATAAAAATAAAGAATAGCATGCCATGTGACAGGTGGCTTACATCAGATACAACATGACAGCTTATTGGAAATACAAACAGATGAACTCATAGTAACATAAGGAAAGCATTACAGCCAGTTGCAGTTTGGTTAATCATTGGCCCAGCGATACAGATGCAATAACCTGTCACCTGATTCATAATAAACATACATATAATAAATAAAACCTAAACATAAATCGCCTAATGCTGAAGTTGTCATCCATTTCAAATAATTGATAGATACACTTTTCTTCTACTGCAGTGTAAAAAGTGCTATTGATCTCAAGAAATATGGGTGCTCTCTAATCGTATCATTTACTAAATTGGGTTATAAAAAAAAGATGTATTTAAAGTGGATGATTTAGTAAAATCACAAGTCTTATCTTATATATGGCAGACGTTTTAAAAAAATACTCTTTTATCATGAAAAGTATTCTTGAGCCGATGACTTTGCGGAAAGGGAGAGGTTTGTGACTGAGCTCACGGAGGACATAACAAGGAGGTAGAAAATCACAGTAAGAGACTACTTCATGAAAAATAGATTACAGGGCCATTAAGTAGTGGATGGGTATGGATTATTTTTTGGAGAATAAGGATATTGTTTACTGTCACTTTAAAGCCCAGTCACTGCGTGAGAGTTCATTGGAGTTTTCTACCTTGCTTCTAAAGGTCAGTCAGTGAGAGTTCATTGAAACCTTCTATGACTAACACAACTTAAAAAACTTGAATTACTTCTAGGTTTATAAACGTGTGTGAGGAGGCTCACATGTGGAACCTCCCCAGTCGCTGTGTGAGAGTTCATTGGAGTTTTCTACCTTGCTTCTAAAGGTCAGTCAGTGAGAGTTCAATGAAACGTTCTGTCGTCTATGTCTAAGACAAGTGGAAAAACTTGAATGACTTCTAGGGTTAAGAACATGTGTGAGGAGGCTCACAAGTGGAACCTCCGCAGTCACTGTGTGAGAGTTCATTGGAGTTTTCTACCTTGCTTCTAAAGGTCAGTCAGTGAGCGTTCATTGAAACGTTCTGTCTTCTATGTCTAACACAACTGGAAAAACTTGATTGACTTCTAGGCTTATGAATGTGTGTGAAGAGGCTCACAGGTGGAACCTCCCCAGTCACTGTGTGAGAGTTCATTGGAGTTTTCTAACTTGCTTCTAAAGGTCAGTCAGTGAGAGTTCATTGAAACGTTCTATCTTCTATGTCTAACACAACTGGAAAAACTTGAATGACTTCTAGGGTTAAGAACGTGTGTGAGAAGGCTCACAGGTGGAACCTCCCCAGTCACTGTGTGAGAGTTCATTGGAGTTTTCTACCTTGCTTCTAAGGGTCAGTCAGTGAGAGTTAATTGAAATGTTCTGTCTTCTATGTCTAACACAACTGGAAAAACTTGATTGACTTCTAGGGTTATGAATGTGTGTGAAGAGGCTCACAGGTGGAACCTCCCCAGTCACCGTGTGAGAGTTCATTGGAGTTTTCTACCTTGCTTCTAAGGGTCAGTCAGTGAGAGTTAATTGAAATGTTCTGTCTTCTATGTCTAACACAACTGGAAAAACTTGAATGACTTCTAGGGTTACGAACGTGTGTGAGGAGGCTCACAGGTGGAACCTTCCCAGCCACTGTGTGAGAGTTCATTGTAGTTTTCTACCTTGCTTCTAAAGATCAGTCAGTGAGAGTTCCTTGAAATCTTCTGTCTTCTATGTCTAACACAACTGGAAAAACTTAAATGACTTCTAGGGTTATGAACGTGTGTGAAGAGGCTCACAGGTGGAACCTCCCCAGTCACTGTGTGAGAGTTCATTGGAGTTTTCTATTTTCCTTCTACGTCTAACACATTAGCTTTAGATTATGAAATAGCTATATATTTCATGCAAGTACAAAAAAAAAGCTAAACTCATTTAGTGTCACTTTAAAGCCCAGTCCCTGCGTGAGAGTTCATTGGAGTTTTCTACCTTGCTTCTAAAGGTCAGTCAGTGAGAGTTCATTGAAACGTTCTATCTCACAGGTGGAACCTCCCCAGTCACTGTGTGAGAGTTCATTGAAGTTTTCTATTTTCCTTCTACGTCTAATACATTAGTTTTAGATTATGAAATAGCTATATGATTCATGCAAGTACAAAAAAAAGGCTAAACTTATTGAACCCAGCTATAGTAATTTGATACAGGTAAGTATAATGGGGGTTGAGGGGACACCTGTGAAACAGAAGGTTTTTTACCTTAACCGCTTAAGGACTAGCCGCCATTATACTGCACAGGTTGGCCCTCCTGGGCGAATCGCAGTAGGTGTACGGCGGCTGCTTTAATAGGGTGCGCACACACGCCTGCGGCGCGACGCCGGAGCCGATGTGCGTGGCCGGTGGGCATGATGTCCGTCGGCCACCCGCGATCGCTCCACAGAGAGCCAGAACGGGGATTTGTTAATGTAAACAGACAGATCCCCGTTCTGACTAGTGATTAGGAACATCGATCTCTATCTTCTATGTCTAACACAACTGGAAAAACTTGAATGACTTCTAGGGTTAAGAACGTGTGTGAAGAGGCTCACAGGTGGGACCTCCCCAGTCACTGTGTGAGAGTTCATTGGAGTTTTCTACCTTGCTTCTAAGGGTCAGTCAGTGAGAGTTCATTGAAACTTTCTGTCATCTATGTCTTCTAGGGTTAAGAACGTGTGTGAGGAGGCTCACAGGTGGAACCTCCCCAATCACTGTGTGAGAGTTCATTAGAGTTTTCTAACTTGCTTCTAAGGGTCAGTCAGTGAGAGTTCATTGAAACGTTCTGTCTTCTATGTCTAACACAACTGGAAAAACTTGAATGACTTCTAGGGTTATGAACGTGTGTGAAGAGGCTCACAGGTGGAACCTCCCCAGTCACTGTGTGAGAGTTCATTGGAGTTTTCTACCTTGCTTCTAAGGGTCAGTCAGTGAGAGTTCTTTGAAACGTTCTGTCTTCTATGTCTAACACAACTGGAAAAACTTTATAACTTCTAGGGTAATGAACGTGCGTGAAGAGGCTCACAGGTGGAACCTCCCCAGTCACCGTGTGAGAGTTCATTGGAGTTTTCTATTTTCCTTCTACATCTAACACATTACCTTTAATAGGGTGCGCACACACGCCTGCGGCACGACGCCGGAGCCGATGTGCATGGCTGGTGGGCATGATGTCCGTCGGCCACCCGCGATCGCTCCACAGAGAGCCAGAACGGGGATATGTTAATGTAAGTACAAAAAAAGGCTGAACTCATTTAGTGTCACTTTAAAGCCCAGTCCCTGCGTTAGAGTTCATCTGAGTTTTCTACCTTGCTTCTAAAGGTCAGTCAGTGAGAGTTAATTGAAACGTTCTATCTCACAGGTGGAACCTCCCCAGTCACTGTGTGAGAGTTCATTGGAGTTTTCTATTTTCCTTCTACGTCTAATACATTCGTTTTAGATTATGAAATAGCTATATGATTCATGCAAGTACAAAAAAAAGGCTAAACGCATTGAACCCAGCTATAGTAATTTGATGCAGGTAAGTATAATGGGGGTTGAGGGGAGACCTGTGAAACAGAAGGTTTTTTACCTTAACCGCTTTAGGACTAGCCGCCATTATACTGCACAGGTTGGCCCTCCTGGGCGAATCGCAGTAGGTGTACGTCAGCTGCTTTAATAGGGTGTGCACACGCGCCTGTGGCGCGACACCGGAGCCGATGTGCATGAGCGTGATGTCCGTCGGCCACCCACGATCGCTCCACAGAGAGCTAGAACGGGGATATGGTAATGTAAACAGACAGATCCCCATTCTGACTAGTGATTAGGAACATCGATCTCTCTCCTCCTCCAGTCAGTCCCATCCCCCCACAGTTAGAAACCCCTCCCAGGGAACACATTTAACCCCTTGATCGCCCCCTAGTGTTAACCCCTTCCCTGCCAGTGACATTTACACAATAATCAGTGCATTTTTATAGCGCTGATCGCAGAATAAATGTCAATGGTCCCAAAAATGTGTCAAGAGTGTCTGATCTGTCCGCCGTAAGGTCGTAATCCCGCTAAAAATTGCAGATCGCCGCCATTACTAGTAAATAAATATAAATCTATCCCCTATTTTGTAGACGCTATAACTTTTGCACAAACCAATCAATATACTCTTAGTGCGATTTTTTTTTTTTTTACCAAAAATATGTAGAAGAATACATATTGGCCTAAACTGATGAAGAAATTTTTTTCAATATTTATTATAGCAAAACTTCGTTCTTTTTTTGTTTATAGCGAAAAAAAAAAACAAAAACGCAGGGGTTATCAAATACCACCAAAAGAAAGCTCTATTTGTGGGAAAAATAGAACGTCAATTTTGTTTGGGTACAACCTCGCACGATCGCGCAATTGTCAGTTAAAGCAACACAGTGCTGTATTACAAAAAATGGCATGGTCATTAAGGGGGCAAATCCTTCCAGTCCTTAAGTGGTTAAAGGATAAGTTTACCTTAATAAATGCACATCTTTTTGCAGGTAAAAAAGCAACAGATCATGGGTGCAATCTCAGGCTCCTGCAGATCAGTGTAGCTGTCTGCTTGTACAGGCAGGCAGTTACAGAATGCAGGAAGCATCAATTAACTACCTAGAGTGGTCATCAGTGCCCTGGTAGTTCATTGAAAACTACAAGCCATCAGCCACAATTGCTGATGGTAGTTGGTTCCTCCATTCACAGAACTCTGTGAATGAATGATGCAGCCAGCAGGCAGAGCCCCGCACAACTACGTTTTTCTTTAATTGTGACAGCAGATGTGGGGAGAGTCTGCCACTTTGCCCATTCAAGGCAACATAACAAGTTCTCGTGTAAGGACAACTCCCCACTTGCTGATACTCACCTTATAAGTGCAAGGCTGCAACTGAGCTACACACTGGCGGTGGAGCATGGCAAAGGTATCCGCAGACAGGACAATGTTTTTTACAAGAGTACTTGATGCTTTGCTAGGAACAATGAAATACTGGCCTGCCAGAACATCCTGCGATTGGGGTACCATTGGAAGTGACAGGGAACGCCTGGGAGACCCGCGATTTGCCGCTATTTTGAATCATGGGCGGAATCGCGGCAATTCCACCGGCGATTCAGAACGAGGAGATGTGAATGGAGCCTTAAGGGGAACTTTACCCATAACAACTTGATAAAAAATAATGTTCTTTAGCAAGGAACATACATTCCACATTAATAATTATGCTACCAAAATTAGAGTGTGTTGTAAATTGCCTCCAGCACTTGCCCGTGTTTTTTCTTGCCGGAGGCTGCCATTTTGCTGAAGCCCAGAGCCCCTGAACATCAGTAAATCTTTCAATCTTTCAGTGATCAGAAGATTGGTTCTAGTGGCTCAGATTTTTAGCGCAATGCCAAAAATGAAGAGCAACTGATAATATGCAGAGCAGGGTGAGACAGAGTATTACTAAATTTTAAACAGTACAGGCACTTATTTTTTATGGTTTTCATAGCTATACTTGCAAAAGAGGCCAGCCTGAAAGTGATCTATCAGGATTAAATTTTCTAACTAAAGTTCCACTTTAAGTATTGAAGTGATTGTAAAATGAGAAGGTTTTTAATCTTAATGCATTCTATGCATTAGGGGAAAAAAAACTTCTGTGTGCAGCAGCCCCTCTCAGCCGCCCTAATGCCCTGTACACACGGTCGGACATTGATTGGACATTCCGACAACAAAATCCATGGATTTTTTCCGACGGATGTTGGCTCAAACTTGTCTTGCATACACACGGTCACACAAAGTTGTCGGAAAATCCGATCGCTCTGAACGCGGTGACGTAAAACACGTACGTCGGGACTATAAACGGGGCAGTAGCCAATAGCTTTCGTCTCCTAATTTATTCTGAGCATGCATGGCACTTTGTGCGTCGGATTTGTGTACACACGATCGGAATTTCCGACAACGGATTTTGTTGTTGGAAAATTTTATAGCCTGCTCTCAAACTTTGTGTGTCGGAAAATCCGATGGAAAATGTGTGATGGAGCCTACACACGGTCGGAATTTCCGACAACAAAGTCCTATCACACATTTTCCGTCAGAAAATCCGAACGTGAGTACAGGGCATAACACTTACCTGAGCCATCTCGATCCAGCGATGTTGCAGGAGTGTCTTGGCTGCCTGGGAATCCCCTCCTCATTGACTGAGAAGGCAGCCATTGGCTCCTGCTGCTGTCAATCAAAGTCAGTGAGCCAATGAGGAGAGAGATGAGGCAGAGCGATGTCGCGGCTCTGTGTCTTAATGGACGCACAGAGCAGCAGCTCAACTCGGGTGCCCCCATAGCAAGCTGCTTGCTGTGGGGGCACTATGCAGAGGGGAGGGGACCCGAGAAGAGGAGGATCCAGGCTGCTCTGTGCAAAACCATTACACAGAGCCAGTAAGTATAACATGTTTGTTATTTTTAAAGAAAAAAAACCGGAGACTTTACTATCACTTTAAAGAACCTATGCTAAAAAAAAATTAGACCATAGTAATAAAATCTCCGTGGGACATCCAGTATCGGTAAGGTGATCTATATGTAACAACGTGGAGAAATGTTTCATTTTTCAAAGAGGTTCACACGGAGGTTAAAAGGGGAAGTTTGAAGACATTTTAATTCATTTATATCTGTCAGCACTCTCCAAATGCCAGCTAGTTTAAAGTATATCTCAACCCAAAACTTTTTTTCCTTCATTTTGGGCCCCATTTGAGAGATTTCACTTCCTGTCCTGTAGATACAAGAGGAAGTGAGAAGAAATATGATGTCACCAGAACAGATGTCTCCTTTGGAAGATTTCTCCTCTTTCCTTGTTCTGGTGATAACTCAATGGTCACCATGAGAAATAGAGAGGTTAACTCTCCCCAGCAGTCACACATACAGCAATAAAAACCTGAATGGGAGTCCATCATTCTATCCAAAACTAGAAAAGAAAATGTTTGGCTTAAATACACTTTAAGGCATTTGCTCTGCATTGTGTAACGCTGCACCAATTTATAAGTTGCTTGTCCATGCTAAGTTTAAACTTCAATGGCTTGGGGCCCTCTGGTGGAGCATTAGCAGTACAGCATGAATGCTGACCAAAATTATGCAACGCACAATACTATTTACATCCCAGAGGTGTATGAAAGGGGTTTATTTTGGCTGACATTAGCATTAATCTGCTGGGTTGAATGGAAAAAAAACTCATAGTGTGTTCCAGGCTTTAGATTGATACTGGATAATGGATCACATAATGGATCGAGATTTCAAACAAACCGCCCACAGCAATGAGTCCCGGGATGACGTTTACTGTATGGACAACATACAGTGGTCACGCCTTGACGCGTTTCGTCATTCTGTCTTCAGAGGGCATGGTCACGCAACACGACTCGATATTTAAATACCAGAAAGGAGCGGGACCCTTCCGCAAACGTCATCACGATCGTCATCGGATGGTGCGACGCCCACAACTAGGCATCGTACTGGATGCCCGGCTTATACTCAGTGTCCCATCCACCCCTAATGGTATTCACTATAACTGCAATGCGATACCAAACCTTACTATTGCATTGTCTTAGTATGGTGGATTGTAACATCTGTGGGCATCGTTTCCAAGCCTGACGGATATCCAACCACCTCACAATATTTTATTTGGGTAATATGTATTACATTATGCAAAATATAAAAGGCACTAAAATATGATTAAGAACATCAATGAATAATACTCCAAATTAATAAAAGAGCCAATCTGCTCAAACGTCAATACCTTGGTTTATCTACTTCCATTACAACCCCTTCCCGAATTATTCCCTTAGAATCTCGGGGAAAAGTATGTATAAAACCATTAATGTTGATCTATTTAATATTGACGCTTAAAACAAATGCGTCAAAAACTAACAATATCAGATTAAAAATGTATTTGTATTTAAAATAATCTGAAGTTAGAGTGTGATTAAAAATTAAAAAGTGGCTGAACGGGAATCATTACACATATAAAAGAATGGTTAAAACGCTTAATTGAAATTATTCTCAGTCAATATACTTATATGACCCTGCAGCACAATAGTGAAAAGAAAAAAATATATCTTACATTATTTTTACTTTTTTCTTATAAAATATGCATGGACTAAGCATGTCAAATGTGCTTAAAAGATCTATGCTTGAATGGATTAATTCCTCAAACATTAATAATTGCTAATAAAGCAGTTTAGATCTAAATCTATGTTTAATCCATTAGGGCTGAGTGTATTGGTTAAAAAAATCCACTGAGATTCACATCTGGAAATTTCTCGCACCATATTGGCTCCTCTCCATCTGGGGTGTAATTTGTCAATCCCCCAGAATTTGAAGCCGATGGGGTTTCTATCGTGTTTTTCTCTTAAGTGTAGAGAAACGCTGTGCTCTTTAAATCCTATTGTGATGTTATATATATGTTCTGAAACTCTTTTTGCCAACGTCCTCTTTGTACGGCCAATATACATTAGCCCACACGGGCACTCCAGCGCATATACCACATGGGCCGAAGCTCAAGAAATTAATTCTTTAATTTCAAATTATTTTCTATTTGCAGTGGAAACAAACCTTGTAAGGCCTCTGAGGTGAGTGGTCACTTGTTGGCAAGCCTTGCACTTTCTGCAGGCATAAAAGCCCACTCGATCCCAGAACATTTTTGTTTTATTTGGAGAATCTAGTACCTTCTTTACCACTAAGTCTCTAAATGATGTGGTCCTTCTATATATGATGTAGATATATCAGATGTATCTGAGGCTTCTGGACTTCAAACTCCTGAGGCACAGCGCCAGGGGTTGAAGTGTGGGCAGACACAGAGGGGTGTGGGGTGGGGGGGGGGTGGAAGAAGTGCAGATTGAACCCTCTCTCCTCTCCCGTCTGTATGTGGGGGGGATCATTAGTGCTGGCTTTGGGCAGTGTGAAAGAGAGTGTAACAGACACTCTCAGCTTAGACAACTGCAGCCAGCAATCCTGCTAGGAAGCCATAGTCCAGTCTAAAGATTGTGTCCGGGTTTCAGGCAGTCTGAAACCCGAACGCATGATTCCAAACCCGAACTGTCCGGGTGAATCCCGGACAGGTGGCAACCCTACATATGCAGCCTGCCTGTGCCCAGCAGCCTCACTAGTGCCCATCATATGCAGCCTACCAGTGCCCAGGAGCTTTACCAGTGTCCATCATAAGCAGCATGCCTGTGCCCTACAGCCTCACCAGTGTCCATCATAAGCAGCATGCCTGTGCCCGGATCAAAGTGGCAATCTCCGTGTGTCACGGAGCAGGGTTTGAATTGGCCGGGCTACAGTAACAATGTCCCACCACCTGTGATCACGTCACACTGATTCAATGTCCTGCCATTGGATCAGTGTGCCGTCTATCACAGGAGGCGGGACATTGTTACTAGGGCCCAGACAATTCAGCTCCATGACACACGGAGATCGTACAGAGGAGGAGGGAGGGGAGGAGGAGAGAGTGGAGGACTGGGGCGCGGCAGGGTGACACTCCTGCAATGTGCGGCACCTGGGGCGGACCCCGTCACCTTTCAGTATCGACTGTTTTTTTGCTATCGGCCGAATGAAAAAACAGTTTTCGGCTGATACTTTTCGGAAGCAGAAATTTTGGTGCACCTCTAACTGCAAGTATAGAAAAATACCTGTTGATATGCCAGGAAATACCATATCCTCCTGCCTTCCTCTTTGACATAAAAACACAGTTCTGAATTTCCCAAGCATGTGGTGTCAATCCTGACCTATAGGGAGCAAATAAGGGAAGTTCAGTGTTAGGGTTTACTTACCCTGTTTGATCTTATAGATACTTTAACTGGCATTCATGATTAAGCTCCAAGGGGCGGAGCAAAATGTGTTGGGGGCGTGGCCTGGCTGGAGTCCGGGCTGAGGCTGCTGTTCATCCCAGTTCCTGCACACGTGTCGGCTTCATGATGTGCGGCTTATGGACCTTTTCCTTTGACATTGCTGCAGCTTGGAGCTAGGACGAGCTCCCCTGTCCCTGCCTGCACTCACAGCGGTCTAGTTGGACTTCACCTCTCTACCTAAGGGGCACTTAAAGTTTGTCTTTTTGGGTCATAGTTGAACATTAGTTGCCTGCTTCACTAGCTGATGAATTAAAAGAAACCCATGCAGAGGCAAACCCATGAGTTTCCATTGCTAAAAAAAATCATTAAATGTATTTTTACACTAATGTAGCATAAACACTTTTGAATCTATCTCATGACTTGGTACCAGCCTCATAAAGCAACACGCATACTGGTTGACAGAGGGGCAGCTCTCTAAAACAATCCGGGTCTACTTCTTTCTCAACACTGCATGTGGTTGGACAGTTAGTTCTACCTGTTGGGTTGCTGCAGCAACTGTTGCAACAAGGTTCAAGAACTGCATAGTGTGCGACTATAATATGTTTTCTTGGATCACAATATTGACTGCACTAAAAGCGGACCTTCACTGCATCTGAGAACCACAAACCAAAAACACTATTTAGGTATTTTTTTAATATTGAGAGCAAACTCATCAATCCATCCACGTCGCCATGTGTTATTTTGTTAAGAATTTGCTTTGAAAAGTACCCCTCGAGCATTGCTAGCTGTGGCCATCTTGAGTAAGGGCAGATGACTCATGTAACATTTACTTCCTGGAATCCATTTGCCCTTAGCTCAAGCATGCATGTTGAAGTGGAGTTGAGAAATGTTAGTTGCGAAAACAACTCCTCTCCTCCTACAGACTCCTGGGATGTATGACATTATTTTCCTAGGCCTGGAAACCGGGAAATAACTGGAGAGAAAAATGAAAAAAAAAAAAACTTAAAACAAGCAAATATACATTCCTATCCATTTACTAATGCTAGCAGTTTGGGGAATAAAAATAGTCCGTGTTGATTGAAAAAGTGAAGTTCCGATTTTATGACAAATCCTTTGGCAGTTCATCATACCTTCCAGCTTTCTGAGATTTAAAGAGGGACACATGATAGCACAAAGTATATAGGCAAAAAGACATACCCCTGACATGACTTCAGTAACGTGGACTTGAAGATTTATGTTCAAAAAATTATTGGTGTACCCCAAAATTGCTTTTTTTTCATGATTGCTCTTGCCTTTTTAAAATAAAAGGATTAATTTAATGGTTAGATATAATGTGTAGTGCAGCAAAACACTTTGAACAGTTAAATAATACATTTTTATGGAGATCTATACATCAAGCCAAAAAGGACAACTGTGGAAGAAAGAAGGACGGAGGCATTTGGTTCCAAAAGAACATTTCTAAATGAGGTACAGCTGGGAGCTATGAGTTCATGTCGGGTGTTCATTGTGTCATTTATGGTATCACCATAATATGCTGGTTAGCAGGAAACACTGATACCAAGTTAGATTATTGCCGCGTACACACGATCGGACCTTCCGCCAACAAAACCGTGGATTTTTTTTCCGAAGGATGTTGGCTCAAACTTGTCTTGCATACACACGGTCACACAAATGTTGGCCCAAAATTCCGAACATGAGAACACGGTGAGGTACAAGACGTACGACGAGCCAAGACAAAGGAAGTTCAATAGCTAGTGCGGCTCCTTCTGCTTGATTCTGAGCATGCGTGAACTTTTGTGCGATGGACTTGTGTACACAAGATCGGACTTTCCGACAACAAAGTGAAGAAGTTGGCTTAAAATTTGAGAACCTGCTCTTAAACGTGCGGAAATTCCGACAGCAAATGTTCAATGGAGCATACATGCGGTCGGACTTTCTGACAACAAGCTCACATTGAACATTTCCTGTCAGGAAGTCCGACCATGTGTACGCGGCATATCTGTTTCCCATTATAGCAACATTTAGAGCCTCTGGTGCATTACAAAGTGCAATATCTATATATATATATACACACATACACACACCGATCAGCCATAACGTTATCACCACTAACAATTTAACGGAATAACATTGATTATCTTGTTACAATGTCATCTGAAAGTGGGTGACATATACTAGGCAGCAAGTAAATATGTTGTCCCTGAAGCTGTGTTGAGAGCTGAAAAGATGGGCATCACAGTTTGTTGTGTATAGAGCTGTGTAGCCTCATCAATCGGGAAGCCCATGCTGACCCATATGCTCAGCCAAATGCTCCTACAGAGAATATGTGAGTATTAGAACTGGACCATGGAGAAACGGTAGAAGGTGGCCTGTTCTGATGAACCATATTTTTTTTACATCACGTGGAAGGCTGTGTGTGTGTATCACTTACCTGGGGAAGAGATGGCACCAGGATGCAGTATGGGAAGGTGGTCAGCTGGCAGAGGCAGTGTGATGCTTTGGGCAATGTTCTACTGGGAAACCTTGGTCCTGCCATTCATGTGGGTGTTACTTTGACACATACAACCAACCTAAACATTGTTGCTAGCCAAGTACACCCCTTCACGGAAATGGTATTCCCTCATGGCACTGGTCTCTTTCAGTAGGATAATGTGCCCTGTTGAGGAACCCAACAATGAGTTTGAGGTGTTTACTTCGCCTCCAGACCATCCAGATCTCAATCCAATCGTGCATCTGTGGGATTTGCTGGAAAAACAAGTTTGACCCATGGAGACCCACCTCACAATTTACAAGACTTAAAGTGGTTGTAAACCTTTTTTTGTATTAAAATAACAAACATGTCTATACTTACCTGTTCTGTACAGCCCCGATCCTCTTCTTCTGGGGTCCCACACCGGAGCTCCAGACTCCTCCTCTTTAGTGGGTGCCCCCATGGAAAGCCGCTTTCCATGGGGGCACCCGTGTGGGCTCGCTCCCGAGTCCCGCTGTTGTGTCCATTGACACAGACAGCGGGACTCGGCCCAGCCCCCCGCGTCACAGGGTTGCTATCAATCTGTCCAACGAGGAGAGGCAGCGGCTGGAGCCGCTGTGTTATTGGACATTGCTGGATCAAATTGGGCTCAGGTAAGAAAAAGGGGGGTCTGGAGGGGCGCTGGAGCACAGAAGGTTTTTCACCTTAATGCATAGAATGCATTAAAATGAAAAACCTTAAGGCTTTACAATCACTTTAACCACATTTTTTACGATACGGCACTGCTTTGCTTTAACTGACAGTTGTGCAGTTGTGCCACGCTGTACCCAAATAAAATTGATTTCCTATTTTTTCTCACAAATGGCGGCTTCTTTTTGTGGTATTTGATCACCTCTGCGTTTTTTACTGTTTTGCGCTATAAACAAAAAAAGAGCGTCAATAAGCGTTTATTGATTGGTTTGCGCAAAAGTTATAGCGTCTACAAGCGATGGGATATATTTATGGAAATGTTATTATTATTTTTTTTTTGTTACTAGTAATGGCAGCGATCAGCGATTTTTAGTGGGACTGCAACATTGCGGCGGACACATCTGACCCTAAGTGACACTTTTTGGGCACCAGAGACACCAATACAATGATCAGTGCTAAAAATATGTCACTGCACTAATGACACTGGCAGAGAAGGGGTTAACTTCAGGGCGATCAAAGGGTTAAATGTGTTCCCTGGGAGTGCTTGCTAACTGTGGGGGTGATGCTTCGACTGGGGGAAGATAGAGATCTGTGTTCCTGCTTAGCAGAAACACAAGATCGCCATCTTCCCTTCTGACAGAACAGTGATCTGCGTTGTTTACGTAGGCAGACCGCCGTTCTGTCTGCCACGGGAACGATCGTCAGGTCCCAGCGGACATCAGGTATGTGATTTTGCGCTCTAATTCCACAGAATACCTTCAGTGGTCTAGTGGCACCCATTCTTCAAGGGGTCAGGGCTGTTTTGGTGGCAAAAGGGGGACCTACTCAATATTAGGTGGGTGGTCATAACGTTATGTCTGATTGGTGTTTTAGCACTATTGGTTTGTATAGAGACGTATGATGGAATCCTTGAAACCTTGCCTTTTGTTTAACAAAATGTTTTCACCTTTTGCATTTTGGTCCAGCTTATATACTTCAGCCTCTTTGCAGCCACTTCATGTCTAAATGCACTCCAGTAAAAGCTGCATGGAATTTCTCAGGACAGGTTTCCCGATAGTAACAGTGAATTAGAGCTGTGTAATGTGTGGTGAAAAAGCCACTTGAAGTCTTTGTTGGATGATGGATGACAGCTCAGGAGCACAATTGGGATACAAGGACATCGTATTGTCACCCTATAACAGGAAGTGCCTGAGCGAGGCTCTCTAATTCCTCCTGTATTGAATTGGATTATAACTGTACTGTCTCCCATCCATAGGCGTGCGCACAGGGTGTGCTAGGTGTGCCTGGGCACACCCTAATCACCCCATGTGATGCATATTCACCCTGTTTAGACCCCTGATATTTGACCAAAGCCTCCTTACGGGGCTCCTAAAAAATTTGTAGAAAACATTTAAAGAAATAAAATTGTAAAAAATAATAAAAATAAAAACTACTGACACTGTCCACTGCCCTACTGACAACGTCCATTGCTTTGCTGACACTGTCAGTATACAGTATATACACATGCGCGCACACACACATATGTGTTTTAGCTTTGGGGTGCACACCCTAATGCAATAGGCTGCTCACACCTATGCTCCCATCACATTGCAGAGCACTGTGAAAACTGTTGGTGCCAGGCCCGTCGCGTCAGGACAGGCAAAACAAGCAAAACAAGCAATTGCTTGGGGCCCCGAGCTGGCCTGGCGCCCCAGCCGTGCCGCCGGCCGCCGCTTCCTATAAGCTGCAGCCTGTAGTGTGGCCAAGCTCCTCTTCCTTCCTCCTGCAATCCGTGCGGTATAGGACTCAGGAGATTCAGTTTCCTGTTCCCAGCCGGACTGACAGGAAGTGCACACACTGAGTGCTCACTTCCTTTCAGTCCGGCCGGCTGGGAACAGGAAACTGAATCTCCTGCCGCGCAGTACACGGTAGGGAGGGGGGGTTAAAAAGAACACGGAGGGGGGAGTAGTAAGGGGGCTTTGCGTGCATGCGGGGGGGGGGGGGCCTCCATGTCCATTTTTCTTGGGGCCCCCAAATTCCTTCAAACGGCCCTGGTTGGCGCTGTATATATCCTGTATAATAATAACAATAACAAGGAACTTCATGGCAGGATTAACAGGTATAGTTACATTAATGAAAGCTGAAGAAAAAATTTCAACAATTCAATTAAATGCTTTTATTGATTGAGTTTACATATACATTAATATGAATTCAAAAGGATCCCAGCGCTAATTGGAAGCAACCACTTGAGAAATGCGAAGGCAAACTGAAGAAACTCCAAAACAAGTCAAAACAACTCAAATGTTTCTCAGAGCATACTGTATTTAACTCAAATCTGTGCCTGAAGGATTTGTTCATTAGTGTTGGGCACAATCCTTTGTAAATGAACAATGTCTAAATAAATAATTACAAATAAAAAAGCAGTTTGTGTTGCAAAATGCAGCAAAGTGTATGGAATGGCATCTGGGATATCTGGTGTTAATGAGCCCTTAGCAGAAAGTGTATGAACCATCATTCCTGCCCACAGAAGGTAAAACAGGCGCGAAGAATCATTTCAGTTAAAAACAGAGTTCAGCATTTCAAACCTTATGCCTTCAAAGGGCACAGATTGTGAAATAGCTTAAACCACTTGCTGACTGCCTAACTGGGAATGTATGTCAAATTGGGTTTTGGCTGCAGCTAGATGACCCCAGTACCATTCCATGCTTTCCCTTAGGCGCATTCGCTGTGGAATCACCGCTTCCTGATGGTGCCTGGGCTAACGTGACCAATCGCTGAGCCCGGGAACCATCCGTCGTCAGCAGGGTTTTTACATAGAGATGAGTGATGGCAAGTTGGCCACCGCTCATCTCTTTGCCCTTGGAGGACCCTAGCGACTTCGACGTCTCTACCAGTTCTCCAGCAATGTAAACATTGTTTTTTTTTCTTTTTCTTAAAGCAATAGATCAAAAAAAAACATTGTTTGATCTTTTGCTTTTAAAGGGGTTGTAAACCTTCGTGTTTTTTTCACCTTAATGCATCCTATACATTAAGGTGAAAAAAACACCTGGCAGTGACCAGCCCCCCAGCCCCTCCTGTTTTACTTACCTGAGCCCTGGAACTTGACCCGCCGGGGACACGCTGTCTCTCTGCCCGGGGTTCTCGGCTCTGGATTGGATAGATTGATAGCAGCGCAGCCATTGGCTCCCGCTGGGTGCGGGGCGAGTCATACATTCGCCGGCTATGGATGCCGAATGCCGGACTCGGGAGCGCGCCCGCAAGGTAACCTCCTCCGGGAAACGCTTCCCCGAGGGGGTTATCTGATGCGGGGAGGAGAGCCGCCGGGGGACCCTAGAAGAGGATGTTCGGGGCCACTCTGTGCAAAACGAGCTGCACAGTGGAGGTAATAAGCATGATATGTTTGTTATTTAAAAAAAAAAAAAATAAATAAAAAGGAACCCTTACAATCACTTTAAGGGTAGAGGAGAGATTTGGGGTCTTTTAGACCCCAAATCTCTCCATAAAGAGGACCTATCATGCTGTATTGTTATCATAAGAGATGTTTACATTCCTTGCAAAAGAAATAAAAGTGATCACCCACATATGTAAACGGTGTTTGCACCACACATGAGGTATCCCCGTGAATGTCTGAGCGAGAGCAATAATTCTAGCACTGGACCTCCTCTGTAACTCTAAACTGGTAATCTGTGGAAATTTTTAAAGCGCTGCCTATGGGGATTTTTTAAATATCGCAGCTTGGCACCATTCCACAAGCGTGCACAATTTCAAAGTATGACATGTTAGGTATCTATTTAACCGAAAAACCGGTGCGCAAAAACCGCACAACATAAAAAATTTTATTCTCTAGGGTCTCTGCTAAAAAAAAAACAAACATATATAATGTTTGGGGGTTCTAAGTAATTGTCTAGCAAAAAATACTGATTTTAACTTGTAAACAACAAAAGACAGAAAAAGGCTGGGTCCTTAAAGTGGTTGTATACCCGCACAAAAAAAAAAAAAAAAAAAGAAACCTGTAAGGCAAAGGCATAATGAGCTAGTATGCCCCGCATGCTAGCACATTATGAAATACTTACCTTAGAACGAGGTCCCCACATCGCATCCTGGTCAACGCAGAGGGAGCTGACATTTTCCCCATGGCATTTCTTCCAGGTTTGCGGCTCCGGCACTGTGAGTGCCCGGAGCCGCGATGACGTCAATCTCGCGCATGAGCACGGGAGTCCTCAGTTCCGGCCAGGTTCGGCACGATATACCGGACCTTCGTCGCGCATGTGCCGCTGACATCAGTGGCTGCATGTGAGGTGAAACCTGTACGGTTTAGGAGATATTCATTTTACCTACAGGTAAGCCTTATTATAGGCTTACCTGTAGGTAAAAATCACCTACAGGGGAATACAACCACATTAAAGTGGAGTTCCACCCAAAAGTGGAACTTCTGCTCATTTGTCTCCTCCCCCGTCCGATACCATATTTGACACCTTTGGGGGGGGGCGGATACCTTGCGCCCACACTTCCAGGATTCCAGGAGACCGGGCCACAGCGCATTACGTCATTGGCTCCCTTCTCTTCCCTCCTCCCCCCCTGAAGCCAGGCCAGTAGGAGAAAGCAACGGACTAGGGATGTGCACTAGGGACCTGGCGTGAGGCCGTAATGATTTACTACCGGGTTCCCTTACCGGCAATGGCGGCGGCAGCACCCGACAGCTGATGGAAACATCAGCTGTGGTGCCGACATCGCTGGACTCCAGGACAAGTAAGTGTCCTATTATTAAAAGTCAGCAGCTGCAGTATGTGTAGCTGCTGGATTTTAATTTTTGTAGGGGTAGACAGACCTCAGTTGTAAGTGTTTAAATCATTGGTGCAAATTAACACAGAAATCTTATGTGATACAAAAACTAGAAAGTCAATATTAGTGTTTTTTATAGCTACAGTTCATAATCACTATTGTTGGACAAAAAGCTGGATGATATTTTAGGATACATTTTTATTTCATGTCAAGTTGAAAAAAAAATAATCCTACTTGATTACACACAGATTTAGGTCAAAAGATGCATATTATATTATGCGTATTAAATATTATAGTACATTTGCTTTTTCAGGCTTTATTGAGATAAGAGAGATATCTAGATTGCAGTAGCCTGGATTAACATCATCAGAGTAAATCTCATAGACATGAAAATCAATGACCAGCTCATATTTTTGAGTGATCCCCATGCTGTCCTCCTGCTATTAAAGGGAACAGTCCTCCGATAAACTGCTGATAAACCAGTGCCAGCTCCACTGCTCGCTACACACTCCATTGAGATTATTTTATAAACTTTAATGAGCTAAAATAATAAATAGATAGAGCCTGCTGACATCAGGACATTTTCCCATTGCGGGGCTTTATATGGCTGGATTAAAAAAAAAACTTCTGTTTTTTTGTGAAGAATCAAAAGTATGTAACCCAGCAGTATTATGCCCCATACACACGGTCGGATTTTCCGACAGAAAATGTGTGATAGGACCTTGTTGTCGGAAATTCTGACCGTGTGTGGGCTCCATCACACATTTTCCATTGGATTTTCCGACACACAAAGTTTGAGAGCAGGCTATAAAATTTTCCGACAACAAAATTGTTGTCGGAAATTCCGATCGTGTGTACACAAATCCGACGGACAAAGTGCCACGCATGCTCAGAATAAATAAAGAGATGAAAGCTATTGGCCACTGCCCCGTTTATAGTCCTGACGTACGTGTTTTACGTCACCGCGTCCAGAATGATTGGATTTTCCGACAACTTTGTGTGACCGTGTGTATGCAAGACAAGTTCGAGCCAACATCCGTCAGAAAAAATGCTAGGATTTTGTTGTCGAAATGTCCGAACAAAGTCCGACCGTGTGTACGGGGCATTAGGGGTAAAACAGCTTTTGCTGTGTATCTTCCACTTCATGCTGTCTTTTGCCGAAGGTCCACTCTTCCACCAGATGGCACTCCTCTTCCAAGTTCATAGATTGCCGATGTCACTCAACTCTTTACTATTAGCCCAAGCTGTCATGGACCCACCCAGAGGGCTGTATCATCATGTCAGCCTGGGCTCAATGTATTCTTGCACTGAATGACGCTTATATGTCATTGCATGAGTGCAATTTTAAGAAATACCCAGTGCCAAAAGGAGGGACACACAAGAGGAAGGACAATAAGTGCACCTGGACCAGACAGAAGACTCTTAGGAAGAAAGGTATGTACATGTTTATATAGTTATTTTAGTTAGAGGGAATATTTTGGGTGGGAGGGGGGAGTCATTTAAAACTAATGTACTGTTTTAGAGCAGAACTTCACTCTCTCAATCAACATTGACTTAATTTAATCATTATGCTGCTAGCATTAGTAAAAAGGAAAGTATATCGCATTTACTTGGTTACATTACAATACATTTTTTCAGTTACTTCTTGGTTTCCAGACGTAGGCAAATTTCATGCACAGGGAGTCTTCAGGTGGGGAGGGATATAGGAGGGGGTTTCTCAGGTAAGCACAGCCTCTTGCCTGCATGCCTGAGCTAAGGGCAAATGGTTTCCAGGAAGTATATTCTACATGAATCATCCGCCCTTACCCAGGATGGCCATGGACAGATGCTAGGGGGCTGTTTTTCAAAGTGATTTCTCACCAAAATAAAACATGGAGACAAGGATGGATTAGTGAGTTTGCTTTGAATATGAAAAATGAATTAAATAGAGTTTTTGGTTTGTGGGCTTCAAATACAATGTAGTTCCACTTTAAGGGACGTTCATAAGTCTGTATGCCTCTCATGATGCCTCCTACCCAGGGCTAGTGCAAGGATTTTTGATACCCTAGGCAAAAACCTAATTTTGCCTCTGACTCCACCCCCTATGCCCTGCCTGTGTATACCCCACCTTTTTAATGAATCACCCATCAAATGGAGCCCACCAGTGCCCATAAATGCAGCCTCATCAGCACCCATCAATGAATGTTTGCTTGCTTCCATTCATTTGGAAGTCGAGACACAGACACAGTCCTCCGCCGCCACTGCACCTCTGCTGATGCTGAGACTTAGTTGCTTGCTGCAGAGAGAAGAGAGTAGGAACACCAGTGGCTGGGCGCTCTAGGCAGCAGTGCGCCCCTAGGCGGCTGCCTAGTTTGCCTAGTGGTAGCACCGGCCCTGCTCCTACCCTGGTCTGCTCGGGGGGGAAAAAATGGGTCAGCCAAGATGGATTTTCTTGGCTGATCGCTATTGTGTTACTCCAGGACAGCAGCCACTGCAATTCCCCCCGTTCCCTTTAAGTAGGCAAAAACATGATAATTTGCTTATGTGAACTTGCTTATGTTGAAAGAATGACCATTCAGAGGCTAAATGGTAAATACTTTGCATATCCCGTCTTACATACTCATCTGACTACATAGTAATTTTTGTGGCCAGCCATAGAATAATCTAAAAACAATGATACTTAGTTGGTTGCCATGGAGTTATAATTTTTCACCACCCTGATTTATTAATGAGCCCCAGCATAGCCTGAAGTAACAAACGTGTCATTTAGTGAAAACATTTTAATTAAAAAGCATTTCCAGGTAATTACATAACTTAAACACATTCAAGAACGTTCAAGAACTGTTTAAACCGACCAAAGACAGCAGGGGGAGCTAGAATATAGAGGAGGTAAGTGGCAAGTGCATTCCAAAACCACAAACAGGGGGCTGAGTCTGCCCAGTGAAAGGGAATACTGGCCTTATGTAGCCAGCTTCCCAACCCAATTACTCAGAGGAATTATGAGTACCTATTTAATTCAAGCAACAAAGTGCATGGAGTGAAGGGATGCGGATGACAAGCCACAGGGGTTAATCCAGATATGAATATTTATTTGTTACAATGAAAAGGTCTATCAAGAGTTGAATGACAACATGTTTCAGGGGTCGTTCTCAGGGCTTGAATTTATGATTTATTGTGTAAGAACTATCTGGACATTGGGTTTTACGTCTTCGTGGGCTATAGCTTAAAGTGGAGTTCCACCCACTTTTACAACTCTTCAGCATCCCTCACTAAACTGTGCACTGTAAACAAATTGGATATTTTTTTATTTTTTTTCTCAGCACTTACTGTATATCTGCTGTATTCATTTTTCACTTCCTCCTCCCTGGCCACGGCCCATCGCATCATTTCCTGTTTGCAATGCCTTCTGGGAAGGGGCGGCAACTTCCTCTGACACTGCTGTTGCTATGGAAACCTGACCTAAAACCTATTACACTGCTTGTGCTGCACTGAGCATGTGCGAGATCTGCAAGGATGAGATCAAGGAAGAAATACAGTCTGGCTTCAAATGCCCACACTTAAGATGGCCACGGCCTGCTGTAAGTTTATAAAATAACAAACTACTGCTATAAACTAACAAAACAGACCTTAATTTACAGACTAACTTTACTAGAATACATTACGCTTGTGTATTATAGGGGTATTTTTATTTAAAAATTATAATTTCGGCCGGAACACCACTTTAAAGCTTGTTCAATAAAGTTTTCTGACAGCAAAAACTACAGCCTATGAATTAAAATTCTGAATTACCCAACTGCTCCTGCACAATAAATCCAACCCTGAGTGAGGGGGATTTGTGTATGATCCCTGAAATTTGTTGGCTGACAACTTTTGATAGACCTTTTTATAGTAACAAAAAAAGAAATTGTACCTATAACAATTCCTATGGTTTGGCACTTTTATGCAAGCCGATTTTTCTGGGAACCCCACTTGGGCACTACCATTCAGTAGAGAGATGCCACACTAAAACAATTACTTGACTTATATAGATGTTCTAGGGCTTCAACGCCTCAATACCTTCAAGCAATTGGACCGATTTACAAAGGAAGAGCAAACAAAACTACCTAGTAAATAATACATGTGAACCAGTCAGATTTCAGTTTACTGAAACAGGTAAACTTTGTTATCATATCGGTGAGAGATAACTACTCAATACAGTCATTTTCCTTGTGTTTTCATTTAATTTTTAAGAAATTTACAAAAATGAATACCAGTAAAAAAATTACACATCTTTCTTTTTGGAGAGATCTATTTTCTTCAGGTTCAGGTGTATGCCATTTAAGGACCGTAGGACTAACTGAGGAAGTATTAAGGGTTCCTTTTCTTTATCTGGGTATACTTCAAACCTCTGTAATGTCAGTGCAAGGGCCACCTTCATCTCATTCATAGCAAAATTCTGTCCAATACAGTTTCTGAAAAGAGAAATAAATAGGTGTTAGATTTTTGTAATACTGTGGTACTATTGAAGTATTGTGTGTGCTGTTTGTACTACTGTAAATCTTAAAAAGTTAAGCTGTGTACTGAAAAGGAAAATCAGATGGGAAAATTTGGAAGACGAGCTGCCAGACGATTTTCGAATCGTTAGTATGGTGCTTTCGACAGCTGATTTCGCTTTTTCGTCAGACAAAAGATGGATGTGCAGACTATAAAATTTGTCGGATGTGAACTCAACGTCCGATTTTCGTTTCATCAGTACAGTTTTCGTATGCAAAAAATCGTAAGAGCAAGACTACGCATGCTCAGAAACGAAAGAACACATACAAAACTATTCAACACATTATGTCACTTCTCACGTTGTATTCTGTCGTCCAAAAATTTTTGTATTGTGAGTAACCTCTTCACTTTTGACATGAGACTAGCATGCCACAAAAAACGGACGTTTGGTCGTCCATAAATCTAAGCGTGTGTATGAGGCTTTAGTCACACCTCCTCACCACCTCACATGTGGCAGTGCTTGGGCCTGGTGATTTGACACTCAGGTACTCGATATTGTCACATAAAGAAGGAGTCCACCTCCCAAATCCCAGAAGCCTTCTGAAGTTTTTTTTTCTAAAGGGCAGGGTGGCACTGCCAGAGAGGATAGAAAGGTCAGTACAATGTGGCCTCTTCCACACTGGCCATCTGATGAGGTCCACCTGTCAGTTTTCCAGGCAGACCTGATCAAAGGTCCATTCATCCCTATGCACAGGCAGGTGTAACGGACTTGTGTCAGTTTACACCCACCTACCTCTGGGTCTGATCTGGTCCACTAAAAAGATCAGAAGGGTATCTGTCCTCTTCCATTTAGGCAGATCGGATTGGAGGGTTATAAATAGATGGCAAAGTCTGTTTACTCCTGGCCGCCCATAGAGCAGAGTGAGCTCTGTCAATGTCCGCTTTGCAGAAACTGAGCAGATACAAAAGTGTCATCCACCCGCTCTGCTCTGATTAGCAGGGGTTGCTGCCGAACAAGCTGCTGAATAGGCCTTTGCTTTGAATTCCCACTGGAAAAAATACCATTGTAGGTCCAAGTCACTTCTGGTTTGATCACTCTGTTGCCAGTCAAGCCTTGATGAAGGGACCACTTAGACCCCCGAAATACGTTGGCTACTTTTTGAATTGTACCCCTGACCTTTAATGGAATAAAGTTGTATCTGGACCTCTTAGCAGTGGTGTGTCGCTTCAATTTCAACTCTTTTTACATTACACTAAAAGCCAAGGAGACTGTGAAGAACCTCTAGGGTGTAGAAGCCGCTTACCCAGGAACCAGATCATTTACACTAACAGTAATACCTTAAGATGAAAATACCACTAAAATAAGCCTACGGGTCCAGCACTATCTTTCCACTTTCCTCAACTGATCAGCAGGGGATCTGTGAGTGGAATCTGCCCCGTGTGAAGGGGGTCTTAGGCATCGGTTTTTCAACACATAGCTAAACTTTATCAGGGTCACTATATTAAACAAAGAAGTACAAGAAGCAGTAATACACATGAACCCAATCAGATATTCTCTTTGATCATTTTAAGCTAATGGCACATTGAAAGAGGATTACTGAATGGCTACTCTGGGTGGGTTACATGTTAAAATGCTACACTATCCAAAACTGATATTTCGGGGTTTTTTCTGGTTGTTGGAAAGAATAATCATATGCTGGGTTTTTATATTAGTTAACTCATGCAGCAAACTCTAGTGTGTGCTACTAGTAGTGAGAGAGTAGGTAAACTATACTCTCACTCATGTTACATTTACTGTTCAGTGGGCGATGGGAGGGCAATGTACCTGGGGATTTATTTTTTATTTTTTTAGTGCCTCCACCTAAAAATGATTTGAAAGTACACAAGGGACTTTAAGGAATACTTTGCTCCCAGGTATCTCACTTCTTGCAAATGAATGCACATACATTATTGTAGATGCAGTTCCAAATGTATTGCAATCTAGAAAGGTAGAAGGACAAGAGGAGATGAAATACACAAAACTCTTCTAAGGCACACACAGCTCCTCTGTCTAGAAGTCCATAGGTGGGTCTCAGCATTCACTGTAGGTTTTGTTTAACTTCATTCCAGCTCATTGACCCTATCAAGGACTGATTTGGACGAATGGGCTCCAGACACACAAACTACACAGAGGGTCACAAACTCTAGTCCCAGGCTGCAGGAAAGGGGCCTCTCTCCAAGCACATGGCCTGCTCACAGGGCAAACTCCCCTCAGCCAAAAACTCTTCTTCCCAAAGGGGAGGATTGAAGGATCATTTTAAAACAAAGCTCAAATGTTTTATAAAACTCACCAGTGTTGGCCAACTGACAAGACAGAATTCCCCATCTGCATACAATGCTTATGTCCGGCTAGTCCCACTAGCCGGGAAATGGCAGTGTATGCAGATGGGGAATTCTGTCTTGTCAGCTGGTCAACCACTGGGAGTTTTATAAAACATTTGAGCTTTTTTCTAAAAGGATCTTTCAACCCTCCACCTTGGGAAGAAGAAGAGCAATTGAGCTAGGTTTTCTAATGTGGTAGACTGACTGTCCTCCCTCCCCAGAGTAGTCAGCTACATTGGGCAACAGTCATGTGCATGGGGAGCTTATGTGATAAAAGCATATATTTCAGATAGTTTTCTGTAGCAGCAATACCTTGATCCAGCTGAGAAGGGGAGGAAAGCATGAGAATGTCTCTTGGAGGCATTTTCTGGTGAAAACCTCAATGGATCAAATACCTGAAAACAAGAAAGACAGTTATTGTCCCCAGAAAGACAGCTGTGTCCCCAATAGAAAAGCAGTTCCACAACTTTCTTATATTTAAAAACAAAAAATTGTCTGCAGTCATTTTCACCCATGAAATATGAACCAAAGTCTTCTTCTTTTTTTGGCCACTGGCCACTGTTCTGTTTGAGTATGACACAAAATACCATAAAAATGATAAGTACCTCCGGATCGTCCCACAAGCTAGAGCATCTGTTGATAGCGTATAAACTAAGCAGAATATTAGTACCTGTGGAGACAGTAAGGACATAAATAATTTTTGGGTATTACAGATTCAAGCTGAAATATTGTGGAGAAAAGAAAAACAGTTGCTGACCTTTAGGCAGGCTCCGACCATCACAGAATGTGATTGGTGAGGTAAGTTCACGAGCTACTCCTGGCACAGGTGGATACAGTCGCATGCTCTCCTTAATACACATAGTGGTGTACGGCATCTTACCCAGATCATCCCTGATCACATACACAAAGCATGCACTTTTTATGGCAAATAAAAACTCTTTACTTATGTATATACACACCTCTTAACTCTCTCTCTCTCTCTCTCTCTCTCTCTCTCTCTAAATGTATAGGGCGTAACATGTGTTGGGCCCCTAATCTACTGCTGTGTGCTCCAGGTCCCAACACCACCCTCAACTGCCCGGTATGTTTTCTATTCCATGGAAGGAAGAGAGGAAAGATCCCTGGTGCCGCACATCCATGGAGTCCTATGGTGGTATAAGAGAGACAACCTCAGCCTGGGCTCCCACCAGGCAACGCCCCCAACCAAATGTTTTCTATTTCGTTACCTATCAGACCTGCAGCATGGAGACAAGGAAAGTGCTCTGAACTCCTCCCCAGCTCTGTATTGCAAGTCTGACAGGCAGTAGGCAGAGACAATGGCCAGCAGTTGAGTGTGCCCACCAACACTCCAATCTTCCCCTGGCATGCAGTGTGATCATGCACACTGAGTTTGTTGGGGGGTTGAGATTGCAGCGATTTAAAATGACTGCTTGCTGCCAGACTTTGGAGGGGGCTGTGTGGGTACTAGCCACTATCTGCAGATCCAAATTACAGGCTGCTGCTGTCAAGATAGTGTGTTGCAGTTACATTCATTTTTAAGCACTTGCCGTGGATCGGGCAGATTCGATGTCCGCTGGCGGCCCGCAATCGCCTAATACAGAGGCAGAATGGGGATCTGCCTTTGTAAACAAGGCAGATCCCCATTCTGACGGGACATGTCAGAGATCTACTGTTCCCAGTGATCGGGAACAGCGATCTCTGTCATGTCCCAAGCAGCCCATCCCCCCCACAGTTAGAACACACCCAGTGAACACAGTTAACCCCTTGATCGCCCCTAGTGTTAACCCCTTCCCTGCCAGTGACATTTTTATATTGATCAGTGTATTTTTATAGCACTGATCAATGTAATAATGTCACTGGTCCCCAGAAAGTGTCATTTGGGGTCAGATTTGTCCGCCGCAATGTCGCAGTCTCGCAAAAAACGCAGATCGCCGCCATTACCAGTAAAAACAATAAAAAAAAAAAAAGTCCCTAAATCTATCCCATAGTTTGTAGACACAATAACTTTTGCGCAAACCGATCAATATACGCTAATTGTGATTTTTTTTTACCAAAAATATGTAGAAGAATATATATTGGCCTAAACTGATGAATACATTTGTTTTTTATATATTTTTGTGTTTGGATACGTATTATGTGTTTGGATACGTATTATAGCAAAAAGTAAAAAATTTGGCTTTTTTCAAAATTGTAGCTCTTTGTTTGTTTATAGCAAAGAGGTGATCAAATACCACCAAAAGAAAGCGCTATTTGTGGGGAAAAAAGGATGTCAATTTTGTTTGGGTACAGCGTAGCACGAGTGCGCAATTGTCAGTTAAAGCGACGCAGTGCCGTATCGCAAAAGATGGCCTGGTCATTAAGGGGGCAAATCCTTCCGGTCCTTAAGTGGTTAATTGCACCCTAATGTACCTTGGAAACATACCAGAAAAGCATATGCGTTAACCATCTGTGCCTTGCAGTGCATCACAAACAAGGTCATTGTCCAGTTTTAGGTGCATGTTGGTGCATTGGTAGCCCATTCAAAATAAATAGGCTGCCTTAATAAAAAACGTATGTTAACCTCCAACATACTTAACAGTAATGTGCATGGAGTAATGCACCACACAAGTGTGAAGGTGCCCTAAACATTTTTGGTACCTCGCTCTGGCTTGTATTTTTGTCTGTGGCTCTGTTGGGAAGATATCCCCCTTCTTCTTTCAATAATTCTGGTTTAGTGCTACACAAGATAAAATATAAAGAAAATTCTCACCATTCCACAGTCTTCTGGTCTCCCAGGACCTCTCTGATCTCCTCTCGACATTTCTCTTGGTGTTCAGGGTATTTGGCCATACAATATAATGCCCAGGAGATCCCACTGGCCGTTGTATCATGTCCTTCAAACATGAACGTGTCCACCTCTGCACGCATGTCCTCATCAGACAACTCCTGACCTTTCTCGTCCTACATAAAATAAAATATTTTATATAATAAAGATAGATGATTTGTATCACACAACAGACTTCCGGTTAGCAATGCAGCTGCAAGATAAAGCTAGTCCCCACCAATCTTTTTTGGTTTGCATGGTTCTACTCACACACCTTAGCACGATAATAACAAGTTTTAACTTTTATTTTAGCAATGCCTCTCTACATTAGACAAGTGCAGATAATAAAATAGGTCCCCTAAACTACCTTAGCACAGAGAAGAATGTCAAGAAAATCCAGATGTCTCTTCTGAAGGATTTTCTCCAGCTCTTTCTCCTCCTTGAGAGATTCTTTCCTTTCCTTAATGACTTCATCTAGTAAGAAAAGAACCATATATAAGGAAATATTGCAGAATACAAAGTTACCTGAAAGCAACCATCCACCAACTATGCACCAATGTAGTGTGATATTCATCTCTTGCTGTGTGAAAGTCTTGGGTCCTTTGGATTGCATTGCTAAACCTTTGATGTTTGAGATCTCTTATAAATGGGATCCTGCAGACATGGAGAAGACATGGTGAAGAATGTAGTAGACAACACTGAAGAACTCACCTTGCTACCACGTAAAGTAGTGAGTGTACAGCTTGTATAACAGTGTAAATTTGCTGTCCCCTCAAAATAACTCAACACACAGCCATTAATGTCTAAACCGCTGGCAACAAAAGTGAGTACACCCCTTCCCTCCCTGGTGTCATGTGACTCGTTAGTGTTACAAGGTCTTAGGTGTGAATGGGGAGCAGGTGTGTTAAATTTGGTGTCATCGCTCTCACACTCTCATACTGGTCACTTGAAGTTCAACATGGCACCTCATGGCAGAGAACTCTCCGAGAATCTGAAAAAAGAATTGTTGTTCTACATAAAGATGGCCTAGGCTATAAGAAGATTGCCAAGACCCTGAAACTGAGCTGCAGCATGTTGGCCAAGACCATACAGCGGTTTAACAGGACAAGTTCCACTCAGAAAAGGCCTCGCCATGGTCGACCAAAGAAGTTGAGTGCATGTGCTCAGCGCCATATTCAGAGCTTGTCATTGGAAAAAAAGACGTATGAGTGCTGCCAGCATTGCTGCAGAGGTTGAAGGGGTGGGGGGGTCAGCCTGTCAGTGCTCAGACCATACGCCGCACACTGCATCAAATTGGTCTGCATGGCTCTCGTCCCAGAAGGAAGCCACTTCTAAAGATGATGCACAAGAAATCCCACAAACAGTTTGCTGAAGACATGCACACTAAGGACATGGATTACTGGAACCATGTCCTGTGGTCTGATGAGACCAAGATAAACTTACTTGGTTCAGATGGTGTCAAGCGTGTGTGGTGGCAACCAGGTGAGGAGTATAAAGACAAGTGTGTCTTGCCTACAGTCAAGAATGGTGGTGAGAGTGCCATGGTCTGGTGCTGCATGAGTGCTGCCGGCACTGGGGAGCTACAGTTCATTGAGGGAACCATGAATGTCAACATGTACTGTGACATACTGAAGCAGAGCATGATCCCCTCCCTTTGGAGACTGGGCCGCAGGGCAGTATTCCAACATGATAACGACCCAAAACACGCCTCCAAGATGACCACTGCCTTGCTAAAGAAGCTGAGGGTAAAGGTGATGGACTGGCCAAGCACGTCTCCAGACCTAAACCCTATTGAGCATCTGTGGGGCATCTTCAAACGGAAGGTGGAGGAGTGCAAGGTCTCTAACATTCACCAGCTCTGTGATGTCGTCATGGAGGAGTGGAAGAGGACTCCAGTGGCCACTTGTGAAGCTCTGGTGAACTCCATGCCCAGGAGGGTTAAGGCAGTGCTGGAAAAAAGTGGTTCACACTTTGGGCCCAATTTGGACATTTTCACTTAGGGGTGTACTCACTTTTGTTGCCAACGGTTTAGACATTAATTGTTGTGTGCTGAGTTATTTTGAGGGGACAGCAAATTTACACTGTTATACAAGCTGTACACTCACTACTTTACATTGTAGCAAAGTGTAATTTCTTCAGTGTTGTCACATGAAATGATAGAATAAAATATTTACAAAAATTTGAGGGGTGTACTCACTTTTGTGAGATACTGTACATCTCTCTCTGTTGCCTCTCTCTGAGATTTCTATGTTTTTGCTGGCAATTGACCGATTTAAAGTCTGTTGTGTTTTGTGTGTTTTTATTGCTGTGCACACTCTATTGTTTCACAACCGATATTGATACATGATTATCTCTGTAACTGTATTAAGCCTTTTTTTAAAAACGAATTAAATAAATAAAAAAACAAAAACTGTATTAAGCCTTATGTTTGTATGTATGTTAGCCTGTTTGTACACTGCAACTCTTTGTTAAATAAAGGAATTACAAAAAAAAATATGCCACATTTGAAATTCAGTTCAGCAACATAAACTATAAAAGAGAAATGTCAATAGACAGCACTGAAAAAAAAGCATGTGTAAAAGAAATACACCAACCCAGTCTAATAAATATATAGATTAAGACACCTCTAAAAACCAACCCAGTGCTTCAGATGTGGATATGACTGTGTATGGCCTAAGCCATTGCTGCTCCAGCAACGTCCCCTGACATGTTTTGTCCCCCCTACTGGAGCTTGGTCACAGAGGTTCCTCTGTGACCAAGCCCGGTAGACAAGGCGAAACATGTCAGGGGACTTGGCTGAAGCAGCACTGGCTGAGGCCAAATACAGTCATACATTGCCTTGAAAAAGTATTCATACCCCTTGAGGATTGTCTCATTTTACAACCAAAAACGTAAATGTATTTTATTGTGATTTTATGTTATAGACCAACACAAAGTGGCACATAATTATGAAGTGAAATGAAAATGATAAATAGTTTTAATTTTTTTTTACAAATAAATATCTGAAAAGTGTGGCGTGCACTTGTATTCAGCCCCCTTGAGTCAATGCTTTGTTAGAACCACCTTTCGCTGCAATTATAGCTGCAACTCTTTTTGGGGATGTCTCTACCAGCTTTGCACATCTAGAGAGTGACATTTTTGTCCATTCTTCTTTGCAAAATAGCTCAAGCTCTGTCAGATTGAATAGAGAGCATCTGTGAACAGCAATTTTCAAATCTTGCTACAGATTCTTAAGTGGATTTAGGTCTGGACTTTGACTGGACCATTCTAACACATGAATATGCTTTGATCTAAACCAGGGATCTCCAAAACCTTTAAACCATTCTATTGTAGCTCTGGCTGTATGTTTAGGGTCATTGTCCTGCTGGAAGACGAACCTCCGCCCCAGTCTCAAGTCTTTTGCAGATTCTAACAGGTTTTCTTCTAGGATTGCCCTGTATTTGACTCCATCCATCTTTCCATCAACTCTGACCAGCTTCCCTGTCCCTGCTGATGAAAAGCATTCCCACAACATGATGCTGCCACCACCATGTTTCATGGTGGGGATGGTGTGTTTAGGGTAATGTGCGGTGTTAGTTTTCTGCCACACATAGCATTTTGCTTTTAGGCCAAAAAGTTCAATCTGACCAGAGCACCTTCTTCCATATGTTTGCTGTGTCCCCCACATGGCAAATTGGACTTCTTATGTCTTTCTTTCAACGATGGCTTTCTTCTTGCTGCTCTTCCATAAAGGCCAGATTTGTGGAGTGTACTACTAATAGTTGTCCTGTGGACAGATTCTCCCACCTGAGCTGTGGATCTCTGCAGTTCCTCCAGAGTTACCATGGGCCTTTTGGCTGCTTCTCTGATTAATGCTCTCCTTGCCCGGCCTGTAAGTTTAGGTGGACGACCATGTCTTGGTAGGTTTGCAGTTGTGCCATACTCTTTCCATTTTCGGATGATGGATTGAACAGTGCTCTGTGAGATGTTCAAAGTTTGGGATATATTTTTATAACTTACCCCTGCTTTACCTTCTCCACAACTTTATCCCTGACCTGTTTGGCGTGTTCTTTGGCCTTCATGATGCTGTTTGTTCACTAAGGTTCTCTAACAAACCTCTGAGGGCTTTGCAGAACAGGTGTATTTATACTGACATTAAATTACACATAGATGGACTCTATTTACTAATACTAGTAATTCACTACTAGGTGACTTCTGAAGGTAATTGGTTCCACTAGATTTCAGTTAGGGGTATCAGAGTAAAGGGGGCTGAATACAAATGCACGCCACACTCTTCACATATTTATTTGTAAAAAATTTTGAAAACCATTTATAATTTTCATTACACTTTTAGGTGCCACTTTGTGTTGGTCTATCACATAAAATTCCAAAAAAATACCTTTATGTTTTCGGTTGTATCATGACAAAATGTGTAAAATGTCAAGGGGTGTGAATACTTTTTCAAGGCACTGTATCCACATCTGAAGCACTGACCGGCATCTTACCCCACATATGTCCACACTTCTGAATTAGTGCCTGATGCCTGCTCCCACTTTCTGAATACCGGTGGGGACACCTGTTATCCCCTATCTTTGAGCCATGCTCCAAGTCTACACGTGATCACAGTTTAAAATAAATATGTTTCATTCACCGGCCCTAAGTATTCACCTAGGCATAGAAAAATGCTCAAAGGCCACACTTGAGTTCCCTTATAACAAGTAGGTTGAACACGGCTAGCTATGTTTCTGTTACTTATGTGATTTCTAGCTGCTGGGGCCTGAGGGCTACACAATAAGTACCAAGTAGCTGTATTCACCCCTAGGGCCACAGGTTGAGAACCCAGACACCAAGCACATCTTAATGTTTATGCACAGATACCAAGCAGGGATAACCAAGCACACAGATCATGTTAGCGCTGAAATCTACTTTATCATAACAATACCTATCAAAAGTACCTCCTAATTGCACAGGAGCGTAGGAGATTTGCTGCCCATGACAACATTGGTTCACTGCAGAGATAAATGGCAATTTCAAATTTTGCAACATGCATCAATGACAGTGTGCACATGCACTTTGTCAGCACAGGGTGACACTAGAAAGTGTGGAAAACTTGCAGAGGCAGGGGAGCAGCAAAACATGGCATTTCAGGACAGAGTAAAGAGAAGTTAGTAGACTAATGACCCATACAAACGATCAGAAATTCCGTCAGAAAAAACTTGGATGGTTTTTACGACGGAATTCCACTCAAGCTTGCCTTGCATACACACGGTCCAAGTAGCTGTACACACAAAAGTTTTCTGAACTTTCGACTGTCAAGAACACGGTGACGTACAACACTGCGTCGAGCCGAGAAAATGAAGTTCAATGCTTCAGAGCATGCGTCGAATTGTTTCCGTGCATGCGTGATTTTTTGAGCGTCCGCATTGCATACAGACGAACGCATTTTCGGATAGAAACGTTTTCCGACCGAAAAATATGGAACCTGCTCTCAATCTTTTGCTGGCTGCAATTCTGCCAGCAAAAGTCCGATGGAGCATACACACGGTCAGAATTTCTGACCAAAAGCTCACATCCGAGTTTTGCTGCCGGAATTTCTGATCGTGTGTACGGGGCATAAGGCCTCTTCTTTTCACATGTACTTTTGGATTCAGGTGACACTGTGCTGACATGACCTTGGATGAAAGCACAACCAACTGGTGTTTCCATGGCAGGGACAGAGCTAAAAAACTGTATCACACAAAATGTGTTGTGGTGCTGCAGTGATTTGTGGTCATAGTCAAAAGCAGGTGTCTTAAAGAACATGGTGTATTGTAGCACACCTTTTAACATACATATGCGCATAGGTGTGCTCAGCCTATTGCATTAGGGTGTGCACCCCAAAGCTTAAGCACACATGCGCAATAGTGCAGTGGATGGTGACAGTAGTTTTTTGTTTTTATTATTTTATTTTGTTATCATTGTTTACAGTTTTATTTTTTTATTATTTCTTTATAATATTATTTTTTTTATTATTTTATTTTTTTTACAATTTGTAGGAGCCCCATCAAGGGTTTTGGTGAAATAGCAGAGAAAGGGACTGAGGACAGAGATTCCCCAGCTTCTTTCTCAGTAGCCTCAGCTGCCACGGGGGTAAGAGTGTTCAGCAGGGGAAATGTGCATCACACAGGGTGATTACGGTGTGCCCTGGCACACTCAGTGCTCATGCCTATACATACAAAACAGTAAGGTAAATGTTATCCAATAACTATCCAGTGGAATTGCAGACTGACCTGTGTGCTGATGCGCTGTCTTTAGAGCTCTTCTGAAGCGAAATCCATGAGGACTCAGATGGAACAGGAAATCGCTGTGGTAGGGTAGGCAGGTGAATCTATAGTCCACCAGGTAGGAGAGGTCATATACTGCCTTGATGTAGGCACTTTCACTAGGGAGAAATAAGTACACACAGATGAAAGCTCAGATTTAAATGCTTCACATTTTATTGAGGTTCTCTATTGCTGAATGACATAAAATGTATATCTTGCCTTACTTATAAATAAAAACCCACTGACCATGCATAGTACATGCATTATATGAGAGAGGGTCATAATATTTAGCCTCTGGTTTTGTGCAAGCTAAGCACATTTACAAGACTCTGCAGCTTGGGCTCCCAATTGTTGAATTGTACATTGAATTTCTACAACAGATCCCTAGTTTGATGAAACCACACTAAAGCCTCGTACACCCAATCAGATTATCGTACGAATAATCATCCGTTTTTTTGTTGCATGCTAGTCTCATTTTGAAAGTGAAGAGGTTACTCAACAAATTAAACTTTTCGTACGACAAAATGCAACTTGAGAAGTGATGTAATGTGTTGAATTGTTTTGAATGTATTCTTTCGTTTCCGAGCATGCGTAGTCTTGCTCTTACGTTTTTTTTTTCGGACGAAAACTGTACTAATTAAACGAAAATCTGACGTTATGTTCAAGTACGATAAAAATTTTATAGCATGCACCTTCAGCTTTTGTTGTCTGAAAAGTCGGAATCAGCTGTCGAAAGCACTATACTAATGCCGCGTACACACGAGCGGACATTACGGCGGACTTTGCCCGGCGGACTGGATTTCGTCGGACAATTCGATGTGTGTGGGCTCCAGCGGACTTTGTTTTCTCAAAAGTTCGACGGAATTAGATTTGAAACTTGTTTTAAATTTATCCGTTGAAATCGAGTCCGGTCGAAAAGTCCGCCGTCTGTATGCTAGTTCGACGGACAAAAAGCCACGCTAGGGCAGCTATTGGCTACTGGCTATGAACTTCCTTGTTTTAGTCCGGTCGTACGTCATCACGTACGAATTCGACGGACTTTGGTGGATTGTGTGTAGGCAAGTCCGTTCATTCACAAAGTCCGTCGGAAAGTACGTCGAAAAGTCCGCCGGGCAAAGTCCGCCGTAATGTCCGCTCGTGTGTACGCGGCATAACAATCAGAAAATCGACAGATCGTTCGTCGTACGGAACTTCCGGTTTTCTTATCGTGTGTACGGCCTTTACCCTGTCCATGTTCATTTGTTGTTGGTTGTCATTTTTGATTATTGTTGATAATTAGTATGCATCAGTCTGAGGGCAAAATCACACTAACACATGCTGGCCATTAAAGTATAACAAAAGGTAAAACTTTTTTTTTTTAGTTTTGGATAGAGAGGAGAGGGATTAGAACACATAGTTACATAGTAGGCGAGGTTGAAAAAAGTCTATCAAGCCCTTCCACGGAAAAGTTTTATCCCTATTGTGGGGTCACCAGTACGGTATTGGTAAATTGAAATCATATCCCCTCTCAACCGTCTCTTCTCCAGAGTTCAGTGCTTGTAACCTTTCTTCATAACTAATATCCTCTAGTCCCTTTATTAGCTTTGTTGCCCTTCTTTGTGCTCGCTCCATTTCCAGTAAATCCTTCCTGAGGACTGGTGCCCAGAACTGGACAGCATACTCCAGGTGAGGCCGGACCAGAGTTTTGTAGAGCGGGAGAATTATCGTTTTATCTCTGGAGTTGATCCCCTTTTTAACACATGCCAATATTCTGTTTGCTTTGTTAGCAGCAGCTTGGCATTGCATGCCTATCATCTACTAGGACCCCAGGTCCTTTTCCATCCTCGATTCCCCCAGAGGTTCTCCCCCCAGTGAGTAGATTGCATTCATATTTTTGCCACCCAAATGCATTATTTTACATTTTTCCACATTAAACCTCATTTGTCATGTAGTTGCCCACCACATTAATTTGTTCAGATCTTCTTGCAAGGTTTCCACATCCTGCAGAGAAGTTATTGCCCTGCTTAGCTTAGTATCGTCCGCAAATACAGAGATTGAACTGTTTACCCCATCCTCCAGATCGTTTATGAACAAATTAAACAGGATTAGTCCCAGCACAGAACCCTGGGGGACCCCACTTTCCACCCTGACCATTCTGAATACTCCCCATTTATCACCACCCTCTGAACTCGCCCTTGTGGCCAGTTTTCAATCCATGTACTCACCCTATGGTCCATGCCAACGGACCTTACTTTGTGCAGTAAACGTTTATGATGGGGAACTGTGTCAAATACTTTTGCAAAAATCCAGATACACCACGTCTACGGGCTTTCCTTTATCTAGATGGCAGTTCACCTCCTCATAGAGGGTTAATAGATTGGTTTGGCAAGAACAATTCTTCATGAATCCATGCTGATTACAGCTAATGATACAGTGATACAGTTTTCATTACTAAAATCTTGTATATAGTCCCTTATCATCCATTCCAAGAGCTTGCATACTATTGATGTGAGGCTAACTGGTCTGTAATTCCCAGGGATGTATTTTGGTCCTTTTTTAAATATTGGTGCTACATTGGCTTTTCTCCAACCATTTACCATTATCATTGAAAATGAAAGTAAATGAATATCCCACATTTTGGGGGAAATATTCCAATGGGGACATTAGTTCTGGTAACCTGGTAGGCCCCAAGGAATTTCCTTCATTTTCAAGAATTTCCTCTCACTGCCTGTTTGGCTATGGGACAGGAAGTGAAGGGAAATCTCTGCAATGGGACACAGATTGCAAACAAAATCTGACAGCGTTTATAACCCTCCCTTACTCTAGCCAAAATGAAAAAAAAAAACGTATAATTCTACTTTAAATTGTCTAAAATGTATTAGAACAGTGACTACCTGAAAAGACCAAGGGATTTATATGATAAATTGATAAAATGTAGACACATCTGGGCCAACTTACAGAGACAAAGTTTGTATCACAACACAAAGAAAGAGGGGAAACCTAACATTTTTCAGTTGCCACCTGAAATGAAGTAGAGTAGAAATCTCAAAGTGAAGACTCCTGTTCCTTTGACAACTCAGGTTTACTTCCTATCATGTCTCTGGTGCAGGACTTGAGGGTAAGCCTGCCCTTTGGGGGCACAAAGAGCAATAAGCCTGGCAGAGATTTACCAGACAGTGCCATCAACAGATTTTGTTGCACTTAACGTGACTTTCTATATTGTAGTTATCACTCCACAGAGTAAACATTTATAGATGTGAGGGAGTTCCCATCACCAACTGGAAATGCATTTTGTGCAATAGCTAATATATCTAAATTAAGCTTCTTTTCTTTTTACAGGCCCAAACACTGACCGACTTTAGAGCCCATAGTAGTCTTTATTAATTGCTATATCCAGCCCTCAAAAATTCCACTCGCCTGCTCGCATTTTGTGAGCGAAATTTAGTGCAGGGCGAGTGAGGAGCAGGGGAAGACCAGGCTGACAGTTTCCTGGCTGATCACTTCTGCAGTGCCGGCTTTTTTTTTTCTACAGGACATCAGAGCGGCCCGGAGGGGGGGGGGGGGGGGTTCCCCGCCCCCCCACCCCCCCGGCCGCTCTGATGTCCTATAAAAAAGCCTGAACCTCTTCTGCCAGAAGCAATCAGCCAGGAAACTATCAGACGGAGGACACAGAGCGTCAGGACCAGACTGCCCTGGGGCCGCTTTGAGTTGAGCTGAGGCTGCAGCACTACCCTCCCTCTCTCTCCTCCTCTTGTGTATCACCCACACAACGGGCATGCAGCTGGGTCTGTGTTCGGTGGCGCTGTAACAAGGTCCTGCCCCCCTAGACCGGCTCGTGTGATAGTAGATGGAATACTGTAATTTCATGAGATAATTTATAAGGGCGTGTTTAGGGGCGGACTTAGGGGCGGCCGATTGGCTGTTCTCCTGACAGGGTAGAGTGATTATCAGCACAGCCCAGCAGAGGATGCCCACCCAGGACCACCAGGGATGCCCACCAATGATGACTACCAGTTATGCCGCCCAGGACCACCAGGGATGCCAATCAGTGCTCATAAATTATGTCAATCAGTACCCATCAGTAATGCCTGCCAGTGCCTCCTCGTCAATGATGCCTATCAGAGGCATTCATCAGTGTCCATCAGTGTCTATCAGAGCCCATCAGTGCCACCTATGAGTGCCCATCAGTGTTGCCTATCAGTGCCCATCAGTGTTGCCTATTAGTGCCCATCAGTGCCACCTATGAGTGCCCACCAGTGCTGCCTATCAATGCCCATCAGTGCTGCAAATCAGTGCCACTTATCAGTGCCCATCAGTGCCGCTTAACAGTGCCCATCAGTGCTGCATATTATTGGCCATCATCAGTGCCACCTCATTCGTGCCACCTCATTAGTGCCCATCAGTGCCGCCTTATCAGTGCCCATCAGTGAAGGAGAAAACTTACTTTACAAAATTTTATAACAGAAACAAAGAAAAACTTTTTTTTAAAAAATTTTCGGTCTTTTTTTTATTTGTTTAGCAAAAAATAAAAACCCCAATAGTGATCAAATACCACCAAAAGAAATCTCTATTTCTGGGAACAAAATGATAAAAATCTTGTATGGGTACAGTGTTGCATGACTGCGCAATTGTCATTTCAAAAGCGACATTGATGAAAGCTGAAAATTGGCTTGGGCAGGAAGGGGGAAAGTGCCCGGTATTGAAGTGGTTAAATTATCAATAAATATGCATAACAATGCAAGCAACAGCACAAAATGTATTTAAAAACATGAAAAAAACTAAAATTATGGGCAAAGTCAAACATTATGCAGCCTTTCACTGGTAATACTATTCTGTTGACAGTTGATCCTGCCAGTGGACTCTATTCATTCAGCAGTGTAATCACACAGAATTGTCACCCCATGGGTAGGGTAGTCTTCAAGGGATATGTAGTTTTAAAAGAATGTTACGGGGGGAAACAAAAACTGATGTGTCAAAGTTATTCAAAAAATGCATTAAATAAATAATTGATTTTGCCCATAGTTCTATTACAATGTATTTTATTGGGTTAGATGTCTTAAATAATGGAAACTGTCAATGGATTTCCTTAATACTGACCTGTCATTCTGGCAGTTGCTATGGTAACTGAAGGCACATTTCATGATGGAGTCCAGAGTCATGAGGCTGACATGATGGAAGAGTTCCACTGTCTTCTTATCTGGGATGATATGCTCCCATTTATTCTGAAATAGCAAAAGACTATGAAAAGAACATACAATTCGTAAAAATACAATTATATAAGAAAATATTACAGCAGTGAGTCATTCTGTAGAAATTATAAGCCTTATGTTTCAATAATGATGGGCGATGCAGACACTGTGAGGCTGATTTACTAATGGATTTGAGAGTCGTCACACAATACATGATAAACAACAGATATCCAATTATGTAAAAAAACAAATTCCTGTTTACTTATTTCATTTGCAGAAGACTGGGTATTTATTCAACATGAACAAGAATTAGCTTTTCCCCTGATCCTCCTCTGCTGTCATAGTGCGGGGCAGGGAGGATTCTGTAGGATTCTGTAGGAGCTGCCAGGAGAGGTGCGCTGTCACTTATAAACCCAGAAGATGGACTTCTGCATTTACAAATGACAGCAGTAAGCTGTAAGAACAGGGCCAGTGCCAGAGGTGGCAAAATTGAGTTCCATCACATCACATGGAAAAAAGCCCTTGTTATTTTATAAAAGTATACATATTTAATACCTGGCCAATCCCTATGTGAGCAGAGAATCACTGTAGTAGCCTCTGCTAAAAAAAGAGATCCTTGCTATTCTACGGGTCCTATGCCAAGGGGCTGTCCTGCGATTTAGTAATGACAAGGAGTTGCCCGCTTGGCACAAGTGCCATTCAGAGAACACCTTCTACTTTTCTCAATAAACACAAAGAATTCTCGAATTGAATGAGGTGAAGACTGACATCACTGTCCCTCCTCTCCACCTCATCCAGTTAGAAAGTGCTTTGAATTCACGGAGAAAAATAGAAGGCGGTAAAAGGTGTGTTGCACCACGTGTTAATACAACGCGCAGCAATGCAGGGCACTTCCATTGCAACTGTAATTTGGGGTTCCATTTATTTAAAATGGCACCCAATGCACACTACAATAGATACTGATGGACTCACATTGAAGCAGGTTGCAAAGAAAATATGCTACTGTGTGTTATGGTGCACTATATGAAAGAAAAATTGGCAGGCCTGAATTTCATTCCATCGCCATGTCTTGGCAGCTCATTCTAAATGAATAAGCTTCCTTAACGCAAGACACATTAACAATACAAATACCACATGTTAATGTGTGTGCAGTAACACACCACAATGGAACATGCAGGTGTACGTAAATGCAATCAAAATAGGACAATTGGCATTAGTGGGAAATATAATTGAATTCAACCAAACCCATCTTTGTTTAGTTTTAGAGAATATTAATTTTCAAACAGATGACTGAAATGGTGGAGTCTATCTGTGATTATTGTTTATGATTATGTGTATCGTCCGTATTAGGCTGGATTCACACCTATGCATTTTTAGTGCTTTTTGCATTTTGCAGATTTGCACTATAGAACGTGTTCCATAGGAAACAATCTTAAATGGACTTTGAGGCTCGATTCACACCTATGCATGTTGCTTTTGAGCGTTTTTGGAGGTTTTTTTTTCATGCTTGCCACGTTTTTGAGCCGCGTTTTTGCCGCGATTTTGCCGCGATTTGCGTTTTGTTTTTTTTTTTGCATTTTTTTTACAGTCTTAAAAAAAATTACAAAAAAAAAAAAAATAAAAAAAAAATAAAAAAAAAAAAAAAAAACGGCAAAAACGCATCAAAAATGCACCAAAAACGCATCAAAAACGCTGCAAAAACGGTGCACTTGCGTTTTTGATGCTTGTCCATTGAAATCCATTACATGCAAAACGCTGCATTTTGCATGAAAAAAAGTCCCCGACCCTTTCCAAAAATGCAGAGAAACAAAAAGGCATTGATGTGAACATGTTCCATAGGAACCCATGTTAAAAAATTCCCGTGTATTTCTGCAAAATGCAAAATGCATCAAAAAACGCGCTAGTGTGAATCGAGCCTGAGTGCAAATCGGCAAAATGCAAAAAGCACTAAAAATGCATAGGTGTGAATCCAGGCTTAGACACACTAACTTCAGCATGCTTTTTATTGCAAGATGTGTAATTACCAGCATGACATTCACACAGTCCGACATGAGCCCGACGTACGGCTTCAATACATCATAATGGAAGGCGGGAGTCAGAAGCCTGCGGTGCTGGAACCACTTCTGGCCCGATAACACCAGCAGCCCTTTACCTGAGTGATAAAAAGATTATGAAAGATTTTGAAATAAAAAATAATTTTAGAAGTCATTGAATGACATTTATAGAGCTGTGCAAGGATTTATGTTCCCCCATTACTTTTCCCTTTATTAAGCACTTGTGCAATATTCAATTCATATGTACGTTATATTTTGTACATCATTAATTTGAACATACCACTGCGCTCAGTCATTCTCTTACCTAAAAAATGCATATAGGCCTAGTCTGATCTCTTTATCAAAACCTCATATTCTGGCACTGGTATCTTAGAGTACAGAGGGGTTAGTTATTAATGTAGTGCTGTGAGGGTTGGGCTTAGGGTTATACTTACAGGGAGGGTTAATGTGAGTCTTACTATTTGACTTACAGAGGGATGGTGTGAGCCTTAGAGTAGATGTACAGGAAGAATTGGTATTAGGGTTGCAGGGAAGATTAGCGTTAGGGTTACAAAACGGAGTAAGCATTAGAGTTATGAGAAGGGTTAGTGTTAGGGTTATGGGTAAGGTTTTTGTTAGGGTTATAGGGAAGGTTAGTGTTAGTGTTACATGAAGGGTTAGTGTTAGAGTTACTGTTAAGGTACAGGGTGGATTAGTGTTAGAGTTGGAGGAATGGATACTGTTATTTTTACAGGTCAGGTTAGTGTTACAGGGTAAGTTAGTCTTAGGGTTGCAGAGAGGATTAGGGTTATTGTTAGAGTTACAGGTAGTATTAATGTTATTGGAACAGGGAGGATTGGGCCACTAATAAGGCAATACATCCAGCCCTCCTGTACTGGGCCCGGCCCTGACACTTCAAAAAGGGGGGCCCAGGCACCTACTGAGCAGAAGGGCCAGCTGTAATGCCTTACTGCAGACACTGATCCTCTTCTGTCTCCCCCTGCTGCCTCCTCTGTTTCCTCCCTCCAGCTGTGCTGATTTGCTTTGTGTGTATTCAAATTATGTTACTTGCCAATCCATGGAGTAATGAAGTAATAGCCAAAATTATCCTTTGGATCTGCCAGGAAAAAGACACTACTATAAGAAGGTAGCATTGAAGTGAATATAATGTAATTCATTGAGTGTAGTGAATAGGAGCTCTTACCCTGTCTGGACAGAATGGCCTTCGCATAATCAGAGTGACAGATAGTCAAAGATGCAAAGAAATTCCCCAGCCATAATGGGTAGGCGTAAGGGTACTGTTCGGCGTAACGCATGATGACGTCCATGTCTTTTCCATCACCATGGAACTAAGGTTAATAAAAATACACAACAGACCATTAATTCTGAGTACACTCATTCACATAAGAAACATGTGATAATCCATAACCGATTAATGTTAATGCAGATAAAATGTATGATTTAAATGCCCTCTGTCAGTCAGTAATGGGCGAAAAATCTGTAACTTCCCACGTTGTTCAGCTCTGTGTGTTGGTGGGCAGCAGTTGGTGTAACTAGGGGGGTTATAGGAGCAACAGAGCTCAGAGTGGGCTACATCACTGTGGATCACTAGTTGTCCAACTAGTCAGTGGGTGGGGCAATGGCACGGAGTGTACAGAATTACAAGCTCTGAATTGTTGTCACCATACTATGTTTCCATATAAAGTTAGAAGTGGGTGGGTCACAAGAGTATGTCCTTTTTTTTTGCAAATCGTTTGACAAGCCAGTTAGATCTTGTATATTTGTTTCAGCTATGCAGTGTTCTGTTTGTTCAGTAAGAAGAAATATCCATGGTAAATGGATATATAGGGCATCAGAAAACCGTAGTGGAAATTTCAGGTACACTGAAGACACTATTCAGTCATGACCTTGTAGGCAGGTGACAGTCACCCACAGTGGCAATGCAGGGGGAGAGGAAGTCATGGGGAACAGGGTACCGTTATGGTTTCCTGAGTCACTGGAGCAAACATCTTAGGTGTGACCAAGTCTTTTGAAGGCCCATGTCCATGGGTTTGGTGTACTCTTTGCGAGTGGGTAGAGTAGGGAAAGGTACCCCATCTAATAGGGACAGTACTAGCGAAAGGGAAAGCATGGAGTCGCATCTCTCTGGATACATTTCTGGTGTGGTACTCGAAGGCCAGGCCGCATTCTGTCCCCTCTCAACAGACACTGTTGGTTTGGCTAGAACCTACTTCTTCACGTTATTGGAAACTGTAATGCCGTGTACACACAGGCAGACTTTTCGACCGGACTGGTCCTACGGACTTTCGACAGACTTTTGACGGACTTCCGACGGACTTTTGAACGAACGGACTTGCCTACACACGATCACACCAAAGTCCGACGGATACATACGTGATGACGTATGACCGGACTAAAATAAGGAAGTTGATAGCCGGTAGCCAATAGCTGCCCTAGAGTGGGTTTTCGTCTGCCTGACTAGCATACAGACGAGCGGATTTTTCGACCGGACTCGAGTCCATTGGAAAGATTTGAAACATGTTTCAAATCTAAAGTCCGTCAGATTTTTGACTGAAAAAGTCTGCTGCAGGTCCGATGGAGCCCACACACGGTTGGATTGTCCGCCGATTCGGTCCGTTGGACCAGTCCGGGCGAAAAGTCTGCTCGTGTGTACACGGCATTAGTGTGCCTGGCTGGTTAGCTGTCCCACCAGGTTTGTTGTTAAGTGTTGCTGCAATACTTCAATACAAGTTTTATATTGCACCTGACTGTGTGAATTATTGCCGCCGCACCACGCTGCACCACACTTACAACCTTAACCACTTCAGCCCCAGAAGGATTTCCCCCCTTCCTGACGAGAGCATTTTTTGCGATTCTGTAATGCGTCACTTTAGCTGACAATTGCGCGGTCGTGCGACGTTATACCCAAACAAAATTGACGTCCTTTTTTTCCCACAAATAGAGCTTTCTTTTGGCGGTATTTGATCACTTCTGCAGGTTTTTATTTTTTGCGCTATAAACAAAAAAAAAGCGACAACTTTGAAAAAAAAGCTATTTTTTTTACTTTTTGCTATAATAAATATCCCCAAAAAATATTAACCACTTGAGCCCCGGACCATTATGCTGCCTAAGGACCAGAGGTCTTTTTCCAATTTGGCACTGCGTCGCTTTAATTGCTAATTGCGCGGTCATGCAATGCTGTACCCAAACAAAATTTGCGTCCTTTTCTTCCCACAAATAGAGCTTTCTTTTGATGGTATTTGATCACCTCTGCGGTTTTTATTTTTTGCGCTATAAATGGAAAAAGACCGAAAATTTTGAAAAAAAATGATATTTTCTACTTTTTGTTATAAAAAAAATCCAATAAACTCAATTTTAGTCATACATTTAGGCCAAAATGTATTCGGCCACTTGTCATTTGTTTTTGAAAATGAAGAAAGACAAGAAAAAAAAATTTTTTTTTTCTTTTTTCAATTTTCAAAACTTTCTGACAAAAAGTGAGGTCTGCAAAATACTCACTATACCTCTCAGCAAATAGCTTTGGGTGTCTACTTTCCAAAATGGGGTCATTTGGGGGGGTTTTGTGCCACCTGGGCATTCCATGGCCTCCGAAACTGTGATAGGCAGTCAAGAGAGAAATCAAAAATTCACGCCCTTAGAAAGCCTGAAGGCGGTGCTTGGTTTTCGGGGTTCCGTACGCGGCTAGGCTCCCAAAAAGTCTCACACATGTGGTATCCCCGTACTCAGGAGAAGCAGCAGAATGTATTTTGGGGTGTAATTTCACATATTCCCATGGCATGTTTGAGCAATATATCATTTAGTGACAATTTTGTGCAAAAAAAAAAAATTTGTCTCTTTCCCGCAACTTGTGTCGCAATATAAAATATTCCATGGACTCGACATGCCTCTCAGCAAATAGCTTGGGGTGTCTACTTTCCAAAATGGGGTCATTTGGGGGGGTTTTGAACTGTCCTGGCATTTTATGCACAACATTCAGAAGCTTATGTCACACATCACCCACTCTTCTAACCACTTGAAGACAAAGCCCTTTCTGACACTTATTGTTTACATGAAAAAGTTATTTTTTTTTTGCAAGAAAATTACTTTGAACCCCCAAACATTATATATTTTTTTAAAGCAAATGCCCTACAGATTAAAATGGTGGGTGTTTCATTTTTTTTTTTCACACAGTATTTGCGCAGCGATTTTTCAAACGCATTTTTTGGGGAAAAAACACACTTTTTTAAATTTTAATGCACTAAAACACACTATATTGCCCAAATGTTTGATGAAATAAAAAAGATGATCTTAGGCCGAGTACATGGATACCAAACATGACATGCTTTACAATTGTGCACAAACGTGCAGTGGCAACAAAATAAATACATTTTTAAAAGCCTTTAAAAGCCTTTACAGGTTACCACTTTATATTTACAGAGGAGGTCTACTGCTAAAATTACTGCCCTCGATCTAACCTTCGCGGTGATACCTCACATGCATGGTGCAATTGCTGTTTACGTTTGACGACAGACCGCCGCTTGCGTTCGCCTTAGCGCGAGAGCAGGGGGCGACAGGGGTGCTTTTTTTTTTTTTTTTTTTTCTTTATTATTTTTTTGCTTTTTTATCTTATTTTTAAACTGTTCCTTTCATTTTTATTTTTTTTAAATCGTTTTTATTGTTATCTCGGGGAATGTAAAAATCCCCTATGATAGCAATAGGTAGTGACAGGTACTCTTTTTTGAAAAAATTTGGGTTTATTAGACCCTAGATCTCTCCTCTGCCCTCAAAGCATCTGACCACACCAAGATCGTTGTGATAAAATGCTTCCCCAATTTCCCAATGGCGCTATTTACATCCGGCGAAATCTAAGTCATAAAATGCTCGTAGCTTCCGGTTTCTTAGGCCATAGAGATGTTTGGAGCCACTCTGGTCTCTGATCAGCTCTATGGTCAGCTGGCTGAATCACCGGCTGCATTTTCAGGTTCCCTGTTGAGACAGGAGAGCCAGAGAAAAACACGGAAGACGGTGGGGGGGGGCATTCCCTCCCACGGCTTGTAAAAGCAGTCTAGAGGCTAATTAGCCGCTAGGATTGCTTTTACATGAAAGCCGACCGCTGGCTGAAAAGAATGATACCAAGATGATACCTAAACCTGCAGGCATCATTCTGGTATAACCACTCAAAGTTGTGAATGGCGTACCTGAAGACAAATAAATGGTTAACAATAAAGCACAGTAAACGGTAAAGTACAAAAAATTGCATACCTGAAAAGCAAACATGATAAAACATAATAACAATAAAACATTGCAGAATAGAATACAGTAAAAAAGAGCAGAACAATAGAGAGAATAGAGAGAGAGAGAACAATAAAACGACAACTATTTTTTTTTAATTTATATATTTTTTTTTTTTTTTACACTTTTTTTGTAACTAACTTTTATAACTGTAACCGGTTCCAGGTTCGGGTCTCTCAAAATGCGATGGCATCTTGGGAGACCCTGTGAAAGTGTGCCTAGTCTGTGGAATGCTGTATCCTACGCTAATACTCAACTAGTGAATGGTAGCGTTCAAAACATTCACCAATGCAAAGACCAGGATTGTCAGGACAGGAGGGACAATAATAGCGGGTGTCACGCCTATATCCGCGCTTGCTGCAGACACGACATCTTTTTTGGGGGGGTTCGCTGGGTAGGGGTACTCAGGAGGACATAAAGAAAATGCCTCTCATGCAGCCGACTGCATTTGGTTGGGGATGTGAATGGGGGAAGTACGGGCGCTGCAGAAGCGGTGGGTTCCCAATTAGGATTGGCGAATGCAGCAGGAAGGGCATTATGGGCACGACGGGCCTGTGTTTGTCTTTTTGGTGGCAGCGGGACACTACTTGTGCTTGCCACCTCACCAGCTTGAACTGCACTTATGGGACTCGCCACGTCACCAAGTGTTACTGCAGTGCTGGTTTGACTACGACCGGGGTGTACTAGGCCGCTGGCGCTTGCCAGTTCACCAAAACGCTACCAAAAAATCTGTTGGCGATCGCAGGGATCAGGCCTGACTCTGCGAACGCTGCAGTTATGCGTTTAGTCTTTTGTAAGTGACAGTGATCGATCGATACTGCACTCGGGTGGGCTGGGCCGGGCGGAGGGGCAAAACGCAGGTGCTAGCAGGTATCTGTGCTGATCCCGCTAACACTGCGTTTTTGGGAACCCTAAACTGCTGGGGACGCTAGTATAGATCTGATCGGATCAGATATTGATCCGTACAGATACTATACCACTAAGGGAGGTGTACGGTGCGTGCGTGGGTGTTAGCACTACTGGCGCTAACCTGACGCTGCCTGGGGCTGGTGCTTGCCAGTTCACCAAAATACTACCAAAAAAACTGTTAGCGATCGCAGGGATCAGGCCTGACTCTGCGAACGCTGCAGTTATGCGTTTAGTCTTTTGTAAGTGACAGTGATCGATCGATACTGCACTTGGGTGGGCTGGGCGGAGGGGCAAAATGCAGGTGCTAGCAGGTATCTGGGCTGATCCCGCTAACACTGCGTTTTTGGGAACCCTAAACTGCTGGGGACGCTAGTATAGATCTGATCGGATCAGATATTGATCCGTACAGATACTATACCACTAAGGGAGGTGTATGCTGCGTGCGTGGGTGTTAGCGGTACTGGCGCTAATCTGACGCTGCCTGGGGCGACGCATATCACCGCCGGGCGATCAGGGGGCTAAACCTTTATTCGGTAATAAACGGCGGGTGCCCTGACACTATAAAAAATAAACGAACTAACCAGCGTCACCCGTAACACTTATTTGGTGATCAGTGGTGAAAGGGTTAACTAGGGGGCAATCAAGGGGTTAAAACATTTATTAGGTAGTATATGGGGGTCCCTGACGCTATAAAACGCTGACGGCGAACCTAAATATTTACCTCCCTAACTAGCGTCACCAGCGACACTAATACAGCGATCAGAAAAATGATCGCTTAGCGACACTGGTGACAGGGGGTGATCAAGGGGTTAAAACTTTATTAGGGGGGGTTAGGGGGGTACCCTAGACCTAAAAGGGGGTAACAGTAACTGTCCCAACACTGTAACTGTCACAAACTGACACTATGCAGTAATCAGAAAAAAAAACAAAAAACTGCTGGTGTCAGTTTGTGACAGGGGGGGGGGGGGGGTGATCGGGGGCGATCGGGGTGTTTAGTGTGCCTGGCATGTTCTACTGAGTGTGCAGTGTGTTGTGCACTCACAGTGATGTCTTCTCTCCTCGGGCCGGAACGGAAATTACCGAGCCGAGGGGAGATGACATCATTTCCTTTGCTGCTGTTTAGCATACAGCAGCAAAGGAATGATTCGATTGGCCGGCGGCGATCGCGAGGGGGGGGGCCACGAACGGATGGTCTCCCCCTCACCTCTGATCGCCGCTGGACAAAAGACGACCGCCTCGGGCACCGGGGGGGGGGGGTCCGATCGGACCCCCCACCCGCGGAAGGCAAATCACGTACAGGTACGTGATTTTGCCTGTCCGTGCCACCTTGCCGACGTACATCGGCGTGAGGCGGTCGTCAAGTGGTTAAAAAAAACAAATTTCTTCCACAGTTTAGTCTGTTATGTATTTTTCTACATATTTTTGGTAAAAAAAAAATCGCAATATGTGTATCGATTGGTTTGCGCAAAAGTTATAGTGTCTACAAAATAGGGGATAGATTTATGGCATTTTTATTATTAATTTTTTTTTTTTACTAGTAATGGCGGCGATCTGCGATTTTTATCGGGACTGCAACATTATGACACTATTTTGGGACCATTGTCATTTATACAGCGATCAGAGCTACAAATAGCCACTGATTACGGTATAAATGACACTGGCAGGGAAGGGGTTAAACACTAGGGGGCGATCAAGGGGTTAAGTTTGTCCTAGGGAGTGATTTTAACTGCGGGGGGTATGGGCTCACTACAACATGACAGAGATCACTGCTCCCGATGACAAGGAGCAGTAGATCCCTGTCATGTTGCTAGGCAGAACAGGGAAATGCCTTGTTTACATAGGCATCTCCCCGTTCTGCCTCTCCTCGCCGCAATTGTGGGCCCTAGGTGAACATCGCATACAGGTACACCCATTTGCCTGCCTGTGCCATTCTGCCGACGTATATGTGTGTGTGGCGGTTGGCAAGTGCTGAAAACAGAGAATGTGGTTTTTGCTAACACGTTCAAGGTAATGTTGTGGTGATTTAGTGGTTGTGGTGTTGTGGTGATTTATTATGCCTTATTAAAATACATAGCGTGATAGCGTTATAGACCATACAGAATACAACAACAACAGATAACAAGGACACATTATCAGATTGAAGACATTCTTGAAATCATAAGCAGAGTTCAAACTCCAGACCCCTGATAAGTGTATAGATTACAAATATTACTGCTGCCAATGTAAAGCCTAGTGCACACTTTTTTTTTTTTTTCGTTCAACCCAGTGGGCTGAACGAAAAATACTAAAGAGCTCAGGAAGAGAAGCTGTACTAACAATCCAATGTTAGTACAGCGATCTACCCTGTTGAGCTATTGTTTTCCCACCAGAACACACTGACCAATGGCCGAGTGCGCTGATTGGGTGTCGATCTTTTTTTGGTCATGCCCCTTCGACAGAAGCCAGTCGAATGGCCGGCTTCAGATGGACCGGCTGCCGTACACATGGGCCAAATGTCAATAGAAACCAGCCGATGCCCTTAACCAATAAAGATCAAGTGCCTATAGATGCCAAGTGCCCCATGCGCAGCCCACTTTACATTCTGGCACGGATCCTATTTGCTGGGATGACTGAACTCCTGTGCATGCATCAGAGGGACAGCACCCCATATTGGCCAATCAAGATTGCTGTAGGCTGGCACCCGGAAAAGCTGTGTAGAAGATGCCGTTGAGGGACCTCGGACTGCTGAAGCAGAGGTAAGTATTGCTGACTTTAGTTCTGCTTTAAGAAGACTGTAAACAGTGAGGCATGATGCTACACATAATGATGATTAGGTTTTAGAAACACATACACTTTAAAGCATAAGTTCACCCTTGGATTATGTTACATGTTCCACCCGTTTTTAGGGTGGAACTTGTAACATGTTCCAGCATCTGCACCATCTCCCCCATCCCTGTGACAGAGGGTGGGCTATCTTCTTCCCACACCCACTGTCACAATTTGAAAACAGCGCAGCTATTTGGGACTCTGTCCACATGGCAGCATCATTCATTTACAGTTTCTTGTGAATGAATAGACTACAAGTACCGTCATCCATTGGAGCTGTCGGCTTGTAGTTCCCAATGAACTACCAGGGTGCTGGTGAGAGCTCTCGTAGTCCATTGAGCTGCCTGCCTGTATTGGAGGTACGGGCAGACAGCTATCCTGAGAGTCTGCAGGAGCAGGACATTACACCTGTGATCTGCTGATTCCGGGTGCTACGCTCTGCAGGCTCCTTAGCATAAAAAAATCATAAATGCACATTTTTTGCCGGCATTTTTTATTTTTTTTCAAAGGGTGAACTTAGCCGTTAAGTCACCAGCTTAAAAAATGCAGGTAAAACATAGAAAAATTAAGTATTTAAAATAATTACTTTAGTGTTTTACTTATACATGATTTTTTTATACACTTGCAACGTGACTTGCTAGATTTGACTACTCTAAGAAGAGTCAATTTCCTCTTTGTACATCATAGCCCAAACCTCTTCTGGGAGTGCCAATTTCTGCTGACCCAGCTCCTTTGCCCCTGCCTATTTTTATATAGCTGCTAGGGGAGGAGTGAAGAGGAATACTATAGTGTCCCTTGAGTGACAAATCTGAGTCTGCTGGGGCCACAGACATTACATCTATGATGGAGGCACCAAGCAGCAGTCTCATGGATTTTGGATGTCTACACAAGGGAGGCTTGTATTGAAATAAATGATTTGGCAATGGGGTTTCTTTAATTAGGCTGCAAAAAAAAAAACATTCAGAAAAATGCACTTCTGGGTGAATTATGCCAGACGTGCATACATACATTTTCCTTGCTGTACATTTACACACATAACCTCTTACCTCGTGAGCATTGCCATACAACCAGTGACGTTTAGGACCTGGAAAAGGACTAAATGCTCTGTTCAGCTCCCTCCATGTCACATACAGCTTGGAGGCTTTGAACAGAACATAGAGGAGGCAGAGCCAGGCAGTCCAGTGGCACAGATCATTGAAGGTCAGAGACGGAAAGCCAAACAGTCCAGTGATAGCCATGACACATTCCCTGACAGGTGCAAACAGGAAAGTGAATGTGACAGCAGGAAGCTCCTGACATCAGGGACAAAGAACAGTGTACAGAGGAGGAGAGAGGATCAGAAGGCAGAGAGGTGGAGCTGAGCAATGTATAATACTGTACAGCAGATGGGAAGACCTCGACCGTAAACAGTAATGCACTTTATGGTCAATTACGGTGACTGCACAATCTAGCACCAACATCCCTGATATATATGAACTAAGCACAGACCAAAAAAACAGTAATGCATTCGTAATATGTACTGTCACATTTACATAAAATATAATCAGAATATTTATATATAAGAGGGGACTTCAAGTCAAACCGGGACTTTTACGTTTATATAATAAAAGACCAAATTTCAAGGAGTGGAAACTGCATTTATTTTCCAACATACTCACCTGCTACATTTATACACTTATCCCAGCGTTTAACTCCTTTGCGTCGGCTCCCATTGGCCCTTCAAGAAGTTTGGCATTCTGGGAGGCGGTGGCGAGGCTTGTGACAAGTGAGCGCTGTGATTTGCTGTCACATGACCAGAAAACTCCCAATCGTAAGAAGCGATCGGGAGCTTTTTGTGAGCTGCTCTCGGCTCTCGGCACAGCTCTATCGGCGCTAATGCACGCAAATAAGCTGCGCCAAGGCCTGGCCGCCGAGAGGCTGAAAAGCTTTGGCATAGAAAGATTTGTCAGTACGCCTGAACCATCCTAGGACAGCCTGCTTCACTTCGTCATCAGTGCACTACAGAAAGGATAATCTCTTGTGCAATTTCATGACAGGTTATGCGTCAATTAGCCAGGATCAGGCGTTCCACGCGCTGAATGTTCACAGGAATGACTGCTGTGGGTTGGGAACCACCGTCACTGACAGACGTACGGCCATCTTTGAAACATTTACACCATTCAAATGTCCTACTGCGCCTGAAAGTATCATCACCGTATTATGCTTGAAGTCTTCTGTAGATATCTGTAGGTTTTACATCTCCGTTCACAAGAAACTTCATCACCACACGGTAGAGCTGCACGATTCTGGCCAAAATGAGAATCACAATTTTTTTGCTTAGAATAAAAAGATCACGATTCTTGCGCCGTAAAATTTTTCACATTATACAAAAAAAAAAAATGGGCTAACTTTACTGGTTAGTTTTTTTTTTAAATTCATTAAAGTATTTTTTTCACAAAAAAATTGCATTTGAAAGACCGCTGCGCAAATACAGTGTCACATAAAATATTGCAACAACAACCATTTTATTCTCTAGGGTGTCTACTAAAAAAATATATATAATGTTCGGGGGTTCTAAGTAATTTTCTAGCAAAAAAAATTATTTTAACTTGAAACCAACAAATGTCAGAAAAAGGTTTATGCCCCGTACACACGGTCGGACATTGATTGGACATTCCGACAACAAAATCCTAGGATTTTTTCCGACGGATGTTGGCTCAAACTTGTCTTGCATACACACGGTCACACAAAGTTGTCGGAAAATCCGATCGTTCTGAACGCGGTGACGTAAAACACGTACGTCGGGACTATAAACGGGGCAGTAGCCAAAAGCTTTCATCTCTTTATTTATTCTGAGCATGCGTGGCACTTTGTGCGTCGGATTTGTGTACACACGATCGGAAATTCCGACAACAGATTTTGTTGTCGGAAAATTTTATAGCAAGCTCTCAAACTTTGTGTGTCGGAAAATCCGATGGAAAATGTGTGATGGAGCCTACACACGGTCGGAATTTCCGACAACAAGGTCCTATCACACATTTTCCGTCGGAAAATCCGACCGTGTGTACGGGGCATTAGTGTTTAAGTTGTTAAACTTTTTTTTACTTACACACAAAGTCTATTCCATTGACAAATTGTTACAATGTTTATACTTAAGTTCAACTGATAAAGAATGTTTTGATTCTTGGCAGACTGCCTGTTTTTTTCCTTCCTTTCTTTTGACAGCTGTGGCTTTCGAAGAGCAGAGAGAATTCTTTGCATAGAAAGAATCGGGAAACACTTTAGTCAAGATCGCGATAACAATTCTTGACGATTAATCGTGCAGCTACACAGTGCTCCATGAATGCACTAACATTGTTGTCTGTCATCTTGATTAACAGTCTCTGGCCTGGCCCTTGACATGTGCACCGCCTATCAGTAATAGGACATGCTTGTGTCCTATTACTACTGCATGTACTACTGCATTATCAAATTTGTTTATTGATTTTGAAAATATAAACATTGGTACAATTAACAAAATATTGATTGCATTAAATGGTAGCATTAGTTGAATTTATATATCAGATCTTAGTATTTCTTGTAGTTACAAGCAATTAAAGTAGGCTATATTTTTTTAAAAAGACTAAGGTGTTACAATCACTTTTAACAATTATATAATCAAGAGCAAAAAAAAAAAATGAAAAAGTTGTTAAACTTTTAACTTTTAGAGTAATATATAATAAAAAAATAATATTAATTACTACGAGATTCAGTTACTTATAATAGGACATTAGAGCTTACTAACTATTATTATTATGTATTATAATTGAATATTATAAAAGTGAATGTTTCGCTACCATTTTGTTATGTAAAAATAAATAGGAGAAGACAGGATAGAATAAGGAGAAAAGAAAAGACTAAAAGGAAAGTAAAGATAAGAAGAAAAAAAAGTCTGGATTAGTAGAGGTTTCTGGGGATTTCTTAGTAACAATATATACATAGTATCTATTTAGCAGTTATTCAAAACAAAGTTATACAGTTACCAAGCTCTTAGTAAAGAAGTGTCAAAATTAAGAGAAAGAAAGTGGGTCACCAAAGGACTCCATATTTTCTCAAATTAAGTATGTTATCGTTTGATATGGCATCTGTTTTCGAGAGGATCATGGCTTAATGTATTCTATTCGTAGTTTCAGAAATCATTAATGATGAGGACTTCCACACTTTGGCGATGGTCTGCTTTGCAGCTGTGGTAATTTGTAGAAGGAGTTTAAATTGTGTATAGGAGATTTGGGTAGGCTTTAAATTTAGAAGCGCAATTGTCAGATCTGGGATGATAGTTTTCTTGAATAATTTAGAGAGCATTAGGAATATTTCTTTCCAATAATTTTTTGCTATATGGCAATCCCAAAAGATATGAAAATGCGTTCCTGGATCACCACAGCTGCAAAAGCAAAGTGGAGAGTATTGTGGAACATATTTCGCAATCCTAACAGGGACCAGATACCAACGCATAAGTACTTTATAGTTCGCCTCTAAGGCTACTACATTATGAGAAGATATTTTGGTATTGGCCCAGATTTTAACCCATTTGGATGAGTCCATGTGAAAACCAAGATCATTCTCCCATTTTTCCACATAGGAGGGTGTTTTTGTATCAGGCAAAGCTTTCAAGTGACTATACAACATTGACACGAGCCCCTTTGAGTGGGGGTCATTTTTACAAATACTTTCAAAATGTGTTATGTCACATAGATTATCTCTACCTTGTATAAATGGCATAAAAAAAAATTTTGATCTGTAAATAACGAAAGAGTTCTGAATCTGGAAATTGATGGGTTTCACATATTTCAGGAAATGTTTTAAGTGAAGTGGTCGTTATCAGGTCATAGAGTTGTGTTAAGTCAGCAGAAATCCATTTTTTAAAAGTTTTAGGAGATGTATGAGCCGGGTAGAAAAGTGGATTTCTAATAAATGATACAAGAGATATATGCGGAGATTGAAGTCTTTTGATTACTTTGAATCTATCCCATAAAGCAATTGTGTATAGTAATGCTATTTTTTATTATTTTATGGTCAGAAGCGATAGACCATATTAGATTTGGTATGGAGATCGGATCACAGTCGATTGATTCAATCGCTACCCAGAGGGGGACCACGTGTTTCGTGTGATATTTAGGAATATGTGCTATTTGTGCTGCATGGAAATAATCAGTAAAATTAGGGAAACCTAACCCTCCTTTAAATTTAGAAAGATAAAGAGTGTGGGTAGGTAAGCAAGATTTTAAGGAGCTCCATATGAATGCTTGTGTTTTACGTTGTAGGTTCCTAAGGTAGTATGCCGGGATAGGAATGGGTAATACACGAAAGAGATATAACATTTTAGGTAATACAGTCATTTTTATTACATTTATTTTACCAATCCATGATATTGGCAAAGAGGACCATTGTTTAAGAAAATTAGTAATTTTTCGTAGTAGTGGAGGGTAGTTGGCATAGAAGATATCAGATAGATTGGGGGTAAGAGTAATACCTAAATATGTGAGGTGAGACGTTGACCATGTAAAAGGGAGAAATGTTTGAGCTTGTTTTAGTGTTTTCAGGTGTAAAGAGACGTTTAAAGCTGTGGATTTTTGTGAGTTTATAATTAGTCCAGAAATTTGGGCAAATTGATCTAGTTTGCTTATAAGGTTGGGAGCAGAAATATATAATCAGCAAATAGACATAATTTATGTTGATGGCCTGCTAAATCTATGCCCTTGATTGAGGGGTCTGTACAGATAGCCTGGGACAGAGGTTCAATGAGTAAGGCAAATAAGAGTGGGGAGAGAGCACAACCCTGACCTGTTCCTCTATTTATGTCAAACATGTCTGATTTGTATCCTGCATATTTAACATATGCCTTGAGATTATTATAAAGTGAAGTGACCCAGCTTAGAAAATGAGGGCCTAAGCCCCATTTTTGTAGAGCAAAATTTAAGTAGGGCCACGTCACTGTATCAAATGCTTTTTTGATATCTAATGACAGGAGGCACAGAGGTATTCGCCTTGTTTTAGCTGCTTGAATCAATAAGGATGCTCTACGGACATTATCTGCTGCTTGTCGTAAAGGGATGAAACCTAATTGATCTTTGTTTATTAATGAACCAATTATATTATTAAGACGAGCCACCATTGTTTTCGCTAGTAGTTTTATATCTAGGTTTAATAAGGATATAGGTCTGGATGTGAGGGTGATTTGGTGTGACATCTGTCACTTCATTGATCGCTAGTGTTTGTATGGGCAGATCTGATTGTCTAGGCGGGTGTCCCTTTCCCCCCTCATCCACATAGCTCTCCTGAAGCTCGGGGCTCAGTGGTGTAGAGCTTAAAGCGGGGTTCCCTGTAGAGGAGTACATAATAAGGATATAGGTCTAAAGTTAGTACAAGATGAGTCATCAGACTGAGGTTTAGGGATCATTGAAATTATTGCTGTTAAAGTTTCCGGTCGGAAGGATTGTTTGTTAAGTAGGGAGTTAAATGCTTTTGTCAGCATGGGGGTAAGAATACTGGAAACATTTTTATAGTAGAGGGCTGAGAATCAGTCAGGGCCTGGTCGTTTATTTAACTTAAGGGATTTAATTGCTATTTCGATTTTGATTTCACATCAACCTTTCACACCAGCAGGATAGCAGTTATATCTCCAGTCACAGACCCACACCCAAGAGCAGTTTGGACTGATAAGCACACACCAGAACCACATGGTTGTTACATGGTCACCTGGTCCTCACCTGGCTGCTGTTTTCTGGCTTGGACGGGATTCCTCACCTCAGCCCCGGGTGAGATGATTATCCTTGTCCCCCTTCTCCCTTTGGATCCTAGGTTGGGCGCCACCATTTGACCGCACTGGACAGTGCAATCGCTGTGGAGATACAGCGCAGCCCTGCCATCCAGCCAGACGTCCTTCTCCTCCTTTCCACAGACATTCATGCTATCATTGGACTGATCCTTTCCTCTTCCACTGGACTACTGACACCATCTTCCAGGGACATTGCATTACACCGGTGTGTGTATCTGCTCAGTCATCTGCACCCCTGCTTGCCTGGACTGGATTGTGCTTCAGCTACATTGATACAGTTTCTACCTACAGCCCTGTGTTTTTCAGCTCTCCAGCCCTCACCATGCTCCTGTACATGCCTTCTTCTACCTTCATGTGAGTGGATATTTTGTTTAAAATAAAGTGTTTATGATAATTTCTCAGAGGCGCCCCTATTCCTTGTCTTTTCTTAGCTATTGGAACTCCCTTTTGGTTTCTTGGTGGTTGCCCTGACTGAGACTGTGGTTTTATATTACCAGTGTACACATCTGTACATCCACATTCCTGGACAATTAGGTACTATATTGTAAGGTATCTGCATATTGCTCCTTGTTACTTGTTTAGTCTCCTCAGACCAACAAGCTTAAGTCTTTAGCTAGCCCCCCCCTTCTTGCAAAGCAGGCTGGGCTTGGTAGTTCCACCACCTGTAGAAATCAATGGGGCTGTATTGTGACGAGACTTCAAGTCCCGTGGTCCTCTGCTGCTGCTTGATTGGCTCCCTCTCCCTGCCAATAGGGACACAGGAAGAGGAGAGGGAGGGGGAGATATCCCCCACAGGGACTGACAGGCGCGCTCTTCCTCAGTGAGTGCCTGTGTCAGTGTCTATTCAGTCCAGCGGTCGCTGGCGGGAATGGCGGGAGGTGCGGGACCACAGGTGATAGAGTAGCCCCCGCTACACACTCCCCCCACCAAAGAACCTTTGGTCCGTCAAATGAGGTAAAGAGTCTATGACCTGTTACATGCTTTTGATATACACACGAAAAAAAAAAAAAAAAAAAAACAGGTTAGTGTGCACAGGAAACCATACAATTTACATCTGCATAAAACCCTGGCAGAGGAACATCCCACCAATTAGCATAGGAAGGGAGGTTGTCCTGCCTACAGGCCACCTTAACTGGAATGGCCCAGTTAGATGTGCCAGGGGGTGAGTGTCAGAAACCAAGGAATCAGGCTGAGACAGAAGTACAGATAAATCACACTTGTTTAATAATAAAAGCAAAAAGAACAAACGTAGTCAAAACATAGCCAAAGTTCAGTAACCGGAATGGATAGTCAGCCAAGCCAGAAGTCAGGGATCAATGTAGTGGAACAGCAAGCAGGATCTGGAGCCAGAAGGGATGTCAGCAAAGCAAGTCTTGAACAGGATTGCAGGAGATTGTTTCTGTGATGTTGACAAAGGCAAAGATCCTCTGGACTGGACAGCTTAAGTAGGCAGGACTGACAAGCAGGATATCATCAACAGCTGAGTAACTGTGGAGAGATTGGAGCTGGCAACTAGCCGACAGCTGAGCAGCGAGCTCAGAGAAAGAAGGGCTGAGCCCAGCCCTGACAGTGAGATGGGATTGTCTACCACCAAATCTGCGGTGGAAGGGTCAGTTACTCAAGAGTCCTTTTTACAATGAGAACGACCTCCTCAGAGCTTTCACCCAAAGTATAATATGTTAGTCTTTAGGGCGGGTGAATAACCTTTCGCTCTCGCTGTTCTTTAGGTTCTGGGGTAACAGGCACACTGGTCTCTTCTTCTTCCTGCATATCAGCTTCAGCTTCCTCAATGAAGGATGGAAAGTCTTAGGGGTCTGTTGTCAACAGGGAAGATTGAGGGTCTTCCAACTCTTCAAAAGGTGGACTTTGAGGTACAAACTCAGGAGCCTCTGGCCTGAGAGTCACCTCAGTCACCGTGGGAGGAGAAGAAAAGGGGGGGGGGGGTGGCAGGCCCTTTCATTTGAGACGGCCACAGACAATCTTTCTCTTTATCCTTGCTGTTTTCATCTTCAGCAAGGGGTACAGAGTCAGATCTAGTCACTTCCTGGGATCTTTGAGAGGCCGTGGGTATGGACTGTAAATCTGGCTGTGGTGGCACATGAACTGCTTCTGACAGAGGCAACAGATGATTGGGATGCCAAGTCTTCAGCGGGCCTGTTCTTCCCTCTAAAACACAGAAAAATTGGCACTCAGAGTTACCAATGCAATGTCACAAAATCCAACAATTCAGATGAATGACTGGAAAACATATATGGGACAGTAAATGTATGGGGAACGTACAAACACAAAGGAAGTCCATAAATCTAGGAAATGTCCAATAGGTAGAAATAATGAATGGTAGGCAGGTAGAAGGGGTTAATCCAACGCGATATGGAGCTGTCAACAAAGGGCTGCTCGTCTCAGGAGTGAAGCCGGCTCGGAGTCATAAAAAAAAATAAAAAATAAAAAAAAAAACAAAAAGAGAGGAACGCCTCTAAGTTAAACTGTTTATTCAAATTGAAGAGAGAAAAAGTAACCACTTACATTACAATACACAACGATGCTCTACACAGGTGGATGTGTGTCAAAGAAGTGTGGTATTAGGCAAAGGCAAGTTCCCAAGAGTGTCTCTAATCCGTGCTGCAATACGGCTGGGAGCCGGGACGGAATACAGCCGATCCTGCAGAGGAGAGGAGCAACCAAACCCGTGGAAACGGCGTGTGGCGTCAGCTACTGAGGGGAACACAACGCGTTTCAGAGCATGCGCGAAGTCCTTAAGGCGCATGCGCGCTCCTTTCTCTAAAGGTAGGGGATGGATAGAGCGGTATTTAAATGTGCCATCTGCTGACTGAAATAGCACACAGCTGGCTGTGTAATGGAAACTATACTGGATGACACAATAAAAGCTAAAGGATGCTAAAAACCAGAAGTGTATGGTCTATGTTTGTTAAAAACTAGGACATGAAATGCTTCAAAGGAATAATTGCATATAAACAATAGCGCAACTAAAATAGGAGAACATGCTCTTATGTAGACCCATGTTAGCGCGCCAAACAAAAAAATAAAAATAAAATGAATAAACAATTATTGTTGTTAAAAAGTTCCTTATTGTAATAAAAGGTACAACTGGCGCTAAAGGACAGCTGTATCGGGAAAATATAAAATATTAGATCAATAGATGATGATGAAAGTGGGAAAATTATGTATAAGATAGTTTACATAAAACTGGATGTATATGCGTCTATATAAATGCACACACGTATACACCCATACAAAATAGCTTATATTTTGCATCTACATATACGCGCACACCTATATAGCTATCAATAAATACAATTAATAATAAGAAGATAAAAATAGTAATAATGATAAATGATAAGCTATAAAAATTCCAGGAAATAGGTGATAATGGTTAACCAATATACTCATGGCGGGACAATCAAAAGGAGTTTAAAGTATGGTGTTGACCTCAAGTTCCTTGTTGAGTCCGTTGTGCTTCCCTCTGGCTGGATTTGATATACTGGGTGTCCTGGCAGATGCTTGCAAACGACATAGGGCTGCGACTTCCAGTGGTCAGTCAACTTGTGCTTTCCAGGGACACCCAGGTTTCTCAGCAGTACCTTGTCACTCGGCTGTAGGTCCTGCACTTGTACCCTGAGGTCAAAGTTTATTTTGTTTCTCTGTCCTCGGGCATCTTGTGCCTTATCATAGGCAATTTTCAGACGTCTCTGCAGGCGATCCACATACCCTCTGTGGGAAGTTGCTGAGGTATGGTCGAGGGATGTGCCAAAAGCCAAGTCTACTGGCAGCCAGGCCTATGGTCCGAACATCAAACTATAGGGAGAGTAACTTGTGGCATCATTGACGGTGTTGTTATAAGCATGCACAATAGCCACTATATGCCTGCTCCAGTGCTGCTTTTGTTCTGAACTTGGAGTTCCGAGCATATCCAGGAGGGTTCGGTTGAATCTCTCTGGTTGAGGATCTCCTTGAGGATGATACGGGGTGGTTTTAGACTTCCTGATGCCCAACAGGTCTAAAAGTCTCTTGATGAGTCTACTCTCGAAATCTCTCCCTTGATCAGAGTGGATGCATTGGGACAGACCATAGTGCACAAAGAATTTCTCAGCGAAGATCTTGGCCACAGTGGATGCTTGTTGGTCCCTCGTGGAAAACGCCTGGGCATACCGAGGGGAATGGTCAGTCACTACCAGGATATTTCCCTGCCCGCTCAGATCAGGCTCCAAGCACAGAATGTCAATGCACACCAGCTCCATGGGTCCCTGACTCTGAAGATGGCCCATTGGGGCAGCTCAGTGAGGCAAAGTCTTCCTTTGGATACACCTGATGCAGGAGTGGCAATAGCCCTCAACTTCAGCCGGCATGCAGGGCCAGTAGAACCGGTCCCTCACCAGGTGAAAAGTCCTCTTGGGCCCTAGGTGGCCATGGTTGTCGTGTAGGGCAGTTAATACTGTCTCCCTATGTTTTTCAGGTAGGAATAGCTCCCATTTTTCTTCAGAATCGTCAGAGGGGCCCCTTTGGTAGACCAACCCTGTGTGCACCTGAAACCGATCCCACTCTTGGTACAGCAGATGGGTTTCCTTCGGGGAGTCAGTGAGGAGCAAGTCAGGGCGTTGGCTCTCCAAGGCCTTCAATGCTAAGCTATAGGGAGGGTCCTCCAACTGGTCCCTCCACAGGTCTTTCTTTGACAGCTTGGGCAGACTTTCATCCCCGACTTGGGTGACATTGCAATAACATCTGGGGACACCAGCAGCTGACACTCCAACCTCTTCGGTCCTGGATCCTACTTCAGGTTGATGTTCTGCTCCTTGACATAAGGCTTGTACCCTTTCAGGTATCAGCTGGGCCTATTCTTCTGGAGGATCTCTGGAACAATGGGGCCTTCTTGACAAAGCATCTGCGTCTTGTTTCCCGACCCCGGTCGATACTTCAGGCTGAAAATAAACCCTGATAGAGCAGCCAACCATCTGTGACCAGGGGCGTCCAACTTGGTGGTAGTGAGGATGTAGATGAGAGGACTGTTGTCGGTCTTGATCACGAATTCCGCTCCATACAGGTAATCCCTCAGCTTATCCACCACCACCCACTTCAAGGCCAGGAACTCAAGTTTGTGCATGGGGTAGTTCTTGGCGGGGGCCAAGTTCCGACTCACGTAGGCAACAGGCCATAGATGGCCGTCATGCTCTTGATATAGCACCCCACCCAACTCAACCCATCTCGACTGGCATCAAAGTATAGCTCGTATGGCTTGGTTGGATCTGCATAGTCCATGACTGAAGCCGTTGTTAAGCTTCACTTCAGCTGCCTAAAACCTCTTCACTCTTCGGAGTCCATTGTTCCTGAATTGACTCTCTGGGTTTTCTGGGCCCTCCAGCTGGTCTGCCAGACTTCGCCAGATCAGGGTCAGCATCTTAGCGAATCCCTTGACAAATCTTCTGTAATAAGAGCAGAATCCCAGAAATGACCTAAGCTCAGTCACGTTGGTAGGCCTCCACCAGGAGGTTACAGCTTCCAGCTTCTGGAGGTTGGTGGCCATTTCGTCAGCAGACACAATGTGGCCAAGTTAGTTGACTGAGGGTTGATAAAACTGGTTCTTTTTCAGAGACAGCTTCAACCCCCTCATCATGGAGTCTCTTCAGGACCTTCTGCAGACCCTCTTCGTGCTTTTCCAGGGTCTTGCCGAAAACGATGATGTCGTCTAAGTACACCAACACCTCGATCAGTTTCATGTCACCCACGGTCTTCTCCATTAGCCTATGGAAGGTGGCTGGGGCACCAGACAGGCCTTGATGCATATGGTCAAATCCAAAGATCCCCTACGGGGTAATGAAAATGGTCTTCCCCGATCCTCAGGGTGCATGAGGATTTGGTAATACCCACTCTTCAAATCCAGCATTCTGAACAAGTTCGCTCCTGACAGACTCTGCAAGGCATCTTCTATCCTTGGGGTGGTATATTGGTCGGGAATGGTCCTTTGGTTCAGCGTCCGGTAGTCAATACCCAGCCTCAGTGACCCATTCTTCTTCCGTACCACCACTATTGGGGAAGCGCATAGACTCTGGGACTCTCAGATGATACCTGCCCTCTTCAACTCTGCCAGTTGTTCACGCAGATCCTCCAAGTGCCCCTAAAGGAATCCATCAAACTCTTTCCCTGAACGGCTTAGGCACTTGAAGAGATGGATCCGGTATCGGGCACTTTTTGCACATCCCACATCAAATTCACTCTTGGAGAATGCAGCCTGCCATCTCAGGAGCTGAGTCTTGGCCCTTTCTTTCCATTCAGGCAAAAGGGGAGTATTCTTCGGATAGAACTCCTCCACAGAGATCCCATCCTTTGCTCCCCCCACCAAATCAGACTGGGGTGGCCAGATTCACTTGTTCCAGCAACATCTGAGCCGGCATCTTCACTGGCGAGGCTGTTATGTTGCGGACACTAACCAAGATCTTCCCGTGACTTCTTTGCAACCCTTTGGTTGAAACCACCTCGGGAATTATCTCCACTCCCATGTCTTCTCTCTGTCCGTCTGATTCAAGGACAATGAAAGCACCTGGTTGCTTGCAATTTAGCTTGACAGATGCTCGTAAATAGGCCACTTTACCAGGCTGTAATGCCTCTCACACTGGTCCAAGCGCCAGATCTTTCCCACTCCTTCAGCTGGAGCCTTCTGTTTTTGTACCAGGTGCTGGTAGGCTTGTCTCAGCATGGGGTGCACACTTGAAGTTGAAGTGCGCGGCTCCAGAACAAGAGGTGTCAACAGCCTTCTGACAAGATCAATATTGGTCCCTATGATGAGAGAACTCTTACTGGCCCCTGGTGAGCAAGGACAGACCACTGCCTGAGTGTCAAAAGTCTCGGCTTTCCCAGCCATGAAGGGATCGAAGATCAGCTTGACCGGTAGATAGCCATCATAAGAGAAGTTCTGAGTCACAATGCCCCATATCTGCAGCTCTTCCAACTTCTGCAAAGGCAGGTGCTTGAGATGCCTGTCAAAGAAGTATCTGTAGAGAAGGGTCACTTAAGCTCCAGTATCCAGAAGGGCCTTGGTGTAGACTCTGTTTACTTGGATGGGAACAACAGGAGAAGGTGCCACCAGCTTGTCAGGGAGCATAGAGGAAGTGGTGGCCCTGGCCTGTTCAGTGGTTTGTATCCATGCTCCTGTCTGAGGAGAGTCTGATCGGGCTTAAGTCTGCGCTAAGTTCTGGGAGTCTGGTGTGCATTGACTCTCCAACACCAGGCAGCATGTGTCAAAGGAAACGGGACACTGGGTTGCTTGGAGGCAACAACGGGGGGCCCTCTGCAAGGGTTTGGACTTTCGCTGCTGTCTCTTCGTGTCATTGGTTTTGAGCCAGCTACCGTAGATGGGCACCCGGTTGGCTCCTTCACCAGAGCCCTCCGAAGTTTCCCTCTGGCTTCTGGCACTGTGCTTCAGGCTTCACTGACACACCTGTCGATTAATGTCCCACATAATTTCAGCATACCTCGGTATGCTCAATGGCACTCCTCACTGGTACACATGAAAATGCTCATTATCGCTCCGATACAGACTAGTATGGATATCCGTGCATCGCTACCAAATATCCATAATATCCCTGTAATTATGGATAATCAAACATTAAAATCACTTGATCCAACTGGATCCAATGAATATCAATTAGCCGGGGTGATTTTTTGGCCAGAAAATTTGATAAGAGGGGTCAGCCCCCCTCATTAATCACTTAATAAGTCTCTAATTATGTGAGATCTAATCTACCAGATCTAAGGAATATCTATTAGCCTAGATGATTTTTGGCCAGAAAATTGCATGTGGGGGCCCAGCCTGTCCTTATGTACCACCTAATATCTCTATTTTTATGTGGAATATCTCTGAAATTATGTGCGATCTAACGTTAAAACCACTTGATCTTACCGGATCTAACAAATATCTATTAGCCTGAATGATTTTTAGTCAGAAAATTGCATGTGGGGGGGCTAACCCGTCCTTATGTACCACCTAATGTCTCTATTTTGATGTGGAATATCACTGAAATTATGTGAGATCTAACGTTAAAACCAGTTGATCTTAATGGATCTAACGAATATCTATTAGTCTGAATGATTTTTGGCCAGAAAATTTGATAAGGGGGGCTAACCCGTCCTTATGTACCACCTAATATTTCTATTTTGATGAGGAATATCTCTGAAATTATGTGCGATCTAACGTTAAAACCACTTGATCTTACCGGATCTAACGAATATCTATTAGCCTGAATGATTTTTAGTCAGAAAATTGCATGTGGGGGGGCTAACCCGTCCTTATGTACCACCTAATATCTCTATTTTGATGTGGAATATCACTGAAATTATGTCAAATCTAACGTTAAAACCACTTGATCTTACCGGATCTAACGAATATCTATTAGCCTGAATGATTTTTGGCCAGAAAATTTGATAAGGGGGGGCTAACCCGTCCTTATGTACCACCTAATATCTCTATTTTGATGTGGAATATCTCTGAAAGTATGTGAGATCTAATGTTAAAACCACTTGATCTTACCAGATCTAACGAATATCTTCTAGCCTGAATGATTTTTGGCCAGAAAATTTGATAAGGGGGGCTAACCCGTCCTTATGTACCACCTAATATCTCTATTTTGATGTGGAATATCTCTGAAAGTATGTGAGATCTAACGTTAAAACTACTTGATCTTACTGGATCTAACGAATATCTATTAGCCTGAATGATTTTTGGCCATAAAATGTGATAAGGGGGGCTAACCCGTCCTTATGTACCACCTAATATCTCTATTTTGATGTGGAATATCTCTGAAATTATGTGAGATCTAACGTTAAAACCACTTGATCTTACCGGATCTAATGAATATCTATTAGCCTGAATGATTTTTGGCCAGAAAATTTGATAAGGGGGGGGCAGCCCCCTCATTAATCACTTAATAAGTCTCTAATTATGTGAGATCTAACGTTAAAACCACTTGCTCTTACTGCATCTAACAAATAGCTTCCAAAATAGCTGTTTGGTCAATTTTTTGATAAGGGGGGCTGATGACGGGTTAGCCCCCCCAGCAAATAACTGTTAATATTGATTCTTCTGTGTGAGATCTAACGTAAACAACGGTTGATCTAACCTGATCTAACAAAGATCTAACAAACGGCATAAGATTTTTTCAAAAATTTTGATATGGGGGGCTAACCCGGCAGAGGTGAACTTTAATGGCATCCCAGTCTTATGCCGCGTACACACGGTCAGAATTTCCAACAACAAATCTTCGATGGGAGCTTGTTGTCGAAAATTCCGACTGTCTGTAGGTTTCATCTGACATTTGTTGTCGGAATTTCCGACAAAAAAAATTTGAGATCTGGAACTAAATCCGTTGTCAGAAATTCCGATCGTGTGTACACAATTTCGACGCACAAAATTCCACGCATGCTCGGAATGAAGCAGAAGATCCGCACTGGCTATTGAACTTCATTTTTCTCGCTCGTGTATGTGTTGTACGTCACCGCATTCTTGACGTTCGGAATTTCCAACAACATTTGTGTGACCGTGTGTATGCAAGACAAGTTTGAGCCAACACCCGTCGGAAAAAAAACATGGATTTTGTTGTCGGAATGTGCGATCGTGTGTACGTGGCATTAGTCTATAGGGTTCAATATTGAGTTGGCCCACCCTTTGCAGCTATAACAGCTTCAGCTCTTCTGGGAAGGCTGTCCACAAGGTTTAGGAGTGTGTCTATGGAAATGTTTGACCATTCTTCCAGAAGAGCATTTGTGAGGTCAGGCACTGATGTTGGATGAGAAGGCCTGGCTCGCAGTCTCCACTCTAATGTGAAGGCCAGTCAAGTTCCTCCACCCCAAACTCATCCATGTCTCCTTGCTTTGTGCACTGGTCCAAATCACTTGGCGGAGGGGGGAATATGGTGTGGGGTTGTTTTTCAAGGGTTGGGCTTGGCCCCTTAGTTCCAGTGAAGGGAACTCTTAAGGTGTCAGCATACCAAGACATTTTGGACAATTTCATGCTCCCAACTTTGTGGGAACAGTTTGGGGATGGCCCCTTCCTGTTCCAACATGACTGGTCACCAGTGCACAAAGCAAGGTCCATAAAGACATGTACTTAGGAAGGGTGGCGGAAAATTAACTTCAAGTGTAAAAATTCACATTATAATAGTAACTAAAACATATAGAATTAAATGTAACAATCTAAAAAATAAAAGTTCCAAAGTGCTATAATGGTGTGAACCTCCCAACTAAAAAGTTGTTGCACTTGAAGTTAATTTGTATTGCAATTATCTGTAGAGGGGTTTCCACCATCCCTGCTAAGTTTAACCACTGCCGCCCCGGACCATTTGGCTGGCCAAAGACCAGAGCACTTTTTGTGACTCGGCACTGCGTCGCTTTAACTGACAATTGCGCGGTCATGCGACGTGGCTCCAAACAAAACTGACGTCCTTTTTTTCCCACAAATAGAGCTTTCTTTTGGTGGTATTTGATCACCTCTGCGTTTTTTATTTTTTGCGCTATAAACAAAAAAAGAGCGACAATTTTGAAAAAAAAGCAAAATATTTTACTTTTTGCAATAATAAATATCCCCAAAAAATATATAAAAAAAACATTTTTTTTTCCTCAGTTTAGGCCAATATGTATTCTTCTACATATTTTTGGTAAAAAAAAAAAATCGTACTACGCGTTTATTGATTGGTTTGCGCAAAAGTTATAGCGTCTACAAAATAGGGGATGGTTTTATGGCATTTTTATTAATAATTTTTTTTTTACTAGTAATGGCGGCGATTTTTATCGTGACTGTGACATTATGGCGGACAGATCGGACATTTTTGGCGCGATTTTGGAACCATTTACATTTATACAGCGATCAGTGCGATTAAAAATGCACTGATTACTGTATAAATATGACTGGCAGTGAAGGGGTTAACCAGGAGGGGGCACTGCAGGGGTTAAGTGTGTCCTAGGGAGTGATTCTAAGTGTGGGGTGGAGGGGCTATGTGTGACACGACACTCTGATTACCGCTCCGGATTACAGGGAACTGTGATCAGTCACAGTGTCACTAGGCAGAACGGGCAAAGGCTTGTTTACATTAGCATTTCCCTGTTCTTCAGCTCCGTGAGACGATCGCAGGTAGTCTGTGGGACCCGCAATCACACTCACGGAGCTCACAGCAGGGTTGCGTGCGCCCCAAATTCAAAGGGACATACAGGTACACCAATTTGCGCAGCCGTGCCATTCTGCTGACGTATATGTACATGCGGCGGTCGGCAAGGGGTTAAAAAAACTGTTTTTGTCTTATTCTCGTTTTGATATGTATTACATGTGAAATCACATATCACTGGAATTATTGCACTTGAAGTTAATCTGTATGGCAAATATCTATAGGAGGGGATTCCACCGTCCCTGTTAAGTTTCATTTTTTTAAGTTTTTTTTTCAGTTTAATGTGTATTATATTTGATGTTACATATCACAGAGATCGGTATTGTGGTAATATTGAGGTTTTTTGAGATTTCCATACATTAGAGGATTCCACGATTAATGTTAAGTTGTTGATTAGTAAGTTAGCACTGCACTTTTTTTTTGTGGTGTGGGAACCCATTACAGTGCTTAGCAGCAGGCCTTTTACTGACACTTTTTTATTTTACCTCCAGTAGTTTATTGTAAATAGTATTGTGGTGATTATCTATTATACTAAAGATTGGCATGTGGCATTAATAAACATCAACAGATTTCAGTTGTGCCCTACCAGGCCAGCACCCCATGGACAATGTGCCTGGCTGCTGAGTTCATTTCCCCATCCCTGCACTCAGTTCACTGATTGGCAGCACTCATGGGCACTGATAGGCAGCACTGATTGGTGGCATTGGTTGGCACTGATAGGCAACATCGATAGATTGCATTGGTTGCCACTGACAGCTGGCATTGGTTGGCACTGACACATGGCTTTGATTGGCACCAACAGGAGCCACTAATTGGCACTGATTGGGTGCATTAGTTGGCACTGATTTGCACTGACAGGTGGCATTGGTTTGCATTGATTGGTGGCATTGGTTGGTACTGACAGGTGGAACTGATAGGTGGCATCGGTTTGCATTGATTGGCACTGACAGGTGGCACTGATAGGTGGCATTGGTTGGCACTGACAGGTGGCATTGATTGGCACAGATAGAGAAGAGTTTCACATTGAGCAGATGGCCAGGCTTGTAAGAGCCACCAAGTGTATTCAACTGTCATGTAATGTCCCTGCTTGCAGAGACTAGCTGTCAAAACTTGGCGGTGATGTCGGGGGTGGGCGGGACCAAACAGCTATCATACACCGGCCAACGGGATAGGGCGGGCGGCTCTGTGTATGTGGCCCCGCCCCCTTTCTATCAGCTATCAAACACCAGCCAATGATTGGGCTGCTTAAGAAAGGGGCGGAGCCACATACATGGAGTGGCCCGCCCAGCCCCTATATCGTTGGCTGGTGTACGATAGCTGATGGAAAGGGGGTGGAGCCACATACATGGAGCGGCCCTCCCAGCCCCTATCCCGTTGGCTTGTGTTTGATAGGCTAGCTGTTTGGTCCCACCCATCCTAGACATCACAGCCAAGTTTTGACAGCTAGTCTCTGCAAGCAGTGACATTACATGATAGTTTAACGCACTTAGTGGCTCTTAGCCTGGCGATCTGCTTGATGTGAAAGCGGTATACACTTTCTTGCAGCATTTCACAGGAGAACTTGAGAGACAGCCGGCATGCAGCTACACTAACAGGGGGTGATTAGGGTGTGCCCAGGCACACGCCTATGAGGTAAAATAATAGATATAATTTCTTTATTCATATTCCAATAGACCATGAGAGTTGGACTCAATTTCATTGTGGGCCGCATCAGCGGTTGTATCCGTAGGAATGTGTATTTACTCAGATACAAAGTAGTACTCAGGAGGAGTATGCAGTGTACAGAGTTCAGGGGAGGGCACAGTACAGAGTGCAGGGTTGAGCAGTGCACTACATAGGGAGTGCAGGGTCTAGGGGGTGCTATGCACAGAGTGCAGGGTTCAGCTCTTTTTCCCAGGCTGTCCACATCTCACTCTCACCCCTCTGACCTCTGCCTCCCATCCCCCACATCTGCACTCATCTCTTTTCCCCCTCCCCCCCACCCCAAAAAAAAAAGCTTCCTTGCATTTTACTTACATGGCTCATGCTCTAGTACCTTCTGGCAGTGTAGGCAGCTCTCTCACAGGGAGATAATTGGTCGGCGTCTGTCCCCGCCGTGAGTGTGTGCAGGGAAAGTAGGGATCTGTGAGAGCCGCAAGCCACTGAAAGGGAAAGCTGTCCTTGTGAACACAGAAGGCTTCTGTGTTTAAAAGTGACAGTGGTGCGCGGGGAACAGAGTGTAAGAGCTGAAGGTGGCGGAATGGAGTTCTGCCACGTTCAGATGAAAAAAAGCCTGGGGTGTGAGAGCCACATGAAATGGCCTGGTGGGCCAGATTCAGCTTATGGGCCTTGTGTTTGACACATGTAAATTAGACATAAGCCTTAGTCATCTACATCAGTAATGTATAAATATGTTATTACACATGCTTGTTTTATTAAAAACTCATTTCAGCACATAATTTGTGTACAGTATTGATCACAATTCTTCTATGATTTGAGCTCTCCTTGGATTGTACAGAGAAGTTTGTACAAATTTGCCGGTCCTTGACGTTACTGGTCTTTCTCCTTCATGCAGTCTATTTTTTTCAGATTCACGTGGATTCCATTTAAGGATTTCATAACCAATTGCAGGTACTTTATGGGTTCGTTCCTGAGATCTGGGTACAATTCAAACCTCTGTAATGTGAGCGCCACAGCAACCTTCATCTCATTCATCGCAAAATTCTGTCCAATGCAGTTTCTGGTAGATGGAATGGATGGTTTCAAATGTATTATTTTCATAATAAAACATAGGTTTTATAAAATTTTACTATACATACACAAATAATTGTTATTTTCAATAAGCCAATATAAGCGTACTTTAAAAATCTTCATTCTTGATTGGTTTGACTTTTGTACTTCTTGTAAGTAACTTCAAAAAGTCTTGCCTAAGAGCTGTCATCACAACGAGTCTGCTTTATCCTGTAAGCCAGAAAAGGGGTCACCAAAAAGTTTGGTGACCATAAAAAGGAAAAGGCTGCAAACTGATTGCATTTATAGAGCACAAAAATCTGAGGTGAATCTTGATATACTTGAAAGACAAAAACAGAACATTCCATAGCTCAACTCACCAACCAGTCTGCCAACTGATCAAATTAACTTGTTCAACAGTCTACCTTAAAAACAGGGGTTTAGTTAGCAAACGCATGCATAAGCTGCAAGGCCTCTTCATGGAACCCTGTGTATGCTTGCAGTCCTAATGCTACTGAATTTATAAGCGTCTCCACACTGGAAGCACATGCATTTAATGGATAGATGAGGGGCAGGTGGGCCTGGAGGCAGCCCAATCCCCCTTAAAGGAACAGGAGCACACTGGACAAGAGCACAGTAGCAGCAAAGGTGTACAGTGTGTCCCCGGACCATATTTACACCAGTAACAAACAAATGGCCCCGCCCCCACTTATAACTGGTCTTCACAGCAAGGAGCACATGGAAGGGCAATCACATGAAAGACAAAAACAGAACATTCCATAGCTCAACTCACCAACCAGTCTGCCAACTGACCAAATTAACCTGTCCAACAGTCTGCGTTAAAAACAGGGGTTTCGATAGCAAACGCATGCATAAGCTGCAAGGCCTCTTCACGGCACCCTGTGTATGCTTGCAGTCCTAACGCTACTGAATTTATAAGCCTCTCCACAATGGAAGCACATGCTTGATATACTGTACTTAAGGAGAACCTGTTAACTATATAAACTTTCCAAAGTTATAGGAGTTCTATGGTCACAGTATACACTTTCTTTTTATACCATCATCATTGTCATAGCAACACAAAGAAAAGTTATTTTTGACTTGAAATGTGTCATTTTTATGTTGTGAGTGCTGCCTGTCTGCTGGCTACCTCGTTCCACAACTTCCTGGAATCCCTGCATGCCTTGCAGTTTTTTCCCTGCTGTTTTCCATGGCATCTTGCTTCCTGCAAGCTGTGATTCCTGCACTGACTCTGTCTCCTGAAACGCCTCCTTTCAGCACCTCTGTAGGTCAGAAGGCAGGTTCTGTGAAATGTGTGACAAGCGGTGATCAACTTTCTGTAGCAGCCAACACTTCCCTCCCCACTGAGAGCCACACACACTCCTTGGCTCCTCCTCCTCGGCTCCAATGTTCAAGTGTACACAGCCAGGAGGAGGAGGAGGAGCGACACGACTTCAGTGTAAGAGCTGCGCTGCTGGTCTGAGGTCTGGTGTATAGTTTACAGAGGAAGGGGACAAAGTAAAAAGGGTGGGCAGAGAACAGATGCACACATGGTGTGATGGGAGAGGAGGAGGGGTAAGGGGATATGTGCTGGGGGTGCTTTGGGAGGGGAGAGGATATGTGTCGGTCCTCCTCAGGGTGGGTCTTAAAAAGGAAGGGGTGTGTCCTTGACAGGAAAAGGTGGGTCATATTTAAATTAGGGGGTGTGCGAGTTTAGTTAGGGCAACACAAAACCTAAATACACCACTGTATGTGTCACAGAATTCAAGGAAGTAAATGTGTGGGGGTCTTCACAAAGCAGATTAAAACATTATCGTCAACTAAATTAATATTATTTTAGTTGACTAAAACGATTGAGATGACTAAAGTACAACTAAAACTAAAATGGCATTTTAGAGAAGAAAATATACCAAAGAATTCTGCGCTGCCCTAAGAAAGAAAGAATAAGCAGCTAGCACGGCCAGTAAGATATGTGCATATAGGAAAGAAAACAAAATAAGTGTAGCGCTGAAACAATCTTAAATGTCCAACATAGAGACAATATAGTCCAAGAGCTGGTAAACCTCTAGGTACGAATTAGAAGAAAGTCCTCCATATTTGTATGACTCCTAATAACTTATAGTCCATAGAAATTACGTGACTTCATGTGAGGAACAAATCAATGGGTGCGTGACATCTGAAGTGAAGACAAAAAAAGCACACCACCACCGACAATAAGGAGGCTTACCGGATCTATTGGGCCCAAAGAGACATACGCCTAGTTGGGTCAAAACAGGCTTAGGTGGTGAACGGCTGTAGGGGATCCAGAGGGGTTGTAAGGATGGAGGTCCTGGGATGAACTGTGGACTGGTATGTCCCTCAGGATGATGTTAGAAGACAGATGGCAGTAACAATAGGTGGAGAGGAAAAAGGAAAGACCACATAGTGTAAATCCATAAAACAGGTACCAAATTTATTAAAAAATGAGAGATACACTCACATGTAAATCTTTAAAATCAGCGCTGTAAACATATGGCGGCAGTGGGGTCCTTTCCGACGCGTTTCATCCCCCAGATGACGGCTAAGAGGACGAAATGCATCGGTTAGGACCCCACTGCCGCCATATGTTTACAGCGCTGATTTTAAACACAATGTTGGGATATGTAATATTAAATGCATCTGGTATGAGGGGGCATCCCTTCTTTGTGTTACATCTTTCTTTGCTAAACGGAGGCACCAAAAACCATTATATCTTTCTATCACATGATCGCGCCAGACCAGCAATCTGGATGGTTTCGTATGGGGAGATTAAGGGGCGGCTTTCAAGCATCCGATTGGCTAGAGTGGCGCCTCCGTTTCCCTATTTAGACGTGTGGAGCACCAAGATGGCCGCGCCTCAGATGACGTCTTGATGACGAAACGCGTAAGGCGTGGCCTCGTGATACGCACACGTCAGCACCGCTCTCTTCCAGCTTGTGTCAGTTCCGCTTTCAGCTGTCGGGCGGTGGAACGCACGCCTCACCACGCTGCCCCTCGGCTGTGAGTCGGTTATCTGCACAGTGTTTTTAGCTTCGTTTTTTAGTTCCAGTTTATGGATTGTACTTTTATGGATTTTCAATAAAACTCCTACCTTTTATGGATTCACACTATGAAGTGTTTTCTGTTTTCACTTCACACGGATACCTGTCACTGGGATTGACTTCACGCCGGAGCAGGCTACAGCACCCTTGAATGGAGGACCTCTTACCGTTGTTGCCATCGCAGGACTGTCTGCATATGTCTTTTACCCCTGCAGGGGTTAGGCAGTCCGGTAAGTGTACACACGAGTGGGGGTGCAGTGAAGGTCGGAACACCTACGGTTGAATAGCTGTGACTACTTTTTCTCCTTCACCAGTGGGACATACTCCTAGAACTGTTTTTGCATATTCTTAAAAAGAATTCAATTATTGACTGTTTTTAATCCATTTTTCGTGTTTATACACCTTTGAAGTGTTTTGCATTGATTGCCTTCATTGTAACTGTGTTTGCACATTTACAGGGGTTCTCCTACACCTTTAATTTTTTAACCTTTTCAGGTTTTCACTCTGTATGTGTTTTAACTATTGTCTATGCGGATCATCTAATATATTCCCTTCACACTAATTTTATTTGATTTGGTTCCCCAAGCACTTTTATATATAGGGATCACATTTAAGATATAGATATCTATGATATATATATTTTTTGTATACGCGATTTTATATGCACTATAGAACGCTCTGCACTTTCTTTCTATTTCACCTCCCTAGGTGATTCACTCATAATTTAATTTTGCACATTAATTTTCTCTTGATATTTATGACACTTTTGTTTATAAACCAACACTTCGTTTTGTATACTTTAGAAGTATTATCACTCAAACATACATAGTAGGACAGCGCCATTTTCCCTGTTTAGAATTAATTTTTTAGCTTGGATTTCACCTCGGTGATTTTCACTTTTAAGGGGGGCAGCAGTCCCGTTTTATTCATTTCCTAAGCGCGGAACTTCTGTCACTCAACTTCACTTATTGTCTACTCTAAAGCAACCAATTAGATGGTCCCCTTCACTCTCCTTTACTGCAAATAAAAAATAAATGGAACAATCTGATTGGTGGACAAGAAAAAACAGCTTTTCCTTCAGATATTTTGATTAATCTTTCAAATCATTGCTTGTAAGTTGTATAAAGATAGTGCAGAGATACCTTCCTCCGGCAGAGAAGGGCAGGAAGGCGTGTGAATGTCTTTTGGTGGTATTCTCAGGAGAGAATCTAAGGGGATCAAATACCTAAAATCAGAAATAAAATACAATTTATTATTATATGTTAAAAAAAAAAACAGTAATTGGCAGTGTATTTAATAGAGTGACATTTTTTTTTTTTTAATATTATATATTTTTTTTAGTATTGTATGCAATTGTCCTCACACCAGGGTAGAGGCGATTTAACAACATTTCACACCTTCAGCCATGCGACTTGAACAATTGACACCCACCAGACATGACAGTATGGTTATTGGATTTTGATATAAGAGCACATTGATTTCACAAACTTTCACATCTCTCTTCCTGTTCTTGGAACAAATCAACATCTGCCTTGACGGGTTAATTAGTGATGGGACCAAGATGACTCAGTAACCTGTGTGGCTATAAATGCTAGGGTGTGTTCCTGACACTCATTAAAACTGAAGAATCTGTTTGGCTGAGCAGTGAAGTATATTTAACATTATACAGCATGTCTAGCTGACTAGAACTAACTACTGCTAGCTATGAGTGACTGTGCAGTTAAAGTGGTTGTAACCCTAGAAAAAAAAAAAAAAAAAAGAAAGGAAGAAATCCTCTTCGCTTATGGCAGATTAAACAGCACAGTGCTTGTGCTGTCTAATCTGCCTCTTTCGAAGCTGTGAAAAACCTGGTTGATCCTGCCTGTTCCTGTGTCCCCCTTCTGTGGGCTGACCACCGTAATCATGGCTGCTGATCCATGATTACCATGGTCAGTTTACATGCCTTCGTCATCCCGCTGCTCTCCTCTCCCTCCCTGCCTGTCAGCTCCTGTGTGTGTGTCTGCCCTCTCTGATCCCCCCCGCCCCCCCCCCTCCGCCGCTATTATTAGCTGGCAGTAAAAGTAAAGAAATAATACTGCCAGCCCCATCTGTTCTAATAATCTATCCTAAACTGTGTAATTTATTTTTTTTAAATGATGCCTGTAAATACCTTATCTTTGCTCTGTTCTGGTCAGTCACATGACCTCCTAATTTCCCAGAACAAAATATGCTACAATTCTTGCAATGCTGTGCAAATCTCTCCAGAGTAGATTGTTTTTTTAATCAATATGTCCGGACTTTCACTTTAAATATACTAAGTAAATGTAAAGTACTCTTTTGAAAAAGAAATGCAGATTCGGGTGGAATAGGATTTGTTCAGACACATGTGTACACAATTGAGGAAATGCAATACAAAACACTTGCCTCTGGATTTTCCCATACGCTACAACATCTGTTCATTGTATATATGCACAACAGAACACCTGCACCTGTAGATACAGAGGACATGAGTGGATGAGCGGGTGATTTGTATAGGTATACAAAATTAAAGAAAACTAGGCATTGCAAATATGTTTTATTATACCCATATAGAAAGCCCTTTGTTGTATTTCTAAATAAGCAATTCAGGTCAAAACACTTTTTTACTCTGATTCTGTGAATGTAATGTTATCGCTTCCTACAGTGCAGCTGATCCTCCCCACAGCATATCACTGCAGTGAGAAGAACACCATTCATGTGCAACAGAACGAGTGAGAGTAGGCAGCCCTGGAGAGGTGGAGCACAGTGTGATGACCTAGCATGTTCAGAGGTCAGTAGCATTAAATGAATAGGATTATATGCAAGTAATGTAGTAGTCAGTAGTATGTATGCAACACAGAGTGCAGGGCCCAGAAATAGGTAAGCAGTGTTCAGACGTTAGTAGTGTGTAATGCAAAGTGTGGGGATCAGGCATAAGTCATGCAGAGTTCGAAGGTTGGTAGTGTGTATTGCAGAGTGTAGGGGTCAGGAGTATGTAATGCAGAGTTCAGAGGTCAGTAGTGTGTATTTCAGCTTGTAGGGGTCAGGAGTAAGTAATGCAGAGTTTAGAGGTCGTTAGTATGTAACGCACAGTGCAGAGGTAAGGAGTAAAGCACGTTGAGGTCAGTAGTATGTACGAAACAAAGAATTTAAAGGTCATCAGTATGTAACAGAGTCCAGTTGGTTAGAAGGCATCCCCCAGAGGAAGGCACGTGATCCCTGTGCCGAATACGCGTCGGGGAGGGGTAGGACGGAGCTGTCAGCAGTGGAGGAGACATTACACACCACACCGCACGCCATTTGAATCGCAGCTTGTTGGTTTTTACGCTTGTTAAGTCTGGTGCACTGAAGCACCCACTCAATGTGAGTACCCTCCTGGAGGATTTTCTTTTAATTAAATAAAATATCCCTGCTTTATTACACTATGGAGTTCTTACTTCTCTCCTATACATGTGGATTCTGGCTGCACCTGTGAGGATTGTATTCATATCATTCCATCCTGAGGGAGCCCAGGATTGGCCCCATTGCGTGTTTGACACAGTTTAATCACTGGGTCACATGAGCAGAGGTGAGCGCAAGCACATGTGGGGTGTCACGGGAGAGCACGTATTGTTTGCTGTGATTTGAGCACTTTTCAGAAGATCTCTGAGGAACTTTTATCTTACGGACACTGTTTGTACACATTTTTTGGGTTTCAACCCGTGGATTGAGCCGGACACTTGCAATATACAGGATACCTGTTCACTTGTTGTTGTTTTTTACTTATGCATGGTGCACTTTCAATGGGTTATATTGCTTTTTGCACAATGCTATATGCACTTTGAGGCTAAATATTGCACTTTTATATATTATCATTATATTACACATATATGGTTTTATAACTTATTTATAGTGGATTAATTTACCAATTTTGCACATTTTTTTAGTCTAATTTTCAGCGCAGGCACAATTATTATTATTATTTTATGCTTTATATTACACGATATGAAACGTGGTTGAGTGTTTTCTGCTAATTAATTAATGATTGTCACCCCTTAGAGGCATTGATCCATTTGTGGCTCGCAGGAAATTCCTATTTTTTGGTTATAAGGCAGATCCTCCCAGAGTGCAGAGGTTATAAATATGTATAGCACATAGCAAGAGTCGTGAGTACATAAGGCAGAGTGCAGGGGTTAGTGTTATGTAACAGAGTTCAGAGGTCAGGTGTATCTAACACGAAGTGCAGGGAGCAGTAGTAAGTTTTGTAGCATTCAGATGCTTGAAATATCTAACACAGGAAGCAGGGACCAGGAGTAATAAATGCAAAATCCAGAAGTCAGTGATACATAACACAGTGTGGAGAGGTTAGGAGTGAATGACACAAAGAGCAGAGGTCAGTAGGGGTCAGGAGTAGGTAACAGAGTGTAGGGGTCAGTATTATGTAGTTCAGAGTTCAGGAGTAAGTAGCACAGAGTTTAGAGGAAGTAATATTCAACATAGAGTGCAGGGGCCAAGAGTAAACAGCACACAGTGCAGGTCAGGAGCAACTAACACACATTTCCTCCCCCCAAAAACAGATACCCCCCTTTCTATACCAAACATTTACCTCTTTCCTCTGTAAAATTTTCTCACCAAATCTCAGATGTAGCAACATCCAGCAGAGTGGGAAAAGTGTTGGCTTTTTCACATGGAACGGTAGAGCTTAGGAAGAGCCTAGAACTTCTCTCAGATCTGCATTCAAATGGCTTCTCTGAGATCTAATCTGAGAACACACAAATCAATCTTCTGCGCCGTGTAGTATGTCTCTTTACAGTATTAATCTCTTTGCTTCGCTGCCTTGAAATGCACACCTCGCTGCCCCCCACAGACTGGGGAATCCGAAACACATCAGCATAGCAACCAGCCTGCCCCAGGTGTGACATTACATCCTGCCTTGTAGCCCCCAGTGGCGCTTCTCACCTCCTTGAACATTGGACTTGGTTTCCTCACTGACTACACGCTTCTGGTGGACGGCTTCCATTCAATGTGGCATGGATGCAGATAAGCTATTTGATTTTATATTTCTGTGAGTTTGCATTTGGCTTTTTAATTGTAATTAAAGTGGATGTAAACCCGAAATTATTTTTTTTTGATACCATATTGTAGAGCAAGGGTCTTCAAACTACGGCTCTCCAGTTGTTCAAGAACTACAATTCCCATCATGCCTAGTCATGTCTGTGAATGTCAGAGTTTTACAATGCCTCATGGGATGTGTAGTTCCGCAACAGCTGGAGGGCCGTAGTTTGAGGATCCCTGCTGTAGAGTATAAGATTTCCTATCATTTGAGCCCAGTCTTGCCACACAGAGTTAAAGGGGTTGTAAAGGTAATTTTTTCTTTTTAAATAACAAACATGTTATACTTACCTTCACTGTGCAGCTCGTTTTGCACAGAGTGGCCCCGAACCTGGTCTTCTGGGGTCCCTCGGCGGCTGTTTCAGCTCCCCCCCCCCCCCCCCGAGAGAACTAACCACCTTAATGCGAGCTCCCTCGCATGGTGATCTCCATCCAATCCATCCACTGTAGCCAATCAGCAGCCAGGCTGAGCGGCGAAATGGATGTCGGGAGCAAGCGCGGGACTTTCGAGGGGTCAGGTAAGTAGAACAGGGGGGGCTGGGGGTGGCGGTATTGTCGAAAGTTTTTTCACCTTAATGCATAGAATGCATTAAGGTAAAAAAACGTTTACCTTTACAACCCCTTTAATCCATCTCTGAGCAATTCTCTTTTATTGTTCAGTGAGAAAAATCTTGAGAAAAACTTTTTTTCAAATACTCCCCCTTGCTGTGAGTGACAGGTGATTTACATATCTCGTGCACTAGCCTAAGACACAGGCATTATTTTTTAATTCCCTCCCCCACTCCTTTCTTCAGCAGCTCTGCAAGGATTGGCTGTTCCACCCCTTAGCATGATTTGGCATGCTGAAGTCATGTGGTTACTTTCCTGTCTTTTCACTGGATGTTAGAGATCATAGCAGAAGTTCAGCAGAAGTTCAGTGTTAGAAATACACAGGAGAAAATGCATATTGACAAGGAGTGTAGAGGTGGGCGGGGAGTCTACTGACATCACCACTCCACCCACCGAGCTCCAGACAACAGACCCACCCACAGAATCTGCAGTTTTTCGGGTCTAATAACAGACAGAGGGGAGACATTTGACAGGTAAAGATACATGCAGGAGGCATGTATATCCTTATAGATAACCCCTATGGCTGTAGTTTAGAAAGGATGACATTGGGTTTACATCCACTTTAACCCATTGATGCTGCACTTAGCTGACGCCCTCTTGTGTTTCTTTTTTGCCATAGTGTACGACCTGGGACATAAAACAGCCTTCCATAACCTCAACTTAGTAGCAGAGTTTGGCTGTTCCTCACCTAGTTTTAAAGTGGCCGTAAAGCCTAATCTTTTTTTTACCTTAATGCATTCATTTATTGAATGCGGTCAAATATCCTGGCCTCAATGAGTATATTAGCTTCAAATCTTTTCTTTAGAATAACATTAATGTGTATATATACAAATATTCTTATTATCTAGCTAGTCTATTTTTTGACTGTCTCCTCACTGGCTGGTCGATCTTATGCCCATCGGGCCCTGCTGGTTCGGTGTTCCATCTGCCCTTACTCCCTGCCCCCGTCCTGTACCCACTGCTGGTTAACTTGATATCTGTATGTTGAAATAATTAATACAGTAGTCACTATATGTAGTTGCATACTGTATGTACGATAAGTCCTATTACCTGTTTTTATTGAATACATAATTAAAATATCTGGATTAGCTTGATGTATATAAAAAACAAAAAATAAAATATAGTATAAAAAAACAATTATTGATAATATGATGACCTAAGTTCATGTAGAGATATGTTAAAACTAAATGCATTGTTTAATTTTGGATTACCATATCGATTTTATTGATGCAATTTTGTCATCTAATTTTTACTTGTGTTGTTGCAGGCATTTTCCTCCGTTATCGCATGGCGGCCAATGCGGTGATACCATCTGTCCACCGCCAGGGCCACTCCACCTATGTCCCCGATCTGTCTGAATTATCAGTTTTCCCCTTGTTCCTTCCGCCCTCCCCCCCTCCTGGGGCGTGCCATGGTGGGCCCAATGCACTGGGTGTTTTTATCCCCCATTCATCTGGGAACTTGTTTCACTACAGCCTTTGGCTGCATGGACGCCCAAGGGCTGGCTTTATTGTCAGCCCGACCCTTCGGCCGGGACCATCGCGGTGTTCCAACGCCTTTTCATGCCTCCTCTCCCCTCTGTCTCCCTTGGATGATGTGGGGTTCTCCCCCTTCTTCCTCTGGAGCCTTCCGTTGCACTTTTCCATCTGTCGATCATGTCGCAGGCAGTGGCCGCCATGTGACCGGACCGACGCTCGGACTTATGGGATATGTAGGCAAATGATACTGGCTACTGCGCATGTGCCCCGCCCGCCTGTCGTCCGCTCCTGATCAGCTGATTTATATCATGCTGATCAGGTGGGGGTTTTAAAAGGCAGCCTTGCTCTCAGTGTGTTTTTTATCTCCTTGCTGTGGGACCATCCTGGGGAGATGGCTACATATGTAAAAGGTAATAGATCCAACAAACTTTTTTTCATCACAGCAAGCATCTGTCATTATATTGCCACATATGGCTATACTGGCTGAACTTTCTTGCTAACAGTCCCTTTGTTTTATGCATTAACTTTTAGACCATCTACAATAACCGGCGTTACCAGAAAGACTCATTGTGGAGGTTCCAACGTTTAGCCAAGATATTGGCGGAACCTTATTCATAGGATGCATTTTTTCTAACTTAATGCGTATTCGGTAAGCCCTACTCACTATATCCAACATACTGTATATCTATATTTTCTAGAGAGAAATCTCATATTTTGGGCACAAGACCTCTTTGCAGTGAAATAAAATTTCCAGACATACAGTATTGTTAACTGACATTTTTTTTGAAGCTAGCATGTTGATGAATTTATCACATAAAAATAACTTTATATTTAACAAAAGAGTAATGATGATTGACCTTTTGGAAGGCTTCGCCCATCACAGAATGTGATTGGTTGGCTGAGTTCACGAGCCACTTCAGGTACAAGTGGCTATAGACGCAAGCTCTCCTTAATACACATAGTGGTATACGGCATCTTAGCCAGATCATCCCTGACCACACAAAAGATAAAATATTAGCACAGATGGACAATACAAAAGCATTTTGAGGATTTTCAGTTTGGATGAAAAATCCCTCCCCGCTGTGGCAAAATGGAAGATTCCTCACTGCCTAACTGACTAAGACCTGATTCACACCTATGCATGCTTAGTGCTTTTTTGCACTATGCAGATTTGCACTACAGAACGTGTTCCATAGGAAACCATGTTACATGGACTGTAGTGCAAATCAGCAAAATGCAAAAAGCACTAAAAATGCATAGGTGTGAATCAGGCCTAAAACCAGATTCTTACAAACTTGTTCAAAAAAACTGTGCAAATGTGCAGACTGCACCTATAACAACCCGATCAGATCTCTCACTGCAGCTAACCCCAAGACTGATTGGTCGTTCATGCCTTTGCTCTGTCCTAAGGAATAAAAACAAATAAGGAATTGTTGTATCTATTGGCCTCATTGTAATTGCAAGATTTCACTAGCAGGTAGCAATGAAATTTGGATATTTATAGCTTCTATTTTTAGGAAAACTCAAAAGCCGCCAAAAGACAGGACAGGATCTCTTAGTATGCTAATAACAGTCTATGATAAGGCATAACATGATGATGTTGAGAACTCCATACTGCTAAGTGACTGAGGATGCTGTCAACAAAAAGAAAACATTTTGGGCTCTGTGAACAAACTGAAATTCCCCCATTAACACACCGAGAACATACATTAGCAAAAGTATTGGGACACCTGCCTTTACACACACATGAACTTTAATGGCATCCCAGTCAAATGCCCCGTACACACGGTCGGACATTGATCGGACATTCTGACAACAAAATCCATGGATTCTTTCCGACGGATGTTGGCTCAAACTTGTCTTGCATACATACGGTCACACAAAGTTGTCGGAAAATCCGATTGTTCTAAACGCGGTGACGTAAAACACGTACGTCGGGACTAAAAACGGGGCAGTAGCCAATAGCTTTCATCTCTTAATTTATTCTGAGCATGCGTGGCACTTTGTGCGTTGGATTTGTGTACACACAATCGGAATTTCCGACAGCGGATTTTGTTGTCGGAAAATTTTATATCCTGCTCTCAAACTTTGTGTGTCGGAAATTCCGATGGAAAATGTGTGATGGAGCCCACACAAGGTCGGAATTTCCGACAACAAGGTCCTATCACACATTTTCCGTCGGAAAATCCGACCGTGTGTACGGGGCATTAGTCTGTAGGGTTCAATATTGCTTTGTGCACTGGTGCACAGTCATGTTGGAACAGGAAGGGGCCATCCCCAAACTGTTCCCACAAAGTTGGGAGCATAAAATTGTCCAAAATATCTTGGTATGCTGATACCTTAAGAGTTCCCTTCACTGGAGCTAAGGGGCCAAGCCCAACCCCTGAAATACAACCCCACACCATAATCCCCCCCTCCACCAAATGATTTGGACCAGTGCACAAAGCAAGGTCCATAAGGTCATCGTTGAGCGAGATTGGGGTGGAGGAACTTGACTGGCTTGCACAGAGTCCTGACCTCAGCCCGATAGAACACCTTTGGGATGAATTAAGAGTGGAGACTGTGAGCCAGGCCTTCTCGTCCAACATCAGTGCCTGACCTCACAAATGCACTTCTGGAAGAATGGTCAAATATTCACATAGACACACTCCTAAACCTTGTGGACAGCCTTCCCAGAAGAGTTGAATCTGTTTTAGCTGCAAAGGGTGGGCCAACTCAATATTGAACTCTACGGTCTAAGACTGGGATGCCATTAAAAGTTCATGTAAAGGCAGGCGTCCCAATACTTTTGGTAATATAGTGTATATTTAGTCTGACCAGAAAGCAGCAATGATAGAAATAGATCTCTGAATCCAAGATCTGCAAAGAAACAGCACTAGATCAACGCTTTCTCAGAAGTATCTGAACTATCAGCTTAGCTTCGATATAATAAACATAACTTAAAGTGATAAACATCATAATAGTAAGTTCTTACAATTCCATGGTGTGCCTATCTCCCAGCACCTCTCTGATCTCCTCCCGACATTTGTCTTGATGTTCTGGATATTTGGCCATACAGTAGAATATCCAGGAGATACCACTGGCTGTTGTATCGTGTCCTTCAAACATGAACGTATCCACCTCTGCACGTAGGTCCTCATCAGACAAACCCTGACCGTTCTCATCCTACAAATATATACATGGACTTTATTTTTTTTTACAGAATATTTAAAATCTAATTCAAGTCAAACAGCTAAATACATGGAATACATAATTGTAAACTGTCTGATCAGACAAAGAATTTGTAATTCTGCTCAGCCATGTTTGTAATTCCTATACCTCTAACAGGCAGCACATCCAGGAGGGTCACACAACTCTCTCTTAAGCCTTGTACACACGATCGTATTTTCCAATGGGAAATGTGTGATGACAGGCTGTTGGCGGAAAATCCGACCGTTTGTACGCTCCATCAGACAATTGTCAAATTGTCTGTTGTCGGATTTTCCAATCGTGTGTACACAAGTCTGTCGGACAAAAGTCCAAAGTACAAACACGCATGCTCGGAAGCAAGGAAGAGCCAGAAGCAGTCGGTCTTGTAAACTAGCGTTCGTAATGGAGAATTAACATTCGTGACGCGGCAAATTATTAAATCTCGAAATGCAGCGCACAATTCTCTTCTTCTTTAATGGGATAATAATGAAGCTGCTTTGCTGGTGATACTGATGAAGTTATTGCAAACAAATTTTCAAAGGCTTTTTTTTTCTAGTGATATCAAGAATATTATTATGCTTTTTTTTTTTTTTTTTTTTTTTTTTTGGGGCAAGTTACCACAACACCATTATCCCATAGTTTTTGAGATCAAAGATACAACTATGTTGGTGTCCCTTGTCAATTTTACATTGTATTTTTTTAAATGTAACTGCCTACTCACAAACTGTCATTTGAAGTAAAACACATAGCCAAGTATTATTCTCCACATGTTTTTTATTGTCCATTAACAAAATAAAACAAATAAAATTAGACATGCTATCTGCCAATAGAACTTAACCAAAAAGCGCATTCTATGCATCCAAAAATATAGAAAATATAACAAATTAAATCATTATTAGGGGGTCAACCATGCCAAGAGTTGGTGAAAGCAGGGGTCCGTCATCCGGAGATAATTCCGAAAATCATCTGGATTATTCTCCTGGAGCTCCCGCAGCAAAGGCATATGACATAATTGGTCACGATTAATTAAGCAACCAATTTTTGGTCCAAGAAATCCTCCTCCTCCTGTTCCTGGACTGGACTTGGGTCAAAGCAATAACTCCAAGGCCAATAATAAATAACACGTTATCTCCTCAGATTCCGCAACATGTCTGGTTGACGAACAGCCCCAGTTCACATTCTGAATGAAAACATGCTGCACATTCCTTTGCAATTCACATGTAATTCAGTGCAGTTTGATATGAGCCCATTCATTTTAAATGGGCTCAAATCGCACTGCATAGCAGCAAAAGTAATGCATGCACTACTTTTGGAAATGCACTGCAACCGAATCGCATTTTACTTTTGTACCATGTAATCCAGTACATGCGAACACACTGCATCTACGGTGTTGTAAACTTAAAATTGACACCTGCTTCAGATTGCAACTGCAGTGCGGGAAACATGCATGGAGCGCGGGTTCCCGCACCGCTTGTTAATGTGAACCTATTGTAAAGCAAAAAGCAACACATTGGCAACTCATTAGCTATCCTTAAACTGCTTACTTCTCCTATTACAATGTTCCTTGGAAGCATAATTGCATATAGCAGAGCACACCTGGCTCCTAGTCCTGATCTTCCCTTTCAGTCTGAGCTGCTATGCAGGGATGGAATGCACAACTGCATTAATTAATTACAGACATTCACACAGCGCCGACAATTCATGCAGTGCTTTTACATACTGTACATTCAGTGCAGTGAGCCAATGCAAATTCATTGCAGATAGTGCCCTGGCCAGGTATCAAACTAAGGACCTCAGTGCTGCAAGCCTTGAACTGTTGAGTTCAGATTTAACCCATTGCTAAAGGACATAGACCCAAATATTACAGCTATAGTGGGTATAGAAAAGAATCACCCCCTTTAAACTAATACCATTTTGTTGCTTTGCAGACTGAAATGAAGACAGACACAGTTTTTGTTTTATCCAGCTGTATTTACTCAGTGAAACTTATAACAAGTGAAAGATATAACACCAACATGTCAGAAAAAAACAAAATCACTGAGTTGGAAAAAGGATCACCCCCCCTCCTAAAACTGACTTGTAAACTCAATCAGGTGTAGCTAATCACCTTCTCAATGACACACAAAGCCATTTGACTTTCAACTGTGATCAGCTGTGGTCATTTTGATTAGCTCAGCATGAAAAGAGCTTTCCTGGAGTATTTCAGTGTCTGATAGTGTAACTGAAGCAAACAATCAACCATGGGTGGTAAGGCACTGTCAAAAGATCTCTGGGATAAAGTTGTGGACAGGCACAAGTCAGGAGATTGATACAAAAACATTTAAAAGGCTTTATTAATGCCTGGAAGCACAGTGAAGTATATTGTTAAGAAGTAGAAGGTATTTGGTACACCACAGACCCTCCCTGGATCAAGATGTCACTCCAAACCAGGAGGAAACTGGTCAGAGAAGCTACCAAGAGTTGCACAGCAACTCTGAAGTTAACTCTGAATATATGGCAGAGTGGTCATTGTGTGCATGTGACAACAACATCACAAATTCTCCACAAATGTGGCTTGTATGGGAGGGTTGCAAGAAAAAAGGCCACATGCAGTCATGACTGACCTTTGCCAAAATGCACCTTGTAGATTCTGAAGCCACATAGAAAAAGGTGTTATGGTCAGATGAGACTAAAATGTAATTATTTGGCCTCAACACCAAACGAAATCTAATTCAACTCACCATCAATATAACACCATTCCTACAGTAGAGCATGGAGGTGGTAATATCCTGTTTATGGGGGTGTCTCTCTCTCAACAGCAGTGACTGGAGCACTTGTCAGGATAGAAGGAAAAATGGATGGGGCAAAATACCATCAAATTCTTGTGGAACATCTGCTGTCCTCTGCCACAAAGTTGTCAATGGGAAGAAGGTTTACCTTCCAACATGACAATGACTGAAAGCACAAAGCAAAAATGACCACACAGTGGTTGAAGGAGAAAAGGGTGAATGTCCTTGCATGGCCTACACAGAGACCAGACTTAAACCCCATTGAAAATCTGTGGAATGACTTGAAGACTGCAGTCCACAAACAGTTATTCATCAAATTTAACTGAACTTGAGCAGTTCTGCAAAGAGTGGGTAAATATTGCAAAGTCTAGGTGTGCAAAGTTAGTAGAGATAAATCCCAACAGACTAAAGGCTGTAATTAAAGTAAAATGTAGTTCAACAAAATACTGACACAATGGGGTGATCCTTTTTACAGCTCAGTGAATCTGTTTTTTTTTTTTTTTTTTTTCCCTGACATGTTGGTGTTATATCTTTCACTTGGATGTTCTAAGTAAATACAGCTGCATATAACAAAAACTGTGCCTGTCTTCATTTCAGGCTGCAAAGCAACAAAATCTGATTTTTTTTTTTTTTTTAAAGCGGGATGATTCTTTTCTATATCCACTGTACATGCTTACTTTATTAAAATCTAAACAACATAAATTGCTGCATTCCTAAACAATTGATGGACATTTCATTTTTTTTTTTTTAATTGAATGTATAACATAACTTATTGTATGGTAGCCTTAGTTTGCAAAATCATGTTCTTCTCTTATTCAGGCAGTCTTGTATGCGACTGTCTTAATACCTTCAAAAGCATAAGGTGGAAATCAGCACAGGTTTTATTTTTATAATATAAACAGTATATGGCACTGGCTACATCCGGAAGGTAGGAAAAAAATTACCTTAGCACAGAGAAGAATATCAAGAAAGTCCAAATGTCTCTTCTGGTGGATCTTTTCCAGCTAATTTTTTTCCTTGAGTGATTTTTTACCTTTCCTTAATGACTTTATCTGGAAGGAAATGAAGGACATGAAACACATTATAATTGGTGATGAGGCCTGACAAGAAGAAGAAAGGGGTAACACCTGGTACCTTGATGGGACCTGGACTAAAACAGTGCTGACTGTTCAGATATGGGCAGTGACAGTACAGTCAGGGCCGCTGATAAGGCAGAACAGCCAGCCGTCCGGTACTGGGCCCGAGCCCCATCAGTTCAGAAGGGGGGCCCGGCACCTGCTGAGCAGGAGGTCAGGCTGTGCTGTCTTATTCCAGACTCTGATCCTCTTCTGCCTCCCCCTGCAGTGCTTCGGGCTTCCCTCCTCTTCTCTCCTGCCAGAAGCTGCTGCTGGCACAAAGGTGGATATGTCATTTACTGGCCCCTTCCTTTCCTAAATGAACACAGTGAGCGATTGCTACCATTTACAGCTGTGTCCATTCACTGAAGCAAAGTAAACTGTGTTTATTATGCTTCAGTTTGTGAATGAGATGGAAGAATTGGAGCGCTTCCTATTCCTGCCCCTGTTCAGTAGGCTGTATGGGGCCCTAACAGCAGCCCTGAGCACAGTATTCAATCGGTCAGGCTGCGCGTATCATGCAATCACAGATATTTTATAAAGTTTAGTGTTGCAGTTTGTTGCCTGTGTGAACAACAAAAGGCAATACAGTGTATTTTTCTTTTCTTTTAACCACTTGCGGACCAGTCGCCGTCATTATACTGCAGCAGGTCGCCTCATTCCTGCAAATCGCTGTAGGTGTATGTCGGCTTCTTTAAGAGCTATAGCAGGCGCATGCACGCCTGCTGCACAGCGGGGGAGCTGATGCTCGTGGGCGCGATGTCCACCAGCCACCCGCGATCACTCCACAGAGAGCCAGAACTAGGATCTGCCAATTTAAACCCACAGATCCCCATTGCGGCGGGGGAGTAGAGAGAGATCTGCTGTTCCTAGTGATCAGGAATAGCATGTCTCTCCTCCTCCAGTCAGTCCCCTCCCCCCACAGCTAGAAACACCTCCCAGGGAACACATTTAACCCCTTGATCCCCCCCTAGTGTTAACCCCTTCCCTGCCAGTGTCATTTATACAGTAATCAGTGCATTTTTATAGCACTGATCACTGTATAAATGTCACTGGTCCCAAAAAAGTGTCCGATCTGTCCGCCGCAATGTCGTAGTCCCGCTAAAAATTCGCGGATCACTGCCATTACTAGTTAAAAAAAATTATAATACAAATGCCATAAATCTATCCCCTGTTTTGTAGACCAGTGTTTCTCAACTCCAGTCCTCAAGGCACGTCAACAGGTCATGTTTTCAGGATTTCCTTCAGATGAAAAAGCTGTGGTAATTACAAAGACAGTGAAACTGATCAAATCACCTGTGCAAAATAATGGAAAGCCTGAAAACATGATTTGTTGGGGTGCCTTGAGGACTGGAGTTGAGAAACATTGTTGTAGACGCTATAACTTTTGCACAAAACAATCAATATACGCTTAATGCAATTTTTGTTTACCAAAAATATATAGAAGAATACATATTGGCCTAAACTGATGAAGAAATTTGTTTTTTTAGATTTTTTGGGGGATATTTATTATAGCGAAAAGGAAAAAAAGATTGTTTTTTTATTTATAGCGCAAAAGATAAAAACCGCAGAGGTGATCAAATACCACCAAAAGAAAGCTCTATTTGTGGGGGAAAAAAAGGACATCAATTTTGTTTGGGTACAGCATTGCACGACTGCGCAATTGTCAGTTAAAGCGACGCAGTGCCGTATCTCAAAAAAATGGCCATTAAGGGGGAAAATCTTCCGGTCCTTAAGTGGTTAATGGATTATTGACACAAACTAGCTTTGTGTTAGATATACCACATTGGGTTTAAATATTCCTTTATTTACTTAAGGCTATCTAAAATTTTATTCGACCCTCCCTACGTTAAATAAAGACTGTATGCAAATTATCGAATTAATCATAGCAGGTCTATAAGCAATTAGCATACTTAATAATAATAATAATAATAATAATAATAATAATAATAATAATAGGGATGACTAAATAGTAAAAAAAAATTCACCTCAGCCTTGACTCTTATTCCCTGTACACACGACCGGTTTTCCCGTCAGAATAAACTCTGAAGGTTTTTCCGACGGAGTTCCGACTGAATTCCGCTCAAGCTGTCTTGCATACACACGGTCACACTAAATTCCGACCGTCCAGAACGCAGTGACGTACAACACTTACGACGGGTCTAGAAAACGGAAGTTCAGTAGCCAGTAGCCAATAGCTTCCGTCTCGTACTTGCTTCAGAGCAATTTAGAACATGTTCTCTTTCTAGGTCCGTCAGAATTTTCGACGTAAGAAGTCCGATGGGGCATACACAGGATCGGAATATACGATGAAAAGCTCCCGTCAGACTTTTTCTGTCGGACATTCCGCTCGTGTGTACACGGCATTACAAGAGAACTGGGAATTACTTTTTTACCAGTTCTCTTTTTAAGAGTCAAGGTTGAAGTAGATTACTTTTTTTACCAGTTCAATATAAGTAAAAGTGAAAGAGAGGCCCTAGGAACATGCAGCCCTGGGTAACCTCCAGTCACCAAGTAGGATCCAATGGAGATCCTGCTCTTAAGTGGATGTAAACCCAATGTCATTCTTTCTAAACTACTGCCATAGGGGTTATCTATAAGGATATACATGCCTCCTGCATGTATCTTTACCTGTCAAATGTCTCCCCTCTGTCTGTTATGAGACCGAAAAACTGCAGATTCTGTGGGTGGGTCTGTTGTCTGGAGCTCGGTGGGTGGAGTCGTGATGTCAGACTCCCCGCCCACCTCTACACTCCCCTTGTCAATATGCATTTTCTCCTGTGTATTTCTTTTTTTTTTCTTTTTTTTTTTTAACATTTTGGACATGTTTATTAAGATATGGAAGTCAGGAACACAACAGATTAATTTCCGTATTATATCTTCTCTACATGTCACCAACAGGTGCTCCTGCTGTGTCCCACCAAGTAGCCCACCACCAGATTTGTGACCCCCTGCTATAAAGAGGATCCCCCATTTAAATGACCTTTGCAGTCCTTTCAGGTTACTGGAAACACAAGTTTCCCTATACAATCACGTTCAGTACCACATACACACAAACCCCACATTGTTCAATGCTCTAACCATAGGTCTTCACATTCTCTAAAATCATGTCAGACAAGCCGGGGGGCTACCAAGAGCTGGAGCTGCTGGCAGGGCTACCATCAGGGTCCAGCGGTGGGACATAAAGGTCATCTTCATAAAACTCTGACTGTTGGTGTTCCCAGACTCGAACGGTGCCATCCCAAGAGCTGCTCACAAGTCTGGTGTCACATGGATGCCAGCTCACGTCCCGTACACATGCCTTGTGGTTGGCCAGTTTCTTCACTATCTGACCCGTCAACAAATCATATATGACAACTCGACCAGTGGAACACCCACTGTACACATACTGCTGACCAGTACTGTACGCAGGGGAGAAGTGACATCTGATCAAAGTGTGCAAGACTCCATGACCACGGTAAGTCATCAGAGATGTGTCACCGGTGAGGCGTTTCTTCCTGAGAGCTCTTTTGGGAACCTGCTGCCACCTGTAATCCCAATTCTGCTGTGTTACGGCTCTGCGCGAGGCCTCAAGTCCCTGCGGTCCTGAAAACCGCCTGATATCCCACAGCTTAATGCTCTGGTCTTTGGAATTAGAGAGGAGATATCTCGCATCTCCCTTGCTGTCAATGTAGGTGATCCCATCTTGATGTCCAGCTAACACTCCCACTGGTTTAGGATCATCTTCGCGCATTGTGCGACGGTCCCATACTTTACACAGGGCATCATCTCCTCCAGAATATAGAATGTGGCAGCTGTCATCGGCAAATGCAACAGCATTCACATCATCTTCATGAGAGTCAATCTTTAGTGTTCGGCGGTTTTGCTCTCGGTCATACACGTACACACATCCATCATTGGCTCCACCAAGCACTTCCCGTCCATCACAAGACACAGTAAGAGAGAAAACAGCAAAACGCCGTTCTGAGGGACAGAGATCCAGTGCAGTGTGTGACTCCGGCTCACCATATATGTTGCAGACATGAATGTAGTCAGACCAGCTAGAGTACAAGAAGTGTCCTCCATCTGGAGTAAAAGCCACATCAAGCACGCTCCATCCAACATCTCGGGCCCTCACAGTCCGGAACTTCTTGAAGGCGCCATACCGGCAGTCATAGAGGCGAATATTTTGATCCTGGCAGGCAGACATAAAGATTGAACCATCTTGAGAATATACTCCACAGAATGCCTTTTGGGAGTATAAATCTGTGGCAGACACATTGTTTGGCAGAAAATTTGAAGTCATACGACATTGCTCTCCGTGAGAAAAACCACACCTTCCCCGCACTCTCTCCAACAGCTGTCGGGTCATATTCTTCTCTGTGCGTGCTTTGAACCTCCCTGTAGCTAGCAGAACCTGGGTTCTGATCTGGCTCTGATCCAGTAAAGCAGTGTCTGGAGTTGGATCAGCAGGGGGGTTGTAGCGATCTCCCAAGCATCCCTCCCAAGCACTGTCATTGTCATCATCAGAATCAGATAGGGACTGTATCAGATGCACACTTGCAGGAACTCCTCCCTGAACTAGCCGCACCTGCCCTCTGCGCCAGGTCAACGTTCTCCTCATCATCATCATCCTGAAGTCCACCGCGAGATCCGGAACTGTTGTGGGAGCCCTCTGGAGAATCCCCTGAAGCTCCTCCTGCACTGCTGCTACTGCGTGTTCCCATCCTCCATTCCCACAAACAATGTTTACACCGCTTCACACTTCTCTCCTCAGCTTCCGCTTCCCGGACTCACCATGTGACTCCTGTGTATTTCTTACACTGAACTTCTGCTATGATCTCTAACATCCAGTGAAAAGACAGGAAAGTAACCACATGACTTCAGCATGCCCAATCATGCTGAGGTGTGGAACAGCCAATCCTTGCAGAGCTGCTAAAGAAAGGAGTGGGGGAGGGAATTAAAAAATACTGCAGGTCTCTTAGGCTAATGCACGAGATGTAAATCACCTGTCACTCACAGCAAGGGGGAGGATTTGACAAAGTTTTTCTCAGTTTGTCAAGAATTGTCTCACTGAACAATAAAAGAGGATTGCTCAGAGATGGATTAACTCTGTGTGGCAAGACTGGGCTCAAATGATAGCAAATCTTATACTCTACAGTATGATATTAAAAAAAAAAAAAAAAAAAAATTTTGGGTTTACATCCACTTTAAAATCGCTCCGGCATATAAGTCAAGATTGCCTGCTCAACTGCAATATCAAGTTCAGCACGATGGTCAGGCAGTCGTTATATGTTATCACAGTGGTCAGGCAGTCTTGTAGTCCTTATATTGAAGAGCATTACTTATTACAGCAGTTATGCAATTATTAAGATAAAAATTTAACTATCTTTTTTTTTTTTTTTTGCTTTTCCTTTCTCTTTCAATGTTTATTTTGTATTTTGCAGACCTAACTTTCTGAGGCAGAGCATTTGATGGGCGAAGTCTGGAGAAGTGACCACCTTAATGATGTATAAGTAGGGTCACCTGCACTGCTTTCTACGTTAGCTGGTGACCTGTATTACTATCCTTATGGCTAGATGCATACTATATAAGTTTCTTATTTCATGTTCCTCGGTATGATGAGACACGAGGTTCTCTTCTGTAAGGGATTGTATATTTACATTTTTTATTTCACCCAACTTAGGGTGGTTTCTCTTGTATTATTTGTGCTGTTCCAATTTGTGCTGGATGTTTTAAAATGCATGTAAAAATATTTTTTTATTTTGAAAATGAAGCGTTAAAAAAATGAAACATTCCAGGGGTATTTCCTGTAATCTTTTGATGCCTCTGGTCTTTGGGATCAATTTGGCTTTATCACATGAACAAAAGAAAACAATGTTTCCATGAACATATTTGGTCATCACAGGACATAATAGGCTTATACTTGTAAAGTAGAAAACACTATTTCAGTGTCTTATGAAAAGAGTTTCTGTAAGTTATCTCATATCTGCAGGTGATCACAAAACAACCTGATAATTATTAACAACCTTATATACCATCTGTGTCACAATTACCTGTTCATTAATTCCATAGATGGTATATTCCAGGTGTGTCAAAGGTAAAAACACAACTGAACTAAGTAGAATAACTACATGGGGTCACATTGACTTAGGCTTGATTCACACCTATGCATTTTTAGTGCCTTTTGCATTTTGCAGGTTTGCACTACAGAACGTGTTCCATAGGAAACCATGTTAAATGGACTGTAGTGCAAATCTGCAAAATGCTCCAAAAATGCATAGGTGTGAATCAGACCTTAGACCCCTTTCACACTGAACCGCCTAGGGCATCAGCGATAAAGCGGCGTTATTTTTTGCGCCGCTTTAACTGCGTTTTAGCGGCACTATTCGGCCGTTAGCGGGTGGTTTTAACCCCCTGCTAGCGGCTGAAAAGGGGTTAAAGCCGCCTGCAAAACGCTGCTGCAGCGGCGTTTTGCCGGCGGTATCACGGCGCTGCCCCATTGTTTTCAATGGGCAGGAGCGGTGTATTCACCGCTCCTCCACCGCTGCAAAGAAGCTGCTGGCAGGACTGTTTGTGACGCCCTGCCAGAGCAGCGCCCCAGTGTGAAAGCACTCGGGCTTTCACACTGGGTTTGCAGCTGAGGCTTTTTTCAGGCGCTTTGCATTTTTAGTGCTGTAGCGCCTGAAAAACTCCTCCAGTGTGAAAGGGGTCTTACTGAGAGCTGCACTGACCTAATTCTAAAAAATACTAAAGCATTTCACTGATAAACGTTATACTACTAAAAATGATACCCAATACATACTAAAAAAGTACTAATAGTACCAATATGTATAGCTACAGTGACTACTACAAAATGATGAAGGTGTCAGAAAAAAACACATTCTAAAAAAAAAGAAACTAAACTAATTTAGGCCCCTTTCACACTTGTACGACCTGAAAGTCACGCGACTTGAAACAATGCCTGTGTAATCTTGAGGTCTATGGACCTCAAGTCGCATTAAAGTTGGACCAAAGTAGTGCAGGGACTACTTTGAAGTCGCTGCAACTTGAAGTCGCACAGATATGAATGGTACTCATTGGAAATCATGGGGTACAACTTGTTAATGCGACTTTGCAGTCCCAAGTCGCAGGAAAAGTCACACAAGTGTGAAAGGGGCCTTAAAGTGTTCCAGTGCCTAGACTATGAACACTTATGCCGCATACACATGGTCTGACTTTTCGGCTACAAAAGTCTGACAGCCCGTTCGACGGACTTTCGACGGACTTTCTAACGAACGGACTTGCCTACATACGATCACACAAAAGTCTGACGGATTCGTACGTGATGACGTACACCGGACAAAAATAAGGAAGTTGATAGCCAGTAGCCAATAGCTGCCCTAGCGTGGGTTTTTGTCCGTCGGACTAGCATACAGACGAGCGGATTTCTGGGTCCGGTGGAGTTACGACGTAAAGATTTGAAGCATGTTTCAAATCTAAAGTCCGTCAGATTTGCGGCTGAAAAGTCCGCTGAAAGTCCGGGGAAGCCCACACACGATCAGATTGTCCGCCGGATTTGGTCCGTCGGCGTCCGTTGGACTTTTGTAGACGAAAAGTCCGACCGTGTGTACGCAGCATAAGCCTGCATTCACACTAAGGCTGGGTTCACACTGAATTCAGATGCAGCTCACAGCAGGGGTCCAGTGCATACATCTTCTCTGTTTCAGGGACGAATCAGGCCCGAATTTGGACCTGAAGCTGAGCCAAAAACACACAGGACATCTGTGCAATCTCCGACAGTACACAGAACATGGGAATGCAATTATTTTAGTAAATATAAACTGCTAAATACCTTTTCTTATCAGCAGTATATTGCAGTCTTGTGACTTCTATCAGTGTCTGGCCGAGCACTGGTTAAAGCTTGTAGGAAAAGTTTTCATACTGAACTGGCTGACCTATTAAGATCAAGGACCCCTGACCCTCTGCCTGGACAGTGCTGATTGGCCCTTTGTTGATCACATGCACCCTCCCAATACACAGCATGCAATACACACCAAACTGAGCATGTGCAGCCTGACTCTACTAACTCTGTCTTATCCGGACATGTTTTGGAGACAGAAGAAGGAGAGGATCAGAAAGGACAGGATCAAACATCCTTTTTACACAATGCAAAGAATTAACCCCTTAGGTCCCACAGTGAGTATAACAAGCATGCTTTACTGCATATACAGACTGATTTTACTGTTATGGGTTTAGTAACACTTTAAGCAGAGTGTAAACAAGATGTATTCTTTGAAGCCCTTTTTTTTTTTTTTTCTTTTTTAGGCGTCTTACAGGCATTTTTTTCGGGAGTTTGTTTCTTGCACTAAGTAGGGGGACGAGGGCAGTTCTACTATAGGAAGGCAGGAATCCCTTGGGCATAAAAATGTGCTCATCACTCATCTCCCCCAGCCTATGGGATCAAATACACTTGAATATGCTCAAAAAAGTGTTTCTTTTGAATATAGGGCATAGAGTGGAAGGCGACTGCAAGCACATGCAAGTACATTATGACAGACTTAGGCTGGCCATTGATGTAGAGTTGCCACCTCATCCCTTTAAACCCGAACACATAATAATTACACAGGTTCTGTGGCTGATTAAGGTGGTAATTAAACTCACTTGGTTCCTTATCTGCATTAAATTAGCCTCAGAACCTGTGTAATTATTATGTGTTCGGGTTTAAAGGGATGAGGTGGCAACCCTACATTGATGGTCTGAATCCTGCTGAACCGGCAGAGATTCCAACCATGTATGGGCAGGCTGAACGTACCCAAGTTGATCAATTGATCAATCAACTTGGGCACAACCAACCTGCCGGATTTTACATACGATTATTGCTAGCTGCTGGTATAGCCGCTAGCAATAATCACGGTCTTCTCATGGTGGAGATGACAATGGCTCGGTGGGAGGGATTCCCCTGTCAACACTGACTGTACCCATGGTTGCAACAGTGGCGTACCAATGGGGGGGGGGGGGGGTTGGCGGTCCGCCCGGGTGCCACACATTGAGGGGGGTGCAGTAAAAAAAAATTGTCATTAGTAGTCCCCATGAAGCGGGCTGGCAGCTCCGCTCCTCTCAGTGCAGCCAAGTGATGTGCAGGGAGGCAGGCAGAAGCAGAAAGCTGTGGGGAGTATAGGGGTCATCTGGGGGTACAAAGATGTGCTGAGGGGTTGCGGAGGTGTGCTGGTGGGTATGGAGAAATGCTGTGCTATTTGTGGAGCAGTATACTGTAATATTTGTGGTGGAGCATAATGTAATATTTGTGGTGGAGCATAATGTAATATTTGTTAGAGCAACTGTAATGCAAATTGCACTTTCACCTTACAAACGGTCGGAATTTCTGTAAAAAAGAGTGTGAAGGGAGCTTTTGGTCGGCTATTCCGACCGTGTGTATGCTCCGTCCAACTTTTTCTGTCTGAATTTCCGCCAGCAAAAGATTGAGAGCTGGTTCTCTATTTTTCCGATGGGAAAAGTTCTTGACGGAAATTCCGTTCGTCTGTATGCAATTCCGACGCACAAAAAAAAACCACGCATGCTCGGAAACAGTTCGACGCAGGCTCAGAAGCATTGAACTTAATTCGCTCGTCGTAGTGTTGTACATCACCACTCTCTTGGAGGTTGAAAGTTCAGAGAACTTTTGTGTGACCGTGTGTATGCAAGCCAAGCTTGAGCGGAATTCCGTCGGAAAAACCCTCCAAGATTTTTCAGACGGAAATTCCACTCGTGTGTACGGGGCATAAGTTCATATTTTTACATTGACAAATTTTTGTGCGTGTTTTTACATTTTAAATGGGGGGGGGGGGGGATGCCAGAAATAGGATCTGCCCCGGGTGCCAAATGATCCAGGTACGCCCCTGGGTTGCAGAAAATAAAATTGCTCCATGTATGGCCTGCTTTACCTGTCAAAGAATGCCCTCCAGCATTACACTGCCAGTGCTCAGGGCAATTCAATCCTGAGGCTTCTTTCCAGGTTCACTCTGTTCAGCAACATGGACTCTGCATGCACACGGTAGGCACTTCATCACAGCACAGAGCAGGTGCCGTACATGGTGCGCATGTGCGGCTCAGTGTACACTACCACTGAAAGGCAAAGGGAAGCATTTATGAAAGAAGAGACCATTAAGGTCTCTTCTGTCTTAAAACCCTACCACTCAGCGTTTTATTTTTTTTAGTTTAATACTTCTTTTAAGTATAACTAAAGGCAAAACATATTTTTGTTTTAGTTTTAGATAGATTAGAACACCTGTTCATTCTTTTTTTGTCATGTTTACCATGATCACCAAAAGTGAAAGTAAGAAAAAAACCCAAACTTTGGGTTGTCCCCAGAACAGTAATACAGGGGAAATCTTCCAACGTGGAAACTAGTTCAGGTGACCCTGGTGACAGCCAAGGATTCCCTCACTTTGAAAGGATTTCCTCTCGTCCTGTTATGGCTATGGGACAGTAAAATTTCCCCAATGGTGCACAGACGGCAAAAAATTAAAAAAAAACTGACAAGGGTTATAACCCTCCCTTACTCCATCCAAAATTAAAAAAAAAAAAAATCTTTGCCTCTAGTTATACTTTAAGCTAACTTGATTTGCAGATCTGTGTTGAGCCTGATTTAGTTCAAACTGCCCTAGGGGCACAAACAAGTAGTACAGTATATGGACAGCAGTCTTACCTGTGTGCTGATGTGCTGTCCTCAGAGCTCTTCTGTAGCGGAATCCATGAGGACTTAGGTGGAAGATGAAATCACTGTGGTAGGGTAAGCAGGTGAATCTGTAATTTGTCAGGTAGGAGAGATCATATACTGCCTTGATGTAGGCACTTTCACTGAGAAGAATAAAAACGAAATATGAATGCAGTAAAACAATACTTTGCTCCTGTAAAACAACATTTGAGATGATTGCTGGTGTATTAGTAAACTTCACAAACCACAGAAAATGTCCCAGCACATTTACCATCTAGCCTGCAAGAAAATCAGATTGACCCTGTCTAACAATTCAAGTTACAAAATAGAGGGTTTAGCACACGTTTGCAAATACAGGTGCAAAACTTGAATATCAAAAAAAAGTTCATTTATTTCAGTAATTCAATTCAAAAAGTGAAACCCATAAATTATATATAGATGCTTTACACACAGAGTGATATATTTCAAGCATTGTTTCTCTTTTAATTTTGATAATGATGGCTGACAGCTAGTGAAAACCCAAAATTCAGTATCTCACAAAATTAGAATATTACATAAGACCGATTAAAAAAAGGATTTTTAATACAGAAATGTTGACATGTTTATTAGTATGCACTCAATACTTGGTTGGGGCTCCTTTTGCATAAATGACTGCATAAATGCGGTGTGGCATGGAGGCAATCAGCCTGTGGCACTGCTCAGGTGTTACGGAAGCCCAGGTTGCTTTGATAGCAGCCTTCAGCTTGTCTACATCGTTGGGTCTGGTGTCTCTCATCTTCCTCTTGACAATACCCCACAGATTCTCTATGGCAGTGGCCATCAACCCTGTCCTAAGGGCCAAATAATTGGCCAGGTTTTGTGTATTACCTTGGGGAGATGCAGACTAGAATACTGCAATCAATGATACTGCAGCAAATGATGTCACCTGTGATGTATTTCAGTTATCTTGCAAACCTGGCTTGTTAGTGGGCCCTGAGGACAGGGTTGATGACCACTGCTCTATGGGGTTTAGGTCAAGCAAATTTGCTATCCAATCAAGCACAGTGATACCATGATCATTAAACCAGGTACTGATACTTTTGGCAGTGTGGCAAGTCCTTCTGAAAAATAAAATCAGCATCTCCATAAAGCTGGTCAGCAGAGGGAAGAAATAATTTTCTGGTAGAGGGCTGCACTGACTGTGGAAACTTCACACGGAATCTCATGCAACTTGAATTCTGTGTCTCTCCACTCTTCCTCCAGACTCTGGGGCCTTGATTTTCAAATGAAATGCAAAATTCTCCACCATTTGGGGAGCCATGTCATCTGCTGGTGTTGGTCCGCTGTGTTTTATCAAGTCCAAAGTCAGCGCAGCCCTCTACCAGGAAATTTCAGAGCACTTCATGCTTCGCTCTGCTGACCAGCTTCATGATGATGCCGATTTCATTTTCCAGCAGGACTTGGCACCTGCCCACACTGCCAAAAGTGCCAATACCTGGTTTAATGATCATGGTATCACTGTGCTTAATTGGCCAGCAAACTCGCCTGACCTAAACCCCATAGTGAATCTGTGGGGTACTGTCAAGAGGAAGATGAGAGACATCAGACCCAAAAATGCAGACAAGCTGAAGGCCGCTATCAAAGCAACCTGGGCTTCCATAACACCTCAGAAGTGCCACAGGCTGATCGCCTCCATGCCACACTGCATTAATGCAGTAATTCATGTAAAAAGGAGCCCCAACCAGGTATTGAGTGCATACTATACTCTACATGGACATACTTTTCAGTGAGCCTACATTTCTGTATTAAAAATCCTTTTTTTATTGGTCTTACGTAATACTCTAATTTTGTAAGATACTGAATTTTGGGTTTTCACTAACTGTCAGCCATCATTATCAAAATTAAAAGAAAAAAAAATGCTTGAAATATATCACTCTGTTTGTAACACATCTATATAAAATATTAGTTTCACTTTTTGAATTTAATTACTGAAATAAATGAACTTTTTGATGATATTCTAATTTTTTTGAGATGCACCTGTGTATGTGAAAGCTGCTGTGCACCGCCAAGGCTCCACCGTCTACCGTGGTCCTTACTCTATAGTTATGACAGTGGATAAATTAAGGACAACAAAAAGTACTGAGTACTATCCATGGTACTGTTTTATTTCCACTAACAACCATATTTTCAAGACAGGCTTTTGGGGTGTTCCCTCCTTCTCGGGTCAAAGTACTATCTTTTTATATATATATATATATATATATATATATATATATATATATATATACACATACACACACACACAGTGCCCTGCAAAAGTATTTGCCCCCCTTGGCCTTTTACCTATTTTGTTACATTACAGCCTTTACTTCAGTGTTTTTTTAATCTGAATTATATGTGATGGATCTGAACACAATAGTCTAAGTTGGTGAAGTAAAATTAGAAAAATATATACATAAAACGATCTTTCAGAAATAAAAAACTGATAATTGACATGTGCGTATGTATTCACCCCCTTTGTTATGAAGCCCATAAAAAGCTCTGGTGCAACCACTTACCTTCAGAAGTCACGTAATTAGTGAAATGATGTCCACCTGTGTGCAATCTAAATGTCACATGATCTGTCATTACATATACACACCTTTTTGAAAGGCCCCAGAGGCTGCAACACCTAAGCAAGAGGCACTAACCAAACACTGCCATGAAGACCAAGGAACTCTCCAAACAAGTAAGGGACAATGTTGTTGAGAAGTACAAGTCAGGTTTAGGTTATAAAAAAATATCCAAATCTTTCATGATCCCTAGGAGCACCATCAAATCTATCATAACCAAATTGAAAGAACATGGCACAACAACAAACCTACCAAGAGACGGCCGCACACCAAAACTCACGGACCGGGCAAGGAGGGCATTAATCAGAGAGGCAGCACAGAGACCTAAGGTAACCCTGGAGGAGCTGCAGAGTTCCACAGCACAGACTGGAGTATCTGTACATAAGACGACAATAAGCCGTACGCTCTATAGAGTTGGGCTTTATGGCAGAGTGGCCAGAAGAAAACCATTACTTTCAACAAAAAACAAAAATGGCACATTTTGAGTTTGCGAAAAGGCATGTGGGAGACTCCCAAAATGTATGGAGGAAGGTGCTCTGGTCTGATGAGACTAAAATTGTACTTTTTGGCCATCACAGAAAACGCTATGTCTGGCGCAAACCCAACACATTACATCACCCAAAGAACACCATCCCCACAGTGAAACATGGTGGTGGCAGCATCATGCTGTGGGCAGTGGCGGAACTACCGCCATAGCGACACACGCGGCCGCTATGGGGCCCGCAGCTGTTAGGGGCCCCCCGGACCGGTGACAGGCGGCTCCGCGGGTGACAGCGGGTGGCTTTGCGGGCCCGCGGGTGACAGCGGGCGGCTCCGCGGGTGACAGCGGGCGGCTTTGCGGGCCCGCGGGTGACAGCGGGCGGCTTTGCGGGCCCCCGGGTGAGAGTGGGCGGGTCTGCGGTGAGAGCGTGGGCGGCTCCGAGGGCTGTCAGGCGGTGAGTCAGCTGGGCGGCTCGGCTCGTGTATGAGCAGGCTGGCCAATCAGGGAGCTGGCAGCCGGGGGTGCATAGAGATGACATCATCTCTCACCGCCCGGCGCCCTCCCTGCATCCCTGCAGTGCAGTGCAGTTTTCCCCCCTCACTGTGCAGGCAGCCTCGGGAAGCAGAGAGATGACCTTATCTCTCTGCTGCCTGACTCTGGGACACAGCATGAAAGTGACACAGGCAGCAAGTGACAAGGTGAAGTGGCAAGTGACAATCCGGGACGTGGCAGCAAGTGACAATCCGTAATGTGTGGCAAGTGACCATCCGAGACGTGGCAGCAAGTGACAATCCGTAATGTGTGGCAAGTGACAATCCGGGACGTGGCAAGTGACAATCCGTAATGTGTGGCAGGTGACGTGGCAAGTGACTATCCGTAATGTGTGGCAGGTGACGTGGCAAGTGACTATCCGTAATGTGTGGCAGGTGAGGTGGCAAGTGACAATCTGTAATGTATGGCAGGTGACGTGGCAAGTGACAACCTGTAACATGTGGCAGGCGACGTGGCAAGTGACAATCCGTAATGTGTGGCAAGTGACAATCCGGGACGTGGCAAGTGACAATCCGTAATGTGTGGCAGGTGACGTAGCAAGTGACAATCCGTAATGTGTGGCAAGTGACAATCCGGGACGTGGCAAGTGACAATCCGTAATGTGTGGCAGGTGACGTGGCAAGTGACAATCCATAACATGTGGCAGGCGACGTGGCAAGTGACAATCCGTAATGTGTAGCAAGTGACAATCCAGAAAGTGGCAAGTGACAATCCGTAATGTGTGGCAGGTGACGTGGCAAGTGACAATCTAATGTGTGGCAAGTGACAATCTGGGATGTGGCAAGTGACAATCAGTAATGTGTGGCAGGTGACGTGGCAAGTGACAATCCGGGACGTAGCAAGTGGACAATCGGCAACATGTGGCAGGTGACATTCTGCAACGTGTGACAAGTGACAATCTACATCTGGTGGCAGGCGACGTGGCAAGTGGACAATCCGCAATGTGTGGTGATGTGACAAGTGACATTCCGTGACAAGTTGCATCTGGTGGCAGGCGACGGTGTCAAGTGACACGCTCAGGGCTCCCACTGATTCAGCATTATGGTGAGTTGAACTAGTTCATTTTATATAACAGAACAGAAATTGGTTAGAAGGCATGGAGGTCAGCAATGTGTGTCCTTTAGGGGCTGCATACAGTATACTGCATACTTTGTTGTTCATAATTAATATAAGCTGTTGCCTGGGTACTGTGCCACATGGGTGCGGTAATCTGTTGTTCAATGGCATTAGTTCTTTTTTTTTGTGGAGGGGGTGGTTTGCAGGGGGGGGGCGGTTTGCAGGGGGGGGGGGGGGGGGGCCCATACAACATTTTGCTATGGGGCCCTGTGATTTCTAGTTACGCCCCTGGCTGTGGGGATGTTTTTCAGCAGTCGAGACTGGGAAACTGGTCGGAGTTGAGGGAAAGATGGATGGTGCTAAATACAGGGATATTCTTGAGCATAACCTGTACCACTTTGTGTGTAATTTGAAGCTAGGACGGGGGTTCACCTTCCAACAGGACAATGACCCCAAACACAATGCTAAAGCAACACTTCGGTGGTTTAAGGGGAAACATGTAAATGTGTTGGAATGGCCTAGTCAAAGCCCAGACCTCAATCCAATAGAAAATCTGTGGTCAAGTGCAAACCATCCAAATTGAAGGAGTTGGAGCAGTTTTGCAAGGAGGAATAGGCAAAAATCCCAGTGGTAAGATGTGTAAGCTCATACAGACTTATCCAAAGTGACTTGGAGCTGTGATAGCCGCAAAAGGTGGCTCTACAAAGTGTGGACTTTAGGGGGGTGAATAGTCATGCACATTGACTTTTTCTGTTATTTTGTCCTATTTGTTGTTTGCTTGACAATAAAAAAAAATCTTCAAAGTTGTGGGCATGTTCTGTAAATTAAATTATGCAAATCCTCAATCAATCCATGTTAATTCCAGGTTGTGAGGCAACAAAACATGAAAAATGCCAAGGGGGTGAATACTTTTGCAAGGCACTGTATATATATATATATATATATATATATATATATATATATATATATATATATATATATATATATATATATATATATATATACACATATACACACACCGTTCAAAAGTTTGGGGTCACATTGAAATGTCCTTATTTTTGAAGGAAAAGCACTGTACTTTTAAATGAAGCTAACTTTAAACTAGTCCTAACGTTAAACAAATATACTCTATACATTGCTAATGTGGTAAATGACTATTCTAACTGCAAATGTCTAGTTTTTGGTGCAATATCTACATAGGTGTATAGAGGCCCATTTCCAGCAACTATCACTCCAGTGTTCTAATGGTACAATGTGTTTGCTCATTGGCTCAGAAGGCTAATTGATGATTAGCAAACCCTTGTGCAATCATGTTCACACATCTAAAAACAGTCTAGCTCCTTCCAGAAGCTACAAAACTGACCTTCCTGTGAGCAGATTGAGTTTCTGGAGCATCACATTTGTGGGGTCAATTAAACGCTCAAAATGGCCAGAAAAAGAGAACTTTCATCTGAAATTCGACAGTCTATTCTTGTTCTTAGAAATGAAGGCTATTCCATGCGAGAAATTGCAAAGAAATTGAAGATTTCCTACAACGGTGTGTACTACTCCCTTCAGAGGACAGCACAAACAGGCTCTAACCAGAGTAGAAAAAGAAGTGGGAGGCCGCGTTGCACAACTAAGCAAGAAGATAAGCACATTAGAGTCTCTAGTTTGAGAAACAGACGCCTCACAGGTCCCCAACTGGCATCTTCATTAAATAGTACCCGCAAAACACCAGTGTCAACATCTACAGTGAAGAGGCGGCTGCGGGATTTTGGGCTTCAGGGCAGAGTGGCAAAGAAAAAGCCATATCTGAGACTGGCCAATAAAAGAAAAAGATTAAGATGGGCAAAAGAACACAGACATTGGACAGAGGAAGACTGGAAAAAAGTGTTGTGGACGGATGCCAAAGGTGTGCAATGCTGTATTTGCTGCAAAAGGAGGATTCTTTGATGAAAGCAAAGTTTGATGTAAAAACAATGTTATTTCAAATACAAATCATTATTTTTAACCTTGTCAATGTCTTGACTCTATTTTCTATTCATTTCACAACGTATGGTGGTGAATAAGTGTGACTTTTCATGGAAAACACAAAATTGTTTGGGTGACCCCAAACTTTTGAACGGTAGTGTATATATATATATATATATATATATATATATATATATATATATATACACATACACACATATATATATATATATATTACACACACACACACACACACACAGAGTGCTCAGCATAATTGAGTAAACACCAACAGATTGGTCAGAAAACCTTTAACTTTCTTTTCAGAATCAACATTTTCTTCGGGACACTGTGCTACAAAATACTCCCACAAATGCGGGCCACTGATTGCAACCAATATTTGTTAATTTGCACACACAAAAAAGTATTTTTCCTAACAAATTCATTCAAGATCATGTTACAAAATTGAATATACTCCAATGAAAGTCTTAGGAGCAAAGCTAAATTTTAAACAAGAATTCAACTATACATGAGTCTAATTACTCATTAAACAGGTGTCCAGCAGACAGTTGATTATAAAAGGGCGTTACTTAAAGGGGTTGTAAAAGGTAAATTTTTTTTTTTTTTAAATAACAAACATGTTATACTTACCTTCACTGTGCAGCTCTTCTGGGGTCCCTCGGCGGCTGTTTCAGCTCCTCCCCACAAGCATTAACCACCTTAATGCGAGCTCCCTCGCATGGTGGTTAGTTCTTGCGGGCGCGCTCCCGTGATACAGCCGGCGGCTATAGCCGCTCACTGTATCACTCGGACCCGCCCCCCAGTGCGTTGCGTCATTGGATGTGATTGACAGCAGCGCAAGCCAATGGCTGCGCTGCTTCCAATCCATCCACTGTAGCCAATCAGCGGCCAGGCTGAGCGGAGGAATAGATGTCGGGAGCGAGCAGCTGACTTTCGAGGGGTCAGGTAAGTAAAACTGGGGGGCTGGGGGTGGCGGTATTGTCAGAAGTTTTTTCACCTTAATGCATAGAATGCATTAAGGTGAAAACATTTTTACCTTTACAACCCCTTTAAAGAAAACTCCTTCCCATTTCATGCTGTCAGCCATGGCACCACATGGAAGTGACATGTCACAAGGCCTGAGAAAGAAAATAATTTCTTTACCCAAGAAAGGTGAAGGCTCCAAGAAGATCAGCAAAGCTTTACTTATCAGTCAGAATACTGTAGCAAAAGTGACACAAAAATTTAACAAAGATGGAACTGCAACCATCTCACAGAGACATCCAGGTCATCCACAGCAGTTAACGCCTCGATACAAGCGTCTTCTGATGAGGTGGGTTGAAGAAAATTGCCATGCAAGTTCACTGCAGTTAGCTAAAGAAGTAGAAAGCCAAACTGGGGTGATTGTTTTCCATGACACAATACGGCATAACTGTAGAGGAATGGCATGCATGGATGTTGTCCACGAAGGATACCTCTCCTAAAGCCCATGCATAAAAAAGCCCGCCTAGAATTTGCCAGGGCCCATGCTGAAAAAGAAGAAGACTACCGGGACTCTGTACTCTGGAGTGATGAGACCAAGATAAATGTTTTTGGAATTGATGGCTTCAAAACTGTATGGCCTCGCAAAGGTGAGGAGTACAAAGAAAAATGCATGGTGCCTACAGTAAAACATGGTAGTGGTAGTGTCCTTCTGTGGGGCTACATGAGTGCTGCTGGTGTCGGGGAGCTGCTCTATATTCAAAGTGAAGATGCTACCATCACTCTGTGCCCTTGGTCGACTTTTCCAACATGACAATGATTCAAAACACACATCTCAGGCCACTGTTGCATTCTTAGTGGCTAAGTATGTTTCCTGATCTGAACATAATCAATCACCTATGGGGAATTCTGAAGAGATACTTTGAGCATCACTCTCCATCCAGCATCCAGGCTCTAAAAGAAGTCGTGCTTGAAGAATGGAAAAGAGATAGATGTTGCAATATGTCGCCAACTTGTTCATTTCATGCCTAGAAGACTTGGTGCTGTCCTTACAAATAATGGAGGTCATACAAAATACTAGATGTAGTAGTTTTTGTTGTGGGGTGTATTCATTTTTGCATCAACTAATTTGAGTAAAACTGAAGAATGTGTAATCTGAGTTATACTATTAACCTTACTTTTATGTAAATGAGCTGAACGAATGTTCTATAAAACTCAGTTTTGTCAACATTTTGTAAAGTGTTCTTGTGTTTATTAAGATATTGATTAAAATCGTACTTTTCAAAAGGGGTGTACTCATTTATCCTCAGCACTGTATTCAGTGGAGGCCCGTCCATAGGGGGCACATGGGCCCAGGCAGTCAAAAAAAAATAAAATATTTTTTTTAATACTGGCCCTTTAAAAAGAAAAAAAAATACAAAAAAAGGGCCTTAAGTGCACTGTGTTCGGACGCCGGATACAGTGCGACGCCGGACACAGTGCACTTATGAGAAGCGCCACATCTATGCAATCACAAGATTGCAGACGTGACGCTTCATTTGCGGGCGTCTAGCCTGCCTTGCGGTGCTTTCTGCAGCGCGTGGTAGCTTCCGCCCGGCGCTTGTAGTATATATTACTACAGCCGGGTGGTTTGATTGACATCTCAGTTTGATGTCACTTCCTGTTTTCATTCTCCCATTGCACCCGGGAGAAAGGAAACAGGAAGTACTATGAGAGGAATGGACAGACCTCTCCATCGCCGCTGTGGAAGAGGACACCGCAGGAGAGGACAACACATAGCAAGGTAAGTAGTACTGCTGTGCTCCAGGGGGGGGGGTTCGATGTGACACATTTGGGGGACACAGGAGGCTGCATTTAAGGGACACATGCTGCATTTGGGGGACACAGGAGGCTGCATTTGGGGGACACAGGAGGCTGCATTTGGGGGACACAGGAGGCTGCATTTAAGGGACACATGCTGCATTTGGGGGACACAGGAGGCTGCATTTGGGGGACACATGCTGCATTTGGGGGACACAAGAGGCTGCATTTGGGGGACACAAGAGGCTGCATTTGGGGGACACAGGAGGCTGCATTTGGTGTGACACAGGCTGCATTTTGTATGACACAGGCTGCATTTTGTATGACACAGGCTGCATGTAAGGACAGACTCCGCTGGGAACACCTGATGGCATCTGGTGGCAGGCGACGTGGCAGGTGACAAACTCATGATTTCATTTTATATTACAATGTGGATGATTGAAGTGCTAACACCAGGTGTTTGGAATATCTTTATCTGCTGATTATTAAACTTTCTAGAATACACATATTTCTATTGTTGTGTAGGATCTGGGCCTGCTGTCCCTCCATTCCTCTCCCTCCATCCCTCGTTCATCTCAGACGCTAACCACACCACCTTAGAGCCACGCCCACTATTTCGCTGAAACCACGCCCATTTTCACTAACTGGGAGGGGTCAAAAAGGAACGGTGGAGTCTGGCGCCCCCCATCCTAAAACTTCACCAGCCGCCACTGCTGTATATACTGTATGTCATGCTACCCCTGAAGGAGCCGTTTGGTAATTTGGGTTTTCTGTTCTGCGCCTCGACTCAAAGAATAACCTCAGCCCCTCTGACACACCTGGTTAAATGAAAGTCACTGCAAGCATATAAAAGAACACAAACTTAGATACCTTTAACTTGGCTGTGAATTAGAACCAGGAAAAAAAAGACACAAGGCCGTTTAGTGGTAATGGAACTCAATGTATTGGTATGGGTTAGACTAAATGGTGGTTTAAACATAAGTGAGGACACAGAAGATAGTATATTAACTATGCCAGGGTAACATAACTTAGAATAGAATTCTGTACCAATACACTGGATTTTGCTCATATATCAACAAAATCAGCAATAAACAGTGCATATAAGCCTTAACTGCAATGTAAATAACAGTACTATAATTAATTTAGAGCGCGCCCTAAGAGAATGGTTAGAATATAGTGCAATGTCCCCTGAGTGGTAGCTCTTAGCATAAGCAGTAGGTAAAGGTCTCTGTGTATCAGCTGTAAATGGGAAGTCTTTAGTCCTAACTGTTCAGATAGCTAGCTTTAGGGCCCAGTTGTACCATTGGTGCACATGAGTACAGTCCCAGTCATACCTGCAGGCAGCAAAAAAGGCTACTAGATAGCTGTATGGTCAATTTCTAAAGGGCTCGGTTTCTTTCTCTAGCAGCAGATAGTAAATCCCTTCCTCCAGCAGCAGCTCACCAGCCCCAGCAATAATGTAGCTTACTATCCGACCACACGTAGCCATAGATGTGCGCAGCCTATTGCATTAGGGTGTGCACCCCAAAGTTCAAACACACATGCCTTTCTCTGCAGCGTCAGCTGCATGGGGCAGTGAATGAAGGAGTAGTGCTCTGTGCTGACTTCCTGTTCATTCCCAGATGGAAGCATAGTAAACCAAGTTTACTATGCTTCACTTATGAATGAACACAGTGAGTGACTGTGTTTATTTAGAAAAGGAAGAGGCTGGTAAATTACATATTTACTAGGCCCTTCCCCCGTTCTCTATCCTGAAACAACTCCCACTGTAGCCGGGGGGAGAGAAGAGGGGGGGGGGCAACCGAGGGGGAAACCCAAGCAGTAAGAGGACTCGGCACAGCATGTAGTGATTAAGGGGTGCCCAGGCACACCCCTTGCGCACGCCTATGCATGTAGCAATTAGTCCACTCTCTGCTCTGCACCCAGGCGACTCTGGCTCATGCCACTCGTGAACTCAGCACTGTGGATCCTGCTCTGGCTGCCAAAATGCAGCAGTGCTGGTGTACCCTGAACAGCAATGTGCACCCTCCGGGCTCTCTCACAGCCAGAGGCAGCCGTGTCCTCTACAGTCTGGTAAAATGCAGCTCTTTCCCCTCCTTCTGCAGGCTTTAGTGGGGGCTGTAGTTCAGGCCCCCTTACTTTCAGTGGGCAGCGCTCCCAAGGAGACACTATACGTCCCATGACTGTATTGGATTTCTGCCAGACATATCATTTGGTGTTGAGGCCAAATAATTAAATTTTAATCTCATCCGACTATAACACCTTTTTCCATGTGGCCTCAGAATCTTCAAGGCGCATCTAAAGCGGTGAGAGGAGGCTAAAAATGATTTGAATTGGATTCCTGCCAGACATATTGTTTTGTGTTGAGGTCAAATTATATGTCTGGCAGAAAGCCAAGTCAAAAGAAAAGGAATCCGCTGCTCCAGGTGTGTGCAAAACCTCAATTGGAACTAAGTAGGAGTGCTAGCCCCGGCCCACCTCCGTACAAACTTGAGAAAAGAAGAAATGGCTGCACATCCGAGAGTTCCAAAACAAAATGCCTTAAATTGAAAACAACCAAGATACACCGCGGACACCAGGTATTAGTGACATAGATGCATTTCACACATCTGACCTGTGCTTAATCATTACCTGATTTGAATTATTAGAAGAAAGCCAATACAGCTCTCTGTCCAAATAACACCATTCCTACAGCAAAGCATGAAGGTGGTAATATCCTGTTATGGGGGTGTTTCTCTGCAGCAGGGACTGGAGCACTTGTCAGGATAGAAGAAAAAATAATGGGGTAAAATATCATCAAATTGTTGAGGAAAATCTGCTCCCCTCTTCCAGAAAGTAGTCAATGGGAAGAAGGTTTACTTTCCAACATGACAATGACCCAATGTACACAGAAAAAATGAGCTCACAGTGGTTGAAGAAGAAAAAGGTGAATGTCCTTGCATGGCCTAGCAGAGCCCAGACTTAAACCCCATTAAAAATCGATGGAATGACTTGAAGATTGCAGTTCACAAATGGTCACCATCAAATTTAACTGAACTTGAGCAGTTCTGCAAATAAGAGTGGGCAAATATTGCAAAGTCTAGATTTGAAAAATTAGTAGAGACATATCCCAATAGAATAAAGGCTGTAATTAAAGCAGAAGGTGGTTTAACAAAATATTGAGATAAGGGGGTGATCCTTTTTCCAATGCCATGATTCTGTTTTTGTATTTTTTAATTTTTTTATGACATGTTGTTATATCTTTCACTTGGATGGCATAAGTTGCACTGAGTAAATACAGCTGGATAAAACAAAAAACTGTCTGTCTTCATGTCAAGCTGCAAAGCAACAAAATGTGATTATTTTAAAGGGGGTGATTCTTTTTTATATCTACTGTATAGATCAGTGCATGTAGGATTCATAACAAGATGGAAGGGATAAGGTTAATATGAAAATGGATCCCTAATTTATTACAAAGCAACAGACATAGAAACATATTTAGTGGGGGCACATGCGCGGAGCGGACATGCCTGCCTGAAGCTCCGCTACCTGGAGAACGGTAAAGCCATATAACGACGGGTGTACGCTAAACACCCACACTCAAACATTACCCACCTGTGCCCACAGTATTCCTGACCTAGGAGGATTCATCCCCGGGGGGTCCTAGGCTAAAAATGAAGCCCCAATTTAACAAAGCAGCGCCGCCTCAGAATAAAACTAAAAAGGCGTTGCAGCCGTCTGCCTCAGGAACTTCCAGCAGCGCTGCTAAGCTTTCAAAAGCACATGATTCCTCACAAGCTCTGTCAAGTAATTCAGACTTAGACAGTGTACATTTGGAGGATGCTCCTAAGGATGAAATAGCTTCACCAGCTTTGTTACAACAAATAGATAAAATGCTTCAGAAAGCATTAAAACGCACAAGAGATTAGAGAACTGGGTCAACACTTGAAATCAGAGTAGAGGACATAGAAAATTATACTGTAAATTGTTCTACAGAAATTAAAAATCTCAAGAAAGAAAATTAAATACTACAGACAAGATTGGAGTACTATGAAAACTGTGCTAAACGTTCTAATCTGCACATTAGAGGTATTCCTGAAACTGTAACGAAGACGGAGAACGGCGCCAAATTCAAAAAGTGAAACACACACACACAATACATACAGTACACTGTAATCTTACAGATTACATTACTGTATGTAATTATTTCACCTCACTTTTGTCCCTAGTAGTTTCTCCAGTGTCCTGCATGCAGTTTTATATTAGAAAAACTGTTCTTTCTGCCTGGAAACTGGAGATTGTCCATAGCGACAAAAACTGTCCCTTTACATCAAAAGTGATTTTAGAGCAGCTAGCAACAGCGATAATAAATTAGAATCTGAATTGAGCGATAGTGATTTGTGGGGAGATCCGTCATCAAATACTGAAAAGTAATGACAGCGACAACTCTGCAACTAAGCAAATTTCAGTGTTTTTGATTTGATTACATTATTGAATATTTTTTATTATTATTATATTACCGTATATACTCGAGTATAAGTCGTTCCGAGTATAAGTCGAGGCCCTAATTTACCACAAAAAAATGGGAAAAACGTATTGACCCGAGTATAAGACGAGGGTGAGAAATGCACAGCTACTGTAAGAGGGTCAACAATGCCCATTTGCAGCCTCACTGTGCCCATTTGCATGCCTCACTGTGCCCATTTAGCCTCACTGTGCACATTTGCATGCCTTACTGTGCCCATTTGCAGCCATAGGTCCCCTGAACTTCAAACTCGGTAGTTAAGGGTTCCTAGATGCCCCCTAGCTGCAGCCAAAATTTGGGGTCTCTGAACCCAAAGGGTCCTGAAATGACATTGCTGCAGATGGACACAGTTGACCGACTTTGGGGCCCCATATCTCAGGGCCACTTGGTGCTAGGAACCCCAAATTTGGTGTGCAAACCCAGTGGAACTAGCACCATAAAATATCCAAAGCTGGGGTTTCCAGCACCAAATGGCTTTTCTTCAGCAAAAAATGTCATTTTCCAAACTGACTTTGGGGCCCCGTATCTCAGGGCCACTTGGTTCTAGGAACCCCAAATTTGGTGTGCCAACCCAGTGGAACTGGTACCACAACATATCTTAAGCTGGGGTTTCTAGCACTAAGTGGCCCCGAGATACAGGGCCCCAAAAATCGGTTCAGAAAATGTCAAGCACTTTTCTGCAGCAGAGAATGACATTTTCTGGACCGATTTTGGGGCCCCATATCTCGGGGCCACTTGGTGCTAGGAATCCCAGCTTTGGATATGTTGTGGTACCAGTTCCACTGGGTTTGCACACCAAATTTGGGGTTCCTAGCTCCAAGAGGCCCTGAGATATGGGGCCCCAAAGTCGGTTCAGAAAATGAAATTTTTTGCTGCAGAAAAGTGCTTGACTCGAGTATAAGTCGAGGGGGGCACTTTCAGCACAAAAAAATGTGCTGAAAAATTCGACTTATACTCGAGTATATACGGTATTTGGTATAATTATTTATAGTTATTTATTAATTATAATTTATGATTTTGTGTTTCAAACTTTCACACCCGAGATGTCTACTAGAATCTGGTTTGGACAGATATAAGTGTGTTATTGCTAAGAATTACAGGCCTACAATAAAAAACGCCAAATTTCCATGCAAAATAATTGTACCGCTTTCAGCACCTAAAATCCGACATAATCATACCGCCAGGGAGGTTAAATGAGCTACACACATTATCCCTTATTTAGGTATCCAGCTCACTGCCAATTACCTTGATTTATTTACCACCAATTATCCAACTTTACTGAAACAAACTACAAATATCTTCTTTTAAAATGGTCATCCTTACCAATCTCATGGTTTGAAAAATAAAATATAATAAAAATGACTATACTCCCCAAATTCTTATACTTGTTTAGAGTTCTTCCAACACGTGTTCCTGCTTATTTCCTTAAAATCATACAACAAAAATTAATACAATTTGCTTGGGGGAAACTCAAACCATGCTTACCAAAAGAAACGTTATACCTTCCCAAAACTCATGGTGGGCTAGGATTTCCGAACTTTTCATTATACTATAAGGCTGCTCAATTGGCACAATTAACAAAATATCACACTACTGTAGAAATTCCCCTATGGGTAATCATTGAAGCAATAGATTGTGACCCTCTTTCCATACATAATATCTTGTGGTTATGTCCAATAGATCTTAAGACTATACAGAACCCAATCACTAAACATTCCTTCTCTATTTGGGATAGACACAAAACCTCACACGGACTACAATCAACACACAATCCACTTCTTTCCTTTTCTCAAAAACCTGGCTTTTTACCCAGCATGGATAACTCCAAGATCTTTTCAGGCCTGGTCCAAAACAGGCATTACATGCTTACACAATATCGTTCGTTTTAAAAACAATCCTTTCCTTTCCAGATTTATGTGAATCATTTGGGCTTCCTCAATCTGAACTATTTTGTTCATTCCTTCAAGTCAAGAATTTTTACACCCATCTCTTTGACAATAATGATACTTTAGACAATCTCTCTAAATTTTAAAACACATGCATAGGAGACCCTCATGCTAAAGGCCTTATATCAACAATATACTCTCAAATGCTTATACAATCTGATGCTATTTTACCATCTTGTGTAGTTTAATGGGAAAAAAACCTGGATTGTGCTATAGATTACTCAGAATGGTCTACAATATGGTCTAGTATCAAATCTTTTTCACCTAATGTAATGGATACTGAAATGCCGCGTACACGCGATCGGACATTCCGACAACAAAAGTTGGATGTGAGCTTGTTGTCGGTCACCGCGTTCTTGACGTTCGGAATTTCCAACAACATTTGTGTGACCATGTGTATGCAAGACAAGTTTGAGCCAACATCCTTTGGAAAAAAATCCACGGTTTTGTTGTCGGAAAGTCCAATCGTGTGTACGGGGCAAAAGTGTTTTTAAAGTACTTTCCCGCTGGTATTTGGTTCCTGCTTGAATAGCTAAATTCGCACCTGATCACTCTGACCTCTGCTTTTTTGGCTTCTCCGAACAAGGAACTTATATGCACATATGGTGAAATTGTTCTATTATACAAAACTTTTGGAAAAACATTTTCCTACTTGCCTCAGAGATGTTCGAAAATGTAATTACACCAGATCCGGTAATAGCCCTTTTAAATTTAAAACCTGATTTTATGACTCATAAACAATTCATACTATTCACACAACTCTTGACAGCCGCAAAACAGACAATAACTAAAGTGTGGAAAACACCTTTACTGAATATAGCAGAAACCAAACACAGAATGAATCGATCATTATTACATACAAAAATGGCAACTTTGTATATAGATCATTTAATTGAGTTCGAGGTTATGTGGAGACCATGGGTCATACACTGTCTACCCACTAACTTTGAAAATCAAATACTTACCGTATGTCATGGTAACAAATGCTCTTCCATACCACTACAAACATAATTTTTGGAAAAGGTTATGCCTCCAGAATCCCCATACCCTCTTTACCCTTTTAACTTCCCTTACTTCTTTATTTTTTATTTTTTTCTCTTCTTTTTTATTTCTAAGATTTTCTGCTTAATATTAATGCACATGATATTTGACACTTACAGATGATTCTAAATATTCTTAGAAGACATGCAATGTCTCTGTTTACTGTTCTAACTTACTACTGATATAGTTTTAAATTACCTTATAGAATATTACTATTGCATATTAAATTCTCTCATCTGTATATCAATTCATCATTATAATGTCCCCAACATGTAATTCCTGTTATACATGAGATTGCTATATAACCTATAATCGTTATATTATAATTGTTGTTTTCTGATGATCTTTCAATAAAAATCTTTGAACGAGAGAAACATATTTAGTGTAATTAAACTGTGAATCCATTTCCAGTTTGTGGCCTATAGCAACTGTGGCTTCATTACTAACCTTCTCCAGGCAGACAGGTGCTCAGCCCTGGCTTAATGTATTAAAAAGCCCTTGAAAGTATAAAGGATCCATCCGCACCCCCGCAGCACACACAACCCCTATATGTTGTTATTTCTTTAAAATTAAACCGATGTATACATTTTCCTAGGGTATACAGCGGTATCGTGACATACATCATTGTCCGGCCGAACGCTGAAGGTTCTTGTAGGAGGAGACTTCACTCTCCTCTGACATGGTGATGGAAATGTTCTCCGCAGCAATACAGACCAAACTGAGCATGTGCAGCCTGACTCCACTCACTGTGTGTCATCCGCACTTGTCCAGGGAGACAATGCAGGAAGAGGAGGATCTGTGCATACACGATCAAACAGCCTTTTTACACAATGCAGAAGATTTACCCCTTAGTTTCCACAGTGAGTATAACAAGCATGCTTTACTGCATATACAGACTGATTTTACTGTTGCGGGTTTAGTAACACTTTAAAGTGTGTGTAAACCCTAACAAAAAAAAAATCTAATTTGCTCTTTTGGCCTGTTAAACATACTAGGGTTGCACCGATACCGATACTTGTACTCCTACAAATGCTCTGATGCCTCGGAAGTCAGGGATGATCAGTGGGGGGGAGTTACAAGCACCGATCTCCCTGTATAGATTTCAATAAAGCAGTCGACAGCCGCTTCTCCCCCACTACTGCACCGATCACCCCTGACTGTCCCCTGTTTCCTCCTCCGATACCCCCCCATGTGGTCCGTGCTCCTCCGGCCCCCCGTCATGTGGTCCATGCTCCTCTAATCCCCAGCCATGTCATCCGTGCTCCTCCAGTCCCCCACCATGTCCTCCATGCTCCTCCGGTCCCCCCCTGTCCCAGATCTGTCAGGATGGAGAGCGGAGGAAGAAGCTGGTAAATATGTCATTTACCGGCTCCTTCCTTTTCTGAATGCACAGAGTCAGTGATCACTGACTGTGTCCATTCATAACTGAGCATCGTAAACTGTGCTACAGTTTATAAATTGAGAGGAGCCGCTGTCTCCTGTCCATTCATTTTCAGTGTAGCTGAGGCTGCAGAGAAAGGGATTGGGGAATCTGTCCCTTTCTCTGTCTCAAAGGGGAGATGTAGGGGTCTGTTTGGACCCCTGATATCTCACCAAAGCCCTCCCCCCTCCCCCCAACAGGGCTGATTAAAAAAAAAATAAAAAAAATTGAATAAAATATTTAAAAGGTAAAATTGTAAATGTAACAAGGTCCCAGGCCTCCTTTAGTCTAATGAGAACCTCCAGAGCCAGGGACAGCTGACATCATTCTGTATAGAGTGGGTTGCAAGGCATAGTGGGTGTAGTGCAAAGTAGATTCATGGGTGCCAGACGCTTCTTGAAAGCAAAGAGATTTTTTTTCTCTTGAACTGAACAGTGGGAGAGAGGGTTTAGGGCCAGGACACCCTTAGGTAGTAGCAATGTCAATTAGCAGACTCTGAGACTTCTGCAGGTAGACAGCCATTCAGGGAAAGGCATCCAGCAAAACACCACATCTGCATGGGTCTCCTATGGCAACAGTCCTGGAACAGTTCCTAACACAAATTGTAACAAACTCCTTTATTTTTATACAGTCACTTCTTGTAGACTCTCAGCCCACTGAGTTCCCAGTCTCTCTCACTAGACTTGCTGATTCACTGCCACTGTATCCCATGAGCTCTTCTAATCTTCTTACTTTAGTATCTGCTGGGTCCCTGGCTTGGCACTCCAGATACTCTTCAAGCGTCACCCCTCTGGCCAAGTCCCTGGCTTGGCACCTGCTGAAGTTTCCCGATTCTTCACTGTCCCCGGTTGGTGAAAATACTGTTCCGGTACTTGTTTCAGCTACTCACTGTGGTCCCTGGTAACAAGGTGGTTGGTGTAACGAAACGTCCCACACTCCACTTGAGTGCTTTGGTCATATACCGCTTTCTCCCAGTCTGAATATAGATATCAGATATTCCAAACCGCTGACAACCAATAACAAGGCAGTACTCGTTTGGTTGTTCAACATGACCTCTTTATTGAAACACAAGTACACAGGTAATACTCGGGACAATCCCCCCTTTGCATTCTGGGTGGGGTAGACCGTCCAATCAGCAGGGAGAGCCGTTGGAGGAATCCCCCTTCCCTCCTCACAGCAAACATACTTACACATCCTATAATACCTAAGGCAGACAGACACAATAGAACAATGGAATACAGCCACACCCCAAACGACCCAGCAAAGAGTACACAACAAAATGAGACAATATACAGTATATATATATATATATATATCCCTATTAGAGGGTAACTTAGACATAGGAGGTGCATGGGAAGCTGAAACAAGGGTTTCCCAATCTCCCCAAAGTATTCTGGGTTCCACGGCCCCCCGCACAAAGTGACTCCCGTCCCACTTGGTCCCTTAGTGACGACAGCTTCCCTCTGACTCCGACCACGACAGGTTCTCCGCAGAACCTTCACTTGTGATTGGACTGCTAGCCGCAGACCCAACCCTACGCTGCTCTCTTGCTTCTGGATAGGTCCTCAGACACCCTAGCAGCCAGATGTGCCCGGGATAGTCCCAAATTCCTGCCTAGCAGCCCGGGCAGCACAACATACGTCCACCCACACAGCCCTCCAGGTGGCACAGAACACCGATCACCTGACTCCACCCAAATATATAGGTTTCTCCCAGCAGGCCAAGTGATTTAAGAAAACCAATGCCCATTGGCTAAGATACCCCATAAACTCCTAATCTGTCCTAGCTTTGCCCTAATGTCACTGGGTACCCGGCCACCTAGCGGTAGAAGAGAGAAGTGCAGCAATTCCAGACTTAGGGCGAACTCAATTGATCCCTTACAATTGGCCAAGGCAAATACACCTGGCAGGTAAATTTAGGAGCAGCCCTGCCTAAACATCAGGGTGCTACACTAAGATAAAATATAAGATTAAAAAAAACTGACACCGACCCCCCCCCCCCCCAAAAAAAGCATTGTAAAAAATATATATATATATATATATATATATATATATATATATATATATATATATATATATATATATATATATATATATATATGTAGAAAAAAACAAAAAAAACTACTGACACAGTCCACTGTCCCATGACATTAAAAAAAAACGTATCAGTAATCGGTATTGGTGAGTACTTGAAAAAAATATCGGCACTTGTATTCAGTCTTAAAAAAAGTGGTATCGGTGCAACCCTAAAATATACCATTGAAAACATTGTGTTATGTCTAAGGTTTTAAAACAAGTTGATCCTATTAGAAATTCAGAGCCGTCCTGTGAACACTTTGCATGTCATCTCAAAGAATCTACTTAGCCCTTCTAGTTCTTCTCCAAGGACTATAAGTCAATTAGTGCCTGTGTTTAGAGGATGAAGACACTAGGAGTGGTTGAGTAGTTTCACAAAAGAAAACTGGGCACAAAAATGCTGTGCTGTCAGTCCACAATAGGAAATTAGGAGTGCATTTCTGGCAGATCAACAGGTATTTTTTGTACTTGCTGGGCCTTTATAGAGATAAAACACAAGTAAATGTGCATTTATTGCAGATATTACTGCATGTGTTTTTTTTCTGTTTTGCCTTGATATGCGCTTTAATCTAAACACATCATTACATGCATAGGTGTCCACTTATGTTGTGCAATTATATAGGGGGGTAGAAAAGCACACATTTGTCTTCAGTTAGAGCCCTTGCACACTGGGGCGGGGGGCGGCGTCGGTGGTAAAACGCCGCTATTATTAGCAGCGTTTTACCGCCGGTATGCGGCCGCTAGCGGAGCGGTTTTACCCCCCCGCTAGCGGCCGCGAAGGGGTTAAATACCACCACAAAGCGCCTCTGCAGAGGCGCATTGCCGGCGGTATAGCCGCGCCGTCCCATTGATTTCAATGGGCAGGAGCGGTAAAGGAGCGGTATACACACCGCTCCTTCACCGCTCCGAAGATGCGGCTAGCAGGACTTTTTTTACCGTCCTGCCAGCGCATCGCTCCAGTGTGCAAGCCCTCGGGGCTTTCACACTGGAATGCAAGGAGCGGCACTTTCGGGTCGGTTTGCAGGCGCTATTATTAGCGCAATAGCGCCTGCAAACCGCCCCAGTGTGCAAGGGCTCTTATAGAAGTTAAAGGAAAGGGAATGATGTTGTTTTTGGAACCAACCCTATTCCACCTGTTCTTTTTCTAGCAGAAGTGAACAAATAGATAAAATCTCACTGGTTGCCAAGACAAAAATTTTCTTTATTACAAGGCTCAGAATCCCATGCTACTGACCTGTCATTCTGGCAGTTGCTCTGACAACTGAAGGCACATTTCATGATGGTGTCCAGTGTCATGAGGCTGACATGTTGGAAGAGTTCCACTGTTTTTTTATCTGGGATGAGGTCCTCCCATTTATCCTAAAAAAAAAAAACTGTCATGGCAGTCAGGGAAAAACTTGAGCGTTTTAGACAACATTCCATCATTCATATAGGAAAAGAACAAAATGTTAATTTTCAGCAGAGAAAGCACAGAATCCATGGTATCTGAATTTTTTAAAAGGTGGTTAGACATGCAGGCTACAACGAGTAGGTCTTTTAACATAGACAGGTTTTGCTGACTGTTCATGTTAAACGTATGCAAAGGGGAAAGGCATGTAGAAGTGGAAGCTTTATAGAAAAAATAATAATAAATCAGACAAGGTTTACTAGGCTGTACATGTACTGTTTTCCATTGTAGTCAACACTTATAGACCCAATACTGATGCCCAGTACAGATCAGGCAACTGGTATTTTCCATTATTTCCTGTATTTATAAAGTACCAAATCCTGTCTATTGATACCTTTATGCCGCGTACACACGAGCGGACTTTATGGCAGACTTTGTCCGGCGGACCTTGACGGACTTTACGACGGACTTTCCGAATGAACGGACTTGCCTACACTCGATCAACCAAAGGCCGACGGATTCGTACGTGATGACGTATGACCGGACTAAAACAAGGAAGTACATAGCCAGTAACCAATAGCTGCCCTAACGTAGTTTTTTTTCCGTCGGACTAGCATACAGACGAGCGGTCTTTTTGACCGGGCTCGAGTCCAATGGAAAGATTTGAAACATGTTTCATTTCTAGATCCATCGAACTTTTGGGGGAAAAAAAGTCAGCAGGAGCCCACACACGATCGAATTGTCCGACGGACTCCGGTCCGCAGGACCAAGTATGTCGTAAAGTCTGGTCGTGTGTACGCGGCATTAGATTTCAGAAATTTAGAGAACGACACAAGCTGAATGATCTGAGGTCCATGTTTTTTAATGGATAGCAGTAAGGCTGCTTTCACACTGAAAGTGCCGGCCATCCGCGCTAAAGCGCCGCTAGTTTTATCGGCGTTTTAGCGCTGTTTAAGTTGCACTTTTGTGCCACTTTTCGGCTGCTAGTGGGGTGCTTTAATTGCAATGGGCAGGGGCGTTTTGGGAGCACTGTATAAAGCGCCCCCAGCCCACTACAAAGATGCTGCTTGCAGGACTTTTCCGAACGTCCTGCAAGCATACCACCCTAGTGTGAAAGCACCCGTTGCAGAGAATGGGAGGCAGTTTTCAGGTGCTTTAAAGGAGCTATTTCTAGCGCTAAAACACCAGAAAACTGCCTCAGCATGAAAGGGTCTAATGCTGCGTAGACACAAGCGGACTTTTCGACTGACTAGGTCCGACAGTCTTTCCGGCTTACTTTGCAGTGTAGGTCCGCCGGGCTTTCAAACTAACGGACTTGGACACACACGATCACACCAAAGTCCCCAACCCACCCCAAAGATGCTGCTTACAGGACTTTTCCGAACATCCTGCAAGCGTACCGCCTTAGTGTGAAAGCACCCATTGCAGAGAATGGGAGGCAGTTTTCAGGTGCTTTAAAGGCACTATTACTAGCGCTAAAACGCCAGAAAACTGCCTCAGCGTGAAAGGGTCTAATGCCGCGTAGACACGAGCGGACTTTTCGACTGACTAGGTCCGACAGTCTTTCCGACGGACTTTGCAGTGTAGGTCCGCCGGGCTTTCAAACGAACGGACTTGGGCACACATGATCACACCAAGGTCCGACGGACTTGTACGTGATGACGTACGTTCGGACTAAAATAAGGAAGTTGATAGCCAGTAGCCAATAGCTGCCCTGGCGTCGGTTTTAGGCCGTCGGACTAGCATACAGACGAGTGGACTCGAGTCCGTCGGAAAGATTTCAAACATGTTTCATTTCTAGGTCCGTCGGACTTTTGGGGGAAAAAGTCTGCTGGAGCCCACACACGATCGAATTGTCCGACGGCGTCCGGTCCGCCGGACCAAGTCTGCCGGAAAGTCCGCTAGTGTGTACGCGGCATTAGAGTCCATTCACACTTATCTCATGACAAATCTCACACCATTATTTTCAATGACACCCATTCAAATCACTGGGATTTAAAGTTGCAGCGACTTTGAAAAGGTGCTGACTTTGATCCAAAGAATGTAAAGTCGCATCAAAGTCGGGCTGGAAATTGTGCAACTTTGGAGATGCACTATTTTAAATGTTTTCTTGTAGCGTTTTTCCCTTCCATAAATTATTTTGATTTACTTACAATGTGCCATTGAACTTGCTAGAAAATATGACTAATTCTGAAGAGTCAATTCCCTAGCAAAGCTCCTCCCTTCTTGCACATCATAGCCCATTGTTCAACTGTGAGTGCCTAATTGGTGTCTGTGCTGGCCCACCTCCTTTGTCCCACCCCTCACTTCCATACATAACATTGTATGTAGCTGCCAGGTAGGGGTGAGCAGAGGAATACTATAGAGTGTCACTTTGGTGACAACTCGAGTCTGCTGGGGCTGCTGATTTCTCATCCAAGGTGATGACACCTAGTAGCAGTCTCAGCACTTTTGGGTGTCTACACAAGGGAAGCATTTACAAGTAAATAACATGCATAAAATTTGCTAAATGCATATACAATTTAGGCTACGCTCATATCTGCATTTTAGCCCGACAGCGTGTACCTGTGAGAAACCCAGTGAGAGGTTCCGGCGATTAGCTACGGGAGGAAGCCCCATTGAATGCAATGGGAGGCTACTGGCAGTCAGCATCCAGGGCCGATCACTCACAGGCAATCGCCACAAAGCAATCACATGCGAGCGACCGCAATTAGCGGCGGGAGCCAGCAGTCTTCCATTGCTTTCAATGGGACAGCTTGCTGCAGCTAATCGCCGGGAAGCCTTGCTGGGTTTCACATTGTCAGGCCAAAACACAGTATGTATGTGGCTTTAATGAGAAGATTTTTGTTAAAATAATGGTTTCATGATAACTTATTTTTTTGGGGGGGTGGAGGGAGATCCATTCAGATCTGTCTAAACAGAAAAGGATGCAGCCTTGTTTCATTTTTTACATTGTAAGCTCTTAGCAATGCATTGTTGTCCCATTTTTCATTCAAAAATTGATAGATGAAAAATGGACAAACAGAATGTTCGTGTGAAAGGGCCCTAAAGCTCTCTGCATTTCTGTAGCTAGGCTTAGATAAACAGTATATGGCAGGAAATCTAATGTGCAAATTATTTAAATTGATTAGTTGTTAAATAAATGATTATGATCAATGATGTCCCACAGATAATAATGTAGGTTTAAAACAGCACCAACACAATGCTAAAGACTCCTGAAAACAGCTGGGAGTTTTACTTAGTGATTCTGGAGTTTATATGGAATGTATGTGTAATTACCAGCATGACATTCACGCTGTCTGACATCAGTTTCACATACGGCTTCAATACATCATAATGGAAGGCGGGAGTCAGCAGCCTGCGGTGCTGGAACCACTTCTTGCCAGATAACACCAGCAGCCCTTTACCTGAATAACGTGAATGAAAACAGAATTTGGATGAAACAGCCAGTCCGCCATGTAACAATCTAGTGTTTTTCTACATAGCATCTGAAAGCATTCTCAATGCATCTAACCCCTATATTCAGAATCTAACAAAATAAACATGGCTTTATCCCCAATCTTAAAGTGATTGTAAAGTCTCATATTTTCTTTAAAAATAACAAACATGTCTATACTTACCTGCTCTGTGTAATGGTTTTGCACAGAGCAGCCCAGATCCTCCTCTTCTGTTGAGTGCCCCCACAGCAAGCAGCTTGCTGTGGGGGCACCAGAACCGAGCTGCAGTTCCCTGTGTCCATTCAGACATGGAGCCATGGTTTGGCCCCACCCCCTCTCTCTGCTGATTGGCTAACTGGCTTTAAATGACAGCAGTGGGAGCCAATGGTGCTGCTGCTGTGTCTCAGCCAGTCAGGAGGAGGAGAGTCCCAGACGGCCAAGGCACTCGTGCACATCGCTGGAGGAAGATTGGGCTCAGGTAAGTTTTAGGGGGGCTGCTGCACACAGAAGGTTGTTTTATCCTAATGCATAGAATGCATTAAGATAAAAAAAACTGCCTTTACAACCACTTTAACCACCAAGTCCAAATATCAATATTATACACAATAACTTATTGTAGTGCCACCTGGTATTTCCTACAGTGTGTTACATCTTCTTAGGGCTTGGTTCACACTACTGCGACCTGAAAGTCACGTGACTTACAATGCGACTTTGCCAGGCGACTTGAGTACTACTGTGATGCGACTTTAGAAACAACTTTCAGGGAATGCCTGGGTAATCTTCCTGTAATGTCGGATCTAAATCACATCAATATGGAAGAGGATCTGACTTGGAGGCAACTTCTATTAAAGTTCATGGGCACAAGTCAGAAAGAAGTCACCTTGAAGAAGTACAGGAACCTTTTCTATAGTCGGAGCGACTTCAGTAGTGCTAACTAAGACAGCTCTCATTGACTAACATGGGATTTCACATGTCATGCGACTTAAAGTGGAGTTCCACCCAGTTTTACAACTCTTCAGCATCCCTCACTAAACTGTGCACTGTAAACAAATTCGATATTTTTTTATTTTTTTGCTCAGCACCTACTGTATATCTGCTGTGTTCATTTTTCACTTCCTCCTCCCTGGCCGCGGTCCATCGCATCATTTCCTGTTTGCAATGCCTTCTGGGAAGGGGCGGCAACTTCCTGTGTAACTGCTGTTGCTATGGAAACCTGACCTGAAACCTATTACATTGCTTGTGCTTCAGTGAGCATGTGGGGCGGCAACTTCCTCTGTAACTGCCGTTGCTATGGAAACCTGACCTGAAACCTATTACACTGCTTGTGCTGCACTGAGCACGTGCGAGATCTGCAAGGATGAGATCCAGGAAGCAATACAGTCTGGCTTCAGATGCCCACACTTAAGATGGCCACAGCCTGCTGTAAGTTTATAAAATAACAAACTACTGCTATAAACTAACAAAACAGACCTTAGTTTACAGACTAACTTTACTAGAATACATTAAGCTTGTGTATTATAGGGGTATTTTTATTTAAAAAGTATAATTTCGGCCGGAACACCACTTTAAGGTCTCACAAGTCGGACCCCAAGTTGCGGCAGTGTGAACCGAGCCTGAAAGAAAAAAAAAGTTACAGCATCATTACTAGCCACAATATGGTGCATGTTTATAAATCAGGGCAGTATAGTGGCCTATTTTACCAGGTTTTGTCATTGCCTTCTTGACTTCTGGTGCTGCTGTATTTGTGGAATTTGTTTTTGTTTCGGGTGCCAGTGGGCCCAGTTGTGGATCTGGTGTATTTACTGTATTGTCTTCCCCTAGGTTGTAGCCACTGACACCTGAAAGCCATGATGCATTTGCTTTGGCCAGCCATCTTTTGATTATTCTCCACACATCTCTATTATTAGTTTGCACACTATGTAAGAGCTGGGAAATTGTAATTTAAAAGTTGGCAGACAGGTTTTTTTTTTTTAGGTCTAACTATCATGACCTGATCTCCCCTCTAGTAAAGCAATTAATGGCCTTGTATTCTGTTGTAACATTTAGTTTGTGTGGTTGCTTAACCCTCCAGTTTGTCTGGCTAGGACAGGCAAAATGACTCAAGTCTGCAGCTGGTTGTTCTTCACAGGCCTGTAATAAGCGGCTGTAGTGCATGTGCCAGTTGTTGAGTAGCTGAGCTGGTGATCCTGCACTAGCATGACAATGTATGGATCACCATCATTTTGCTTTGCCAGTGAGATAAAATGTATGAGATTTTAAACAATTTTCCGGTTAGAATGGTGACAAGTTAGGACAGGAAGCTCTGTGCTCTATGATAAAAATTAACACACGTTAGAAAACCTTTCAAATTATGTAGGTGCAAACTGAAAATCAGTGTCTGACACGGACACTTCTGGAAACACATTTTGAAGAGACAATTCAGCTTCTCAATAACGGAAGTAAAGGTGCTTCTAAGGGCTTGAGTAATTTTAAGTGCATTTAAAAAAGAAGTATGGGTTTCAGTAAAATAAACAAATCATACTCACCTTGGTGGATGCAGTATCAGCCTGATGCTGCATCTGTCCCCTACCAGCTCTACGACTGAGAATTAAGCTGATCACTCAGTTCTCTGTCTTCAGGTTGCAGAGAGCCCGGTGACTGTCAACTTGGGTACATTCAGTCTGCCCATACATGGTTCGAATCTTGGGCATTCCCTGGTGAACTGGCCAAGATTTAAATCGTCTATGGCAGGCTTTAGAAACACAGTGCTACAAGCAAAGCCAACATTGAAGCATCATCTCCTCAATATGAGCACTGGGTGGCTGAGTATGTTATTTTACTAACCCCAGCAGACCAGGTAAGAAGGAGTTAATAATAAAACTAACCCTGAAGTAGTGAAAAGTATTCCACTGATGCTTATGTCTGTTTTTGTAATATCTAGTCTGTAAATATATCTTGCACCATTTTTGCTAAATTTTTTAGAAGCTCTAATTAGAAATTAGGAACACTGCCTGTTTAAAGATGCTACTGTCGTGTAAACTCTGTTATATTCCTGCCTGGCTGGGCATGGCAGTTAGCTATACAGACATCCTTTACAAGTCAGCATCCTAAAAACAGATGCTATGAAGGGCACATGTTTCAGTTAAAACACAGCAGTGGCAGTCACTGTACATATGTAAAGGGTTAACAGTTTATAATCCTAGTATTTGTGGGTTTACTGTAATGTTTTTATTTGTGTTACATACATACCAATCCACGAAGTTAAGAAGTTATAGGTGAAAGTATTCTTGGGATCTATAAGAATGAAAACATTACATTCATTATATCACACTTCCATGTTAGAGATTACAGTCTAATATAGAACAGGTTATGAAAGTATTTTGGCCCATGTGAGGTCCTTGAAGAACAATCGCTACAGATTCCCCTTATTATTATTATAATACACGATTTATATAGCGCCAACAGTTTATGCAGCGCTTTACAATGTACAGTACAGTTCAATGCAGAAGAGACAGGAGGGCCCTGCTTGTAGAGCTTACATTCTAAATGGAGGGGGTGGTGGTACCAAAGGTAATAAAATGCGGGGAATGATTTGATGGGGGTGGCTCGGGGACATTTGTTAGATGGATGTGGGACAGGCTTCCCTGAATAAGTGAGTTTTCAGGGATGATCTAAAGGTGGACAGGTTAGGGGCTGATTGGACATACCGGGGCAGGGAGTTTCAGAGGATGGGAGAGGCTCTGCAGAAGTCCTGAAGGTGAGCATGAGAGGAGGTAACAAGGGAGCTAGAGAGCAGGAGGTCCTGAGAGGAGCGGAGGGGACGATTAGGGAGATATCTGCAGATGAGGTTAGTGATGTAGCTGGGGGCGATGTTGTGGATGGCCTTGTAGGTTGTGGTTAGCATTTAGAATTTTATACGGTGGGGTAGGGGAAGCCAGTGAAGGGATTGGCAGAGAGGGGCAGCAGTCATGGATCGGTTAGTGAGGTGTAGTCTTGCAGCAGCATTCATAATAGACTGAAGGGGGGATAGCTGGGTAAGGGTAGGCCATTAAGGAGAGAGTTGCAGTAGTCAAGGCGGGAAATAATCAAGGAGTGAATAAGTTGCTTTGTGGTGTCATTAGACAGGAAGGGTTGAATTCTGGAGATGTTGCGGAGGTTAAGGCAGCAGGATTTAGCCAGTGATTGGATGTGGGGGCTGAATTAGAGGTCAGAGTCAAGGATTACACCCAGCACCCTGGCATGTGTGGAGGGACCAATGGTTGTGCTGTTGCTCTTAATGGTAAAGTCATGGGGGGGGGGGGGGGAACGGGAAGGAGGAAATAACAAGCTCAGTTTTAGAAAGACTGAGTTTGAGAAAGTGGCGTGACATCCATAGCGATATGTCATTCAGTATGTTTGAGATCCGTGAGGAGATCGAGGGGGTGAGTTGAGGAGTGGAGAGACAGATCTGGGTGTCATTGGCGTAGAGGTGGTATTGGAAGCCATGGGAGGTTATTAACTGGCCCAGGGAAGAAGTACACAGCGAGAATAGGAGGGGCCCAAGGACGGAGCCCTGGGGTACCCCAACAAAGAGAGGAAAAGGAGAGGAGGAGATGGAGTTGTAAGTGACCCTGAAAGTGCGCTGAGATAGGTAGGAGGAGAACCAGGATAAAGCAGAATCACAGAGGCCAAGGGAGTGTAGTTTGCGGCGGAGGAGCAGGTGGTCAACTGTGTCGAAGGCAGCAGTGAGGTCTAAGAGTATGAGTAAAGAGTAATGGCCATTGTTTTTAGCAGTTAGTAGGTCAATTGTGAGCTTTAGTAGGGCAGTTTCAGTGGAATGTTGTGGACGGAAGCCGGACTGTAGGGGGTCGGGAAGGTTGTTGTCCGTGAGGTAGCGACTCATTCGGTCATGGACAAGGCGTTCGATGAGCTTGGAGGCAAATGGAAGCAGGGAGATGGGTCTTAAGTTATTCAAACAGGTGGGGTCTAATGAGGGTTTTTGAAGTATGGGGGTAATGCTGGCAGAATTTCCGCACCGTTCCCGTTGTCCCGTGGTATGCGTCAGGGTTGCCCAATTTCACCCCTGCTATACGCCCTGGCTGTTGAACCTTTGGCAATGGCCCTAAGAGATCACCCAGACATTAGGGGCCTCCGCTGTAATCAACTGACAGAAGTCATCAGCCTATATGCGGATGACATGCTCCTCTACTTGGCTGACGCCGGCCCCTCCCTTCAAACAGCTCTCCAAGTCATCACTAACTTCAGGTCGTTCTCAGGGCTACAAATAAACTGGTCCAAATCCCAAATCCTCCCACTAGACCCGGGTGCCCCCACCGCTGATCAGGCTGCACTTCCCCTGATCAGAGCCAGTAGCATAAAGTACTTGGGCATACACGTCTCCAGATCCCTGCTCGACTATGTCGCCCTCAATATCGAGCCTCTGTATGCGGTCCTGAAAACCAAAACACAATTGTGGTCCCGTCTCCCTCTTGGGGTTATGGGCCGAATAAACCTGATCAAAATGATCCTCCTCCCCAAACTTCTATATGTCCTCTGGCACACCCCATTGTACCTCCCTACACGTATATTTAAGTCCATGGAATCTATTCTTAACACCTTCGTTTGGGGCTCTTCGCGTCATAAACTGTCGTGGCGAGCCCTGAAATGCCCAACTGACCTGGGAGGTGCCGCACTTCCTGACCTCTCCCTGTACTATTAAGCATCCCAACTCTCCCACTTTTTTCACATCAATAACACTGACAGGGAACGATATTCCACCCTGGTCTGCTCGCAGATCCTCGGCCCACTGACCCACCCATTCCAAATCCTATTCTGCGCCCCCCGCGGCTCACCACAAACCAGGGACAAAAGACACATATTATTTCATCACTGTAGAGTCTGGCAGCTTGCTATGCTCCTTGGAGAGGCACCCTCCCCTCACTCCCACACACCCCTTTGGGACAACCCGCACATGCCTAAGCTTGCTTGGATCCCTGACCACGAAGTGTGGATCAGTAGAGATATTATATATATCTCTCGCAAGTCGTGGCCAGTGGATCGGTCAGGACCTTTCAGGCCCTCAAAGACAACTTTGCACTGCCCAACCACATGTTTTTTCGCTACCTTCAACTTCGCCATGCGCTGAATACGCAGTTTGGGGGCTCATCCCTTGAAGTCCCACTGTTGGTGGACATTGTGCTGGGCAGCGACCCCAAAAAATTAATTTCCTACATCTACATGTATCTCCTAACACCTGCAGCCACTGCCACTGCTAACCAATTGAAAACCAGATGGGAGTCTGATTTGGGTGCGGTGTCGGGAGAGGACTGGGGAGGAGGCCCTCACGAACTGCAAAACTGTATCCCCAAAACTTTCTGACCGCCTCACCCACTTCTACATTCTCCACAGATCATACTTAACACCTCGCCGCATACACAAATACAGACCTGAGCGGGACCCTACTTGCCCCAGCTGCAGTCACCCCGATGCCTCCTTCTACCATTTGCTCTGGAATTGCCCGTCGATACAGGGGTTCTGGACTCAGGTGGTCCAGTTCCTACATGCCCTCGCCAATGTGTGTTAGGACTCCTCTCACTCTCCGAAAGTGAGAAAGTACCTCAATACTTTCCTACAGGAGACGCTGTTCCTTGCCAGATTACAGATAGCTAAAAAATGGATGAGGGGATCTCCTCCCACCTTAGAAACAATGGATTAGAGCAGTTAATAGCACCCTTCCGTATAAAAAAACTACTCTACACTCATAGGGGTTGCCCCAACAAATATCACAAGATCTGGGACAGATGGTTGGAAGACTCCTCCACATGTGATACTGAGGACGACGCATAAATCGTCATAATTTCACCCCCCCTACTCAAGCTCCCCCGCATTCTTCTCCACCTCTCACATAATTCTATATTGTCATGCAGACTGTACCAAACAAGCTCCCATATTGAACAATCCTATATTATGATGTTATGTATATCAGTTGGAATGATCCGTGATTGTAGTGCCTGTTGCACTGTATACATGCTTGTACAAATATTTTCATATGCTCAATAAACGTTGTTTTTTGACTAAAAAAAAAAAAAAAAAGTATGGGGGTAATGCATCCTTATGCATCACTCTAGGTTCTGCATGGTTGCCAACAGGGATGAGCTTGATGTTTGAATTGAACGTAAGTTCGACTTGAACAGCAAACAATATGAGGCGTTCGCAGGAGATTCGAGCGCCGCATAATGCACTGCGAGATCGCATTGTTATCTATAAAAGATGGACATGTTAGTGATCTATATAGGAAACCAACTGACCGTAACCAATTTTTAAAATGTTGTAGTTTCCATCCTCCGGGGGTTTTTAAATCCATCCTCCGGAGTCAATTCTAACGGGTAGCAAGGATCACTAGCAATTCTGACACTCTGGAAATTACGGTTTCACAACTTAGATTTATGGTCATTGATGGTGTGTCAAAAAACAGACAGGGAGGTAATAGGGAATTGGAGTTGAGAAAAAGAGGAGTTAATTGGATACATCGGCTTGATACCCTTCAACCTAAAGGGTTAAATTCAGATTTTGATTTGTATTTATTTCTTTAAAATGGT